>CM067300.1:35744661-36944661 GCA_034231615.1 Meghimatium bilineatum
TCTCATTCACTGTTCCCATGTGCAGTACAGTAGAAGATTATAACATCAAATGAGACGAATAGAGTATGATGTTTCAAAAAGCAAGAAATTTGAACCTTGGCAAACGATATTAAAAATGTGTATAATATATATATATATATATATATATATATATATATATATATATATATATATATATATATATATATATATATATATATATATATATATATATATATATATATATATATATATATATATATATATATAATATGTAATTTGTACAATGTATTACACCTATTCTTTTCCTGATATCTTCATTTCGTAATCCATCGAGCCTGGTGACCCCAGCGGCTTTTCTCACGTGTTTCTATCTTTCTGAAATGTGAAGATGAGAGAGACCAGGTTTGGCACAGGTAGCACAATGTTGGTAGGAATATATTGTAGATCATTTGTCTTTTAACTTCCATCTCGATCTTGAGACGACGAAGTAGTGGTGGCAGTTGATATGTTACTGTATTTGATTTTTGACATCGTCTCTATTTCTCTATCGAGGCTTCCACTTTATGTAAACATACTACCGAGATATTTGAACTATGTTACTTGTTTTCCTCCTATGTTGTCTATCTGTATGTTTAGTGGGCTCGGTATTCTGCATATATTCATAGTTTCTGTCTTTTGTGTGTTGATCTTCATATTGTATTTTCTACATGTTGCAGATAGTGAGTTAACATGGTTTTGTAGTTGTTCTTTGTTTTCATATAAGAGGCTCTGGTCGTCTACGAAAAGTAGTTCATTTATTTCATTGTTTAGTTGCTATGCGTTGTCTTGTTCTGAGTCGGAAGTTCAATAGCATTCTTAAAAAATGCATGTGATTTGATGACTTCATGATCTATTCAGTAAGTTAGTGACTGAGCAGTCCGCATATGTAAAATATTTTTCAAATATATCTTCCTGTTTTAAGGATTTAACAAAGTTTGAGTATTTGGACACAAACAAATAGCTCAGAAGACTGCGCTGTAGAAATCAAGAAAAGATTTGCAATGGTGACATTGAAAATTGCTCAATTGCAATATTATTTGGCACGGTTCCTACAGCATAACTAAACTATGTATGATCAGAACATGCGTATTTCCAGTGGCAATATACGGTTGTGAGATATGGACATGAAATAACACTGTTGCAAAGAGAGTCGCTGCATTAGAAATGAGATGTTAAAGACGAATTTTACGTATACCATGGACATCTAAAAAGACAAACCAAGAAATTTAAAATCAATAAACGTGGAAGATGGCTGGCCCTTCAACAACATCATAACAAGAAAGGTTAATTTTTTGTCATATTAGGAGTTAAAGCAACATGGAAAGATTAATAGCTGAAGGCAGAGTTAACGGCAACAGGGGAGAAGGGCGTCATGACGACGATTGTGCAGTAATATATCATATTGTTTAAATATGTCTCTATTGGCGGAAGATCAACTCGCACATAATCGCGGAGTGTTTAGAGAATCCATAAGGAAGACTACGCTCTTGAAAGAATATGCCACATGATGATCTTCCTCTTTGGACGCAGTGATGATATCGGTAATACTCTATTACTCTCGTTGAGTCCACTGATAATATCTATATTGTTCTATTAGACATCTTCTTCGCATCCACATTTGTTGTTTGTTTAGACTTTTTCTCTGTATCCACTGATAATATATATCTATATTGTTCTATTGTATATTATTTTCTTTGCATCCACTGATAATATCTCTACTCCTGTATTTGATCTTCCACTTTGTATTATATGAACATATCGCTATTATTCTATTGGAATTTTGTCTAGTCTTCTTCTTCTTCTCGTTCGGAGTTTGACATGTCTACAAAGCAAGACCTGTTTTCTGAATAAATTCTGCTGTATTTGAAAGCTCCTCAGTGCTCCCATACATCTTTCTGTGGATATCCATATTTGTGGGCCAGTGTTCTTCCCGTAACTGGTTTAGTGTATTGCAGTATTGCATGATATGTTCAGCTGTCTGTGCTGCCTGCCCACAAAGGCACAATGGTGATGGGACCAATCTTAGTCTATTTAAGTGGCTGTTTAATCTGTTGTGTCCTGTTCTGAGGCGGAAGATAATAACCTGCTCTGCTCTGTCGAGATAGTGGTAATTGTCTTTTGGGTGGTCGACTTTCCTGATGGCTTTGATGGGGGTCTTTTCTTGGTATGTGATTTCTTGGTCCTTATGTTCCTGTGTTGCTCCATCCTTTGCCAGTCTGTCTGCCTCTTCATTTCCTGGTATGCCACAGTGAGATGGTATCCACTGTAGTATTACCGTTCTTTGGATGCTCACTTCTCGCATGACTTTCTTCAGGTCTGGCAGTTTATCGCTGTCAAGGGCTTGTAGGACAGACATAGCATCAGTAAGAAATACCACCTGCTGTCATTGAATTGTGTTTTTAATTATTTCTGCAGCAATGTTTAAAGCTTGTACTTCTGCAGAGTAGTTGGAGCACAATATTCCAGTTGGTAAACATGTGGATTCATTGTCCAGTAATAACATCCACATATTTTTTAATCAAATCCCACTCTTGGTAACTTTCACGCTATCACAATTATACTTAAACTTGATTGACTGTGCTATTTATTAATAAACTTAAGGGACAGTGGTATGTATTACTAAACTTGGAGTGACAGTGGTATGTGTTAATAAACGTGAGTGACTGTCGTATGTATTTATTTAATTTGAGTGACTCTGTTATGTATTACTGAACTGTAGTGACAACTGTATGTGCTAATAAAGTTAATTGCCTGTGGTATGTGTTAATAATCTTAAGCTAACAGTGGTATGTGCTAATAAAGTTAATTGCCTGTGGTATGTGTTAATAATCTTAAGTTAACAGTGGTATGTGCTAATAAAGTTAATTGCCTGTGGTATGTGTTAATAAACTTAAGTTAACAGTGGTATGTGCTAATAAAGTTAATTGTCTGTGGTATGTGCTAATAAAGTTTAGTGACTGTGATAAGTGGGGTTAAAGATGAATGACTGTGTTAATAAACTTGAGTCTAATAAACTTAGACTCACCAGAAGTCTAATTAGACTTGTTGTTGCTAGCTTCCTTCCATCTACAGAAATTATGAACAATAACGTTTTTGTATCCTTTTGTGCACACGGAGGCTTTTTCAGAAATTTATATTGCCGTTGTGGCAACCAGGAGCTGAGCTTCTTGTTCATGGTGTAAAGAGTATGGCCACTGTTTTCTTTCCAGGTAAAGTTGTAGAGGCTATCTAAGGAAAAATTGGTGGATGTGCTGTATAACCTGTCACCTGTGAAACAAAATTATCATTGTCACATCTTGTCCCAACTTTTTACTTTTGTCTCCTATCAAATAATTCCTATGGTTAATGAAGAAATGTAGGCCATAAGACATTGCACATTTGTCCTGTGTGGCAGACGCCTAGGTGTCGGGAGATGCTAGATGTGCCATCACTAAGAATGCGACAATAAATCTGACCTGATAAAATAAATATTTTTCAGTTGGCCCAAACGTTTGTGCTTTGCTTTTGGTAGAACTCCGTAATCCTGGGATTCTCGGGTATTACAATGTCTTCCCTTTGGGATTTATTATGTATCCACAATCCCCTCCTTACACATCCATGTTGTGATACCTTATATCAGTCTAGTCAGAGCCTTGCCTAAGTTACCCACCTGGGAAAAAACTTATGCTGTTGTTAGAATAACCATTGGCTGCCAAAAACTACATGCTCAATGATAAAGGGGTTATTTCATCATTTATTTCATACAGAGGAGGAGCATCAAACTCTCAAAGGATTGCAATAGCATGTCAAGAATCCTTCTACTCACAGCTGGTACTCTAGCATTATTGTTACATTTTTAACTTACCGTAACAAGTATAATTGAAGTAATGAAGTGCAGCTTATCTGCCAGATGTGTCCATAGTACCTCAGGTCTTCGCCACAGTCACCACTGAGATGGTTGGGGCAGCCACCTTTGAATTTCCAACCATCCAGTTGGCCTGATTGTGCAAGGCTAAAATGGTGCATAATTGTGGGCTCTCCCGGATAATTTGTATTTGTCCTTTACAGAGTTGCCTTTCACCACACCATGTTCCACCAAGGCGCCTGTTCATAGCTTGGGCACCCCGTTTACACTGACAGTTGAAGACATTGTCGGAGCTCATCTAGTTTCTCAGCTGGATATCCAATGCTGGGTTTCCTTATTGCTTTCACCACAGAGGAAAAGATAATTGTACAGCTACAGTGTTGTCTGGTTTAGAGGAGAAAATCCTCAATAATTGGCATGCCATCTATTGTATTATATTTACCTCTTTGAAATATGTGATATCAACACTAATCATGAATCATATCTTCCTCTTTCGACTATGTGATATAAACATTACTCCGGTTTTCTGTATTCGCTATTCTTGTTATTAAATGTTCACTCAGGCGACGATCTTGTGATTGAAACGTCAACTGGTTTCGTTCTTATTTACTTCATTCTTCTTCTTCTGCGTTCGTTTTCAAACTCCTGCAGATTAGCAGGATGCAATCCGGAGAACGGAATGCCTTGTGTCATGATTTACAGAATTGCTGCGATATCTGCGCCTTTCGGACTGACATATCCGACTTGCTTGTGACAGCATGGCTTTGGGTCAATGACCCTATATGGGATGGGACAGCCAACTCCATCCCATAACCTCCTTAGTCGCCTTTTACGATATGCGTGGAAGGTAAACAGTGTTGCTACTCTTTGCTCCCCTTTCGGGCCCCGGCATCACACTGGCGATTTACTTCATTATAAATGATATACCACTACTAATGACAAGATAACAAATTATTTACTTCATTATAATTGCATTTGTTATCTTTTTATTAGTAGTGGTATATTATTGTATCATCTTTATTTATTCCACATTATCGCCAATGTCATCTACTGTGAGTTCATTGTTGCATAATGGCTTGTCTGATAAGACAACTGGTGAGACCTTCAAACCTTCCACATACCAATCGTTGCAGTAAAAATGATTGTTGATCATCACATGCAAAAATGATCATTAATCATCACATGTAAAACGGTTCGTTAATCATCACATGTAAAACGGTTCGTTAATCATCACCTGTAAAACGGTTCGTTAATCATCACATGTAAAACGGTTCGTTAATCATCACATGTAAAACGGTTCGTTAATCATCACATGTAAAACGGTTCGTTAATCATCACATGTAAAACGGTTCGTTAATCATCACATGTAAAAATCTATTTACTCTTAGATTTGTTAAGAACTCATTATTAGAGATATGCACATAAAGAATGAATGGCATAAGAAAGAGATAAATTAAAATCATTTTTACAAATTGAAACTCATTACGGAGATCTGCCCTTCGTGTGATTATGTGCGTGTGTGTAATAAGAGGCTACGAACGTGGAAAAATGAAATGAAACGATTTGCAAAAAGAATATAGATGAAAGACACAATAATTAACTAATATGTAAAGAGGATTAGATAAAACGGAAATGCTTTGTTTTGATATTCAGATATTTCAGATTGAGCGCCTAATGGAGAACTCTTTGTAATTTGTTTTATTAATTATCCGACACATTTTCATCACACCTACTATCATCAACATTGTTCTTATCGTTATCATCATCAGCACCACAGTCGTCATCACACCACACATTATCATCGCTTTAATCAGTATTATCCTCGTCATTATGATCATCAAAATTATCATCAGTATTAAGAAAGATGTCTTCATCATCATGGTCATCAACATTATCTTCAGTATTATCTTTAATGAATAATGATCACGTTATTTATCACGCTTGCTTGATATCATCTGGTTACATCGTTCCAGGTTCGAAACCACGTCCGGACATTAAAAACAATCCGGGTTGTGATTTCTCACTTGACACGACCACTCCTCCAGTCGACTTAGCTGTAAATGAGTACCTCACGCATGAGTTAGGGAAGGTAAAAAAAACAGCAAGGAAAGGAACTCGGATGAGCTCCGAAAAGTAATGTATGGCGTGTAAATCCTGAGCCCATAAAATTAATATATGGCGTGTAAATAAAGATCCCCGAAAAGTAATTTATGGCGTGTAATTCATGAACCTTGAAAAGTAATGTTAGTTAGTCGTCGGATCATCATCACTGCAAACTGGACACATCCATAGTTGCTCCGATCTCTCCTTGAGTATATCCGCCATCACACTTCTGCTGACAGTACCGGTCCTATGCTGGTTGACCATCATTCTTCTGCGTCCTACAAAATGTTCACCTCAAGCAACACTGCATTTCAATCACTGATCTTTAATCCTAGCCATTGAAAAGGAATCATCATCCACATTAGTCTCACTCTCGCGTGTTATATCTCTTAAGGAGTTCAAAACGTCAGCGCTATCCATTGCCCCATCGCCCTTTGCCACAATCGCACACGATGCCAGTTGATCCGCTCTTTCATTGCCTCGAACGCCCACATGTCCCGGCACGAAAATAAATGTAACCGCTTTCAAGCTCGCATTTCTCAAGGCCTCAATCCACTGTACGCGAACGAGACCCACTTGTACCTTCTTAATCATACTCATAGAGTCACTCAAGATACAGACCTGCGTTACTTTCTGTGTGCGAAGCCACTCAAATGCCTTGGTCACCGCCATAGTCTCCATGGTCATACTACTCGTAGTGACCGCAAAGGCACCACTTTCCTCCTTGATCGTTTTACCTGCGCACTGAGCTGTAAAGGCCCAAGCACTGCGAACATGCCTAATTACAGATCCATCAGTGTATATAATCACATCCCCCTCTTTGGTGTTCTCACTGATTAAAGCCTGCACAGCTGTGGGACACCATTCTCTGCATTCCCTGCTAAGTGATATTACTACTCTCAAACAAGTTTCGAAATATGTGGGTAGACCTATCCATTCCGCACCTGCTGCCCCATCCTGTAATCTGCACACGCTTTGCATTACATCCTCAGTACGTCCCATCCACGACCTTCCTCTCTTGAGTCTGCTGCCTTTAACTTTCTGTATTTCGGAATGCAACGGGTGTTCCTTATCTGCATGTATTTGAAGGTACGCCCGTGCACGGCAATACTGTAATCTATGCTAAGCTGTTGGGCAGTCAAGTAGGTATCGCATAGCTCTTGTCGATGTGTCTCTTGTGCATCCCAGAATGATACGCATTGCTGCATTCTGGACTTTATCCAGTCTTTCGATCTGAGTGTGGCTAAGAGTCAGAATTGCCAGTGCATATTCCACCACAGCCACAACCAAACCCTGGCACAAAAGAAATAACAATCTTTGCTCACACTGCGCAGCAGCCATAACCTTCATTGCTGCTAAGCCTTTGCCTGCCCTTATGATAATGTGGTCAACATGTTCCCTGAAACTCAGGCTTCTGTCAAAAAACACACCCAGATATCTCATTGTGCTAGTTCTTTCTAAACTTTTCCCGGACAACGAAACTTGTGGCATGGGTGTCTTTACCATGTGATTGTTCAAGGAAAACCACGTCACGAATACCTTAGACGGATTAACCACTACTCCCGTATCTCGACACCAATTTGTCAGTCTGTCCAGCTCCTTCTGTAGTTCCACGACGCAATCTTCTCGATTTCTGCCCTGTCTATACACCAGGATATCATCGACATATGACATCGTTCTGCCAACACCTGTGATTTGATTGCCAGCGATATGTACTGTGTATACATTAAAAAGTAATGTATGGTGTAAATCATGAGCCCCGAAAAGTAATAATGCACAAGTATGTACTGACAGGAATATGCAAGATTGTTTTTTAATATAATGGAAACTTTTGTCATTTTCCCACGTTCTTAGAAGCAATGACATTCATTGAAATCTTGAAACTCTTGATTCAACATAATCTTTGCAGACTTCGTCTACGGGTAGATAAACAACATTTATAGAAGCATCCATTTTACTTTATTAACACCTTGTAGGCATGTCGGGAAATACGGTGTTATGCCTTTTCATCGACTCACGAGATACCAACGACTAATGTGGTAGTCGATCAACGACTAATGTGGTAGTCAATAAACGACTAATGTGGTAGTTCACCAGCGACTAATGTGGAAGTCGACCAACGACTAATGTGGTAGTTCACCAGCGACTAATGTGGAAGTCGACCAACAACTAAATTGGTAGTCGATCAACGACTTTCTCCAGACGATGTGACTTAAAAACATTTCTGCAGTTGAATTGAGAATTCCACTGTGAATCACCGAACTAAGAGTTCATGTCTTCTGTAACCACAGAGATACCGCGAACCCCATTATAATGAAGTAATGCTGATACAATAGTGACGATGAAAACAATCGGAAGAATAATAGTATGGTAATATATTGCATTTGATCTGCCTGCCAAACAGATAAACAATATAGCTCACTAAATATATTCCCATCGTGGTCACATAATAGAACCCGACAGTCTGCAATATGATATTCTATGTTATGTCACGCTCCGGGACCAGCCAATAATTGAACATACTGTGTGACATACCCACATCTTGATTTAATACTAAATGATGGTCAATGTTGGAACAGACAATGTCTTGACTCCCAACAACTGGATGTTTATATGATCACATGAGAGTGTAGAAAAGAACATGGGAAAAGTGTAGATGAAATAAGCATTGCTCGCCCGCGTGTCGCCAGGGCCCTAAAGGGGAGCAAGGAATAGCAACACTGTTTACCTTCCAGGCATGTCGTAAAAGGCGACTAAGGAGGTTATGGGATGGAGTTGGATGTCCCATCCTATATAGGATCAGTGACCCAAAGCCATGCTGAATTCAGATGTGTCAGGCCGAAAGGCACAGATATTGCAGCAATGCTATAAACCATGACACAACGCATTCCGTCCTCTGGACTACATCCTGCTAATCTGCAGGAGTTTGAGAACGAAAGCAGAAGAAGAAGAAGAAGATAAGCATTGCATAGACAAGTTGTTGTTTAGATCCCAAGAAATAGCGAACTTATATCTCCTACCTTCTTTTGTGAAACTAGAACATTTCAGGGAATAACGAGCCTATATCTATTGCTTCCTATGTCAACTCGGAGATTTCAGGGAATAACGAGCCCATTACTCTTAGCTTCTATGTGCAAATCGCGGGTTTCTCACATGTTTTATTTTATATGCAGAGGGTTCTAACTCTCAGCGGTGTACCGTGATATAAGAGAGGAAACCTCTTTATCAGATCGGTGTAGGTAGTAAAATATTGGAAAAGAGTTTATATGCGTGTATTTTAATCATCATTAATGACAAAAAAATATATCTCTTGTATCCTTTGTGTAGGGATACAACTTTCAGAAGAAACATGAAGTGTGAAATGCTTTGCGAAGAGACCTCATACTGGTAGGGAGTAGAAAACATAAGTGCATCGATGAAGTACTGTGAGGCTTCCAAAAGAAATACGCCTCACTATATGTGCATGCTATCTACTAGCGATATGCTATTGCATAGTGTTAAGTCTGATGGGACTCTGGCGAGACCAATGCGGTGATAGGTAAAGAACACAAGTACTTATGCCTGTGTGGTAACCAGTGCATAGACTTCTAGTTCAGAATGTGCAGAATAGGGCCACTATCCTCTTTCAATGAATATCATAAGAGACGACTAAGGAAATTTAGGATATACACTCACAACCTATAATCTTTAAAAAAATATTGTCATTATATGTCGTGTTTCAATTTCGTTTTCTTTTCATGTCTTACTTATTCATCCGCTGCCTAACCGGTTAGGACGACGTGTCATAGGCTATGGGAATAAACCCCTACATAAATTCCGAAGGGAAACCTTATGGAAGTCGAAGGTGCATTAAGCTATCTTCTGGCATCTCCTGCAGTTCTGCTTGTTTTCCAGAGCATTGACATTGCCTTCCCATTGAAACTAATCAACAAAGCCAAGAGGGTGTTAGCATTGATGGGCAAGGAACTTCCTTCACATAATCTTCCCGGGTAATCAGTCATGTGTGAAACGTAGGTAACTGTGTGTCTCTAACAATCAGTCATGTGTGAAACGTAGAGGCTATGTATCTCTGACAATCAGTCATGTGTGAAACGTAGGTAACTATGTGTCTCTGACAATCAGTCATGTGTGAAACGTAGGTAACTATGTGTCTCTGACAATCAGTCATGTGTGAAACGTAGGTAACTATGTGTCTCTGACAATCAGTCATGTGTGAAACGTAGGTAACTATGTGTCTCTGACAATCAGTCATGTGTGAAACGTAGGTAACTATGTGTCTCTGACAATCAGTCATGTGTGAAACGTAGGGACTATGTGTCGCGACAGTTTATGCTGGCCCGTTTTCTTACAGTCTGTAAAGACTCCAAACATCATCATCATTAACATTTGTTCAAGAAATGACTGATGTCATTTCGTCATTTAATTAAGACACATGTCAACGAAGGTCATTAGTACGGTGGGATGATACCAGAGTTTGTTACAATTAGAAAAAGCTGAGGTTACGATTCCATAATTATTTCACAAGGACCTCCGAGTTACTCAATCGTTTCTAAATATTAATAAATGATAGTTATTGGTCACTCAATGT
The DNA here is from genome assembly GCA_034231615.1 of Meghimatium bilineatum. Taxonomy (NCBI): domain Eukaryota; kingdom Metazoa; phylum Mollusca; class Gastropoda; order Stylommatophora; family Philomycidae; genus Meghimatium; species Meghimatium bilineatum. The sequence goes on from CM067300.1 coordinate 35,755,218, forward strand.
ACACTTCTTGTGAGCAGATATGTTTCTTTCATTTGCGGACGTGAGTACAGTTTTGCTCAATTAGACCTTATGACCTTCACATATACTGGCAATAAATATGAACATAGTAAAGCATTTACATCCAACGTATGTTACTGAGAAGAAAAATAGGAGCAAAGAATAGTGATACTGTTACTTGCCATGCACGTTGTAAGTGGTGACTAAGGATTTTTTTGGGGAGGAGTGGAGTTTGACTCTGATCTCATAGTGTAAAATGACCATACTGATGTCGCATCTGTCAAACCGAAAGCAACAGATATCGCAGCCAAGTTGTAAACCATGCCACAACCCATTCTGTTCACCGGACTACGTTCTGCTAACCTGCAGGAGTTTTAGAAAGAACACAGAATAGGAAGAACAAGAACCCGTTTATATGAATATCTCTTGATTTTAACGATAAACATTTTTTTCGGATTCCCTCATATAATGAATAAAAACAAGATAAATAATCTACATTTTTCTACTCAATACATAATAAAACAAGATAAATAATCTACATTTTTCTACCCAATACAATACTAAAACAAGATAAATAATCTACATTTTTCTACCCAATACAATAATAAAACAAGATAAATAAACTACATTTCTCTACTCAATACAATACTAAAACAAGATAAATAAACAAACTTCAATTGCTCACCCAAAATAATACTAAAATATGCAAACAACTTTTCTTACATCTGTAAGTTGGCTCAAATTGTGATTAAATCTTAATAAATCCCAATTTAACGAATCCCTCAACGATCATATACTTCCATGCGAGTATACTTCCATAATTTGTTAGTTACAGTTTATTCACATAGCAATGTCTGTTTTTGTGTGTGTCTCACTTGAATGTTGAACAATCAGAATGTTCCTTCCCATACATGCACATCGTATATATCATCAGTAACAAGAGGGTTTTCACTATTTAACAAAAACAATACAATCTCATTTCCTAGTTTATATGTAAACTTTTCTAATGATTTGTTTTAGAACTATTTAATGTCTTATCACTGACACATCCACTATGGCATTGGCGGCATAGCAGCGGCTATATTGTTTCTTCTGAATCCTGAATGACCTGGACAGTAGATCCATGCGATATTGTGGATGTTGCTGAGAAGAGTAACCCACTCTTTTATTATCATGAATATTTAGTTTTCGCGTACCATGGTCAGAGATTCAGATAGAATCACTGTCTTTGTTGGTGGTTTTATTATCAACCAAGTGAGAATCACTGTATGTGTTGGTGGCTGCATTATCAACCAAGCGTAAAACGTTTTGTGTGTATGTTGGTGGTTATATCATCACCCAAGTGAGAATCACTTAGTATGTTGGTGGTTATATCATCAACCAAGTGAGAATCACTGAGTATGTTGGTGGTTATATCATCAACCAAGTGAGAATCACTGAGTATGTTGGTGTTTATATCATCAACCAAGTGAGAATCACTGTGTGTTGATGTTTTTTTTTGTTGTTTTTCTTTGCGAACTTTTCTACCCTGTAACATTCTTGATTCAATATATGAAATGAATGGGAGACTGCAGAAAGATATTGGTATTTTGCTTATTTTTACCTATCTTGAATAAGACCCTTTAATCGGAACGTTAATTTATACCCTTGAATAATAACTTAACGTACACTTAATCATACCACTACTGTTATTTAATCAATTTTGTATATTTTAAGTAAAATCTGTCTACAGAAGTTAACTAACATGATGATGATGACTTTAAGCTTCTCTTCAGAAACCCATCATCCACTCATAAACCGTGACTAGCGACGGTATTATAACGCCATGTCATGTCATAAACAGCTTGTTTTCCTGGAGATATGACACTCCCAACATCTCTAGAACAGGTCATTCTGACATTCATCACTTGAATTTCGACAATAGAGTGAACAATCTCACAGTTGCCGGAAAGGAATTCAATTTAAAATATTATTTTAAGATAAAATAAAACAGAAAAGTGACGAATTTAAAACAGCTAAAAAATTTCAGCAAGAAAGATGAAATCAGAACAAATAATTATAAAACAATGTTGACAGCCTCTGTGATGACATTAGCGTACACACGCAGACAGAAAAACACACACATAGTGAACAGAAAAAGAAATGAAGGCTCACTGTATCTACGCACAGAGACATTTACATGGATAAATAGGATTTAGCTTAATCCACATGGCCTTATGTTGTTCAATGCTTTCCCATATTACCCAATAGAATCTGAATGAATTATATGTTCTTTTTTTCCACGCAGGCATGGGCGTGTGTGTGAAAGTAATCATTCAATTCTGTAAGTATAAACAGAACATCGGCGTGACCAATTAGTATTCGCCTTTGATTTTCAGTAACAAATACAATAAATCAATAGTGAGATACCAAATGACGTAGGCGATCATGTTTCTCCACATCTCTCTGTCTCTTGCATTGTTCTAATTTCATTTGGTGAATTTTTGTGTGTGTCAAAGTAACAAACCATACCGAAATTTCTCTCTTGGTTTTCTTCTGTCTCCTCTCCCTTGTTCTTTACAGTGATTTACTAAATGTTCAAGTTTGATATTCTCGTCACATGCCCTAAAAATCTTGATTGTAAGCTTCTAATTTTTGATATAATTTGTCTTTTCTCCCCAACATCTATGAGGACTTCAACATTGATTTTCTTAGCTATGACATTGTTGTCATTCTACTAAAAAACACCCACATGACAGTTGCCTCTAGCTTATGTATAACACATATACATATAAATACACAGTTATTTTTAATGTTCTTGGAAATTGTATATAGGATTTAATATTAGTGTTTGTGGAGTACAAATTAGAAGCAGAGAATGACTAAAATCAATGACATAATATCCGCCCGTGTGTTGCCGGAGCCCGAAAGGGGAGTAAAGAATAGCAACACTGTTTACCTTCCACGCATGTCGTAAAAGGCGACTAAGGAGGTTATGAGATGGAGTTGGCTGTCCCATATAGGGTCAGTGACCCAAAGCCATGCTGAAGTCGGATGTGTCAGGTCGAAAGGTGCAGATATCTCAGCAATGATGTAAACCATGACACAACGCATTCCGTTCTCCAGACTACATCCTGCTAAACTGCAGGAGTTTGAGAACGAATGCAGAAGAAGAAGAAGAATAATGACATAATATAGAAACAGAGAATGACTAAATCAATCACATAATATAGAAGCATATAATGACTAAATCAATCACATAATATAGAAGCATAGAATGACTAAATCAATCACATAATATAGAAGCATATAATGACTAAATCAATCACATAATATAGAAGCATAGAATGACTAAATCAATCACATAATATAGAAGCATCGAGATTTATTATTAAAGAAAAGTCATAATGCAGCAAAAGGGATTTGAACTAGGTCCGATCAGATGGCACCTACTGAACCAAGTCCGATCAGATGGCATTTACTAAAACAGGTCCGATTAGATGGCACCCACTGAATTAGCAATTTGAATCACAGGACCTAGTTCAAATCCCGTTTGCTGGATTATGATTTTTCTAAGCAAAGAATGGGTACACTAAACCACCTTGCATGCTGAAAGAGGCGAATAAGTAGGATTAGGTGGACTTCCAGATACAAAATGAGCCACATATTTCAAATGAAGTAGAATGCATTGAATTTACAAGTGCAGTTATCACATCGAACGGGTAAACTATGACATAAAACATATGTTTTTCTTATTTTTCTGCGTGTTTTCTCACACTACTGCAGATTAGCAGAATGTAACCCAGAGATTTGAACTCACAGTGTTCATGTTTGCTATGTTTACGCCTTTCGGCCCGACTTCAGAATAGCTTTTATGCTGGTTTCACCTTCAACGTGACCAGGACCACCAACTCGACAACCATAACCATCTTACTCACGATTTACAGTAAGAATGTTAGTCATACGCAGTATTTCCCAACGTGGGGCCCATGCCCCACAGGGGAGCAATTTAATTATTCAGAGGGGCAATTGGAAAGTTGTAATTAAGCTTCATTTAGGGAATAATTAAATTTTTTAATATTAAAAATGTATATATATTACATAGGGAGGGGGGGGCGTCAGAATTTAAGAAAGACTTAGATGGGGCATGGCAAAAAAAAAAAGGTTGAGAAACACTGGTCATAGGTATGTTTACTTCTTACTGACATGCACTGATAGGTGATTTACCGCCTTTTGTTTAATGCTTGTAAAATAAAGTTCTGGAATCGGACTCGTGACGTCTTGTTTACAATGTTGATTGTTTACAATGTTGATTGTTTACAATGTTGATTGTTTACAATGTTGATTGTTTACAATGTGGATTGTTTACAATGTTGATTGTTTACAATGTTGATTGTTTACAATGTTGATTGTTTACAATGTTGATTGTTTACAATGTGGATTGTTTACAATGTGGATTATTTACAATGTGCATTGTTTACAATGTTGATTGTTTACAATGTTGATTATTTACAATGTGGCTTGTTTACAACGAGGATTGTTTACAATGTTGATTGTTTACAATGTTGATTGTTTACAATGTTGATTGTTTACAATGTTGATTGTTTACAACGAGGATTGTTTACAATGTTGATTGTTTACAATGTTGATTGTTTACAACGAGGATTGTTTACAATGTTGATTGTTTATAACGAGGATTGTTTACAATGTTGATTGTTTACAATGTGGATTATTTACAATGTGCATTGTTTACAATGTTGATTGTTTACAATGTTGATTGTTTACAATGTTGATTGTTTACAATGTGGATTGTTTACAATGTTGATTGTTTACAATGTTGATTGTTTACAATGTGGATTGTTTACAATGTGGATTATTTACAATGTTGATTGTTTACAATGTTGATTGTTTACAATGTTGATTGTTTACAATGTGGATTGTTTACAATGTTGATTGTTTACAACGTGGATTGTTTACAATGTTGATTGTTTACAATGTGGATTGTTTACAATGTGGATTGTTTACAATGTGGATTGTTTACAATGTTGATTGTTTACAACGTGGATTGTTTACAATGTTGATTGTTTACAATGTTGATTGTTTACAATGTGGATTGTTTACAATGTGGATTATTTACAATGTGCATTGTTTACAATGTTGATTGTTTACAATGTGGATTATTTACAATGTGGCTTGTTTACAACGAGGATTGTTTACAATGTTGATTGTTTACAATGTTGATTGTTTACAACGAGGATTGTTTACAATGTTGATTGTTTACAATGTTGATTGTTTACAACGAGGATTGTTTACAATGTTGATTGTTTACAACGAGGATTGTTTACAATGTTGATCTGTTTACAATGTGGATTATTTACAATGTGCATTGTTTACAATGTTGATTGTTTACAATGTGGATTGTTTACAATGTGGATTGTTTACAATGTTGATTGTTTACAATGTTGATTGTTTACAATGTTGATTGTTTACAATGTTGATTGTTTACAATGTTGATTGTTTACAATGTGGATTGTTTACAATGTGGATTGTTTACAATGTGGATTATTTACAATGTTGATTGTTTACAATGTTGATTGTTTACAATGTTGATTGTTTACAATGTGGATTGTTTACAATGTGGATTGTTTACAACGTGGATTGTTTACAATGTTGATTGTTTACAATGTTGATTGTTTACAATGTGGATTGTTTACAATGTGGATTGTTTACAATGTTGATTGTTTACAACGTGGATTGTTTACAATGTTGATTGTTTACAATGTTGATTGTTTACAATGTGGATTGTTTACAATGTGGATTATTTACAATGTGCATTGTTTACAATGTTGATTGTTTACAATGTGGATTATTTACAATGTGGCTTGTTTACAACGAGGATTGTTTACAATGTTGATTGTTTACAACGAGGATTGTTTACAATGTGGATTGTTTACAATGTGGATTATTTACAATGTTGATTGTTTACAATGTTGATTGTTTACAATGTTGATTGTTTACAATGTGGATTGTTTACAATGTGGATTGTTTACAACGTGGATTGTTTACAATGTTGATTGTTTACAATGTTGATTGTTTACAATGTGGATTGTTTACAATGTGGATTGTTTACAATGGTGATTGTTTACAACGTGGATTGTTTACAATGTTGATTGTTTACAATGTTGATTGTTTACAATGTGGATTGTTTACAATGTGGATTATTTACAATGTGCATTGTTTACAATGTTGATTGTTTACAATGTGGATTATTTACAATGTGGCTTGTTTACAACGAGGATTGTTTACAATGTTGATTGTTTACAACGAGGATTGTTTACAATGTGGATTGTTTACAACGCGGATTGTTTTCAAATTCTTGAATAGAATATTAATATGTGAAACTTTGGAGATAGTGACAGTTAAATACATTCTCTATGCCAGGGGTTCTCAATATTTTCATACGGCGATCACCGCCCACATGTAATACTGAGTATGCGAACACCATAACAGATACTAGGATGAAAAATAAATGGAAAGTGAAAGTAAAAGTGAACGTGAAAATTTCCTATATAACAATCTTTATTGCATCGTACGTCCCGTCATCAATATTTCACTTACGGTAACACTATTTGTTTCGGTGTGTGCAAACAAAGTTTGAACTATAGAAGGAACTTCTGATCGTTAGTGCTCTCGAGCACTTTTTAACTCATATGGTGTGAGCACAGCATGATACTACAAGATCGCGAGCACCGGGTTGAGAACGCCTGCTGTACACTTTATTAAATTTTCGTTGGGCCCAACGTCGACAATGCCTTTATTTGTATAATTTATCGTTATAATGTATATATTTGTGCTTGTATAGTGAACAGATTTTTAAGGAAAGAAAAATGGTATTACTTATCTCTTTTGATAACACTTCAACTTGTGTTACTGTAGTCCTCTCATTTTTTGTCGGACATTATCTGGCAATGTACTTAGTAGATATAGAAAGATAGTATCGTCGTGCTACCCGTTATTGCACATGATGTTGATGATGATATTTGTCTGTGCTATCTGCTAATTAGGTAAATTGTTTAATATCTTAGGGTGAAAAGTTGTAGAAGATAGACATCATTGTGCTTTGGTTACCCGCTATATCTGCTTTGTCTCTCTCATCGATGTGACACATGTATGTTGACAGTATCATTCATAGCACGTAGCGCCGTAGCACCAAGCGATAATGTCCAGAGATGTATGAAAATGCCCACTCTGTAAACATAATATCACGAACCCTATTTAAATCCTCGGTCCTTTGAGCACAAGGTGAACAGAGTAAACACTACCCTACTCAGATCCCTGTTATAAGGAATGTACGTCAGTGGTACTATTATTTGCTTATCTCTGCAGCGCACAGAACAATTTTGAGATGATCTATCCATCAATATATAATCAGCAGATATTCAGGACGCTATCAGAATTGGGTTACATCTTGATTCTTTATTAGAAACTGGCTTCACAGCACGCGGGACATTCCCATAAGTGCTCCGCCCTCCGCTCCAGCAGCCATCCCAGTATATGTAGACCCATAGTTCCGGTCAGGTGTTGATTGTGTGATCTTCGGGACTTTCCAAAAAAATTACTTTTACTTCACCTCTGAATACAGCCATTTCTAACATTCTCTGTATGTGTACGTTCTCAACCTCATTGACATCATCTGCATCTCGAAATGAATTTATTACTGCCTTTATTAAATCTGCTTTATCTCTTCTCATCAATGTGTCGTCTATCGCCGCATTGCCTGCCAGTAAGTCGGCTCTCTCGTTTCCTCTGACACCAGCATGACCAGGGCAGAATATCCATGTAATGCTTTGGACAACTGAGTTGTTCAATAAGTTCCACCATTCTTTTCTTAGATTCTTTTCCTATAATACACTAAGAAAAGAATGGGTTACATCTTTTTCTAGTTATCAATTGTATATCCCGGCCTAATGTTTATCAATTTGGTGCCAGTTGTGTACTCATCCTTACCAAACTGTCGACCATGATATTTTTAAATGTTTAGCGCTGAATGACGTAAAACAAAAAGGCATCTCCCTCCAAGGCCAGATAAACGGATCAGATTATAAGGAATAAATTAACAAAACACGTGCATATATATCACACAATGAAAGTAGGACAAATGTCATGAGCCCATGGACTGGACTGCTGGATCAGCAATTATCAATTTAGTTAAATAGAAAGTATCTCTACAGATTCTTTCAACCACAGACGCTACTTCAATTAAGTTATATCTTAGCTTTTAACTATAAAAAAATAGGGGAGACGGCAGTTCTGATAATCTAGTCACCACGACCACGGTAGATGCACGCAAGTGTTTATCAAGATGTAAAAGCGATATTTATGATACACCAGCACGCAATGTGTCACAATTCGCAGAAAACGTCACATAATTTAAACCAATGTCTCTCAACCTTTTTTACCCATTCTTCTTCTTTCTGTCCTCATGTACCTTTCGTTGTTGAGGGGAGAGTGTGTACGGTCTTTTGCCCTTCTATTTGCCTCTTCCGCTGTTATATTTCCCAGTGTCTCTAATACACTATCTATCCACCTTTTACGAGTGCATCCAATAGGTCGACTATTTTCGTATTGTTTGTTAAGTGTTTTTTGGATAATACTTTGCTTTTTCTGTCTGGTTATGCGGCCGAACCATTTAACTTGTTGTTTTTGAGTGTATTCTATTGTTGACTTGATCCCTAATTCTTTCCTTAGTGCTTCATTCCTGATTTTGTCTCTCAAACTAACTCCAATCATACGTCTCACACATTTCATTTCAGTGGTGTTAATCTTATGTATTGTTCTAGAATCGAATGTCCAAGTTTAACACTGGTAACACAACGTTGGTAAAAAAAATGGTGTTGAAAAGCGCTTTCTTTGTTTCTAGTGTGATATCTTTGTTTCTTAGTAAAGGTGTTAATTGACAAATGACCTGACAGGCTTTATTACATCTTGCGTTCATTTCTGCTTCTTGTTTATTGTTTCCCATAGTGTTTCTCTGTTTACTCGGTCAAATGCTTTTTCTTGATCTATGAAGGATATGTATACATTTTGGTTGTATTCTATTGACATCTCTGTCAGCTGTTTCAGAATAAATATTGCATCAGTATATCCTCTGTTTCTTCTAAAACCCATTTGTGTATTGCTAAGTTGTTGTTCTATTACAGGTCTCAGTCTTTTCTCTACTATTTTTGCATATAGTTTCCCTGCATGGCTTAACAAGTAAATTCCCCTGTACTGGTTACAGTCTCTTTTGCTGCCTTTCCTTTTCCATATTGGCACTATGACAAATTTTTGGCACTATTTTTTACCCATGCCCCACGTAAGTCTTTCAAAAATTCTGATACCCCTCCCACCGCCCCTTCCCATGTAAAATACACATATTTTTATATAAAAAAATGTATTTTACCCTTCCTGAACAATAAAATTGCTACTTGACCAATCTAATAGCCCCTAAGTCGGGCTTAGGCTCCACTTTGGGAAATACTGATTTAAACATTCTTTTAAAGCGTGGATACTTTTTCAAACTTATCATTTAATATCATTGTTAATTAGTTCAGGAGAAAACTTATTTCAACTCTTTGATAACTCAAATGTAGCAATGAATTGTCATAGCAGACTAATATATGGACATCATGCTATGATAAAGTATACATCTTGTTAGAAATGTATGGATATCATGCTATGATAAAGTATACATCTTGCTAGAAATGTATGGATATCATGCTATGATAAAGTATACATCTTGTTAGAAATGTATGGACATTATGCTATGATAAAGTATACATCTTGCTAGAAATGTATGGATATCATGCTATGATAAAGTATACATCTTGCTAGAAATGTATGGACATCATGCTATGATAAAGTATACATCTTGCTAGAAATGTATGGACATCATGCTATGATAAAGTATACATCTTGCTAGAAATGTATGGATATCATGCTATAATAAAGTATACATCTTGCTGGAAATGTATGGATATCATGCTATAATAAAGTATACATCTTGCTAGAAATGTATGGATATCATGCTATAATAAAGTATACATCTTGCTAGAAATGTATGGATATCATGCTATGATAAAGTATACATCTTGCTAGAAATGTATGGATATCATGCTATAATAAAGTATACATCTTGCTAGAAATGTATGGATATCATGCTATGATAAAGTATACATCTTGCTAGAAATGTATGGACATCATGCTATGATAAAGTATACATCTTGCTAGAAATGTATGGATATCATGCTATGATAAAGTATACATCTTGCTAGAAATGTATGGATATCATGCTATAATAAAGTATACATCTTGCTAGAAATGTATGGATATCATGCTATAATAAAGTATACATCTTGCTAGAAATGTATGGATATCATGCTATAATAAAGTATACATCTTGCTAGAAATGTATGGACATCATTCTATAATAAAGTATACATCTTGCTAGAAATGTATGGATATCATGCTATAATAAAGTATACATCTTGCTAGAAATGTATGGATATCATGCTATAATAAAGTATACATCTTGCTAGAAATGTATGGATATCATGCTATAATAAAGTATACATCTTGCTAGAAATGTATGGATATGCTATGATAAAGTATACATCTTACTAGAAATGTATGGATATCATGCTATAATAAAGTATACATCTTGCTAGAAATGTATGGACATCAGGCTATGATAAAGTATATATCTTGCTAGAAATGTATGGACATCAGGCTATGATAAAGTATACATCTTGCTAGAAATGTATGGACATCATGCTATGATAAAGTATACATCTTGTTAGATATATATGGACATCATGCTATGATAAAGTATACATCTTGTTAGATATATATGGACATCATGCTATGATAAAGTATACATCTTGCTAGAAATGTATGGACATCAGGCTATGATAAAGTATATATCTTGTTAGATATATATGGACATCATGCTATGATAAAGTATACATCTTGTTAGATATATATGGACATCATGCTATGATAAAGTATACATCTTGCTAGAAATGTATGGACATCAGGCTATGATAAAGTATATATCTTGTTAGATATATATGGACATCATGCTATGATAAAGTATATATCTTGTTAGATATATATGGACATCATGCTATGATAAAGTATACATCTTGCTAGAAATGTATGGACATCAGGCTATGATAAAGTATACATCTTGCTAGAAATATATGGACATCAGGCTATGATAAAGTATACATCTTGTTAGAAATGTATGGACATCTTGTTAGAAATATATGGACATCATGCTATAATAAAGTATACATCTTGTTAGAAATATATGGACGTCATGCTATGATAAAGTATACATCTTGTTAGAAATATATGGACATCATGCTATAATAAAGTATACATCTTGCTAGAAATGTATGGACATCAGGCTATGATAAAGTATACATCTTGTTAGAAATGTATGGACATCTTGTTAGAAATATATGGACATCATGCTATAATAAAGTATACATCTTGTTAGAAATATATGGACATCATGCTATAATAAAGTATACATCTTGTTAGATATATATGGACATCAGGCTATGATAAAGTATATATCTTGTTAGAAATATATGGACATTATGCTATGATAAAGTATACATCTTGTTAGATATATATGGACATTATGCTATGATAAAGTATACATCTTGTTAGATATATATGGACATCATGCTATAATAAAGTATACATCTTGTTAGATATATATGGACATCATGCTATGATAAAGTATACATCTTGTTAGATATATATGGACATCTTGCTAGAAATATATGGACATCATGCTATGATAAAGTATACATCTTGCTAGAAATGTATGGACATCAGGCTATGATAAAGTATATATCTTGTTAGATATATATGGACATCAGGCTATGATAAAGTATATATCTTGTTAGATATATATGGACATCATGCTATGATAAAGTATACATCTTGTTAGATATATATGGACATCATGCTATGATAAAGTATACATCTTGTTAGATATATATGGACATCATGCTATGATAAAGTATACATCTTGCTAGAAATGTATGGACATCAGGCTATGATAAAGTATACATCTTGTTAGATATATATGGACATCTTGCTAGAAATATATGGACATCATGCTATGATAAAGTATACATCTTGTTAGATATATATGGACATCATGCTATGATAAAGTATACATCTTGTTAGATATATATGGACATCTTGCTAGAAATGTATGGACATCATGCTATAATAAAGTATACATCTTGTTAGATATATATGGACATCATGCTATGATAAAGTATATATCTTGTTAGATATATATGGACATCATGCTATGATAAAGTATACATCTTGTTAGATATATATGGACATCATGCTATGATAAAGTATACATCTTGTTAGATATATCTCTCCCCGTAGTGAAAATAAAAGAGAAATCAGTAAAACTGCAGTTATGAATTATTCTCTTCTTATATGTAACGTGTCCACTGCGGAACTTTGCCCTCACCGTGATTCTGCAAGCCTTCCGGTTCTTTGCAAGCTGTTCAGTGTGTTTGATATCCAGCGTCGATCATAGTTCTAGTTTAGCTCTTGTTCTCTTTCCTGGAATCTTATTTTCCAGAATTAATATCTTTCTAAGCTTTTATGTCTGTTTGCATGTCCAAAATACAGCCATTTGTCTTCTATATTGATGTCTTTACGGATGTTTGTGTTGGGTTGTCTGTCTGTTTATGTTATTCTTAGCAGCTTTCTACATCGTTTCATTTCACAGGCAGATGTTTCCTTTTCGATTGCTGATGTCATTGCTCAAGTCTCACAACCATATGTTTCGAGTGGAAAAATATAGTTCCGTAATACACTTTTGTCTTTTTTTTTCTCCGCGTCATATTCTCGAAACTATCGGGAATTGAACCAGGTCCGTTCTAACGGCAACGAATCGCCTAGCAACTCGAGTAAATGGGTTTATCCGTATTTGACTAACCACATCTCCAAAAAAAGATGCGATTTTGTCAAGACATTCAAACTGTGCACTCAAGTCACTGATAACGGACCAATCATGACAATGACTATTAGAACAACAACGAACCAATCGAGTACAAGTTTTGAATAGGTAAATAGGTCTTTTAGCAAACATAAGTAACTTAGAGATAGTACAATGTTTCTTCGAATAAAAGCTTATACAGTTAAATTGATGTAAGAAGCATGATGATAAATTAAAAATTCTTGAGACTAACGGAATTTGAACCAGGTCCGTTTTAGCGACACCGAATTTATCCTCTTTTCATAAGTTTTAAAATCACTTTAATAATTTATGACTTATAATTTATCCCCATGCTTCCTACTTGAATTGACTGAAGTTAATATGTGTTACAAACACATACTACAACTAATAAAAAGATGATAAAACAATTTTAATAAAAAGATAAGAAGAAAAATGGTCGACGTTTCGATCTATGATTATTATCTACAATACAAATGTAATCATAATAAAGCACAGAATAATACAAAAAAATGTGTTTAAAAAAAAATAACATCTTAAAAAAATATAGATAAACAGTCAGAGTTACGGCTTAGCAAAAGATGACAGGTCCATGACGTATTGCACGAGTGTAATACTTAAAAGAGAAGCTCACCATAAAGAAATTCAGCACTATAAAGATATGTAGAATACTCTAGACAATCACCAGGACAATATCTAACTACAGACACAATAGAAAACACCGTAAATAAAGACCGAAAAATCATCATAAAAATCGCAGGATGGAGACATCGACAACTATATCACGAGCTCAAGTCTAAGGAAAGAACTGTAGCAAACACGAAATGTCACAGCACATAAACTGCAAACATAAGAATACAAGAATAAACAATTAGACCGAGATGCGGTGTTTATTTGTTTGAGAGCCCCAGGAATTGCGAGCGATTAGCAATTATTTCCTAAGTGCAGTGAGGTGGTTATTCTGAGCTTTCTTTCATACCCATGATACTTCAGCTTTCGGCTTAGTGCAATGCCTATTGAAGGGACCTTCTACTCAGAGGAGGTCTATAATTGTATAGATAATATGCTACAAAGCGTACATATGAGAGCCTCAATATAACGGCATGCCATCCACTAGTGGGCTATTGGTAAGACCCACAAAAGAAACCGCATGCGTAATAGACCGAGATAACATTTATACTACATATTGAATAGTAAGAATAAAGACAACAGTATGTTGTAACATAAACACAACTTAACACAAACATATATACAATGATATATATATATATATATATATATATATATATATATATATATATATATATATATATATATATATATTTATATATACATAATAATAAATAATACACATAAATAATACACACAAATGTATACGCCATGTGTAAACTGTCCACGAAAATCACATGAAAAGGAAAATGAATCACGTTGAAGGCTGTTTTAAAATAAGACTATGTGTCTCTTGATTGGTCAAGAGAAAACGCTGCTTATTGTAAGAACATGTAGCCAGTGTATTGACCGGACAGAGAACGAGAAGCAAAGAATCGCAATACTGTTTCCTTGCAAGGTATGTCGTAAGAGATGTCTATAGAGGTTTGAGGTGAAGTGTTTGTTCCATATCGCGGTTGAGAGTAAAAATGTCTATATGTCATACTGAAGTCAGATGAGTCAGTCCAAATGTCGCAGATATCGCAGCCTAGCTAGAAACCATGAAACAGCGCAATCTATCTCTGGACTAGATTCTGATAATCTGCAGAAATTTGAGAATGTACGAAGAAGTAAGAACACACCGAAAAGGAATGTGATAGGCATATAGTAGACACATTGAACAGTAGCTTTGTGAGACAAATTGTAAGGTTAACACTGTTTTAATCCGACCAAAATCCGGTGAAAATAAATTATATATACTCATATATAACTTTATAAACATATAACTTTATAAACATATATAACTTTAGACTCACAGGAGAACCTCTTGCGGCTCGATAGACATGATGCCGCGGTCCGGCGGTTATGATGCAGTGTTTATCAGGACAAGCATTATTTATTTTTATTACGTTTAATTGCATCGATAAACAATATGGCCGCTGGCTTATGAACAACAATCTAGTTGGACTGAGTTATGCTTGTGAGACGGGACCACTAACCGCGCTAGTATCGAATCGACGATTGCGCCATTGGTCAAGAAAACTACAGACATACAATTATTTCACAATAAATTGCAGTGATATACATAATATAACTGGTCATGTATCTAGTTTCTTATTTATAATTATTTATGCCGTTGGTCAAGTAGAATACAGGTATTTATTCCACAATAAACTGCAGTGATGTACAAGATAAACAACTACTGTCCAACTTTCATAAATATGAAGACAATTTGGAATCTTCTGTATACATGATGTATTCATTTGATGATGTAGACACCGTTTTAATACTGCAGGAGAACATTAATGGTATCATGAATATTGTAGGAGAACATTAAGGATATCATGAATATTGCAGGAGAACATTAATGGTATCATGAATATTGCAAGAGAACATTAATGGTATCATGAATATTGCAGGGGAACATTAAGGATACCATGAATATTGCAAGAGAACATTAATGGTATCATGAATATTGGAGGAGAACATTAAGGATACCATGAATATTGCAGGAGAACATTAGTGGTATCATGAATATTGCAAGAGAACATTAAAGGTATCATGAATAGTGCAGGAGAACATTAAGGATACCATGAATATTGCAGGAGAACATTAGTGGTATCATGAATATTGCAAGAGAACATTAATGGTATCATGAATATTGTAGGAGAACATTAAGGATATCATGAATATTGCAAGAGAACATTAATGGTATCATGAATATTGTAGGAGAACATTAAGGACATTATGCATATTGCTGGAGAACATTAGTGGTACCATGAATATTGTAAGAGAACATTAATGGTATCATGAATATTGTAGGAGAACATTAATGGTATCATGAATATTGTAGGAGAACATTAATGATATCATTAATAAAAAAATACTGGCAGCTGCGATAGTGTAATGTTAAGTAATTCCTCAAAGAAGACACACAACAGCGTGCGACGGTACAAACGGGACTGCGATACCTTGTACATGCTATAGAAGACTCTTTGTGGATCAGATTGGTCTTGTCAGTCACACCCATCATCGCCATGGATCGTTGCTTATATTCATTGCCTCAACAAATAATACTATCGTCTGGATATACGGAAAGATGCCTACTACGAAAATACGTAAAGATGCATGCTATGTCATTCGTCCGCTGACCAGTAGACCCGGGTTTTTTTTCACTCGTTCTTCATGGTTTGAAATAAAAATTACTCCAGTGGTTCGCGCATTCAATAGGAAGTATTGTACCAGGGCTCATGCTATGAGAAGGTAGAGGAATGCCGCCATCGCTACTGTGCGCGAGTCGTAGGAGACGCTAATCGAGGGGGGGTTGGGGGGGGGGTGTTGGTTTCTTGTTACTCACTGACTGGCTATTTTATGGGACAACCATGTTTTATGTCTCTAGCTCATATCTCTTCATACCATTACCAGTCTGTTAACTGTGTTCAAAAAAATATCTTCATTCTAGCCAATTGTTTTTTTAAAATGTTAAGCCATCACGAAGAACAAACAATACTGAGAAAGATAACAATAAAAACGTCAACAACAACAATATTGCGGAAGATAAGCTGTGTAACACGATGATTGATCTAACTATACACATTTTTCTGAACCACGTTTATTTATGTGGTGTCAATACGAAATTATTGAAACCATCAGAACACAAAAATACCACAGAAATGCGAACAAACAAGCCATATAAAAATAAAAAAATTAATAGGCTAAGACAGCAACAAGCAAATAGGAAAAAAACTGAAGACATATTAAAAGATTCAAATATAAAGAGCAATGAGTTATATGGGAGAGTATCACGTGGAAAACATTCTTGGAGAATATGAATATATATAAGTGCTGGAATAATTGTCCATCTCTGTGGAGAAGTAATATACAGTGCGTTTCTCACAACCAAGATATCAGTTTATTTAATAGGGGACTAAATCCTCTTGTCGAGGCACGATCTTTTCAACCTAAGGCCGGCGTCAATATATACTCTATATAGATTATATGTGGCTGTGTTGACTCTGATCTTATTGTAATCTTATGGTCTGGGACAAATCGCCTATAAAATTCGTACAGCCAAACACGGATGAGCTGAACACGATGTCATACATATGAACCGTCTACAGTGGTCATTCCATGCCTGAAATGCCCAAGGACATTTCCAGCTTGAATATGGCTTATTAGTCATCTACGAACTCATACTAATCTACATAACAGATTTTCAAAAGTGGGTCTAACAAATGGTCATTATTATTTGTGATGGACGAACAATACACATAATATATGCTACCAACAATTGGAATTACAGGTGGCTACTAGTAGGACCGATGCTCAATAGAACACATTGACTACTGGTAGAATCGATACTCAGTAGAGTACAATGACTCAACATTAACCCATACTATTTAAATGCCGTAGTGGTGTCAGAGATTAGCGATCTCACATTTCAGTGGCTCTGCTATATGACGGCGGTGGCCATCTCCTCTCCTTCACAGTATTTACTTCCCGGACTGATCCGGTATCCAATTATCGATGGGTCCACCCAAGAGCCATTGCTGTCTGAAAAACATTTCCGCCTGAACAGGAGAATGAATCCGGGACTACTAATATACGAAGCCAGGGCGCTACACAGTCCCCTAATAATGACTAAGATGGAGAATTAAGCATGACTGGCTGCATTATAAGACCCACTGGCGGTTACGAAATTAAGCCTTTTAAAACGATAATATAAGGTAATACTGCGTGAAGCGAAACAACAATAGTGTTTACGTAGAACACAGGTTTTTGAAAGCTTTACTTGAACAAGATAGACTATCGCTATGGGATTATGAGGTGTAAACACGAAAACATACAAATGACAATACACAAGAAATTTTCAACGTTTCGAACCGTTGGGTCTTTCTCAAGAATATACAAAACAAACAGTGAAAACAATGAAAACAGTAACAACAATATTACCACCACAGAGGCACTAGATATACTATTAACATGTAAACAATACAAAGATCAAGGTGACAATGATGTATGTGGAAACATGTAGTCATGGATGCGGGTTTTGTTGGAAAATTGGACGGAATATGACAACAAATATAACAAATTATTACACAATGAAACAAGGATAGCAATACAATAAGGACTACACCAACACAAATTTAAACAAATGAATGTTCGGAGTTAAGTCCAAAAGACTTGTGGGTACTAACGCAAAAATAAATCGATTTTCAAGAGCGTACCTAGATCTGTAATCCATGATGCAGGATCTGAAGACAGTGACTTCGATATCGAGGGCATCATGATGCCCATCACCATTGACATGAATGGCGACATCTTTATGGGTTGAAGATGTCTACAGAAGTGGTCACTCAATCGTAAGCCCGTTTCACCTATATACGTCTTGTCACAAAGTTTACATATGATAGCGTAAATGACATACGGGATTCACATGTAAAGGCATCATCGATAGTGAAATTGGCCTTAGGGAATGAAACAAAGCGGATCTGAACCACATAGGGACATGTGTAGCAACGACCGCGTTTGCAGCGAATAATTCTAAAGTTAGCAGGAACATAAGACCTGAGGTGACTGTGGACCAAAATGTCATTACGATTTTTGTCACGCCTATAGGAAACCAAAGGAAAGTCCTGGAAAGTGACATGAGTTTTAGAATCAGACTGGTTGAGAGAATAATGCTTGAACAAGATTCGACGGACAGTAGAGTTATTGGGATGAAAGCAAGGTCAAGTATAACTCTGTCAGAGGAGGATGAAGTACTATGAGTATTGGTCAAGGTATCAAGTCAAGATAACTTACGTACACAAAGCCATGCCGATGAAAGGACACTGTCAGGGAACGAACGTCTATGAAAGAAATCAATCATCTCAAAGGATTTATCAAGGAAATTGTCATAATAACTACATAAGCGATGATGGCAAAGAAGCTGGGATAATGACAGAGAGTTGTATCAAGCAGAAGGATGAGAAGATGTGTAGAGCAGAAAGCCATGTGTATCAGTAGGTTTGTAGCAAACAGATGTGCTGAGGCAAGGAGGACGAATAGTGACAATAATGTCAAGAAAGTTGACAGAAGCTTTAAAATGATGAGGCTTTTAAAAAGCCTTAGGACATTTGACTATTCCCATGAATCTCATTGGCTGTCACATAAATTATAATCATAATAGCCAATGAAATTTACTGGAATATTCAACTTCATTAGTCATTAGGGATGTGTGTCTTCCTATTAGCCGGTATGTCTTATATATTTATGTCATGTCTTACTTAATACTTTGAATTAACAGTGATTTAAATTGAGTCATTATCACGTAGCATATCCTGAACAGGATGTAGCAGGCATCACATCCTTTCGAAACTCCTGTTAATCTTGAACCAGTCTTTCTGCTTCTGTTACTGTCATGTGTAATTGGTCTTTGATGTCTTGCATCCATCTTCTTCTTGGTCTGCCTCTTGTTCATCATCCTGATAAAATCCCCTCAATTATGGTCTTCTCTAGACTGTTATGGCGTTTGATATGACCAAAACATTTTTTTTCTGGAAAGAGCCATACTGTTTAGCCAGTTTCATTTTACATTCATTTCTCTCAGGATGGCTATATTGGTGACCTTTTTAGTCCACGGTATTTTGAGGATTTTCTGTAAAATTTTGTTTCAAGTGCTGCTATTTTATTTTCCACTTTGTTGGTGATTGTCTATGATTCACAAAAATATATTGCCACTGGGAATATTTGAGCTCTAAATAATGTTAGTTTTGTTGCGTTGCAGCAGCTCAGCCATATGTTTTCATTTGTATCAGCTTCTGTGACGCGATAGTCAACCTCCTTCTTACCTCATCATGACAATCACAGTTACTGTTGATAAGAAGAAAACTAAGGTATTCACAATTGTTGACTCTTTCTAATTCGCTGTTGTTGACACTTATTGATAACTTTCTTGTGATTTTGTCACTTATCATAATCGTGGTCTTGTTTTTCATTCAGAAATAAGTTTTTTTCCCTATGTTCTTTAATGGAATTTATGAGGTGTTGCAGATCTGCTTGACTGTGTGCCAATAATTATGTATCGTCAGTATACCTTAGTTCTGGTATATAGTGACCATTGATGTTGAACAGGTCGACGTTATTTCTCTGTTGATCATTTCCTACATTCCTCATTATGTTTTATACATAAATATTTAAAAGACAGGACGATAGGAAATATCCTTGTCTGACTCCTTTCTCCACGCTGAACCAATCAGATATTTATTTACTATTTAATCTCACGGCTGCTTGCTAGTTTTGATATAATGGATTTTTATCAGGTAGATTGGGTGTAGCCTGAAACCCATGTCCTTCATGATTTTCCAAAGTTGTTTATGTTGTACGCAATCGAATGCTTTGGTGTAATCAATAAAACATGCGTAAATGTCGACATTAAACTCTCTGCAGTTCTCTATGATGTCCCTGATATTTAAAATATGATTTCTGGCGCTTATACTCTGTCTGAAACCTACATGTACTTCATTTAGCTCTTCTTCCAGCTTTTACTGTCGTCTTTTCATGATGATACCAAGTTGTATTTTACTTCCGTGACTGATCTGTGCACTGGTTATGTAGTTGGTGCATAGCATTAGATGTCCCTTCTTCAGTAGCGGTTTGTAGATCGTGTCTATTCCTTGGACCGAACTTAACTGCTACAGATCTTGATGCAGAGGGTGTGATATATGGTGGTGCTGGTTTCGTAAAGTGAATGGATATGTCAAGTAACGCAAAAAAAAAACAACCAAAAAAAAACAACAACAACAACAACGCAAGGTCACTTTGCCTAAGATGTGAACAAGTCATTACACAATTAGTTTGTAAATTGCAAAAGTAAATTAATCGAAAAAGGGGCTAAAAATCATTCATATGATTGAGGGACATAAAGACTTCTACCAAACACTGATTCTCAGAATGGAAGGGATTTCTACAACAGGTACATTCAGCAAAAACAATTAAGAATCACATTGAGATGAATGCTTATCTGTTCTTCAAACTAATAACATCTATGGAATTATTGGATGATAGAGCTGAACGTATCTTTCGAGGTCGTGCAACAAACCATGAAGAAGACATAACATAATGAACCGTATTTCAACTGAATACATCACAGTTTTCAGAAAATCATTGCAGATGACTGAAAAAAATATTATCAAGAAATTCAACATAACTAGAGGACAGAAGACATACCAAAGAAAAATTGGTATATAGTTATCTATGTCTACTAGCAAATCAAATTCAGATAAGGACATCACCGACATTAAGAGCCACTCATTAACAGACTGCTGAATATATATGGATATGTGTTAGAAAGGATCATTGTATTTATATAGACTGTGGGAATAAGGGTAGATTTGCCATTGTAATCATCACAAATTCTACAGGAACGATCCTTTATCTTACCTCCGGTAGTTAATCTAGTGCTAATCTTGGTTTGAACCCGAATCTCGTGGAAATAGTAGCGATGCCGTTTAAGGAAGATGCACAATAAGCAGTTTACTGAAACTATCAGCATGCATGCATTCAGCATTTGCTGAAAGATTAGTGAAACTATCAGCATACATGCATTCAGCATTTGCTGAAAGATTACTGAAACTATCAGCATACATGCATTCAGCATTTGCTGAAAGATTAGTGAAACTATCAGCATACATGCATTCAGCATTTGCTGAAAGATTACTGAAACTATCAGCATACATGCATTCAGAATTTGCTGAAAGATTACTGAAACTATCAGCATACATGCATTCAGCATTTGCTGAAAGATTACTGAAACTATCAGCATACATGCATTCAGCATTTGCTGAAAGATTACTGAAACTATCAGCATACATGCATTCAGCATTTGCTGAAAGATTACTGAAACTATCAGCATACATGCATTCAGCATTTGCTGAAAGATTACTGAAACTATCAACATACATGAATTCAGCATTTTCTGAATGAGACATAACTTCTATGTATATATCTGGAGTGTAATCTGCAGCTTCAGAAGATCCCAGGTATACTCAATTTCCTTATGTGTATATTATCCTTGATATTATTTATTCAATCGTCCGCATGTTTTCGAAGCTCGAAAGGGTGAAAAGAATAGCATGCAGCACAGTTTACCTTCTATGATTTTCGTGGGAATATAACTTAGAAAGTTATAAAGTAATGTTTGCTGTCCCATTCCATATATGTGCAAAGCTACCCAGAAGCCATGCTGAAGTCGGATGTGTCATGCGAAATGCCGCAGATCACGCAGCAAAGCTGTAAACCATGGCGAAACGTTTATTTTCTCCTGGCTACATCTTGTTATTTGCAGGAGCTTGAGAATGAACATGGAAGAAGAAAGAAGATTTAACGTATTTGTGACAATTTCTCTCATCATTTGATAGCATTACTGTTTGATTTTCACAGACTCGGAATTTCTTTCAAATAGCATTACTGTTTGATTTTCACAGACTCGGAATTTCTTTCAAATAGCATTACTGTTTGATTTTCACAGACTCGGAATTTCTTTCAAATGACAGAATTATCCATCTAAAAAATGTGTTTACACTAATCTCAATTATGAAAATATTGAATTCTTCTTCTTCATCTTCTTCTTTCTGTTCTCATGTACATTTCGGTATTGAGAGGAGAGTGAGTGTACGGTCTTTTGCTCTTCTATTTGCCTCTTCTGCTGTTATATTTCCGAGTGTTTCTAATACACTATCTAATACACTATGTAATACACTATCTAATACACTATCTATCCACCTTTTACGAGACCGTCTACTGTATATCGAATAATATTTAAATATAAACAAGTCACTTTATTTTATTGAAATAGACAGCAGCCATCTTGAGTATCGCTCATTCCAACATCTAAATATTTAATTGAACATGCAAAATTTTAAGAGAGATTTCATTAAAAAGATACATATCAGTATTGAAGATGAAGTATTGAAGGAATTTACAAATAAAATGCAATTTAGTATTTGAGAAAAGGCTTTGAAATAAAATAATTTGCTAATAATGTATAAAAAGACACTAAGATTTTACACAAGTGAAGAACAAAAATAACTAACGAGAATAAAAACAAAACATTAGAAAAGTGAAATAAAGAAATTGTAAATATTAAAATGAAAATGTTCAAGTTGAAGAATGAACCGGTACAGCAGAAATAGAAACATTGAAATAAAAAGGCGCAGATCTAAGACACAGATTAAACAATGAAGCTGGAAGGAATGTACAAAGGCAAAGATAGTTTTAAAAAGTCATTTCTTGCAAGTCATTTATTGCAGTATACGACCATTAAGAGAGTCTATAATAAGTGAGATTGCTGTAAATGTATAACAATAGTACTTAGGTAAAACACTTAGTTGATCAGAATTACCATGAACCCACAGACTATCAGAATATAGTATATGGGTATGAAAATGAAAATACAAATAACTATATGCAAGACTGTTTTAATGACATAAACCTTAATACCTTTTTCAAGAAAATACAAGACAAACAATGAACGAATATTAAAAACAAAATACTATCACAAAAGCATTAGGCGGCAGACAGCAGCCGAGACATCCAAGGTAACAACGATGTATGTATACATAAGTATTGTAATTAACTAACCTTTGCAACGAACTGAGTTGCTACGCACGTTTCTATGTAGCGCAGATCCACTCTGTTATTTTCTAAAGCCACTTACGCTGTCTTTACATGTGAACCCAATATCATTACTTACGTTATCATTTGTAGACGCTGTGACATGAAATATATAGCTGAAACTAGCAAGAGAATACGTGAACGTTTCTGCCAACATCTTCATGTCACTAATAACAGATCGCCTACTCCTGTCGTTATGCATCTAATTGGCGCTCATCATCGTATTATGCATCACATTCAGGTCACTGAAATAACATCTTGCACCATAGAGCTAGGTGCTAATACCCTAAATAAATCGCAGTTTGGTGCCCTTAAGCCATGTAATCTTAATACAGTTCATTTATTTATTTAGTTTTGGCTGGTGGGACCTTTCTTGTGTTTTTGATCATGTTGTTTTCAGACAAAGTTATATTTATAACATTTTCATTCTCCACATTTGTATTGCACTTCTCCATGACACTACTTGTGTATACGTACTCGTTCATCATTGTTACCGTGGATGTCTCTGCTGTTAAATGTCTGCCGACTAATGCTTTTGTGATTGAAAAAAAAATTGGTAGCATATCCTATTCAGAACGTAGCTATCAACCCATAATTTTTTGGCTGTAGTGATTTTATAGGCAATATAAATACGTTCAGCGGTTTGCCAGTGCTTTCTGAACGGCCCGGATGCACATTTGCCTGTGACTAGGATCAAATTCGGTACATTAGTCGTCACTAACGCTCTCTGTACCACTCCGCCACAAAGCCGGACAGCTTTTGTGAGAGTGCCCTTTTTTAATGTTTGTTTCCGGCTTAATTTGTATGTTCAGGCAAATGACATTAAGGTAGAAATGTACTTATATACTGTTATCTGTATTTCTCTCATACAAATAGCACTTAGTCTGTATAGTATGTGCTTTCATTGTAAAGGACACATTCCACAAGTATTATTGATCATTAAGACACCAGGGAGCTTCAAATGCGAATCTTAGAAGTGTCATAGTAACTAGAATAATCATGGAATTGTCTGCCAATATGTTTGATGTGCCAATTCTGCCAATATGTTAGATGTGTCATGTACTTGTCATCTTTGTGCAGATAAACAATGTGATGCAATAAAATCAATTTAAAGATGACCGTTTCACTATTAAGATGCAACAAAGAGGTGCATTGCTCTGTTATCTGTTTCTTGATTTGGGAAGGAGTAAAACCTATATAAATCCATCAGTGAATGAAGGTTCATTATGGTGGTAAATCTAGAAGGAGTAAATGTGGAGTTGGACATTTTAGAGCGCCATGATTTCTGTGGTGACTGTTTGCGGCTGGGTCTGAACATATGGAGTACTTATGGGGAACCAGAGTTAAACGATATCAATTCTCTACACCATTTGATTACTTTTCTAATGACAATAGTAAACACGAATATTTCAATAAATTATGTTTGTTTTTCTTTTAAAATTCTCTGAAACCTCAAACCCGTCATATGCCTTGCCGACACGCGTAAGTGTTCATGAAATTCCGCAATTCTTTCATCCTAGTATAAGCGTGTATTAAAACCGATGGGGCCTCTTTGCCATGTCACGATATTAAATTGTCTAATATTTTCTCGTCCCTTAGTCCCCGATCTCTCTTGTCTCCAACCCTATCTCTTGCAACTATGTTGTCCAGACCTCCATGTTTCATGTGTCCACAAAAAAAATAAATATTATCTCTTTCTGTTGTTAGTATTAAGTATCCCCTTTATTTGGACTTTCGTCGAAATGTGCAACAAGAATGAATATGTTCTTATATTAGTGTTCAATTAATCGGTTTTTTCCCCCGAAGGACCTGTGAGAATAATGTGTCCAGTCATTTGCAGCTAAAAATGAAAAAAAAAACACCACAAAAAAAAAAACACAACAAAAAAAAGCAGCGTATTGAGATTCAACATATCGAACATTCCTGAAGAATATAATATTGAGATAAAAAATAAAATTAAAAATACTCTTAAATACAGAGAAACAACCACTGACGAACTGGAAAATAAATTAAACAAAATCTTCATTCAAATAGTAGGAAAAAATATACATAAAAAGGTAAGAAAACATCAAGAATTTATATCACGAGAAATTATGGAAAAAATCGTAAAAAGAAGGAAATTAAAAAACAACAAAAATAACAAATAAGAATACGGGAAATATCAAAGGTAGTAAAAAACAAATTAGGTACGGCAAAGAACAATGCATAATCAAGGCATGCAGATAAGTAGAAGATTACAAACAACAAAGAAACACGACGCACATGTGTGCATTAGCGAAACAATTAAAGCAAAATAACTTCACAACAGCACTAAAAGTAATTAAAGATAAAACTGGAAAAATACCAAAAGATTGAAAAAAGATAATTTAAAAATATGGAAAGAATACTGTCAACAACAAAAAAGGATAGTTACACAACACATCCAAGAAGTAAACATAAACGAAACAGCAAAAGAACCAGATAAATGATAGATGAAATTAGACACGCAATAAAAAAAAAGTCTGAAGAAACATAAATACCCGGATTTTACGGTAATAGCACAGAAATGATACTAGATGGAGAGGTGCAGGCGCAGAAATATACCATAAGCTATGCTGCAAAATTTGGAAGAGAGGAACATGGTCCGAAGAATGGAAAAAACCCAATATTTATCCCCCTACCAAAGACAGGAGATGTTCAATTTTCTACTAACTATGGAATAATAGCATTAATTATCCAAACGAACAGGAGCTTTCTATGAATAGTCATGAACAGAATACAGCAAAAATTAGAAACCGAAGTTAGTTAGGTACAAGCAGGATTTCGCTCAGGCAGAGGCACAAAATATAATTTACTAAATATGAGAAACGAGCAGAGGTTGTTTTTCTTTCTTTTGTACCAAGGTTTGGTGGTGGCTGTGGTGGAATATGCACTGGCAATTATGACAGCCAAACTCAGATCGAAAGACTAGATAGAATCCAGAATGCAGCAATACGCATCATTCTTGTTTGCACAAGAGACACATCGACAAGAGCTATGTAGTACCTACTCGACTGTCCTACGGCAGAGCACAGATTACAGTAATGCCGTACACTGGTGTACCATCAGATACATGCAGATAAGGAATACCATTGCATTCCGAAATACAGAAAGTTAAAGGTAGCAGACTTAAGAGAGGGAATTCGTGGATGGAACGTGCTGAGGATGTCATACAAAGCGTGCGCAGATTGCAAGATGTGGCAGTATGTGAGGAATGGATAGTTCCACCCACATATTTCGAAACTTGTTTGAGAGTAGTAATAACACTGAGCAGGGAATGCAGATAATGATGTCGCACGGCTGTGGTGCAAGAGGTGCAGGTTTTTGTCAGTGAGAATGCCAAAGAGGGGGATGTGATTATATAGTGATGGATCTATAATTAGACATGTTCGCAGAATTTGGGCCTTCATAGCTCAGTGCGCAGGTAAAACGATCAGGGAGGAGAGTGGAGCAGTTGCTGTGACTACGAGTGGAATAACCAGGAAGATTATAGAGGTGACTAGGGCATTTGAGAGGGTAGGCACACAGAAGGTAACATGGGTCTGCATATTGAGTGACTCTATGAGTATGATTATGAAGGTACAAATGGATCTCGTTCGCGAACAGTGGATTGAGACCTTCAGAAACGCTAGTTTAAAAGTAGCTACATTTATTTTTGTGCCGAGGTATGTGGGTTTTCGAGGCAATGAATGAACAGATCAACTGGCGTCATGCGTGATTTTGGAACGTCAATGGGGAAATGGAGCAAGCTGACGTTTTGAACTCCATAAGAGATAGCTAGTTATTTAGTCATCGGATCAAACTGGACACGTCCATAGATGCTCCGATCTTTCTCTGACTGTATCCACCATTACACTTCTGCTGACAGTACCGGTCCTATGCTGGTTGACCATCATTCTTCTGTGCCCTTCAAAATGTTAACTTCTAGCAACACCGCATTTCAAACCTTGATCTTTAAGATTCGTAAGAGATATAGCAAGCGAGAATGAGACTAGAGTAGACGATAATTCCTTTTAAGTGTACAGGGTTAACTATCAGGGTTTGAAATGCAGTGTTGCTAAAAGTTAACAGTTTAGACGGCACAGAAGAATAATGATTAACCAGCAGAGGACCGGTACTGTCAGCAGAAGTGTAATGGCTTATACACTCAGTGAGAGATCGGAGCAACTGTGGACGTGTCCAGTTTGCAGTGATGATGTTCTGACTAACCAACCAACCACCCACCCAACCAACCAACAACCAACCAACCAACCAACCAACTAACCAACAAACCAACCAAATAACCAACTAACGAACTAACTAACTAACTAACTAACTAACTAACTAACTAACTAACTAACTAACTAACTAACTAACTAACTAACTAACTAACTAACTAACTAACTAACTAACTAACTAACTAACTAACTAACTAACTAACTAACTAACTAACTAACTAACTAACTAACTAACTAACTAACTAACTAACTAACTAACTAACTAACTAACTAACTAACTAACTAACTAACTAACTAACTAACTAACTAACTAACTAACTAACTAACTAACTAACTAACTAACTAACTAACTAACTAACTAACTAACTAACTAACTAACTAACTAACTAACTAACTAACTAACTAACTAACTAACTAACTAACTAACTAACTAACTAACTAACTAACTAACTAACTAACTAACTAACTAACTAACTAACTAACTAACTAACTAACTAACTAACTAACTAACTAACTAACTAACTAACTAACTAACTAACTAACTAACTAACTAACTAACTAACTAACTAACTAACTAACTAACTAACTAACTAACTAACTAACTAACTAACTAACTAACTAACTAACTAACTAACTAACTAACTAACTAACTAACTAACTAACTAACTAACTAACTAACTAACTAACTAACTAACTAACTAACTAACTAACTAACTAACTAACTAACTAACTAACTAACTAACTAACTAACTAACTAACTAACTAACTAACTAACTAACTAACTAACTAACTAACTAACTAACTAACTAACTAACTAACTAACTAACTAACTAACTAACTAACTAACTAACTAACTAACTAACTAACTAACTAACTAACTAACTAACTAACTAACTAACTAACTAACTAACTAACTAACATTCAGATATAGAAATCACCTATTCGTCTACAAGCCTACAAACAGCACCAAAAGAGGTCAGCTCCAGAACGCTTCTACCCTCTACGCCGCGAGACACAAAAGGGTCACATCGTATAGATAGAGAGACTAAATCATAAATATAGTTGTGACAGATTTTAGTCGACACTACTTTTTGATCGCAAAGATTATTGGTATGTAAAAAATATCGAATTTCAATGACGCTAAAATTTCACTCTTACTAATCGATAAATGCTATGAATTTGCACGTCAGCTAATTCTTTTGATGTTTAGGTTCATTTCAAATACTTGTAGTCAAATTTCGTATTTTACAGTACGCAGGTTACTTTCTATAGTCCGTTCAGAATCGTTTGCCGAGATGTTAAATTAATTTTATCAAAAACGTATTGTTCATTTGGATTGATCATTTGAAGTTAGGTTTAGAATAATAATGTCGCTATAGAAATATTTTTTTATCAAAGAAATGTGATCCAGTATCAAAGATACCTTATTTAACCTATATTAAAAAAAAGGTAATCTAAATTATAAACAACCGCTGGATTATGTAGATGCTTACATCTCACAGCTGATTATTAAATATAAAGGCATGACCCTCACGGTAGAATGTGCACCGTTCTAAAAGTAGTTGTTTCCACTGTACATTTGTATAAAGCAATGTTACATATGGAAATTCCCGTTTAGCACCAAATATTATTTTTCCTGAACTTAGAATTATGTGAAATCAAAAACGGCTATTTACTCGATTTCAAGTCACAAGTCAGAGGCACGTCTCAATATTTACTCAAGTAAATAAAGTAGGCGGCACTAAGCATATTACCTTCTGCAAGTCTATGTGAGAATGAATCTGAAAGCGAAATATTTTACTGAGCATAACATTGCTATAAAGATTTATCAATACTTCTGCAGAGAGCGTAAAAAGGGACATCTTTATTGTTCTTTATCAAATCCTGAGAAGAGAACAATGCATATTTTAGGTTTGTGTAAACGTTCATTTGATCGAATAGTGGAAGCAAGCGGATATTTATTGCCAACAAATTCACGAAAGCAAGGAAGGAAAGAAAAGATAGACAGTTTCGATAAGGACCTAGTAAAAAGAGAAATATGTAGAATGTTTGATAAAAACGAAGAAGTGACACTTAGAAAGTTGTAGATTTGGCTGAAAACTAATAACGACATTGAAATATCAAAAACTGTATTATGGAAAACTGTAAGAAATGCAGGCTACCTTTAGAAAGTATGCTGGTGGAAAAAACATTATTTGTGAAAAGCCACATCTGGTAGCTCTTAGAAGCAAGTATTTACGTGAAGTGAAGGGAATGCGCGAGAATGGTTATGATATTGTGTATTTAGATGAAACTTGGATCAACGCTCATCATACAAATGAAAAGGAATGGCAGTTAGCAGATGGAAGTATTAAAAGATCAGTACCAAGTAGTAAAGGCAACGTTTGATAGTTGCACATGCAGGTAGCAGACATAATGGGTTGTTGCAGAATGCTCATCTAATTTTCATTTCAAAATCCATTGACAATAGAGACTACCACTCCGAAATGAATGGGCACATATTCGAAGACAGGATCGAAAAAAGTATTCTTCCAATATTAGATAGACCTTCTTGTCTGATAATGGACAATGCTTCATACCATAACGTAGTGAACGTAGAAGATAGAATCCCAACATCATCAAGTACAAAAGATGCAATCAAAACGTGGCTCATAAAAGAACACATACCAGTTACCGACAGGTACTTGAAACCCGAATTGCTTAACCTTGTAAAACAGACACAACGAACAAAGATATTTAAAATAGACAAGTTAATTGAAGAACATGGTCATAGATGTTTGAGACTACCTCCATATCATGCACACTTAAATCCTATAGAGCTAATTTGGGCAAAAGTTAAAGGACACGTAGCATCTACAAATACAACTTTCAAATTATGTGATATTGAGACACTTACAAATCAGGCTCTATCAAATATACATAAAGACTACTGGATGAAATGTGAGGATCATGTGTTACGCCAAGAAGAGGAATATTGGAAAAAGGAAGGTTTGTTGTTTGTTCAGCCGAAAACAGTAATCGACATATTTGACTCGTCTGATTATGAATGATCATTACTCTGATTAAGTCTACACTAAAAAAAGTTTGATTTGCAAAATTTACAAGTTGATTTGTAAAACATTTCATTGCTCAATACCACCCAAGCAATTCAAAAAAATGTTATAAGCAAACCATCAACCATTACTTATAAAAATTAGCCCGCTTGATTCAATACAGAAGTTCAGATATCTTGGATCAACTATTACAGACAAAATTTCCTTACATGAAGAAATATATGTACTTATTTCAAAGGCAGCGACAACATTTGTGAAACTCACACCAAGAGCATGGAACAATATCAAATTGACTCTACGAACAAAAGATATATTTAAAATTTTTTTTACACCTGCCACCATGTAAAATTTTGTGGACACGCCTATGGGTCATCATTGCACTAGATTACTGTAAAATATTTTGTTTATGGTCGAAATAATATTTACATGGGCAAACATCAAAAGAATTCGCCGCTTTCAAATAACCGTTACAGCTAGACATCAAGTAACACATATGTTTTCGCGACATGGACATTTTAACAACGTATGCCAAAATTCATGTGAAATCATCAAGAACTTTTTGAATTATACATCATAACATCTCGGCAAACGATTCTGAACGGACTATAGCAACATTTTATTCATAGGTAGTTCTCCACGATATGTCAAGATGACAACACATCATAGTGACGAATGATAAGCACCAAAATATTCATGACAATAGGAGTGACGTAGTCAGTTAGTTTGCCTTGTAATTACTAGTTAACTGTAAACTAATTGACAATTTTGCACGTATGACGATTATTGTATACTGGTCTCTATTGGTCGATTTGGTGCACATGGAAAACAATAAATGTAATTTCGTAGACGCACTGTTTTAGAGTAAGACGACTGTTCTGTAGAAGATGTTATATTATGTGCATTTTGAGCGAAGTTGATAGATCTATAATCTATGGAGGGATTTAAAAAAACAAAAAAATTACATTTACAAGAGCAACAAATATTTATGTAGCATCATTGATTTTCACAAGCTGCACACCAATAATGTCTGCCATCTAGCACGTAGTTTCGGAGAAAATCGCTTCCAACCATGTCTATAAATTAGTAAACAGACTATAACAGTTTATTACTATCGATTAAGACGGTTACCACTAACGTTTCAGAAATAACCCATGCTTGTCCTGAGAACAACCACCCCATCTGTGTTATGATTACCGATCATGTAGAGAATGTATTTGAATCCAATGTTAAAGTTAGCAACCCAACCTAGTCTTCTTGTTTGAAAATTTGAATACTGTCACTTGTCAATTTGTTTTCTTTTATACGTTATATTATTATTGGAAAACTGAATTGGTTAATTTCGTTTGTCCTACAATCAAATTAATAATGAGGAATCATTTTAACAGCTGTTTTATTATTTACGATATATTTTTGTGGAAGAAATGTAAAAAGGTGGGGAAGAGGGAAGCTGATAAATGTAACCGGAGGTAGAAAACACAAAGATAAAAACAAATGATAATAAAATAAAAACCAAAAATTAATGAGTTATCAATTTAAGACGCCCTTTATCAAGAAGTTTGATTGGTGTTAATAGGACACATCATTCAACATTGCGTAATTAGATATGGGAGCCGCGTTAGCGCACTGGCTTCGTATATGAGTGGTCCTGGGTTCATTCCCCAGCTGAGGCGGAAATTGTTTTCAGATCGCAACGGCTCCCAGGTCGACCCAGCCTTAAATGGGTACCGGATTAATCCGGGAAGTAAAGACTGCGAGGGAGAGGAGATGGCTACCGCCCTCATTTGCAGAGCCTGTGAAATGTGAGATCGCTAACATCTCACACCCCTACGGCATTAATAAATGCTATGGGTTACTTTACTACTAATTAGATATCATAACAACGTTTTTTTCTGTAAAAAAAACTTTTGAAAAATCATATGACAACAAATTGGAAAAAAATGACACGTGAAAATAAATAAAAAGTATGTTATAGCACGTACAGAAACTTGCAACTATCCGTTCTGGTATAATATATCCCTCTATAGCGCATTCTTTTATAGAAAATTTCCCGATTTAACAAAACTTTTCAAAATCCTCAATATATTTATTCATTTTCGTTGTACTGTACATAGCAAATTTCTGTTATTATATAAATATTTTGTCTTTCTGAAGCAAATTTCTGTTATTATATAAATATTTTTGTCTTTCTGAAGCAAATTTCTGTTATTATATAAATATTTTGTCTCTCCCAAGCAAATGGTTGTAATGGAATCTTACTGTAAGCATTTTGCTACATTATCTAGAACCATTGAAAACTTTCAGGATTTTAATTAGTAGCATTTAAGTTTCCATCAATCCTCTAGAAAACAGTTTATAGTATTCAGATGTACCAAAAAATATCTCTACCGATGAAAAACAGCCAAATTGGCAACACTGCGCTGGAGTCAGATTGTAGTGGTAACATGCAGCAAGGAGATATTTGATAGCGAAGCCTCACAGCACGGAAAATTGACATAATGTGAATTGACAAATGACAGTCAGGGCAAGGATTTTAGGAAACAGTGATTGCCTGTACCGGTCAGCAAAGCACATGAAATGACATCGAATGCCTGCTAGTTCGCATAAAAAATTGTATCATTGTTACAATAGAATTGTTTGCAAATGAAATTTCCTTTTTAACATTTTTCACTTTTCTTCTTTCATCACATCCTTTGCCAATACGCTTTGCACAATTCCCCCCAAAAATTTCAATCGATATTTCTTCCTGCTGTTGTGCGGGGAACATCATTTTTCGAGGTTTCTATTGCAAGAAAAGTGTATAGACTTTATTACGATTTGCCTCTTTCATTTATTTCTGAAGACAATCTATATCTCTGTCACACACATATATACCGACACAATCACACCAGTGGACACATCCAATATTCCTAACAAACGCATTTAAATTATACTGCTTAAATTAATTATTTCATTTCCACGAATGATCTTATGTGATTGTACTTATTCATATGTTGCTTTCATAATTCATTTACAATTTTAGGTTTTGTATGGTGCCTGGCTACAGTTAGATAGTTGGTCTCACAACAGTAAAGTCCATGGAAATTACTTGAGTTTTTTTTCTGTCAGACGGTAAATTAAAAAAAAAACAACCTCACACTGTACACGACGTGGCGACATTAAGATCATGCTGCTATTGTCACAGTAGCCTCCCTCATCTATCTAACGGGAAACAAGTATCATTGTCGTATTTTCCCCCAGTTACTTATTTTCTCTTTAAATGTGACACAACATCATTGAAAAATTACCATATTTATTCAGTGGCAAAGCGATTTTGCACGAGACGAAACTAACAATTCTGCAACCCATACCCCGGAATCGGAGGCCATTCTCTATATTAAGCCATTTGTTATAGGAGTTATCCATACTTACGTTAACACAACACATTTTGACAATTCCCCCTCCCCCTATTCTACTCATTTCTCTAAAATTGTCAAGAATACAAAGATTTATTTATCAAACTTCAAAATATTGAAAGTACATACAATGTTTTATGTACGATAAAATAAGAGGTGAAATCATATTGATTTTAATAAACTCTCATTATATCTGAATCGTGGCCCAACTATTGAAACCTGCAAGCTTCTATTGAAAACGGAAGAATACAAATGTGCAGGGCGCGGGACTACCTGCAAATCATTGCTGATAAAGACCTCTCTCTACACTCTGAAATTCTCAAAGTGAAAGACAGTCGACTTTAGAGAGGAAAGTCATGGATGGAGTGGGTAGGGGATATTACAGAGTACAGATTGGAGGATGCGGAATGGAGTCGCGTGACCATAGAAATTCCGACAGCCTTCAAAGTAATAATAACATTCAATAGAGAATGCAGGGAATGGTGTCCAACAGAGATGGAATCTGAGGTCCTCGCTCTGATCGGTGAATATTCCAGGGAAGATGATATGATTATATATACAGATGGGTCGGTTGAGAGACACATCAGAAGGGCTTGGGCCATCACGGCCCATAAGTGGGAGAAGACCATCAGAAAGGAATGTGGAGCTTTCGCTCACATGACAAGCAGCATGACAATGGGAATTTTGGCAGTTACCAATGCTTAGAAATGGGTGTGCTCGCAAACTGCGATACATGCCTATATACTCAGTGACTCGATAAGCGTACTGTGAAAGGCGGGATACATTCGGGAACAGTGGGTGGATGCAGTGAATAATTCTTGTGTGTTAAAAGGGACTTTTATTTGTGTTCTGGGATATGTGGAAGTCCGGGGTAATGAAAGAGAAGATAGGTTGGCCCCACGTGCAGCTATTACAGCTGTTAGCGGAGCGATGGATCGGGCAATCATTCTGAACGCATTTTGATCGTGGGGGAGAAAGAATGATGACCAATCAAAGGCGTACTAGGATCACGTGTAACGTTTAATGGCAGCTACTCTAATGGAGAGAACTTAGTACCTATGGACTTCTCTGGGGTGCAGTGACGATGATCTAACTAACTAACTGACTGACTGACTAACTAACTAACTAACTAACTGCATTATGGGCATGCTGGCTAGTGTATTGCTCTTTTATTTCCGTAACCATCCAAGTGTCCAGGTAGAAAATAAAGAAAATAACGCTCTTCAGCAACGACCCTAAAGAGCTCTACTGATTATGTCTTTATAGTTTGAATTGTTCTAAAGATTCTTTCTTTATAGCAAAATAGCTCGAGTGATTGTTTCTCTATAACGCAAATAACTCGATTGATTCTTTCTTTACAGCGTGAATAGCTCGATTGATCCTTTCTTTACACCGTGAATAGCTCGATTGATCCTTTCTTTACAGAGTGAATAGCTCAATTGATTCTTCTTTACAGCGTGAATAACTCGATTGATCCTTTGTTTACAGCGTGAATAGCTCGATTGATTCTTCTTTACAGCGTGAATAACTCGATTGATCCTTTGTTTACAGCGTGAATAGCTCGATTGATTCTTCTTTACAGCGTGAATAGCTCGATTGATCCTTTCGAAGCTTTCCCATATATTAAGTCTCACCATTGATCTAGCAGAAAAACTACAATACAACAGCAAATCTCTGATAGATGACATGCTTATAGAGGGAGGTTTACATCTTGTGGAAGACAGAACGCCATCTAAACATTGTCTTGTCCTGTGGTTTCTCGTATCGTTTGTTCCATTCACAGTGCAAGGCTACTGAAGTCATACTGAAGTCTGTACACGAAATAAAGCTATGGGAAAACCCATCGTCAAATAATGAATTTTAAAAAAAAATAGCGCTCTTGTCTGTAGTTCCTAGACATCGAGAAACGAACAAGCGAACATATACAGAATGACAAATCCTCTTGCAATGTTCATCTCCTGCAGAACTGTACAGCAGTATGAAAACTCTTGCAATATTTAGCTCCGGCAGAATTTTACCCAGTATGAAAACTCTTGCAATGTTTAGCTCTTGTAGAATTGTAGCTAGTACGAAAACTAATCATAGAAAAAGAATAAACATAGAGGAAGGCTGGCTCCTAAAAACTATTACAAAACGCAAACAAACATAATTTGAACTTATAAAGAGACACAATAGTTTAGAAAGATTAGTCATGAAGGGAGTAAGAACATCAGATGGTATCACAGAAGCTTTCGATACAAAAACGGGAGTGCGTCAAGGTTGCGTGCTCTCACCTTTGCTATTCAATATATACATAGACAGAATAATATAGGAAAAAGTACAGAGGGCAACATCACGGATTCAGAACAAGACAACTCAGAGCAACTAAACAATGAAATAAATGAACTACTTTTCGCAGACGATCAGAGCCTCATATACGAAAACGAAGAACAACTACAAAATCATGTAAGCTGACTATCTCGGTAGCTTACTGATACTATCAGACTATAATCAAATCTAAACGAGATGGACGTGTGAGCAAAAGTGTCCCGCTATACTACCAAGCTCGACCCCATACTGCCTATGTAACCGCTGTAAATATCTAGCACATCCACTTTCAGTGCAGACTACATTCGTCGTACTTCCCAACCGTAGCTCCAGCTGATTTCCACCTGTGTGGACCACTGAATGAGTCATTGGGAATACATTCTTTCAGGTCTGTTGAAGATGTACAACAGGTAGGGCATGAGTTGTTAAACAAGCGAGAGAAATTCGAAGTCTGGTGACATGATTACCCGATCTACTATCTCCAATACAGTTTTATGTTCAAAAAGCTCAGAAATAACCAAATGTGCCTCAATCCAAGATTAACATGGTAGAACCTCCCCACAAGGGGACACATTGAATGACTTTAGACAAGCGATCAAGTTATGAAGGCATGTTATCTAGTCGTGCAGCTTGGTACCAAGGGAGCTGGTGCACTTCTCGGCCTGGTATCACCGACTTCAGCACCAGTGATTGCTTGGACAGGACTATTGATCCTACACATCAGGGATGGCACGACCAATTTTAGGCTCCAACACTTTCAAATGCAATGAGTTAATCTGCTTGGCGAAGGGATCAAGGAAACTATTTTAAACAGAAATCCGCGAATTTTTATACGCCACAAACTTGTATAGAACAATTTGGTAACTACTTTGAAAAATGATTTGATGTGTTTTACTTTTTTTGCAGAATATATTCACCACAAAACATTATTTCAGATTTCAATTTAATACACTCTCGAGTATGTTTGTTTTTCTAACACAATATGTATTCAAATATTTGTCTAAATCTGATTCTTGGAGCTTAGTAGCATGCTCGTCGATTTGACATCTTTATGAGAGAGGCATGACGGAATCTTTTATGTTGATGTTTTCAGAGTGACATCTTTATGAGAGAGGCATGACGGAATCTTTTATGTTGATGTTTTCAGAGTGACATCTTTATGATCCTGAAGGGTTATGACTGTGATGATGACAATGATGATGACTTCATTCTAAAAGATATTTATTTGATGTAGGTGTAATACAGGCAGTCGCACGTGTGTTGTTTATAGTCGAAAACGGAGCAAATAATAGCAAAACTGCTTACTTTCCATGCATGTTGTAAGAGGCGATCTCCACCCCCAAACTAAGGAGGCTCAGGGTGAAGTCTATTCCCATCCCATATAAGATCAACTGACTCAGAAGCCACGCTAAAGGTGGTGTTTCAGTACGAATTGCGCAGATATCGCAGCTGAGCTGTAAACCATGACACAGCTCATGCCTTTCTCCGGACTACATTATGCTAATCTGCAGGAGATTTGAGCACAGAATCGGACGAGTGGATACAGTAACAATGAGCACTATTTGCATCACCACATACTAAAATAGATACTCCCACACTTTTACCTGACTTACTGCATATAAAATATGTATTTTGTGTTCTACGTCATGCGATCTTTACACGTCAATGGTTCGTAAATAGGAGAGATCTACACACACACAAAACACAACCATGTACGTTTAATTCTGATGAAGTCAGTTATCCTATATTACCAACGGAAAAAAATCACTAAATCAATAGAGCTTACTCCAAATTTGTGCTAATGTTTTTATGCATTAAGGTGCATGTTACTGACGTGGAGGAATGTGTTGCTATTTTCGAGCGATTGTAAAAATATTTGTATTTTATATTTAATACATTATATTATATATATTATTTCTATATTAGATTTATTTTATATGTTAATATTAAAACTAAAAAATTAATAAAAATACAAAGTTTAATAAAAAATACTTTAATAAATTGAATGAAATTCAACACACAACTATAATTATCATCATCAGGTGCCGCACCCACTATACTAGTGTAGACAATTGTTGATCTTTATTAAGCATTTATTTTCGGTACATTTTATCAGGATTGCCGTTGACTATTTGCCGTGCCAATATGTGAGATTGTCTAAATTTTCTCACGCTGTTGTCGTCGATCCCTTGCATTCTATCTTACCTGTTGTAATTATCTCATCCACTTTTTCCTGTCTCAAAGCGAGACCAAAAAGTAAAGATTGTCTCCGTAAGTAACTACCGTTTCTCATTTGACTCTTTCACTACCCCCTACCACCATCTCTAAATTTCTCTAGCTTTCCATCGTAATTCAGCATTCTTCTATAGCCACACATATCACTGTTGTCTCTAAATTTCTACAATTCTATTTATTTATTGTCCAAGTCTCGCATCCATATGTTAGAATCGATTTTTATATATCTTTAAATAACTATATTCCTTGCTTCTAATAACATGGAGATATTCAACAGTATAATGTAATTGTAACTGGGAAAATGTAGATGTCTAATTGAATCTGACTATTTTTAATGGCATATGTAAGTGTGGATCGGTCAGGGAGAAATACCTTTATAAACTTTGCTGATATTTGTAGATAAAAGAAGACATTTTTAATGATATGTTGAACTCAAGAATACCCGTATTTTGAGTGGCACAGTGATCACGTGATACTTATTCTTGTCCGCGAAAGGCGGCCTGATATGCGTTTTGCAATAGTAAAAAATAAATAAATAAACATTTCTAACACTGACACTTACCTTGAATGTTGTACGAAGAAAATGAAGAGATTGGACGCAGAATGATTATCCCACCTTATGATCGCCGCTGTAATGCCTACTGACAACTCACACAGCTGAGAGGGAGTTAATATATATATATATATATATATATATATATATATATATATATATATATATATATATATATATATATATATATATAAGAATGGATTTTTAAGAGAAAAGTAACTACTGTACTGATATAAGAATTAGAATATGCTACTAATTAATACGGATAATATAAATTAAAGTTTCCGTATAATACCTTTGTCAGAAAAAATTGTTATATGAAAATAGATTAAAAAGCTGAAATATTAATGAATAAAATCATCCTTTAATCTTCAGACTGTCTCGAGCTTGCAAACAAGTCGCGACCGAGTTCCACTTTGAGTTTAGAAAACTAGTCAAACTATTAACATCGCTGAAAACTGGCTATCGTAAGAAATATGCGAAAGAAACACAACCTACCTTTGAGCTGAAATTAAAACTCCACCATCTGACACCAACAAGAGTGACAAATTTTTACTGTCTTGTATCAACAAAATAATCATCTTCATTTTGAGTATCATCATAATCATTATCGTTTTCTCAGGATTCTAGAATCATCATCACCATCATCATTATTATCATCATAATAATCATCATTATCAACATCATCAATATCGTCATACTCATTATCACTCATTATCATCATCATTTTCTCAGTGTTCTACCTTCATCATCAGTTATCATCATTATATTTTTCCTCATCATAGTCCAAGAAATAACATATATTATAACACACATTAAACTATGGCATCAGGGAAATAAATCAAGTGCCCATTTCGCCCGCGGACGTCGCTTTTTACAGAGTTTCTCCCAATGATGTTTCCTTCATAAGTACAGACGCGATGAATATACAAGTCTATTAACAAAATCTCATCCAATTTAAAATGTAATTATTCTGAAGTTTTTCTTAGCTTAAAAATGGCAAGCAATTTTGTAACGATCTGGAATTTCTAGAGAAATATTCTTTAAAATGATTGCCCATTTAACTTTTTTTTTAAAGAAAACATCTTTTTAAAGCAAAAATTGCATTATATCTATTCCACTTTTTAAAATAACATTTTCATCTTGTGGCAGAAAGAAAATTAACACAAATTGGACACCATATGTTCATGTACTTACATTACTGTTCTATTGTCAGGTGTATATATATTTTAAATCTCCAGAAATTAGGATCGATAAAGCTCGTGCTTCTTATTTTCAATATTAGCGAAAAAAGGAGGGGGCGGGGGGGGGGGGGGGGGTTTCCGAGATGTCCTTCATGTATGACAGAGTTGTTCTGTCATCTGTAATCAATACATTGAGATTTGAACTCGCATTGGTAATCAGGTCTGTGAGATTCGAACTCTCATTGGTAAGCATTGCTTATAAATTAGAATTCTCATTGGTAAGCATTGCTTTGAGATTCGAACTATCAATGGTAAGCATTGCTTTGAGATTCGAACTATCAATGGTATTCAATGCTTTGAGAAGAAATGCTTTACTAAGAGGTAGTCTGTGAGTGTATGTTAAATGCATGTCTCAATATTTTGTATGGAAACATCCAACAATATCAAGAATCAGCAATCATATGGAAATTTTTGTGATTGTCTTCATTTGACCACGATGAGGCAGTTATCTTTAAGTAGAAGTTCAGATATTTCGCAAATCATCTCTCTCTCTTTCTCTTTCGCTATCTCTCTCTCTCTCTCTCTCTCTCTCTCTCTCTCTATATATATATATATATATATATATATATATATATATATATATATATATATATATCTCGGGTAAACCAATGCTGAAGTATACAGACATCAGTAAATAGCCAATGAAAGGCTTCCACATAGGTTCAAAGACTGGGAAACTGCAGATACTCTGGAAGTCTGAAGGCAGAACCTGCGTGCGGGAGCAGTATTGCTTAGAAATAATATATTTAAAGAAATGGAAGAAAAAAGAGAAGGACACAAACAAAAATCTTCCGTTGATGTGATATGACAGCTTGAAAAACCACATTCCTCAGAAAATATTTACCTGATTGCTTCTTCTTATTGCTAAATGACCGTCTACAAGACGCAACGGACCATATATACAACTATTCCACACAGTCAGACTCAGAAATGTGAGAAACACTAACAACCCATTCACATTGTAATAAAAACAAGCGGTACAAATACTTGTTACAGATGTCAGTGAACGTTTTTGACATAAAACAGGACGTATCAGTAGATGCTTACGCACGTGTATTGCCGGAGCCCGAAAGGGGAGCAAAGAATAGCAACACTGTTTACCTTCTACGCATGTCGTAAAAGGCGACTAAGGAGGTTATGGGATGGAGTTGACTGTCCCATTCCATATAGGGTCAGAGACCCAAAGCCATGCTGAAATCGGATAAGTCAGGCAGAAAGACGCAGATATCGAAGCAATGCTGTAAACCATGACACAACGCATTCCGTACTCCGAACTATATCCTGCTAATCTACAGGAGTTTGAAAACGAACGCAGAAGAAGAAGAAGAAGTAGATGTTGCAATGAGCAGACCAACATCACGATTTTCAATAAAAAGGAGCAAAAACTTTCCTCATTTGCAGACAGTATGTAGAAAGTTAAAGGCATAACAGATTATAGAAAGTCATCATTCCATACTCACAGTGTCTAAGGACCTCTGAGGACCACCATAGGTCTTATCAGGCACATATAATATCACCAATGAAAACCTACCTATTACTTAATTTCGTAAAGTGGAAGTAAAATATTGCTCTGA
Organism: Meghimatium bilineatum; assembly: GCA_034231615.1. Classification (NCBI taxonomy): domain Eukaryota; kingdom Metazoa; phylum Mollusca; class Gastropoda; order Stylommatophora; family Philomycidae; genus Meghimatium; species Meghimatium bilineatum. The sequence continues at coordinate 35,797,632 of CM067300.1, forward strand.
TCACTTGTGATGGACGAACAGCACGCACACACACACACATACATATATACACACACACACACATATATATATATGATCTCTAGATACAAGGATACGCTACAAGATTAGTGACGACACGCAAGGAGTCAGTAGTAAACACATCGTCGTCTTCACCAAACCAATAACATTAAAGTTAGTAGGGATGCCATTTTTGTAACATCACCAAAACAAATATCTCGTCATGCTTCTCTGTTCTCATGTTGATGAGTTCATAGAACCTTAATTCTGTCCAGTTTTTAACATTATCATCCATAATTCATTTTCTCTTTCTCTTCAATTTCGAACTTCATCTGTCCCCCCCCCCCCCCACATAACAGTTTTGGGATGGGAATAGTCTCATCGTATGCCCCTCCCCCCCCCCACAAAAAAAAAGTTAAAGATATTTCATAATTAGCAAATGTTCTTGTTGACATGCAAAAGCACTGATTTTGCTTCTTAAATAAATAAATTGGTTTTCTTCATATTGGGTGTACAATATTCGAATTAATATTTGTGTTCAGAAGCTTGCATTTTCATCTACATTTTCTCTTCAATTGTCCAACTCTCATATCCTTGCAAAACAAAAAATATCATTATTAGAGATTGATATAATCTGATTTTCATAACTCATTATTCTGATTTTCCTTCTGATCTTAAAATTAGACAACGCAGTCAGGAATATTTCAAATCTAATCTTAACATTTCTTCTTTATTGTCTACATGGATGTCTATACAAGATCCTTACGATGAAAATAATTGTATGACTTGTTCTGTTCTAACTTGTTAATTTTTTTTCTATAATTTAAATAAAAGTGGCAAATTTCTTTTATTATTTACAATTGTCTTCGTTTCGCCCATGTGGTGATGAGGACCGAAAGGGGAGCAATGAATAGCAACACTATTTACATTCATGCATGTTGTACGAGGCGACTAAGGAAGTTATCATGTGGAGTTGTCTGTCCCATCCCATATAGGGTAAAAATAACCCGAAGCCATGCTCAAGATGGATGCTTCAGACAGAAAGTAGCAGATATCGCAGCAAAGTTGTAAACCATAACATAACGCATTCAATTCTCCGGACTACATCCTGCTATTCCAAAGGAGTTTTAAAACGAACGCAGAAGAAAAAAGAACAATTTTCGTCCGTGTATATACCTCCTTGAGTAAGTCCCAAAGTCCTCAATAAATTTCTGAATATGTTCTAGTACAATTATATCTCTGAGACCTGTAGAGCATTTCAATGTTTTATTTCTGACTGTATCTCGTATTTTGTATAATATACATCATTAAGTAGCTGAATTTAATATATTCATAAACAACGATCTGATGCATATAGTGTATTCAAATTTGTTTGTAATGCCGTCATTTTCTGGTCAAAGGTATTCTTTATTTGTGAATAATCGATAGTTTACTGACCTAGATAATGTGTTTCCACACTTTTCTTTGATACATCAATGTCGCAAAATCTGTGTCATTATTTCTTGGTGCGCAAGTTATTTTTGTGATTACGTCCTTTGTCCCTGATTTCTGAGATATTTTGGAAATTTAGCTTTTAATGGTAGAGTTACGGAGCCAAGCATCACGCTGATTCATAATTAATAATGAGCTTTATGTGCTTGGATTGATTCTGGGGATCGTGTTTTGTTGTGAAGAAATGTAATGTCCGTTGAAACTCAGAGGCTGATGCATGGTTTTGTTGTCGGATTTAACGTGTTCGATTTTCTATTTCTAATCGACAAAAATTATTACCAAAAAGATTTTCTAAGTCACGTCAGCTTATGGAAATGGGTACCAGATCTTTTGAGAAAGTAAAAGCAGCGTGTGTAGTATTAATGAATCATTCTTAGATATGCAAATGGTCGCAAAAATGCGAATCTAATATTATATTCATCATCATCATTATCATGTACCATATCCTAAGCAGGATGTAGCAGTTATCACATCCATTGAAAACTTCTGTCGATCATGAGCTAGTCTTCCTGCTTCTGTTATTGTCATGTTCGAATGGTCTTTGATGTCTTGCGTCCATCTTATTGATCTGCCTCTTGTTTTGTCTCCCTGGCATCATCCCCTTCATTATGGTCTATCTAGACTCTCATGGCGCTTAATGGCTAAAATATTGTAGTTTCATGGAAAGAATCATGCTGTTTTTTTTCCAGTTTTCTTTTACATTCATTTCACTCAGGATTTTTCTGTAACATGTTGCTATTTTATTTATCAATTTATTGGTGATTGTCCAGGATTCACACCCATATATTGCCACTGGTAATATGCAAGCTCTTTGAAGGCTAATTTTGTTGTTTTTTGTAACCATATGTCTTTTCATTTGTATCAGCTTGTTCAACGCGACAGCCAAATTCCTTTTGACTTCTTCATAGCAATCACCGCCACTGTTGATAAGAGAACTAAGCTATTCAAAACTGGTGTCTATTTCTAATTCGTTGTCGTTGATACTGATTGAGAACTTGTTAGTGGGTTTTTTTGCTTGTCATAATATTGGTATTGTTTCCATTCAGAAATAAGTTGTGTTTTCCACTATGTTCTTTAATGGAGATATGATGTGTTCAAGGCCTGCTTGACTGTGTGCCAATAATGTTGCATCATCAGCATATCTTAGTTCTGGTATCTCGTGACATCCGATGTAGATTGGGTCGAAATTATTTCTCTGTTGGTCATTTCTTACATTTCTCATTATGTTCTCTGCATAAATGTTGAAGAGTTATGGTGAGAGGACTCATCTTTGCCTTACCCCGTTTTTCACGTTGAATCAATCAGATGTTTCACTATTTACTCTCACCGCTGTTTGCTGGTCTTGATATACATTTTTATGAGGCGGATTAAGTGTAGCGGGAAACCCATGTCCTTCGTGATATTCCACAGTTTTTGATGTTTTACACAATCGAAGACATTGGTGCAGTCTTTAAAGTAGGTTTAGATATCGACATTAAACTCTCAGAATCTTGTATTAGTAATACAAAATTGATAACATTGTTTAGATTTTTTTAAACAATTGTACCCAGGTTGATGTAGGTTTAATATGGACAAAGATTTAGACTTGAGTGAATCTCAAAGCACATGACGACAGGTTTGTATTGCTTCTGGTCCCTATAGTTTGCGGTTACACAGACACCAAAGTTCCCCAGTGTGCATTATAATCTTCTCGAGTCAGACGTATATCGAATTTATTTAAGTCATTACATCATATCTTCTACAGTCATGTGTGCCCAAGTAGACTGTGTTCTTGTAGTCATTTTACACCATTTATAGTGTATCCTTATAGTGATTTTACACCATTTATAGTGTATCCTTATAGTGATTTTACACCATTTATATTGTATCCTTATAGTGATTTTACACCATTTATATTGTATCCTTATAGTGATTTTACACCATTTATAGTGTATCCTTATAGTGATTTTACACCATTTATATTGTATCATTATAGTGATTTTACACCATTTATAGTGTATCCTTATAGTGATTTTACACCATTTATAGTGTATCCTTATAGTGATTTTACACCATTTATAGTGTATCCTTATAGTGATTTTACACCATTTATATTGTATCCTTATAGTGATTTTACACCATTTATAGTGTATCCTTATAGTGATTTTACACCATTTATAGTGTATCCTTATAGTGATTTTACACCATTTATAGTGTATCCTTATAGTGATTTTACACCATTTATAGTGTATCCTTATAGTGATTTTACACCATTTATAGTGTATCCTTATAGTGATTTTACACCATTTATAGTGTATCCTTATAGTGATTTTACACCATTTATAGTGTATCCTTATAGTGATTTTACACCATTTATAGTGTATCCTTATAGTGATTTTACACCATTTATAGTGTATCCTTATAGTGATTTTACACCATTTATAGTGTATCCTTATAGTGATTTTACACCATTTATAGTGTATCCTTATAGTGATTTTACACCATTTATAGTGTATCCTTATAGTGATTTTACACCATTTATATTGTATCCTTATAGTGATTTTACACCATTTATAGTGTATCCTTATAGTGATTTTACACAATTTATAGTGTATCATTATAGTGATTTTACACCATTTATAGTGTATCCTTATAGTGATTTTACACCATTTATAGTGTATCCTTATAGTGATTTTACACCATTTATAGTGTATCCTTATAGTGATTTTACACCATTTATAGTGTATCCTTATAGTGATTTTACACCATTTATAGTGTATCCTTATAGTGATTTTACACCATTTATAGTGTATCCTTATAGTGATTTTACACCATTTATAGTGTATCCTTATAGTGATTTTACACCATTTAGACTGTGTCATTGTAGTGATATAACACAATTTAGACCAGTGTTTCCCAATCTTTTTTTTAAAGATGTTCCATCCAATTCTTTCTAAAATTCTGATTCACCTATGTAATATTTACACAATTTTTAATATTAAAATATTGAATTATTCCATAAATAAAGCTTAATTATAACTTTAAAATTGTCCCCTGAACAATAAAATTTCCCACCTGTAGGGAGTGGGCCCCACGATGGGAAACACTGATTTAGATTGTGTTTTCTAATACGTTTACACCATTTAGACTGCGTTTTTGTAGTCAGTTTAAACCGTTAAACCAGTGTTTCCCAACCTTTTTTAAAAAATCATGCCCCACCTAAAATTATGATGCCACCTTATATAACATATACATATTTTTATATATTCAAAAGTTGAATTATTACCTAATTGAACCTAATTACAACTTGTTCGAATTGCCCCTTTGAACAATGAAATTGTCCCTTTGTGGGCGTGGACCCCACGTTGGGAAACACTGGTTTAGAGGGAAGTAAGTGTAATATGTCATTCTTGTTGGTAATAAATATCCCTAATAGTGCTCCATTCAAATTATACATGTCTAATTATTCATTGAGGTAGAGACATTTAAAAGTTACATAATTTGTTTTATAGATAGTCTACAACAGAGGATAAATTGACGATTTGACAAAAAAGTATTTGTAAAGATAGGGACAAACAAGGAATAGAGTAAAAATGATGAAATTAATTCTCTTGTAAAACCAATGCTCTTGCAGGTAAAGAAAATATCTCACGTCAATGGACAAACGTTATAAAAACTATTATGCTGACACGAGATGTGATATTGTTCCATTTGGAAAGTTTTTGTACTGTTTGTATGTGCATATCTTGATAAAGACCGTTTGGTGGATATGGAAGATTTGTCCTCCCTTGTTGGCTCTCTGTAAATCCTGTTCAACTAAATTGTAAGAGTTTTCATTGTCATGTATTCCCTTATGTACAAGACGATATATCCACATGCGTATCTCCAAATTAGAATAGACAATTATTTCATAGATATACTATGTTTCATCTATTCATAAGTAAAAGTAAAGTAACCCATATCATTTATTAATGCCGTAGGGGTGTGAGATGTTAGCGATCTCACATTTCAGAGGCTCTGCAAATGAGGGCGGTAGCCATCTCCTCTCGCTCGCAGTCTTTACTTTGCGGATTAATCCGGTACCCATTTAAGACTGGGATGACCCGGGAGCCGTTGCGATCTGAAAAAAACAACTTTTTTCAGGATCACTCATATGCGAAGACAGTGCGCTAACAACTACGCTAACGCGGCTCCAATACCTATCATCTATTCATACCTATCATCCAATATTGATGTTTCTGAGCATGAACTCAGAGTCTGTAACTACCTCAAATATGAACTCCGAGTCTGTCACTACCTCAAGCATGAACACAAGAATCTGTTATTACCGCAATCATGAACTGAGAGTCTGTCATTTCCGCTGTTCTCGTTCTTGTGCAAAAAGTCAATTTTAAGGCCACAGTAACATTTCTATTCTGGAGCTGGAGGTTGTTGACCTGTGTGCTCCATATGTTTCACTGCAGTGTCTCTACTTCTTCTTCTCTTCGAGGATTTAATTTGCAATCGGGACGATATTTGTATAGAGCCGTTTATTTTTGTTCGTTATGGATTCCCCACAATTGTGTATGATTTTACGCGCCTGTGGGTCAGAATATAATTATGCGAACAGCGAAGATTGGACAGTTGATTCCTAATGTCTGTTCTGTGGTCACACCCTTGATCAAAGTGTTCATACTTTATCCTATGGTACTTGTACTGAATTATTTACCGCAAACGCTTTGTTTCATGTTTCAAGCAACTTGGACCGACGTTTTTCGACCTGGATGTTAGCTCAGTATCTTATGATACCTGCCTGGAAGTTATTTTCAGGGGGACCACCAGCAGATTTACTTTGTTTTATATAATACAGAGAAAGTATTGTAATATCAAAATGTTCTGTCTACGTCGGCATCTTTTAGCAACCGGAAGTCTATAAAACAAGAGTGGGCACCATTTTGTGGTGCGAAATTCAGATTTGAACGTTTCTGTGCCATACTCTGTAATATGTACACCTGAAGTCTTAAATAATCAGTGCTGCAGGTAAGACTATGGTAAGTGGGGTGTTTGTCGTATTAAACAAGCTAATTACTTAATCTTTGTGGGATTTTGACATAATAGTTAAAGGAGAAAAATAGTTAAAGGGATTTGTTGTCCTCTTGTTTTACTGGTATCTTAGTACTAAATATCACGTTTCGCCCTCTTATTTACTGGGAAATTAGTACTAAATATAATGGTTTACCTTCTTATTTACTAGAAAATTAGTACTAAATATCATATTTCACCCTCTTATTTACTGAAATCTTGGAACTAAATATCACGTTTCGCCCTCTTATTTACTGGGATCTTAGTACTAAATATCATGTTTCACCCTCTTTTTTACTGGGCTGTTAGTACTAGATATCATGGGACTTTCTCTAAATAAACAACCCGAAATTAGAAAAACACGTCAAGAAAGAACCAGAAACATATAATAGACCAGTGTTTCCCAAAGTGGGACCCACATCCCACAGGGGGAAATTTGATTGTTCAGGGGGTAATTTGATTGTTCAGGGGGACAATTCGTGGGGGGGGGGTAATAATATAATTTATGAATATTAAAAAAATATATGTTTCTTAGGGAGCGGGTGGGGTGGCATCCTAATTTTAGAAAGACTTAGGTGGTGCATGTTTACAAAAAAAGAAACATTGGGAAACACTGTAATAGAGGGGTGCATAGGATACGCATTGCTCTCGGCGGACCCAGGGTTAGCAGATAACCAAGATCCCAAATGTACCTCCTCGCGGTGCACCCTAGAAACATAAATACAGCAGCTCGAGCTGATTCTGGCCAAATTATTTGGGGATCGTGTCCGAGAATGTGGAAGTAGGAGATGGAAAGAGATTTGAATGCTTAAAAGACAGACAATATCTCCGACACCACCAGCAACACCACATACAGCGACACTGTCGACATACAGTGAAGCTAGTTAGTCCAGTCCGAACATTGGAGGGGCGGCCAATGAAAAAAAGCATGAATAGGTGGATGCACGGTGAAAGACAGATAGATTTCATACTGATTACAACGGAAAAAATGAACGGGCAGAACAGCGCTAGAAGGCAGCGCCAACTGCAAATAGAAAGTGGAAACGATTACGGAAATGGGAACTACAAGTTCTGTTAGCTCGTGACGAGCTTCTAGTAACTTGATTTCCTTATAGGCAGAGACCCATACCCAATAATGGGCGTCTAGCAAAGCAAAAAGACCTGGCCAAACTCTAATGTCGAGTCTTCCTATACCGGAAATACACTTGCAGAGAGAAAGTGTTCCGTACCCGATGGGCTCAGGCACAAAAGAGACAACGATTTTAGCCCTGGCCCAACTCTACTTTCAGGTTTTCCTATACCGTAAATACAATTGCAGAGAGAAAGGGTTCAGTACCTGATGGGCCCAGGCGATATTGGGGCAAGGTCGTTCAGCTCGAGAACGCCTTGCTCTCAAACGCGTGGTGTGAGACTCGAACTTGGGCGAGGGGTTCACGATGTCGGTGAATGACACCTCGGCAAGAGGACGAAAGAACCAGGGTCCAACTCTTCTGTTGAGTACTTCCTCTTAAGGAACTAGGCTCACGGATGAAAAACGGTTGAGTACCCGATGGGCACAGTACGTCCAATTACACTAGGCAAGTTTATAGACAGTGGAACACCTCGTGCGAGACAGACGTGAGCAAAAATCGTCTAATCGAAGAGTCACTAGACACACGCGTGCCTGGCGACAGGCTATGGTAGCCCACCAGAATTGTCAAGCCATGCCGAAATCGGATGTTCTAGGCCTACAAGGCGCATAACGGTGGCACAACGTAATCACGCTTCTGGCGGAAATCGCACGGATATCCGTACCGATTACAATGGAGCGAACGCAAACCAAACAAACAAACTGTAATAGACACAATTTTGAGTAAATGTTCAATAGATTTCATCATTTTTATTTCGCTTAGTGACTGTCTGAAAGACGTAATAGGCTATACAGCTTTAAATATCATGTTTTACCTCTAATTTACTGGACTCTTCGTACTAAATAACATTTTCGATTTTCCTATTTGAATTGTGTTAGCATCAAGTGCGTTAAACCACCTAACAAACATCTGGAAATCAAAAACATTAAGTACACGTACCAAACTACGACTGTTCAACTTCAATGTGATATCCGTGTGCATATATGGTTGCGAAAGTTGGAAAATGACAAAGGCACTGTAGTAGAAATTAAATTCATTTCAAAATAAATGTCTTAGAAAACTTGAATATTGTTTGGGAAGAATTCAAGTCAAACACGTACTGATGACACTAAGTAGCAATATGTTTCTACAGCAATAAAAAGAAAACGATGGACATATATCGGACATGTACTTAGTATGCATGAAAACAGTCTTCCACTACAAACATTTACATGTATATAAGATGGCAAAAGTAAATGAGGATGACGAAGAGAGACTCTACGTAGAACAACTGACAAAGAGGGTATGACTATGGGTCTCACCAACATGCACGAATTACACACACAGTATCGTCAAATCGATTGAACTGGAAATCTCTGGTTTCTGCCCTATGCACTGTATTCGCTGCTGAATGAACATGTGATAGATTTTCCAAAGCAAGAGGCTTAAAGCCCTCAAATCCAGGCTTATATACGACTTTGTATATAATTGCGTCCTTCGATCGCAACGTTTGCTTCGATCAAGCACAACATTTATCGCCCCCTATTCTCGTCATCATAATGACAGCCACTGTCGTCAAACATTTGTTATATTCTGTACACGTATTGCACTCTCGGGCATCAAAGATTTGACGGGGTTGGAGATTAGCCAAAGAGCTCTGTCAATCTGTAGAGGTGTTGTGCATTTAGTTGATAACCCATGCCAACCTATAGAGGGGGTGATAAATTAGTTGATGTGCTCTACCATCCTGTAGAGAAGTTGAATATTATTTGAAACTCTACTGTCTATAGTAAAGGGGATGGAGATTAGTTGAAACTCTACTGTCTATAGTAAAGGGGATGAAGATTAGAGGAAACTCTACTACCTATAGTAAAGGGCGTGAAGATTAGTTGATACCCTCTGTCAACCTGTAAACGGGTGGAGATTTAATCGAAGACCTCTGCCATCCTTTAGATGGATGTAATATTAGTTGAAGACAGCATCGAACTTGTTGAGGCTTGGAAGATATGTTTAAGACCCTCTGTTCTCTAGTTGGAGATTAGTTGGTGATCGCTGTTAAATACTAAATGAAGTACACAGGTTACTGTAGATAACTAACTAGAAATATAAAATAATCAGAAATAACAATAAAACTTGGAACAAAGACAATTATCAAAATCTTGATAATTGTCTTTGTTCTATGGTTTATTATTATTTCGGAATTTTTTATAATGATAATTATCTATATTAACCTGTGTACTTAATTTAGTATTTACCTCTTATTTGTCTGGTTACTGCGGCACTTTCCATTTTGTCAGACATGGATATTTTGGATATTTATATTGATGATCTCTGCAAGCCTGCTGAGGTAGAAGATTATTTGAAGACCCCTGTCAACCTATAGAGTTTTGGGAGATCAGTTGAAGACCTCTATCAACCAATATAGGGTTGGGAGATTAGTTGAAAACATCTGTAAACCTATGAAGATGTGGGAGAGTATGAGAGTTGATTAGGAGATTAATTAAAGACCTCTGCCAACTTCTAGATGGTGGAAGATTAGTTGAAGACCTCTGTAAAACTGTAGAATGTGGAGATTAGTTGAAGACCTCTGTAATACTGTAGAATGTGGAGATTAGTTGAAGACCTCTGTAAAACTGTAGAATGTGGAGATTAGTTGAAGACCTCTACCATCTTACAGAGGGTGGGGAATTAATTGGAGACCTCAAACATTTTATAGAGGAAATCTGAAGCTGTCATATAATGTTTTAAGCAGAAGTAGACATTCGTTATATACAATATAATAACCATGCTTAAGTAAAGATGTAGTTTTACAAATTACTTGCTGAATAATTCTGGTTATTTCATTTATTATTGAAAGTCTGGTATTGATTAAATTATATGTTGATTCGAACTATTATAGACATTTTTTTGGTAGCCGCATTGTTTTCTAGTAATGCTTGTCATAATTCTTTTAAAATAATTCCTCCACCACTTAAGTTTTTATATTCTATGAAGTTATTTTTCGTCACTCCTGACTGCTTTCTTCAACACAATCTCTATAACATGTTATTTTATTTGTTCGTATCCTGAACAATACTTTTAAATACGGTTTTACGAAGCTTTGTGCATTTTACTTGTCGTTTTAATAGCATTTTCCTAAGCTGTTTTTGCTACTCTTGTGAAATATTTCTCGATTTAACCTTGTTTCTTTTGCTGTCACGCATCTGTATTCAGCACTTGTTAAGTGCTTCGAGTTTCTCTTCTTGATTGATTTTAATGTACCGCGCTGTCAATCAAAATACAATAACAGGCTTATCTTCAACTAACTTTTATGATTCGCTTAAAATCTTCATTTTTGATTTGAATCCAGCATCATGGCACACATGACACTTCTATCAAGACTATTCAAGATGATGTGTAAGCAGAGGTGCTTTCGCGTAATGTGTTTTTAATTTCGTTTTTCTTGAAGTCTCCCGTAGTAGTAACTTCCGAGAACTGTTACTTTGGTGTTTCGATGTTGTTTCTGAGATCAAGAGCCTAGTGATAATTTCGGAATTCAAAAGGTAAAGCGAAATTCATTAATGATATTCGACATCATGGGCAAGTTAACATGTGAATCCAGTGTTTCAAATAATGAATATACAGAAGCAGGGAATAATTGCGTGGATAAATGTTGCCGCTATTATTGTGGACTTTCCTTTCACAGGAAATGTGAATTTTTTAATGTGCGCATCCCATTAATTAAACATTGACCGTACAGCTTAGCTTGCAATTTGTAAAATATGTTAGAATAATTATGAAGTTTCTGTTCTGTACACGCACGAACACACACTGTTAGAGGTGAATTCCTGAAAGATGCAATTTCAATACGATGCACAACGCGTTGAGGTATGGCCTTATGTATAGGTCATTAGCGCACATAGCTGTAGTACCCTGTCGAATGCCTCGGACGAGGCATCGATTTCAGACCTTAACACAACACGTGATCTACAGGCCACACACTGATTGTGGACAGATTCAGCTTCACAACGCGGAACACTACAAATAAACCGTCACTTTGGTGACAGATTATGTATCACGTTGACGACATCCGTTTCCTCAGCCGCAAACTCGCTTCAAATCATTGTTGAAAGTTTAATATCCGGTAAACCTCGCCTGAGTATCAAATACACGAGTACATCGAATGAAAATCGTAAAAGTGTGATACAAATTAGAACAAGAAACGTTTTGTCCTGTGATATTAACGCAACATGTTAATAATATTAAGAGTGTCATGCATGCACCATCTTGGCGCAGAGGAATATCACGTTATAATGGAAACTTAAAGATGCAAATCAATAGTCGCCCTACTATTGACATGAATCACAGGGACACAATGTCTATTATCTGCTTTCTGTTATCAATGAAGGAGTATAATGTATAACATTTATCAGAGAATGAACGTAGATAAGACTGATGCATGTCTGTCAATCCAGCAAGTTCATGGGTACATTCATCATCATCACGTGCCGTGTCCTCAACGTAAGTTAGTTGCAACAGATCTCCAACGTCCCACGTTTCTTGTTTTTATGGTACACTCGGCTAGACTGTAACCTGTCCATCTTGTAATGGTACTCTCCCACTTGTATCTCTGCCTATCTCTTGCTCGCAGCTTCGACTTTAACCTCAAATAAGGGTTTCAACATGGTGTATGTCTTTTAATGTTTCCAAAATATTTTATTTCCTTGATCTTTATTTCTTTTAGTAATTATTTCTTCATATTTAGTGTTGTTAGAACATCTCTGTTTGTTTTCTTCTCTTCCCATGATATTCTCCCTATTCTTCTACATATATCCACATCTCAAAGGCATTATTTCTATCTTCTAATTGTTTGTTTCCATGTTTCTAAGCAATACCTTAATATAGAATAGATGTAGCATATTATAATTCTCATTTTTAGAATTTGTTTAGATGTTAATATTTTCCTAATGTCATTGAAAGTACTTTTTGCTATTCCTATTCTTCTTTTAACTTCTGTTAAACGTTAACAGATGCCATATTTTGTGATTATGTGGTCACAACATTTATAATTTTCTACATAACGTAGTTTCTCTCCATGCATTTTTTTGTGTAACACATGTTCTTCTGTGACTTTGCCGATTATTATGGTCTTTGTTTTTTGGATATTTATGAACCTTGAGTCTATTAGTCTCTGTAGTTCATGTTCTCTTTCTGTTAAAACAACAATGTCATCTGCATATCCCAGGCTGTTGATTATATTCCTACTGATCTTGAATCCTAATGAGCACATTAGGAAGTTTCAAAACCGCGTGAGTATTTTTGTAACAGAATGTCCACCATCAGTATGCATGACACAGTTTGAAACATCTTGTTCTACTCATAATTTTGGTGGATTAACAGGAATGCATCTCCAAACTTGACATTCTGTCACCAAGTAAGTTTTATAGAATCCGCTTCCTCACTAATGAAAGGTCTATATCAGAACACTGTTCCTCTAGTGATTGCGAATAGTCGGATGATCATATTTAAACCATCAGAACTACGACATGTTGTTTACAGTACTTTGATATCTTTTATGTCTTTAATATCTTATTCTTCTTCTTTTCGATCCATAGGAATTGCGAGTATTTGCTACTACTTCCCATGTGCAGTAAAATGGTTTCTCGGAACTTTCTGTCATACCGAGAAGTCTTCAGCTTTCAGCTTAGAGCAATGGCTATTGAAGGAGCCTGCTACTCAGAGAGGGTACATGTCATGAGAGCAGCTAATATTTTGCTTGGGTCACCCACTGTTTATCTTTCCCCGTCGAAACACTACGCAGCCAGCGACCTATTCCTCGTGTAGGAAGACAATTTCATTACCACCCTTCGTGTTCATAGGTCCCAAACCTAATCTCTTCTGTATGAATCACGTTGGATACAGGTGGCAGTCGAATTAAACTCAGGGTTGATGCATATTCCTAACGAAGTGCTGCTTTGCCAAACACGTCGTGGTCTGGGATTTGGCCTGTGCATTTCTCACGAACTTGTCTCGTCTGTCTATGGTGATCTTTCAGATCTGTGTTTTGACTCTCCGTCATTGCGTTTATCACTCAAAGAAGTAGGTATATTACGCCTATCCTGGACGAGGAGCTTCGTAGTCGGCAGACAATTCTTGTGTAAGAAAGGTATCATTCCCTGCTATGCCCTTGGGTACTGAACAAAACTCTCTCTGTATGAGCCGTATTGGGGAACGGCAACAGTCAAGTTAGAATAGGTTTGCGATTTCCTCGAAGACAAGGACTTGCTTCCCGATAATGTTACAACAGCGTCCATAGTTCGAGGCAAAACACTTCTTCGGACAGGAGTTTTGAACAATGTGCTTCCCTACATTTGTTCAATACTTCTCTTGTGTACAATGGAGAATTGTATTTAAACCTTTTTTTCCATACCCAGGAGTGCATGTTCAAGTTGGCGTATCCAGTACCCGAGTCATGACTCCTACTTTGAATGGGATGAATTGTTCTGGAACATGTGGGCTTCTGTGTGTTCTCGAGCATAAGCAGCACTTCCAACAGTCGCTCTCGTGCTGGTATATTGTAGCTTCGTCGTCACTATATCGTTTCACATACACAGCGCTGCACTCTAGAGCGTGTTGCCTTTTCCAGATTCAATCTGTACTCTTTGGATCGCCATATCTTTGAGATATTTTCCCATATCGGCCCATTGACATTGACCGCCTCTACAACGTGTCTGTATTATTTGCTAACCAAGATGAAATGCATAGATGCCTTACAACACTGTGTGCCACAGTGCTGCTGGTTGTGTTGACGTGGAGGTTGTGGATGTAATGTTTGTTTCTTTTCAGACATTTCTCATTCCATCTACTGCATCCACATACGTGGATACGAACCTAAAAGTGTTGACCAGGAAAACAGCAAGAGCAGATGTATTTCTGTTTGCAGGGTGCACTACGAGGATGTACTTTTCGGATCTTGGCTATTTGCTTACACTGGGTCTGCAAAAAGTTTCTTTAACATAGAATTTTTTATTTTATTTTGTAGTCGTTTGTTTGTCCTGATGAATGCTTGTTTAGTCGAAACGTCGTCTGTCCCTGTATCTCGTTGTTAGGTGGTTTCATGTTTTATTTTTGTAACACGTCTACCTATTTTTGTATATCTATTCTATCCACACATTATCGAACAATTTTTATAAAATGTATCCACTGCTCCTATAAAAAGTTAATGAGTTCTATAAGAGATAATTATTTTAAAAAAGCTTTGTAGTTTACATGTGTGAGGAAATATTGACATTTAATTATTGGTAGCTATTCTGCTGGACATAACTGTATATACGCATATTTGTTATAATAATATTTACTCCCAAATATAGTCTATGCTATATGTACATAGTGCACCATGTTTATTAGCTTATTAGCGTTGTGGTGTGGGTTCAATTTTCAATGTATCTATAACATTTGTATACCACATACGGCTATGTGCAAAAGACATTTCATTATGGTTTAAATGTGTCATTTGCTGACGCAGAGTTCAGAAGCAAATCGCCAGAATCGATTGTGAGTTCCTCATGATCAGTCCAGAAACAAAAACCACTACTGATTGAAAAGAACATGTCACGTTTAGGTCGACCCAACTTAAACCAAAATTGGTATTCGATCTACTTGAAATAAGATCTGTGGGCGTAACGCTGACTACATAATATGTGTCATTGCTCAACGAACATTAACGGAATAGCACCGCATCCCTCTATAAGTCTGGAAAACGTGAACATAGACTTTTCTGTCTTACCTATTCTATGTGAAGTATCATTTACAGAACGTTGTCATTACTGCCGTTCTATAAGTCTTTTGGTTCTGTGTTAACTATCCTGTTTTTACAAGTATTATATTCATTAGATCATTGATATTCTGTGCCTATAGACATCTTAACCGGCCTTTCTGATTTTCTGGTACCTTTTTCTCTATAATTAGTACTTTTATGTAGGCTTCTGTGGCTATATCGACAGCGAGCCAAGACAACGACATAAAGGTTACGCTTGCATGACCGTGGTTAGTTTTGAGTTTAGTGTAACCTAGTCGTAAGTCGTAACCTTCGGTAATAGTTACCATGTTGCTCCAACAGGCCGACGTTGTGCTTGAACTAGTTACGGGCACGGCGTGAGTGGACGGAACAAAAAAGAAACATATCGCAAGGGCCAGAGTTGTGTCCTGATGTCGACGTCTGTTTCGGCGGCATTGGACTCGAAACATCTTGGAGTCTAATGGCTGCTGGAACAGAAGGCGGAGCACTTATGGGAATGCTCCACGTGATGTGAGGCCAGTTTTCTAATCAAGAATCAAGAAGAGTTTAGTGACCCGCGTCTAAGTACAAGAACCATCCATACAAGACAAATGATATTGTTAAAGACGTCCACGGATCATTGGAAGTGGTAAAAACACTGACCTATTAGTTACCAAAGCCGTAATCTGATATGTCGGGTCATAATTTCAAATAAAATGACAACAATACGCATTTGCGTTCTCTGGATTATATCCTGCTGGAAATTTAATAGGACCATTGCCTTGCTATAAAACAAAGTTGTTGGGAGTTTGAGAGCGGTCACAAAATTATATCCAATGGGTCTTTTTTATAAATCAAAACTGTATTATCTTGTGTTTATTTTTAATGAATGTGAGGAGCCATTTTTTTCTGTATTGGATCTTCTCTCTTTACACATGATATTCTGAAGACTAACTGTAGTATTTTATTCAAATCCATCATTTTATTTTATTGTTCATTGCGGATGCCATTGTCCAATCCTCACAGCCATATATCGCTACTGAGAGGAAATATGGCTTCTTCAGTTGTTATTGCACTATTTTATTCTCATATATCACCATTATCTGCTCATATTCTGTTTCTACTGTTTGCTCTTTCTCTTCTATTCCTGCCTTTTTTGGCCTCTTTCTCTCTCCCCTTTCTCTCTCCCACCTGATCCCTTGTACCATCTCATTTTGCTCTTCCCTTACATTATGATTGCTTGTCTGTAGCATTCATTCTCTGTTGCCACTTTTGAGGTGAGTATTTTTAATGTACTTTTAATTTACCTGCTACCATGTCTTTTCCTTTGTCCATCTCACTTTCTTCTCAGTCTACTTCCTCCTCCCTACTTACTACTAACTTCTCCCCATACGTTTTTCTCACCTGTCATGCTTCCACATCTTTTCTTCCACCATTACCTATCTGCTATTGTCCTCCTCATTATAACCCTATTTGTCTCCATGTGAGATTTGTTTTATTGTGGTCATTTGTTTGTCCTGATGAAGGCTTTATAGTCGAAACGTCGTCTGTCACTGTATCTCGTTGTTAAGTTGTTTTATTTTGGTAACACGCCTACCTATTTTTGTATATCTTGACATTTTGCCCATTGCCCATCAAGCCACCTACTTCCTGTTTAGGGTTGTTACCCTACACTGGAAGAATTATCCCTATAATGAAAGTTGAATTGATGCCTGTACGATTTACAAACAAACTACTATAATCAAAGCTCAATGGATGCCTGTACGAGTTACAAATAAACTACTATAATCAAAGCTCAATTGATGCCTGTACGAGTTACAAACAAACTACTATAATCAAAGCTTAATTGATGCCTGTACGAGTTACAAACAAACTACTATAATCAAAGCTTAATTGATGCCTGTACGAGTTACAAACAAACTACTATAATCAAAGCTTAATTGATGCCTGTACGAGTTACAAACAAACTACTATAATCAAAGCTTAATTGATGCCTGTACGAGTTACAAACAAACTACTATAATCAAAGCTTAATTGATGTATGTATGAGCTATAGAAGACGGTGAAGTTTATTTTAAAACTTTCGTTACCGCAAGTGTTCCTGTGAAGGAGTGCATGAAGATTTTCTATGGGCTGTGGAAATAAAGGCCGCTTTGATATAGCAGGTGCCTCGACAACTACATGTAAGATTTTGATTGCACCTCCGATAGAAAAAAAGTCATGTCCCATCCGTGGATTGAACCCAAGACCTCAATGGCCTGAGAACGGCTTTCTAACCATATGGCCATAAAGTTTATTAAAGTGACAAAATTATTGACATACGAATATCAATGTTAGAAGAAGAAGATAGAGAAACATTTCGATATACGTCACCTTCAACTGATATTTCGACATGTTTGTGTCAGTTGAATCAACACAATGCTTGAACAATTTTAAATTTGCGCAGAAAGATTCATTCATAAAATGGAAAAAAAACGTAGCAAAAATAATCCGGAAAGGAAACAATAAAAATAAAAACAGTAGCACAAAGATGAGGCTATTATTTTCTGCTTTAGAAATTCCGATGTTCACGAAGTGTGCTGAGCTGATAAATTCACTTTTTACAACATTAGTTTAGTTTACTTCTCACATGATCCGTATTGGATTTTGAAAGAATTGTCCAATTTCTTAAATATCTTAATTTGTTTGTTAAATTTGAGTTTTAATGTTTCTATTCTTTCACCGTTTACTTTAGTAAGTATTTGAACTATTCTCAGCAACTCATTTTTTTAATTCTGGATGTGACTGTATTTTTAAAGATAAAATTATTTTTCTAAATGTTAACTCTGTATTGTTGAATGAATCAAAAACACTGACAACAGCAAATGAAGCAACTCAAAATTATAAAGTTGAATTGATGAATGTCAGCTTATAATGTCCAGTTATACAGATGTAAGATTACCAATGAAGAACTGTGGGAAAGGACTAAACAGACATCAGTAAATTAAAAAAAATAATGAAACAGCGTTGCAGATGTGTGAAAGCACAATGAAAGCCAGGATATATACATTAGGAATACCAATGGAAAGTATTGTAAGACAGGCAGTGTTCTAGAACCCACAAAAAAAAACAACAACAACAATGAAATACCTGTAGAATGTATTTAAATATGGTGGATAGGACATGTACATTTTTAGTGGTAAAATATAGAACAAGAGGAAAGAGATGTGTGGTATATCTATGTTCCACGGGCAGCTGGAATATAAATGAAAATAATTGCTGTGTGTTTTATTATCCTATAATCATCCATCGTGTTGATGATATAATGATATGTACTGTCAGTACATACACATCAAGCTATGATCTTAGTCAACATACACATCAAGCTAACTATGATGTCAGTCAACATACATATCAAGCTAACTATGATGTTAGACAACATACACATCAAGCTAACTATTATGGTATTGACTACCATAATAGTTAGCTTACACATCAAGCTAACAGTCATATACCCAAAATATGTTACAATCTTGGAAATAAAGAAATTCCCATAATCTGGATATTATAGATATTAGTGGTAGTACAGTTGTAGATCTACGTCTTAGAACGATAAAATATACAAACTTTTTCATCTGTCTAGTTAGTGGTTAATCCGACGTTTTCACCTGTCTAGTTAATAGTTGATCTGATGTTACCATCTATCTAAATAATGTTTTATCTGATGTTTTCATCTGCATAGTTAGTGGTTGGTCTGTTTTCATATCTCTACTTAGTGGTTGAATTGATGATTTTGTCTATCTAGTTAGTGGTTGAATTGATGATTTTGTCTATCTAGTTAGTGGTTGAATTGATGATTTTGTCTGGATACTTAGTGGTTGACCTGTTTTCGTCTGTTCAGTGAGTAGTTGCAAAGCCACAGATTTGCTAGTGTTGCATTTTTCAACGCTTGCTTCATAGATAAAGAGGACTAATCCTTGATCTTACTATAGTATTACCCCAGGTACCTATTTATTTGTCAATGTATCGACCATGAAGTATTTCTTCGAGTCCACTATAGATTATACATTTCTGTGGACTCGCCGATTCAAATCAATAAAAAGAAACACATTAGACTTTTCCTAGGATTTGCATTGGCTATCGTCACATGGTATACACGGCGACCAATGAAAATCACGGGTAAAAATTAAAATAACATCACGTTTGACGAAAGATTTAAAATTAATCTAGAGGACTATAATTGAAAAAGGACTGACGACTAATGATTAATGATTTTCTGAGCCAAACGGCGACGATATATTTAAAGCTTCCCCATGAGAGTCGCATATATATGTATATATATACATACAAAAATATCGTTCCCATAATCAACTCATTGTATATCTTCCACATATATACTCTCTAGCAATTCCAATATCTCTGTCTCTTAATAACAGTTAATCAACCACGTTTTTCTTATACAAAACATACATATATAGGGAATTCACAATGCCCCGCTTATCAATTGACACCTGTCCTGACATCTGTGTTCTTGAAGATAATCTGTCAGCTCTCTATCTCTCTATCTCTCGCACTCTATTCATCTATCTCTTTACCTGCAATTCCAGCAAGGACAATATAGACGCGTAAACACATGCATGTGTCTTTAATCAATCGTGACTTAATCATCCACTCGGAATCATGATTGAATAGTGAACTCGAACCCGGATCGTGTGGTCGGCGGGTGAATAACTTGGCCATGACACTACCGCTTCTGCTTATCATAGATAACAACAAACTATACACAAGACCATAACATTACCAGAAAAAATGACAACGTATTAGTCACTGGGATATTTGCATTAAACATATCTTGTTGTAGCAAGAACGTTATGTGGTCACCTTTGCAGTGAGGCTCTGCGCTGGTATCTTGCCCTAAAACTCCTAAATCATCAATGAGGTGATTCAGAAATATAGTCAAAGAAGCTGGAAGACAAAATTGATCAAGCAGCTAGAAGACAGTAATATCTCACCTTTCCGTTTCCCTCCCACATATAGCTCTACTCTGTCTATCTCTTGCTATCCGCTCCTAGCGCCTCTACCGTCACATAAGACATTGAGCAAGGTATCATATCTTTTAGTATGGGCAAAATATTTTTTGTATTTCCTTTAATAGTTCTTTTTGCATCCGCGTTTTTGTCAGAATCTCTGTGTTCCTTTTCTTTCCATTCCACATTCCCTTTTCAAACTTTTCAAACATCTACACCAGATGACAGCACACAAGAAATGTTCATCAAGCGAGGACAAACCTGTTCATCAAACCTGATGACAAGCAGCTAGAAGACAGAATTGATCAAGTGATCCCTGATGACAAGCAGCTAGAAGACAGAATTGATGATGTGATCCCTGATGACAAGCAGCTAGAAGACAGAATTGATCAAGTGATCCCTGATGACAAGCAGTTAGAAGACAGAATTAATGCCTTTGAGATATTGATATCTAGAAGAAAAGGGGATGTGGAACGGAAAGAAAAGGAACACAGAGATTCTGACAAAAACGCGGATGCAAAAAGAACTATTAAAGGAAATACAAAAAATATTTTGCCCATACTGAAAAATATGATACCTTGCTCAATGTCTTATGTGACGGTAGAGGCGCTAGGAGCGGATAGCAAGAGATAGACAGAGTAGAGCTATATGTGGGAGGGAAACGGAAAGGTGAGATATTACTGTCTAGCAGAGTGCACGGCCATGGTAAGAAACAGAAGGAGTTTGAAATATGTCGCAGTAAATCTTTGATGTGGAGATGGTATCTAATGATTATAGCGGACGGTAGGTAGGTGTTGTCAGGTGTCTAGTCCCATTGGAGACGAACTGTAAACTCGGACGTTTGGATTTCACGGTGAAGGTTATACTTTTATATCAGGTTTATTCCCACTGTCAGAGACAAGTCGATACAATTGTAAGAGTCTAGAATGAATCCGTGAAGACAGTTCTCCGAGGAGCCAAAGATCTATCGTTGACAGGCTTCTAAACCCACCAATCATCCATGTAGGACATCGAGTAGCACAAGTGAATGATTAGTTTAAAAATCACCAACATCTACACCAGATGACAACACACAAGAAATGTTCATCAAGCGAGGACAATTTTGGAAAGCTAAAACTGATGATACCCCGCCAAAGACGGATGTATCGGGCCATTGGCGCAAATAAAACAGTGACACAACGCATCTCCATTCTCTGGACCACATCCCGCTGGAAATCTAGTAGGACAATGGTCCTGCTACATGTGAGATCCGGCAGGCGTTTGAGAAAAAACGCTGAAGAAGAAGAAAATTATGATAGCATTCTTAGAGATTGTCAGCTGAAGGAAGTATGAAGAGACAGCGAATAAGTAGATGCAGGAAATGAGAGAGAAAAAAATGAAAATGCATGATACGAAAGGCGTAAGACATTTTTCTCAGCAAAGCCAAGAGTATCACATGTATCTGCTATCCAGATGATGCGGGAGTCATTGACAACGAAAGAACTGATGCTTTGGCGAGTAAAACTATAGTGAATTACAAAGTGATGATAAGAGACCGGGTTGATTTAATTACATGAGTCAAGCATACACTACAGAACGATAAACGGGATGCTGGAAAAGACAATGTTTATGTTCAGAGAATGATAGAAATTGAAGTGGCCAGGAGAAAGAGGAAGCAGTGAGTCCTGGCTGGAAAGATCAGAAACTGGAAAGATCAGAAACTGGAAAGATCATAAAAACCAACAACTGACTTGGACACTGAGCTTATTTACTTTTAGATGGTTGACGGAATGACAAGCAGAGCATTTATGGAAATTCCCTTTTGTGCAGGGATACTGTTTCTTAATGACGAATGAAGAACAAACGATAGTGTAGCAAATAAATGCATGGTTGGGTCAAAGAGCATTAGCCCATGGACCGCTGGATCAGCAACCAACCAACCATCACTACATTTTGAATAGTGTAGCAAATAAAGGTATAGTTGATCACTACATGTTTAGGTCAAAGAGCATGAGCCCATGGACCGCTGGATCAGCAACCAACCAACCAACCTTCACTACATTTTGAATAGTGTAGCCAATAAAGGTATGGTTGATCACTACATGTTTAGGTCAAAGAGCATGAGCCCATGGACCGCTGGATCAGCAACCAACCAACCAACCAACCAACCAACCAACCATCACTACATTTTGAATAGTGTAGCAAATAAAGGTATGGTTGATCACTACATGTTTAGGTCAAAGAGCATGAGCCCATGGACCGCTGGATCAGCAACCAACCAACCAACCAACCAACCATCACTACATTTTGAATAGTGTAGCAAATAAAGGTATAGTTGATCACTACATGCGGAATATAAATATAGGATATGTTATCAACATTTCTTTTACAAAACTACAAAGTAGGGCAGAGAATACTTATTTTTCTTTCATTCTCATACTCCCACTGGATCTCTCTAGCAGGACAATGGTGATGCTATATAGTCAGAAAGATGTAGTTCAGAGAATAGAGATTCGTTATGTCGTTATTTTATTTATGTCAACGGCCCAGCACATCCTACATTATAGCTGTAAAAGTAAGCTTAACAAGAGAATGTGTTTGATCAGAAAATGATATAAATCGAGTGACCAGAGAATGCGGAAGGGTAAATCCTCATTTTGGAAAGTTCACAGACAACACCAACAACAACTATTAGCGAGTTTATCTATGCTTTGATGATAAGCCGGCGAACAGAACAGATTTATGGAAATGTCCCAATTGCCACTGTGACGCTGGTTTTTAATCAAGAATTCTCCTAAAGAAGGAATATTTTATTTTTCAAACATGCCACAATTTGTACGAGTATAATGACTGCATATGAAAACAACCATGTCTAGGGATTATTAACAAGTCATAGAAAAACCCATATCAGAGCCTGATTCCAACTGGAGAGAGAAGAAGAAGAAGTTGAAGACTATCGACTCTGCTAAACATAAATTTAAAGAAAAGTCAGCCCATAACCAGTGGCGCCAATAACCAGTGGCTGATCAAATACCGAGAATTGGTCAAATCGGGCCAACCATTTCCTATTTCCTTGCTGACCAGATATTTTTAAATTTAACATTGTCGCAAATCACAAATACTGCTACTTGACAACATAACAATCTTGTCGGCCTGCTCCATCCTACATGTAGAATATTCGATCAGACCAACCTACACTAAGAAACGTTGCCTACCTATGTCATAAACAAACAGCAGAAAACTTTGTAATTATGTACTCTCCTTAATATACGGCAACAATATTGTGCCAAAATTTGACCCTCTCGCCCTCTATCAACAACCATCAATAATTAATGTATCTCCCCTCTATCAACAACCATCAATAATTAATGTATCTCCCCTCGATCAACAACCATCAATAATTAATGTATCTCCCCTCTGCCGAATAATACATAACAGAAACTCCCCTACACCGCCCCCCCCCAAGTTTTTAACAGAAAAAAGTACACAAATAATATGTGGTTATTTCTGATTTTTCTGATTTTTCTAATTTTGTTTTCAAATTAAAATAATTTAATAGAAGTATAAAAACAATAGTGTAAACGTAAAATTATGTCAAACCCCCGCCCAACCTGTCAACAACTGTCAATTCTTCTTAGACCCCTCCCTTATTGTTGACAATTTATGGACATCCTCAGAAAACGATTTTTGCAGTATTCCAATATCCAATATCGTTGGCGGAATGTGACATGTTGACAAGAAATATCAGTAAACAACAAAACTTAGAAATGATTTCATAGAAGGATGCACTTTAAAATATAAATCTGTATATTCCATAAACATAAATATACTCGTGATTTTTCTCTCGACAACGTTGAAAAATTATTCCATGAAACAGAGGCAATAATAAAATTGTGGAAGCCAAGAAACAAAGACGTATCAAGTTTTAAACATGAAATCAGACCATAGATCAAAGTGAATTTTGAATAGTGCTTATAGAGTCGTTCTTTTATGACAACATGACATCTGGAACCTTTTCATTTAGTGCTTGTATCATTTCTATTTTGTGTTTTTGTTCTTCTTAAATTTCTTATTAATATTATTTTTTTTCTTTCTTCTATCACGTATTTATTGAAATGTTGTTTGTTTGTAGTTGTTTATTTTATTATCGTTTCTTTTGCGTATTCATATTTCCATATAGGAGTACAACTAATTTTTTTATATCAAAAGAAACGGAATAATACATAAAAGCTCAATTAACATGATCTGTCATTGTCGCTTCAGTAAAAATTGGAAACAAAGGATAATGAGGGTTAGAGAATTACTGTAGACGGTTAGCTGTATTCTAGTCTCATAATATCTCAAACCATTTGTAGTTGCTATCTCTCGATCTAATAGATACACAACATGATGATTAACCATTATTTATTGTTACATACAATAAAAGAAAAGATACACAACATTATTTCAAACGTGTAAAAAAAATGTTATTTTATGGAATAAATTTTTCAACCTTGGCATGAAAATAACTTTCAATTTAACTAAACCAAAACAGTCTCCAGTCATTCCCAACGGACCTTTAACAATGCTAGTTCTACCATTCTCTAAGAATAGGACGCCTTTAGGGTCTTCTAGCCCACAGACCAGCGTCGTGCAGCCGATTTCTGACCGTTTGATCTGAAATTTGACCAACTGCTGAGATTGACTGGACTATGGAGGACGCAGAAGCAAATCGATTCCTGAGGTAACGCAGCCTTATGAAACGCAGAGGTCTTCGGCAGGAGTTGTGACTCTGCATCTTCCTCTACGCGACCATTCTGCTACTGAGCCAATTTGTTGAAATCGCCGCCATAGGCGACAAATGTTGCTTTTGACCACATTAAATTGTCTGGACACTACACTTTGTGATTGTCGAGTCCAGTGCAGTAGTTACCTATAAGCTAAACTAGCTATAGCATGTTTCTTGTCCCCCACTTTCTTGGTGCCCCCAAAAATTCACATTGTCACAGACATATAATATCTGGACTTAAAAGGGAGCCATATCTAAAATAGATTATGGCCGTATCAAGTCTAAATCCGGCGTTATAGAGTGTAACCTTAGTAAAGTTTTCCTCTACTACGTCACTAAGGAGTAATATGGACGGTGGTGATGGCCCCGTATTTTTGATTCACGAACGTCATAACTCAAATTGATGTGGCCAACGTCACGCCCATCACCTTTACTTTCACAGAAGATTTTGGACCTAATTCCTTATGCTGAGTCGACCTTGGAACCGTTGGTGATTTGAAAATATTGCCGGCATAACTGGATATTTAACCTTGGATAATTCCATTATGAAGTCAGTTCAATAGCTACTAAGTAATTGCGCCATCCTAGGTATAGGGACATGTTTGCGATCAGGAGGTTTATAACAAACCCATCAGAAATCCTAAAAATGGGTGGAGTGATCACTTTTTAAAATAGGTTTTTTTCAGATTATCGCCAAGTTTATCTAAACAAAAGTCAAGGAGGAAAGAAACACAGGAAGACAACGAACACAATTTCTAAATGGGTTGTCGTTGTGGCACAAAAAGAAATCCCCAACTGAACTTATTAACGACACAAGAGACAGAGTTATGATTTCTTGTTCAGAGAACAAGAGAGTTCTGGAGAAGCATGATTGCCTACATCACACGGCATTGCACTTGAATGATTGATTGAATCGTCCCTTTTTTATCAAAGTTTCCGTATGCAGTTGTTGTTTGTCAGTTGTTGCTTTGTTACCTATATAACATTTTCTGTTTTAGATGTATGCCAGTTGTTGCTTTTACATCTCTATAATATTTTCTGTTTTAAGTGTTTGACAGTAATAATTTTGTTATCTATATAACATATAACATATTTTGTTTTAGGTGTTCGCCAGTTGGGTGTTTTGTAATATATATAACACGATCTCTATTAGGTGTCATTTGCTGATATATATATATATATATATATATATATATATATATGTATGTATATATATATATACATATATATATTTTTATATATGTTACATATATACTATATGTAAATCATGTTCTATTTTAGGTTGTTATCCCAGTTGTTGATGTGTTATATATAATATATAACATGATCTATTTTTTAGGTCCCTGGGGAAGAAAACTCTTGATATCGTCCAGAGCTTTACATTTGCAGAGGTAGTAGTTGACATTATCATTACGGTATTTGCTGACATTGTATGTTGACAATCTGGAGTAAGTTGTAATTTTGTTGGTATGTTAATTATGGTGGTATGTGCTGGATTTGAAGTCGGTAGATGACATTGTGATCTCTCCTTGCAAGATGGTTGATGCTTTTATTAGACAATGGATTAGTTAGTTATTCCTCTAGGGCCAAAGAGGGCACATAGGGTGGATTTCATAGATTTTCATGTCTCTCGTTTCATTGCAATTTCCTTTAAATCTTCATTGTTTCTGATACCGATGGTTAAACGTTACCTTGTAATAGTTATGCGTAAAGTTTCTTTTGGTCTTCCTCGTTTTCTCTTGCCTTTTGGTGACCACATCAAAGCTTGACAGGGAAGTCTTTCAGTATCCATTCGTAGTGCGTGTCCGATGTAATTCAAACGACGCTTTCTAATATAGGTGGTTACATATTCTTGTTTTGATTCTTGTCTGACAACTGTGTTTGATTTGAAGTCTGACGAACGTATGTTCAGTAGCCTTCTAAGACATTTATTTTCAAAGGTGTTTAGTCTTTGCTCTAATTTTGATGTTGCTTTCCAACTTTCGCATCCATATGTTAATGTTGGAATTATGCAGGAGTTGAAGATTTTGAGTTTTGTGTTATTTCTTAGTGTTTTTGAATGCCAGATATTTGATATTGAATGAGTTAGCAGCCAGTGCAATACGGTGTGATATTTCTGTTGATGAATCTCCTGTTGTTGATAACATGCTGCCAAGCCATGTAAAGGTATTGACTTTTTCAGGATGTTGCCGTTTAGTTTGATGTCCGTTGGTTTGTTGGTAAGATCAAATATTTCCGTTTTGGATGTGTTGATTTCAAGTCCAAGTTGTGCAGAGAATAATTGCAGGCTGTTTGTTTTTTCTTGGGCATCTTCGTGAGTTGAGCTAAGTAACGCTAAGACAATGGATTGACCATATGATAAACTGGCAATTCCACATTTTATTAGTACCTTTTAAATATGAATAGGTAGGAAAGCAAATCACTCATAGAGATAAAGAGTTAAACTTACCAGAAATCTTAATATTTCACTTTATGTCTTTGTTCAGATATAGTTCACTTTTTAATGTATTTTTACTACCTTCAGACAGACCCGTCCAGTACAGTCCTCACACCTAAAGTTAAACTGATGTTGTGGCGGCAACCTTTACCGACACGCATCTTTAAGTTCTAAAACGTAACACTTTAATTTTTGTTTATTCCATGATTCTTTGGGCCGAGGTGCTCTCCTGTCAACATTGAATGGAAGTTCAGTTTGGTTATATACGGGTGTCTGCAAACTATCATGCCCTGTGCATTGAATTTCATAAATCTTTATCTTTATCCACATTTTATTTGTGAATATCAAGTTACATCCAACGTTTGAGATTGATGGGGACAAGCAACGATGTATGCCTGCTATTATTTCAATAAATACATCGAGTTGTGTACACGTTTGCAAAATAGATAGCATAAATAGGCAATATATAGTTAGCAAAGGCCACGCAAGTTCATCAAATCTGAGCATATGTTATTTTCAGATACATTCTGCCTTTAATGCATCGCCTATGTTTTCTATCTCTTGCGATCGTTACACATTAAGATAGACGATTATGTCTGTCTTTTGATGTTCACATCCAGGAGATGCATTTTATTGAGTATAACCTAATCGTGTCGTTTAATATCGCGTTCAGCTAAGAATATATTGACACGTTGAACGGGCTTGATTGATCTTCATAAATTATTCTCTACCAATATTTAATTTTGTGTCTTACTGGCGCGTTTCGTTCTGTCAAACATATTTAATTCTTCTTAACTTTTAGTTTAAGTTGTCTAAAATAATTTTCATACTGATCTCTTGCAACAGAAAAGTGAAAAAATAATAAGTAAGGTCATTGTAAAACAGTTCTACATTTACACTTGCCTATTTGGTGTCTAGTAAGCTATGGGTTATTGTCCACATCTTATGGAAGCCTTCTTTATTGTTACTGTTCAGTCCCTTTAAATGTTACTGTATATTTAACATTTGTATAAGTCCCTAGTTCTTTCGATACTGCATATTTTCCTGTGAAGGAGTGCAGAAGGTGGGGGGGGGGCCTTTTTATCGGATGTGGAAATAAAGGCCGCTTTGCCATAGCAGACGCCGCGACATGTACAGGAAGGATTTTGATTGTACCTCTGAAAGAAACAATCCTGTCCCAACCGTGGATTGAACCCGGGACCTCTCATGCTCTCCACACTCTCCAGTCTCTAGTGGAATGTAAATATTTGAGTACATCGGTTATTATCTGCCTCTTCAACACAAACGAGTATTTGTATTTTTATGAATGTTAAATTACTCATATTTATGATTATTAATGATCGTCTGATATATTTTCTTCTTCTTTCGATCAGTTGAAACATGTCTACATCTGCTTTGATATAGACATGTTCCCATTGTGTGTAGTACGTGGCATCCTGATTAATTCTACGCCATCTATTGCGCTAGTTTTGTTTCCTTTTCAGGCCCAGTAACACATGGGTGAATTTATAAATGTATATATCGCTCGTGTCGCGATGCTGTAAGTTTAACAAAACATGTTTCCTATTCTTCAGTTATTGTTCTCACACTCTAGTAGTACGGAGAAGGGAATGCTATGCATAGTTTGTTACAGTTTAGTTGTAATATATTCACCTTTTTGTCAGGAACCCCAGACTACAGCAAATCAGTACTTGGACACACTGATTTCCAATAGGATGAAGTAACCAATTTAAATTCCAAACATCCTAAAAACTCTTGATTGCTGTTCCAGCGGTCCATGGGCTCATGCCCTTTGGCCTGATGCCATTAAATGACATTATATTGCTGGGAGGATACTAACAACTCTTAAAACATGCATAGTCACATTGTTAGTCCCTTGTGCCTCTAGTTCGGGTTCTGGCATCAAACGGGTTTATCAAATCATTATCAAATCATTTATAATGATTCATTACCATTTACGAAACACTGAAAGTGAACGAAAACCATCCAGTTTGAATGTAACGAACATAGCTCTGGTGTAATTTAAATAACCATTGGTGGGAAATGTTAAGGACAATAATAGCACCGTCACGTTCTGCATTCTGTAACCAATATATTTTATAATAATGAGAATGATCTGGTGCCAATTTGCAAAATTGAAACAAAGAATTTGAGTTATTCTAATGACTGGAAATCTAAATATTCTAATCACTAATCGACGTATCGATAAACAAAAAATTATGAACATAGCATACCTAACGACGAGTAAAGAACAAAACAATTCTAAATGCAAACATAAATACCGAAAGTCCGGATGTTGATGAATGATTAATAATAATATGAATATGAAGGATAGAGACGACACAAAAACGAACGAAATATTGACAGAACACAATAGCACATCTACACATAGGAATGAATACTGTTAAGTTCGAAAGGTCGTAAGTTACCACATAAGTGGTTGTTTCGATTCTCAATTGGATACCGCGTCCTATAATCCGAAGCACACGACCTTTAGTAGTCACCTGTACAATTCTAGTACTATTGACGTGTTCGGTGATAGTAGTTTAAGACTGGTGGTTACTGATAGAATCGATGTCCGACAGATCGAAGGATCTTCGTTTAGTGTGTATTTACAACCTACTGTTATCGTGACATTGAAAATCCTAAATATATCCGCGTATCGAGAGATCTATATGTCTCAGACGACCGGGTTATATCAACTTTCAATGAAAGCATGTCTGGTTCATCGGTCGACACCTACCTTTCACAGTAAACCATCAGTGAGTAATTACGCATACTTAGAAAAACATGCATTCATAAAATGTCATTAATGTTCTCATTCATTTAAATAGATTAGCAATGAATTCTCACAGATTTAACACAGATTCAGTTTTTTCCCCTCTTTCGGTGCTCCATTCGTTTAATTGTGTTTTCGTATTTCTATCATGTGTATTTTTGTTATAAACAGCCTCTATTTGTTTGCTTCATAATATTTCCATATATATGTGTGAAATAGTTTCTTTGATGATGGCTCGTATGAAACCATCTTCTTTAAACAGAGAATGACAAATTTATGTACTAATTACTTTACTTTTAGTAGCGAAATCATTAGCCATTGTTATCTCCACATTTAGCTCTGCCATGTGATCGTCAAAAGTGCAATTATTGGTCGTCAGTTTTTGTTGTGTACGTAGCCTTAACAATTGCCTTTTGGTAGAAACGTCAATTTATATGTGTTATTATGAGTGTTTTCACTGATTAAAAAAAATTCATTACTGTTTCTAGCTTTGCCTGTTAGCCAAAACAAGCAAGTAAAAGAAGTAGTACTCTAGTAGATTCCAGGCCACTCACAAATCATGAAAATCAGACAGCAGACCAGCCAGCAAAATATTGGAAGTAATTGGAAGTAAAAATAAATAAATAAACAACAGATAGAAAGTGCAAAATCATTTCTATAAATGAAATAAATCATAAAAAGTTCTATAAATATGGAATAGAACTCAGCCATTCAGCCATAAAGACGAATGGCTATCCACAGGCTTGGAAGAAGGGAGCAACAAACAGTCGTTGTTAGATTGAAGAGATGTCATAAAAGACTCACAAAACACATGCACAGCAAGTCTGGAGTTGGTGGCAAAGAAATGTGTCCCTATGAATGCATTCCAGAAAACACAGAACATATCTTGCAGAAGTGTCCACTGTATCACATCACACGAGGAAAACTATAGTTGTCTGAAACAGTTTTGATGGATAATCTCTACAGCCATATTCCTTTCTCCAGGCTGGTGACCAATGTTCATTGAGGAAATCTAAACGTGAACAGACCAAAAACCGATAGTCATTCAAGCGACACCTAACAGAAAAATCAGAGAATAGAAAGGTCTCTATACATGCACGTATGTACGTATTTACATGTACATATTTATACTTGTGCACATTGGTACACGTACACATGCAGTTCTTAAAATATTGTTTAACCACATGGTGAATGCTGACTGGTGAATCACATTTGCTATATAAAATGCTATGCGTTAGGCTGAATGCTGTAGTTTTCGTCTCAATTTCAGGTCGCCTCGCTGTACTATATCCATGTTTGTTCAAAATATTTTGATGTTGTCTATGTATTTCTTTCTTAGCGTTCATTTGGTTCTGTAGCCTGACTGCGTTTTATTATATGAACTTGTAGAGAGGTCGACATATTTAATTTCATTCGATTCCAAAACACTTGTATTTGTAGTCTCTCGGTATATTCAATGAATGATATAATGCATATTCTATTTTTGATGTATTAAAATAAGAGACAATTTGTGTTTACTACGAACATGTGTGTTTCTTGTGGCGGCATACGGATGTGAAGCATGGACACTGAATAAAACAGTGGCCAAGAGAATAACATGATTTAAAGTACTATAGACGAGTTCTGAGAATACCATGGACAGCAAAGGGAAACAAACCAGGCGTTAAGAACAATTAACATCCATGAAAGCTGGCTTCTGAACACCATACTAAAGAAAAAGCTTTTTTTTCGGCCACATTAAGAGACACGACGGCATGAAGAAAATGTTACTGGAGGGGGCAATAGAAGACAACAGGGGCAAAGACCGCCCAAGACGCCGTTGGACAAAATACGTTCAAGAATGCCTGCGCATGTCACTAAATGAGGTGGAATAATTTGCTCAAGACTGCGGAGAATTGAAGAGTTCCATAGGGAAGACTACGTTCTGAAAAGAATATGTCACCTGATGATGATGTATTAAAATATTTAAATTGAATACTTTTCTCACATTACAATTACAGCTCGAGTTCTGACATGGGGTGCTGAAAGGGAAATGGGGCTCAGAAAATCATTGTGTTTATGCTTTCTATTTAAAAAAAACAACAAAATATTTAATATGAGAAAAGATACGATATGAGAAAATGTATGATATGAGAAAAGGTATTATATTAGAAATGGTGTGATGTGAGACTTACATTAAACAACAATTTCAATTTTCAGTAATGAACTAGCAGAGCACTGCTAATACCTTCGCTAAAACATGTCTGAGTGCTAAACCAGGCTATTTCCGACTATTTTTGTACGTTTTATTTCCTGACAAAACTAGATATAAAAATATTACCAGTAAAACACATGGCAATAGTACAAGTGGCCTAACGCAGTGACTCTGCACACACGTCTCTTTTAACGTAGGCCACACACAGCTTTGGTTTGCCATCTTTACTGTATTTTTTGCACATGAATCAACTTTACTATTGCTTTAGAAGTTGGGAGTTCGCATGAGGAATTCATGAAGGTTTCATTAGTTTCCCACCAGTTTCCCATTTGATCAACCAACATGCAACTGTAAACTAGTAATAGAAAGCATACATATATAGTCCGACTTAGTTCCTGTGCAAATCCTACAAAACTTCATTATTTGTAATTAATCTTTTATCTTGTCTGATTGGAAAACTACTTCACAAAGCATAGTGCACCAATGAAAGTTGAAGAGTTCTGGATATTAAAATTATGACGTGTATAGTCGGGACACGAAATGAGAGGAAATAATACTTTTTTACCGTCAATACATGTCGTAAGAAGCGACTAAGGAGGTTTTTGGGATGGAGTTCACCGACTATCCCATACAGGGTGAAAGTGTCTATGTTGAAGTCGGATGTGTCAGGCCAAAAAACGCAGACATCACAACTAAGCTGTAAACCATGGCACAATGCATTCCGTTATCCAGCATACATTATATTTACTATAGGCGTGTGCGAACGAACGCAGAAGAGGACGACGAAAATGGATCTGGAGAACTAACCCTTCCCCAAATGTAGAAAAGGATAAAAGAACTCTATTACATGTACTTCATTTTCATCCAAGCAAAACATGTTCGTCTGGGTAGACTCATTAAGAACAGGTGGTACCTTAAAGTGACATAATACAACCACCACCCAATACACCATCGTCTAGATGAGTCAAAGGGAAAACGAATCAAACATGGCACATTATTGATGGCAGAGGCTGAAGACACGCTACGAAGAGTATGTGAATTTGAAGAAATAGGAAAGGGCAGTGAATGGGTGGAGGTAGACACTGAGAAGAAATCACTGAATAAAGTAATAATACAACTAGATAAAGCGTGTCGAAAATGGACGGAAGTCATGGCTCAGGATAGAGTGCACGAACTCGCACGACTACACTCGAAACCACAAGACATAATTACATCTCGTATATACACAGATGTCTCTGTTAACAGAAACACAAAAAAAGCGGCTGGGGTTTTGTTGCCTACAGAAACGGTGTGAAGTTGGTTGAGAAATCTTCAGCATATTCTACTGTCACATCGAGCATGAGGATGGAGATAGAGGGAGTTACAGCAGATCTTAATTGGTTGATAACTGATACATCAACACACGCGGTAATACTCACAGACTCTCAAAGCATGTTGTGCAAGATAGAAAAGTTCATGCTAAGAAAAGAATGATGGGACATTGAACAACTCAGTTGTCCAGAACATTACATGGATATACTGCCCTGGTCATGCTGGGGTCGGAGGAAACGAGAGAGCAGACTTATTGGCAGGCAATGCGGCGATAGACGGCACATTGCTGAGAAGAGATAAAGCAGACTTAATGAAGGCAGTGGTGAATTCATTTTAAAATGCGGATGATGTCAATGAGGTTGAGAACGTACACATACAGAGAATATTAGAAATACAATTATCTAAAGGCGAGGGAAGGAAAAGTAAATTATTTGGAAAGTCCCGAAGATCACACAATCAACACCTGACCGGAACTCTGAGTCTACATACACTGGGATGGCTGCTGGAGCGGGGAGCGGAGAGCGGAGCACTTATGGGAATGTCCCGCATGCTGTGAAGCCAGTTTCTAATCAAGCATCAAGAGAATCAAGAACAAGTTCAATCTGCTTTATGAACATGGAGATAGTCGGACAGATTTATCACTGCTGTGACGAGATTAACACATAGTTATTTCAGAACACTATCACAAATGTGGTACATTACTGCTTTTCGGGATTAACACTCGTCATTCTTATGTATAAATATATTGTCATGTTCTGTCAATTTTCTGTTGGTTTTGTTTCGTCTCTTTTGTGTATCTAAATGTTTACATCATTACACTCTCTCAGACTTTCGACATTTATACCTTCTAGGTATTCTGATGTGATTCCAGAGGAGGACGAAGTTACTGGGTTTCCAAAACTGTGACCTCAACTATTTTTATGGTTAAAAGCTCAAATATAACTAAATTTGTCTAGCAAGGATGAAAGAAGCGCACCTCACCATAATAGGTACATTTTACTTAACCAAATTTGATTGAGGACACTGCCGTTACTTACTCGGAGTTCACTGTGTCGTGATAAAAGCCTTTTTTTTAGAAACGTCGATTTACATGTGTATTATCTTGTGTGTTTCGCGTGATTATCAAAACGTGACTACCCTATTTCCAAGTTTCACCTGTCGGATTACAGTTTCGCTACAGTTTTGTTATCTTCTATCTCAAGTTTGAGATCCACTATGTTCGTGACAGTCCTGATGACCTGATGTCACTTAATGAAAACAATGACACATTGTTAGTGACATTACGCAATAAGAACAGTTCACTAATTTGTAAACAAAGGAAAATAATTGAGCGAGTATTTTTTGATCATTATATATTCTGTCTTTCATTCTCATTTTGTAGATAATAAAATAATCTTGTCTGTCAGGAAACTATTACCATTATTCCTGCTAGAACTGACTGAGGTATCATCTCGTATATTTATTGTGTTATTGTCTTCGGATATCGTTCTCCTTCTTCTTCTTCTGCGTTCGTTCTCAAACTCCTGCTGATTAGCAAGATGTAGTCCGAAGAACGGAATGCGCTGTGTCATGGTTTACAGCATTGCTGCGATATATGCGCCTTTCGGCCTGATATGGCTTTAGTCACTGACCCTATATGGGATAGGACAGCCAACTTCATCCTATAACCTCCTTAGTCACCTTTTACGACATGCGTGGAAGGTAAACAGTGTTTGTATTCTTTGCTCCCCTTTCTGGCCCCGGCAACACACGGGCGTTCGGATATCGTTAGTGTCTAGTCACTTTGTTACCAGGCCAGAAA
The DNA here is from genome assembly GCA_034231615.1 of Meghimatium bilineatum. Lineage (NCBI taxonomy): Eukaryota > Metazoa > Mollusca > Gastropoda > Stylommatophora > Philomycidae > Meghimatium > Meghimatium bilineatum. The sequence continues at coordinate 35,833,300 of CM067300.1, forward strand.
AAAAAGAGCAGAGTATACTAACATTGTGACCTGCAGTGTAAATCGTACTTGGTGATTAAGAAGTTTTTTGGGTGTATTCTCCCATTAGTCAAAGTGACCTAAAAGTGATGTCAAATGTCACAGTGGGATATGTCAAGACGAAAGGTGCAGATATCACAGTTCGAGAGTGTACTACTTGGACCTGAAAGAGTAGCAAAGAATATCAACACCATTGCCTGTAAGGCATGTCGTAAGAGGCGACTGAGGAGGTTTGGAGTTTGAGTTGGCTGTAATTTCCCATATACAGGAAAAGTGACCCATATGTCAGGCTGAACTTATATACGTCAGGCAGAATGGCACTGACATCGCAGCTGTTCTATAAACCATGACAATGCATTCCATTCTCTTGACCACAACACTGCTAATTTGCAGAAGTTTGAGTGAACGAAAAAGAAGATACTATCACAGCCAAGCTGTAAACATGACAATATTTCTGGTTTCCGGAGTATAACCTGTAACTTGCAGGAATTTGAGATCCAACGCAGAAGATGGTGCTCTGTATAATGGCTGATATTCTCTTGAAAGTCAAACACAAATATTACATAATTCAAAAATCAACAAAATGAAACAATATTGGCCCATTCTTTGCCGGATTGCAAAATGGGAAAAAAACGACACTGTAGTCAGTCATGCACGTCATAAGAGATGTAAGATAAGGGTGTATTGTTGTTTTTTTTGGGGGGGGGGGAAGGGGAGTTTCTGCCCCATACTATTGAGCAGCGCTTCTTAAACGTGTGTTGCTGCGAACTCTCTATACAAAATTTATGCAGCGAACCCCCAAAATATTGCATATTTCCGAATGTTCACGAATTAATTATCTGTATGTTGAAGATAGTTAACAATGTGAGCAGTAGAAAATGTAATCTGTTACTTCACCTTCTAATTCACAGAATGGGCGAGTTGTGTGATACCATGACTGCTGGTACGCCACTCGTCTGGTATCTTTGACTTCAGCACATGTGCTTTGCTTGAGGGTTACTGTGTTCCTGCTCGTTGTATGAGATGGTCCGACCAGTCTTAGTTGAAAATATTCTTCGATCAACCTAGTCCCTCAATAATACATGCAAGTGGACTCATTGGAAAGCATCTTTCCAAAATGACGCAATTAACTGTACCTGTGATTGTTATTGATCACTTTGTATAAACTTTACTCGACAGCCAATCTGTGGACTGGACTACGCCTCATCTCCACTACACGGAGCTTCCCTCAATGTGGTAATATGTTGATTATAAACAATAAAATATTTTTAAAAAAATATATGCCCGGTTAGTAGTTTAGATTTCGTGTGACCTGAAGTCTTTGATATTCGGCTATTTCTTAGGTCTACTTATGCGTCTGTGTTCAAAGTCCTGTTCTGTTTTGATGTCTTGTTAACTTAGCTTTTCAAATTTGCACAATTTTCCATGTGTAAACAGCCTTCATCTAATTGTGTGAAGGATGTCCAAATAAATAGCTTCTGCAGTATTTATCTTTGTTTCTGTCTTTCTATTTTTATAATTTGTCTATATTTTTAAATTAAATATTTCGCAGAAGACGGATGTTTCAGGCCATTGGAGCAAATAAAATGGCGACACAACGCATTTCCATTTTCTGGACTTCATCCTGCTGGAAATCTAGTAGGACCATTGTCCTGTTCCATTTTCTGGACTTCATCCTGCTGGAAATCTAGTAGGACCATTGTCCTGTTACTAGAGGGACCCAGTGGGAGATTGAGAATGAACACTGAAGAAGAAAAATTAAATATCATATAAAACATTATATGCCTAGAAGTATATGTTATACATATAGACACACATAGACACACACACACACACACACATATATATATATATATATATATATACACTTCTAGACATATACATAATTCTCAACTCCCCATGATAGGTTATTATTTTATACATGATCTGTGCTGTTTTACTGTCTTAATTCTTGCTTTGAGCTCGTCATGCGCTCTAATTGGGCTGTTAAATATTACTCGCAATTATTTGATTATTTGAGTTCTTGCGCTTGCTATCTTCTCAAATTGTATTAATTTGGTCATTGATCTTTGTCACTTCATGCGTTAAAATTAGTTTTTTCAAATCACTATGCAGTCATTCTTCTTCTTTTGTTCGCATGGAATGTGCTTATATCTGAAGTTTTGTCTCTTCTATAAACGTGACTGTAACTCGTACAGAGGTTCGTAGAGTGTTTCTTCCACTGTTGTTTCTCTGGTCTAACGTATTTGCCTCAGCATTTCATAAGTTCGGCATTCCTGAAGAATATGCTTTGCCGTCTGATGTTCCTATCCACATATACACAATACCATGTTGCCAATCATGCATGTGTATACATATGGCCGTCTGTGGCGCAGAATGACAACTTGGTTTAATCTGTCCATTATATGATAGTAATCTTATGGTGGAATTGACTCTATAATTTCTTTTATTTGCTGTTTCTTTTGATAGTATGTTACCGGCACATGTAGTTTATCATCAGCATCTCCATCCTTAACCAGATGATCTACTTTTGTTTCCGGGTTCAAGATATCTCGCAATAGGGTGTATACCTACACTATACCTACTGTATAGCTAGCTACGCACGTAATGTGCCTGGCTATGAAACCAATTGCAACAAGAAATACTTCACTACAATCAGAAATGATACTAATCATCATCATCAATTGCGGTCTGTGCATTAATGGTTGCTGGCACAGACCTCCAATATCCTCTATCTCAAATTAATGGTTGCTGACACAGACCTCCAATATCCTCTATCTCAATTAATGGTTGCTGACACAGACCTCCAATATCCTCTTTCTCAATTATTGGTTGCTGACACATACCTCCAATATCCTCTTTCTCAAATTAATGGTTGCTGACACAGACCTCCAATATCCTCTATCTCAAATTAATGGTTGCTGACACAGACCTCCAATATCCTCTTTCTCAAATTAATGGTTGCTGACACAGACCTCCAATATCCTCTATCTCAAATTAATGGTTGCTGGCACGGACCTCCAATATCCTCTATCTCAAATTAATGGTTGCTGACACAGACCTCCAATATCCTCTTTCTCAAATTAATGGTTGCTGACACAGACCTCCAATATCCTCTTTCTCAAATTAATGGTTGCTGACACAGACCTCCAATATCCTCTATCTCAAATTAATGGTTGCTGACACAGACCTCCAATATCCTCTTTCTCAAATTAATGGTTGCTGACACAGACCTCCAATATCCTCTATCTCAATTAATGGTTGCTGACACAGACCTCCAATATCCTCTATCTCAAATTAATGGTTGCTGACACAGACCTCCAATATCCTCTTTCTCAATTATTGGTTGCTGACACAGACCTCCAATATCCTCTTTCTCAATTATTGGTTGCTGACACAGACCTCCAATATCCTCTTTCTCAAATTAATGGTTGCTGACACAGACCTCCAATATCCTCTATCTCAAATTAATGGTTGCTGGCACAGACCTCCAATATCCTCTTTCTCAAATTAATGGTTGCTGACACAGACCTCCAATATCCTCTATCTCAAATTAATGGTTGCTGGCACGGACCTCCAATATCCTCTATCTCAAATTAATGGTTGCTGACACAGACCTCCAATATCCTCTTTCTCAAATTAATGGTTGCTGACACAGACCTCCAATATCCTCTTTCTCAAATTAATGGTTGCTGACACAGACCTCCAATATCCTCTATCTCAAATTAATGGTTGCTGACACAGACCTCCAATATCCTCTTTCTCAAATTAATGGTTGCTGACACAGACCTCCAATATCCTCTATCTCAATTAATGGTTGCTGACACAGACCTCCAATATCCTCTATCTCAAATTAATGGTTGCTGACACAGACCTCCAATATCCTCTTTCTCAATTATTGGTTGCTGACACAGACCTCCAATATCCTCTTTCTCAATTATTGGTTGCTGACACAGACCTCCAATATCCTCTTTCTCAAATTAATGGTTGCTGACACAGACCTCCAATATCCTCTATCTCAAATTAATGGTTGCTGGCACAGACCTCCAATATCCTCTTTCTCAAATTAATGGTTGCTGACACAGACCTCCAATATCCTCTTTCTCAAATTAATGGTTGCTGACACAGACCTCCAATATCCTCTTTCTCAAATTAATGGTTGCTGACACAGACCTCCAATATCCTCTTTCTCAAATTAATGGTTGCTGACACAGACCTCCAATATCCTCTTTCTCAAATTAATGGTTGCTGACACAGACCTCCAATATCCTCTTTCTCAATTATTGGTTGCTGACACAGACCTCCAATATCCTCTTTCTCAAATTAATGGTTGCTGACACAGACCTCCAATATCCTCTTTCTCAAATTAATGGTTGCTGACACAGACCTCCAATATCCTCTTTCTCAAATTAATGGTTGCTGACACAGACCTCCATTATCCTCTTTCTCAAATTAATGGTTGCTGTCACAGACCTCCAATATCCACTTTCTCAAATTAATGGTTGCTGGCACAGACCTCCAATATCCTCTTTCTCAAATTAATGGTTGCTGGCACAGACCTCCAATATCCTCTTTCTCAAATTAATGGTTGCTGGCACAGACCTCCAATATCCTCTATCTCAAATTAATGGTTGCTGGCACAAACCTGCAATATCCTCTATCTCAATTAATGGTTGCTGGCACGAACCTCCAATATCCTCTTTCTCAAATTAAAACAGAAACAAAGTGCAGGCCGAGTAGACGACTGACACTATTTAGGCCATATCCTTTTTCGTGTTGGCGTTAACTCGGTCAGCAGAGGCTGAAAACTATGACTAGCCAGACACATCTATATGCGAGGAAAACCACAGTCAGTCCAGATGCTGTCTGGGAAGTTCAGATGCTGAAGACGGCGGTAATCAGTCAAGAGGTTCACTACAGCAATCAGGATGCCACGCTAAATCGCAATGAATACATAGTGAACAAAAGAAGAAGAACGCTATAAGAATTGATCTCACAACATTGATTATATCAATAGCTCGCAACCTACTTTGCTCAGTGGCTCCATTTTAGGAAACATTTAATTTTTTTTCTCCGTTGTCCTCCACCAAGTCTCTCTGATCCTAGGTGATGGGGACATATAATCCACGTGGAGAATCCCTGGATGAGACAAACTAGCGAAACTGCTAGAACAAAGAGCAGGTTTCTGTAACGAAACATACTTGTGGGACCATCAGCTTGTGGAATCAGCAGTTTGTGGGACTATTATCAGCATGCTTACAGTAACAGAATAAGCACATTATCAGCATGCTTACAGTATATATATATATATAAGTTGTAACAGAATAAGCACATTACCACGTCAAATACGGAAACACGTTTCGGGAGAAAAACAATAAAATGTCTTTGCTGGTGACCGATCGGCAGTATAGCCACGCTTTTCTTCATATGAGTATTCATTCTAATTATCAACAGATCATTCGTGGATCAGCCTAATCCCTCGATAATATATTCCATGGAAACCATCTTTCTAAAATGACGCAATTTAATGTACTAGTAATTTTCACTGATCACTTTGTATATACTTTTTTTCTACAGCCAATGAATATCATGGGAAAAGTAAAATAGCATTACAGAAGAAGGATTATTTACAATGAGTCCAAAGGACTGTATTTTCAAGATAATCGGATCAACACACATTGTGATAAAGTTTCTGTCACAAAACTATTTTCTAGTTTCCGGAGTCGAAATCTATATTCTAAAGATTCTATTCTATTTAGCACATATTCACAACGCCCTTTCCAAAATAGAAGCAACAAGTCATAGTATTTCTAGATGTTGCATAAGAAATTTTAAATGAAATCATCTCAGCAGGTCAATTATATATACACAAACTTATCCCTGACATCACCATCCACACCCAAAATGAACAATCGTCTGTAGTCACAAGATATCCCTTCTCTTCTAATAATACATTTTCTTAATGTTCGATCTGACTTGGTTTCCAATTACTCAGGCATTATATGCGCAATTTTTCACTGTATATGGAACATCCTGTGTAATGTACATGCCCTACTTAACTATATATATATGTATATATATATATATAAATATGTATATCATAATTATAAGGAAATATCGATAGACATTTATATGGATACAGAAACACGTTATGTAATGTGATAACAGTGGTAAGAAAGACGTCACGATTAAGAATTGTGAAAATAACATGGAATAAAGATGCAAATTAGAGATACGGATTGAAGATGTACATTACAGATGTGGATTGAAGATACAGCTTGAAGATGTTGATTGCAGATAAAGATTGATTTCGTACACTGACGATGTATGTAGATTGACGATGTAGATTGAAGACGTTGATTGATAAATTGATTAATAAGAGGCGTAGATTGAAAAGTGTAGATTTAAGAAGTGGGTTGACGATGTGGATTGAACATGATGATTGGTTTCCTCTGTTTCCTTTCAGCGTCATGAGTAGAAGAGTGTTCTGGAGATGGCTCTAGTGTGTGATGCGTATATTGTGGAAATTGTCGCATCTTTTATTTCGGTGGTCCATCATTTTCGTGGTAGGCATCTTGGTCTGCCTTCACTGTATCTGTGTGTCATAACTTGCGGTGGTAAGCTGTCTGATGGTAGTCTGCTGATGTGTGCAAACCATTTGATCTATTGTCTCTTTGTTGTTTTTTTTGCCGGTTTTTTTTTCGTCTAATGTCCTCATGCCTCACTCTTTATCGTAGCGATATTCCTAGCATTCTGCGTAAGCATGTCGTTTCAGCTGTCACAAGTTTACGTATGTCTTGTGCTGTCGTTGGCCACCTTAAGAAAAACCTTCACTTTACTACGAACCATTGTGTTCAAAGACACATAATGTGAATGTAAATCTATGAAACTGAAAACTCCCGTGTGGCACCTGGGCCTTGGCTTCTAGTTTTGGGAGCAAATAATAGGGTCACCACCACATTTCCAGATATGTCGTAGGATGCGACTAAGTGATGTGCATGGATTACAGCTTGACTGCGATACCTGTGAATTTCTGTTTCTGACACTATGCGATCTTTGCATTCTTAATAGAATATACTACCAACATGCTTACTCATTAGTTGAGTCACCGAGGTGGCACCGGAACTCATATAAGGTTTGTTGTTTCACAGGAACAGTTGTATTTGGTTGGAAAGCTGGGATGGAAGGTTAGGCTGATAACCTGTCACATGCGAAAACTATATAATCGTCACTGCAAGTCTTCTCTCTATTTCTTACTTTTGTCTTCTGGTAAATGATTCACATGGATGAGTAAGAGATGCAGGGCAGCTGTCATTACACCTTTTGTCCTATTCTGACAAACTATTCAGTGGTTCGGAATGTACCATAACTGCAGATGGTTCAACATATTTCATAACAGAACGACGTACTAGTTTACCCAGACGTTAATTCAGCCATAGTCTGTATATGCTGTGCTCCTGGATGGACTTGATGATCCTGGGATACTGTCGCACTGAAACGATACCTCCGGTAACTAAACATGCATCTATTTCCCCTTCCCCAATACAACTATGCCTGTGAAACAACAAATCTTACATGAGTTCCGGTGCCACCTCGGTAATTCAACTGATTAGGATGCACGTTGGTAGAATATTATATTAAGAATGCAAAGATCTCATAGTGTCAGAACCAGAAATTCACAGATATCACAGTCAAGCTGTAAGCCATGCACAATTTAATCTCTTCTCCGGGCATCATTATCATGTTAACTTACAGAGATGTACATATATACCAGTAATAAAAATAATTTATTTATGAAGTTCAAGCTCTCCAGTCTGGAAAACTAACAGACTTGAAAAAACTACTTAGCGAATTGTCTTACCAGTATAGGGTAACCATGCAGTGGATACCCTCTCACTGTGTAATACCAGGAAATGAAAAAGCAGACCAACTGGCTAAGGAAGGTACTGCCGAAGACCAACCAGATATACCAATCATCTACCATCAGAAAAAAACAACAGATGATCAAGTCAATAAGAAAGCCACAAACACCAACACAAGATGACTATCACATTATGAACAGATCAGAGCAAGTTATAATTCTAAGTCTCAGAACAGGGCACAACCGACTCCGCAGTCACATGTATACAAAGTTCAAGATTGACAACACGGCCATGTGTACATGTGGACAGGCAGCACAGAGTGCCAAACATATACGTCAAGAGTGTTCTGAGCATGAAACGCTGAGGCAGACATATTGGCCAGAGGAAACAACACTGGAATCAAAGCTCTATGGGACACTGTATGAACTACAAAAGACAGTGAGTTTTATTAAGGAGACAGAATTACAGATATAGACATGTTTCAAGTGAACGAAAGAAGAAGAAAAGAAGAAGAAGTAGAATTAAACAATTGTTATCAAAAGAAATAGTCTTGTGATATATATATATTGATTCTCTATAAACTATTAAGCAAAACAAAAAGGTAAAGAAGATCATAGATTGACAACACCAAGGAGTGGTTTGAAGATAACTTTTCTGTATTCGTGTGAACTGGTGAAGACAGATGTATTCTAATGGCTTTTCCTGCTGATGTGGCACTCGTACGACCCTAACAGGTTATGCGTCTTATTATTCTTATTATTGTTTTATTTTTATGTGTATGTATGTATGTATGTATGTATGTATGTATGTATGTATGTATGTATGTATGTATGTATGTTTGTATGTGTGTGTGTGTGTGTGTGTGTGTGTGTTATGTATGTATGTATGTGTGTGTGTATGTGTGTGTGCGCATGTGTGTGTGTGTACGCGTGCCGAGCGCGCGTGTCTGTGTGCGTGCGTGCGTGCGTGCATGTAATGATGGGTAAAAATGATGTAGACGCTGTAGGCAAAGGAAGTGTGAGCGCTTTTAAAATGTTATAAGAAAGGTACCCGAAAATTATAAACGTTTTAATAAGGTCTTATTCTGCGCTGGTTCTCAAATTCCAGGATGGAAACCGGAGAACGGAATGCGTTGTGTCATGCTTTATAGCTAAGACGCGATGTCTTCAATATTTGTCATGACACATCCGATTTTTGCACGGCTACTGGATCACTTTGAGCGTGTATGAGATAGGACAGCCAACTCCATCCCAAAACATCATTAGTCGCCTCTTGCGACATTGATTGCTGGTAACAGTAATGATATTCTCTACTACCCTGTTGGGGACAGGCAACACATGGTTGTTGTTCTTCTTCTTCTGCGATCGTTCTCAAACTCCTGAAAATTAGCAGGATGTAGTCCAGAGAACGGAATGCGTAGCGTCATGGTTTACAGCATTGCTGCGATATCTACGCCTTTCGATCTGACACATTCAACTTCAGTATGGCTTTGGGTCACTGACCCTGTATGGGATGGGACAGCCAACTCCATCCCATAACCTCCTTAGTCGCCTTTTACGACATGCGTGGAAGGTAAACAGTGTTGCTATTCATTGCTCCCCTTTCTGGTCCCGGCAACACACGGGCGGCAAATGGTTTTAAATAGCGTTATTAAATAAAAACACAATATGGTATTAACAACGCTAAATAACAGATATTTAAGCATGCTTGAAATAATGAAATGAAAACAGTTAACAATATTAAAAGGATGAAATGATTCCAGGAACTTTTTACTGAATAAAATACAACCAAACTCTTCAGATAAACAAAATATCAGAAGAGGATGTTAGTGGTTCATCGTGAAAGGATACAGAAATAAAATTTACAAACCATTAAAACTCGTAATTAGCTGTGGAAAAATCATGTAAAGACACAGCTGGGTCAGACATCTTTCCATGGAAATACTATGAACGTTGTAAGTGTTATTTGAACATTGTCCACGTGCAAAGTACTTGGCGTAATATGGAGGAAGAAATACTAATAGACTGGTAGAATTCAGGTAATTCAATTAGCAACAAATAGCAACACTGTTTTCTTTCCATGCATGTCATAAGAGGCGAAAATGGATATTTTTGGTGATGTTGGCTGTTTAATATAAGGTCAAAGTGACACAGAAGCCATGCTGAAATGGGATGTATCAATCGCAAAGGAGCAGATATCGCCTCTAAGCTTTTAACCATGACACAACACATTCCGTTCTCCAGACTACATCCTGCTGATCTGCATGCATTGGAGAGAGAACAAGGTCAGAAGAAGATTGGAAGCATGATTATTGATATTAGATGCCAACCATGAAGAGATATTTATATAATTGCAAAATTTTGTTAATAATAATAATAATAATAATAATAATAATAATAATAATAATAATATAATACTAATAGTAATAATAATAGTAATAATAATAATAATAATAATATAATACTAATAGTAATAATAATAGTAATAATAATAATAATAATAATAATAATAATAATAATAATAATATAATACTAATAGTAATAATAATAGTAATAATAATAATAATAATATAATACTAATAGTAATAATAATAATAATAATAATAATAATAATAATAATAATAATAATAATAATAATAATAATAATAATAATAATAATAATAATATATATTAACTGGCTCACAACCAAGTAAGGTTCTACGGGTAGGACTACCACATTGAAAATATATCAGTAAAACAAGCCTACCATGTACCGTCCTCCTTAACTCTACGGAGAATTGCATAAAAGTTATTCATCAACTATTCATTTGTGGATGTTGCCAATCCATGATTTTCTATATTCTCCTTTTTTCTTTCTAGTCTCAATTGCTCTGTGCGATTTAGTTTTAGATTTGGAACTTTGCCTCATTACATGACCACATAAAGCTAGTTCACGTTGGACCAAAAATGGGTCTTGAAAACCTGCAAGTAAATTACCTGCATAATACCTCAAAGTAAATTACCTGCATGATACCTACAAGTATCGTTAGCGCAGCCGCGTTAGCGCAGTGGTTAGCGCACTGGCTTCGCATATGAGTGGTCCTGGGTTCATTCCCCAGCTGAGGCGGAAATGTTTTCAGATCGCAACAACTCCCAGGTCGACCCAGCCTTAAATGGGTACCGGATTAATCCGGGAAATAAAGACTGCGAGGGAGAGGAGATGGCTACCACCCTCATTTACAGAGCCTGTGAAATGTGAGATCGCTAACATCTCACACTCCTACGGCATTAATAAATGCTATGGGTTACTTTACTTTTTTTACTTACTACCTACAAGTGAATTACCTTCTGTTACCTACAAGTAAATTACCTGCATAATACCTCAAAGTAAATTACCTGCATTATACCTATAAGTAAATCATCTACATAATATCTAGAAATAAATTACCTGCAAGAAACCTGCAAGTTTGTCGATTTGTCCGGAAGCATACATTTGACTAGAATTAGCTATACATTTTTCATACAACACACTTCTTCTTCTTTTTCTTAAAGTTCATGTCACTGTCAAGTGGCGCTTGTTATCATGCCTTGCTATATCCTTCTGTATCCTGTGCTATCAATCTTTTCTGCATCTTGATGATCTCCCATGCCATAACGCAAGGTTGTTAATCTCTCCTGGTCTTCCCCTACCCTTCTGCTATTCAACTTGCCTGTTGCCACGATCTGTTCCATATTGTCTCTTCTCATGATGTGTCCAGAACAATGTGGATTGTCTCTTTCTTATGTGGGTGATCAGCTCTCTTTTATTTTAAATTAACGTCTTTGAAAACATCTGCACAACGATTTTTATCTGTGCATGGTGTTATTAGCATTCTTCTATAAAATCACATTAGACAATTGTAATAATTACACTTGTTATCTCTGGTAGGCCGCTTAATCCGTCACTTAGACACATCTTCCGGACTGGTACGCCGATACATTCTCCATTTTAATTTTGAAATTCATTTTATAACAACGTTTAAATATGGTATGGCAGGACGAGAAAACACTGTGAAGATTAGAAGGTTAAAATATAAAAAAATTGACCGACTCAGAAAGAAAACTGCATATATTCAGAAGAAAATGGTTTTCACACAGCACATAGCAAATATAGACACGTCAGGATACAGTTTTCACACAGCACATAATAAATCTACACACGTCAGGAGGACACAGTGTGAACACACTAACATAACAAATTTACACACATCGCGAGAACACAGTTTGTACACAGCACATAACAAACCTACATATATCAGAAGAACACAGTTTTCACACAACTGTTTCACATAGCCAGTTTGTGAAATATGAAAAGCTATGCTTTTCCTTTACTGTTTCTTATGATGTGCTTCCTTCTCTCTTTTATTAGTTCTTGTCATACGTTTCCTTCTCTTCTAATGTTTCTTGTGATGTGTTCATTTATTTTACTGCTGTTTCTTGAAATACGTTTCCTTGTATCCTTTACTGATGTTGCTTGAAATACGTTTCATTCTCTCTTTTACTGTTTATTGTGATTCGTTTCCTTCTCTATTTTGTTTCTTGTGATACGTTTCTTTCTCTCTTTGGCTGTTTCTTGTGATACATGTTCTTCTCTCTTTTACTGTTTCTTGTAATGCGTTTCCTTCCCTCTTTACTGTTTCCTGTAATACGTTTCCTGCTCTCTTTTACTGTTTCTTTGTGTACGTTTCCTTCTCTCTTTTACGGACATTTCTTGTAAAACATTTCCTTCTCTCTTTTATTGATGCAATACGTTTCCTTCTCTTTTACTGTTTCCTGTAATACATTTTATTCTCTCTTTTATTTTTTCTAGTAATACGTTCCCATCTCTCGTTTACTGTTTCTTTTGGTGCGTTTTCTTCTCACTTTTGGTGTTTGAGTGGTGTGTTTCATTCTTTTTTTACTGATGTTTCTTGTAATACTTTTCCTTCTCTCTTTCGTTGATATTTCTTGCAATACTTTTCCCTCTTTTTCGATGATTTTTCTTGCAATTCTTTTCCTTCTCTCTGTCACTGATGTTTCTTGGTCCTGACAGATACTGGAATCTCTGAATTAGTATCGCGTTCAAGCCACTGCTGCCAGCTCACGACTACGTGATACGAGCAGAAATCGATACAGCAAGTATGTTCTGTTGACGGAAAAAAACACCTCGCAGCGCACGCACAATTTGTGCGCAGATTTAAGCAAGCATTGATGTCGAATTCTTGTAGAGATACACAAAAAGACACTTCGTGACTGTATTTTCACAGAAAATATCAACAATATATCCTCAAGTCACTTGTTCGCCACACCAACGACCCTCAGTTTGTGTTGCCGTTCTATAACCGTTTTTGAGACCAAAGGCAAATCATCTTTAACAACGGCAGTTACACAAAATTCATGCACTGAGGAGCTAATATTTTTCAGAGAAGTTGTTTCTCTTCTTGAAATTTGACTTCATTTTCATTGGTTTAATGGCTTTCTCTTGCTTGCTCCAGAGTGACTACTCCTGTTTCCCAACCAGCAAACGCTGTTCTGTCTGTAAATACTTATAATTTCTGAAAGGGACTTCACTGAGTTTGGTTGGATTTGTTATCAATTATCTGCTTTGAAAATCGCGCGCATGGTCGCCTAATTACCAGATTTTCTATCTTCAAATGTGAATTTACCCAAAAACAAGGTAACTTATTCTACTAAATGTAATTTTTATTATATATTTATATTTTATACATATATATATTATACATATATATTTTATACATATATATATTATACATATATATTTTATACATATATATTTTATACATATATTTCATAGGTATACATTAATGTTTATATTTAACATGGTTGATAACAATTTTATGTCATTTATTTTCTGGCTGTAGTGATTTTTTTTGCAGTATTTACGTATGGCAGTTTACCATTGCTTTCTGAACGGCCCAGATCACACCTGTCTGAGGCAGGATTTAAACTTTGCAGATTGGCAATCACAGACAAGCATATAGCGATTCATATAAATATAATCCACAGAAAAGCATGCAGGACAGTCAGCTAATTACATCTAAACCTATATGTTGTCATTTAATTAATTTTCTTGTGACAGATTCTTACCTTTTTCAACAAAAGCTCTACCATTCTCAAATTATACTGGAAAATCGTTTCATTCTGTGGTATTAAATATTTAAAATATAAAGCAAAGATTAAGAATTTAATTTGAAAGAATGAAACGTTGATTAACTACTCATTTGTTTACCAGTTTTTTAGTGTGTTAGTGCATTTGTTATCCAGTTTTTTAGTGTGTTAGTGCATTTGTTATCCAGTTAGCAGATGTGTTTGTTAATTCGCTAGTTAGTTAACTCACTAAAAATTTAATGTTAGTCTGCTAATCTTCTTCTTCATCATCGTTCATTCTCAAACTCCTGCTGGATCTCCCTTGTATCAAGACCATTGTCCTACTAGATTTCTAGCAGGATGTAGTCCAGAGAATGGAAATGCGTTGTGTCGCCGTTTTATTTGCGCCAATTGCCCGACACATCCGTATGCGGCGGAGTCTGCTAATAAGTCGGTTAGTTTATGTTCGAGTCAAATAGTTTGCTAATAGGCCGTCAAAATAGTTAGTTAGGTTGTCATTTTATTTATCTAATTCGATCGTTATGGAGGTAATGCAACTAATTAATGAATTTTATAGTTATCAGTTAGCTAGATACATGTTTGATTAGTACTTGGTCTTAGTTACGTAATTATTTCGTTAGATAGATAGCAGGTAATTTAATTAAGAAATAGCTCATCATTTAGTTAAGCAGTTAGTAGTTAGGTTGCGAATTTGTTAATTAATTAGTTAGTATGTTAGTTCGCTAGTCAATTGGTTAATAAATAGTTTACAACAAGCGTTTAGTTAGTTAGTAGTTGTAGTAAATTAATTAATTTTAGTAGTTTGGTAATCAGATAACTATCTGTTATTTAGTATTTAGGTAGAATATTTGTTAGCTAGTTAGTAGTTGGTAGTAAATTAATTAATTAATGAGTAGTTAGGTAATCAAATAACTAGCTGTTATTTAGTATTTAGGTAGAACATTTATTAGTTAGTTAGTAGTTACGATGCAGTTCTAGTTGATCATAATAAAAACGCTTGTACAAGAACTGATTAATAGATTGGTAATGTGCTACTACCTGATTTCGCTATAAACATCAAAGTCATTTAGTTACTTTATGCAGCAGTCAAGTAGATTTTCAATATATGATTTGTTAATTAGACAATCGTGTGGCAACCGTGACCTGGACTTTTGTATAGTTAAGGATTCACAGAATATGGTCACCGTCTTCTTTCTAGTCATATTGTAGTAGACCACTAAAAGAAAGTTCGAGAATAGACAAGTAATCTGTCACCTGTGAAAACTTCGTCACGTCTTAAATCGATTTCTTACTTTTATCTTTTGTCACATGGTCTCCATAGATGACGAAGAAATAGAGCACAGTGAACTTTGCACCTTTGTTCGTTTGTGACAGACTCCAAGATAGCAGAGAATACTAGGTGTACCATTACAAGATGGGTCAATAGATCTGACAGAAGAATGATATACTAGTTCGCCCAGAAGTGTATTCTACGCTTCTAGCAGGACGTGATTATCCTTGGATACTGCCGCATTAGAATTCCTCTCTTCGTGGACTAAACCTGCCTCCATAAAACAACCACCCTCCCCTATCCCCCATAACATACCATCCCTTTGAGACAACAAACTTTATAGAATGTAGATGTTCATATCTCCCCTCATATCTCCCCTCATATCTCCCCTCATATCTCCCCTCATATCTCCTTTCATCAGAAAGATTATAGTCTGTCAAGAGCTACCTGCAGATAATCACTTAGTTATTATGCTTGTCAACTCGTCAAGCTAATCATTAATTAGTCAAGCTGTTAGTTAATTAGTTATCCCGTCAGTTAAAATGTGTGGCGTTTGGCAACACATTTACCTATTTTTGTTTATCTTGATATTTGCCCTGTGTCACTCCAGCCACTTATTTCCTGTTTAGGGTTGTTACCCTACACTGAAATATTTATCCCTTAAAATGTGTGGAGCCGCCTGTAAACTATTTCATACTGTATTCCGTTCTTCAGACTGAATCCTTCTAATCTGCAGGGAATATAAGAATGAACGCAGAAGATGGGGATATCACCTGTGTTTGTTGGTCGTCAGATCCTCTTCATCGTGACACTTCGAACGTCTTCATAGGTGCCCATAATATCCTACTCAGTATGTCCTTCAGTATGTGGTAACAGCCTACTAATATGTCCTTCAGTATGTGGTAACTGCCTACTAATATGTCCTTCAGTATGTGGTAACTGCCTACGCAGTATACATACTTGTACGCAGTGGCTGTATTCTGAAATATGAATTGTATTTTTAAAGCAGTTTGACATTGCTCATCTGTTGACTAAAAGTATTTGATTTGCAACCACGCTTTACAAAGACATTGCAACTGTTTACCGTTTGGTAAATATATTTTATTGTACTGCCTGTATTCTCGGGGTCATAACACATGAGCCAGCTTTTATCGACTTCCACGGCAATGTATTATTTCGTGATACTTGCCAGAAAATAATGGTCAGAAAACTTCTTGCAAATATGAAAAATGACAGAGAATGTGTTTCATATGAAAAATTAAGTATGTTAGCGTTTTCATCTTGGTGTGACCGGATAATATTGGTGTGACCGTATAATACCGGTGAGACTGGTTAATATTGGTGAGACTGGATAATATTGGTGAGACTGGATAATATTGGTGAGACTGGATAATATAATAAGACTACTATCAGAACATTTAGCAACGTTTTTCATATTAAAAAAACAAACAAATCAGATTGTGGTCATATGTGTCTATGTCGATAGCGTACTTGGCTTTGAAAATTTCGAGTATGCTTGACTATGGTTAGCTTTCAGGATTCGTGTTTAGTGTACAGTACGGGAACCGGTTGTATGGTTCCGTTGTGTTGTATGGTTGTGAGAGTTGGACACTCACTGCGGACATGGAGAGAAGATTACAGGCTTTCGAGTATAAATGCTACAGAAGAATTCTACGAATTTCCTATAGGGAACATAAGACCAATGTGTACGTAAGAAATAAAGTAGAGATGTGTGCAGGTGTCCAGGAGCCATTGCTTTCAATAGTGAAACGACGAAAACTAGCATGGTTCGGACATGTATGCAGGCACGATTCCTTGTCAAAAACAATACTGCAGGGAACTGTCGAGGGTGGAAGAAGCAGAGGAGGACAAATAAAGACATGGACAGACAACATCAGGGAATGGACAGGGCTGGTATTTCCACACTCATCCGCATCGCTGAGGATATAATTCGCTGGAGGACTCTGTGTGCTGAAGCTTCCAATGTGGTACCCCTACGACCCTGAAGGGTTATGGGTTTTATTGATATTGATTGACGGGAACCGGTTAGCCTTCAGGTTGATGTTTAGTGTACAGTACGGGAACCAGTTATCTTTCAGGTTGGTGTTTAGTGTACAGTACTGGAACTGGTTCTCTAGTACGGCTGACTTACTAGCTATATCGCTAAATACGTTCATAGGCTAGTACAGCGGTAAAACTCTGGACGAAGCAGATACCACGTAGAAGTTGGGTATAATTGAACATTGGGGCAGATAAAAGGGAGCAACCACGCAATTCGGTTTCCTGGACTACATCCTACTGGACATCTAGTAGGATCACCATCCTGCAACAATAGACATCCAGTAAGAGTCTGAGAACGTACACCCCCCCCCCCTAAAACACATAAACTGTTACCTCATTAAATGCTACCATTTCTAGTGGGGCCACTACTTACTGGAAAACTGTTAATACTAACCTACATAAAGATAAATGTATGCGCCTGTTCTGACCATTTAATAATAATAATAATATTAATCAAAAATACCTTTATGATGTTCTCAAAATAATGATCGAGTACTAGACTGTTTATTTGTTATAATCGTCGAGTCTTTTGTTCTCTTGTTTGAAAACATTATTATCTCGTTCACTCACGCTCTCTCTCTCTCTCTCTCACACTCTTTCTCTCTCTTTCTCTCATGTATTACTAATCATTTCTAACATCAACGTTCACACTCTCAACAATCCGGAACCATATATAACCTCCTAGCTTTGTTTTCTACTTACCTTTTTTAATGAGTATATTACTTTTATTTTAAAAAAGGTTCTGTTAAATTTCATTCATCAGTAAATATAACATAACATTCCAGAGATGTTAAAATTATTTTTACAAGAAAAATACGATTTAATATTGAATTCTACTCTTATCTTATCCTGCTAAATCTTTTGATCATGGGACTCCGTAACAGAAACCGCAAGGCTGGTCTAGACTTAGTAATTGTTTTTGTATTGTTTGCAGCAGCCATTACAGTACCAAAGTAGACTTCTCTTTGTGGTTTCACCATTTAATCGTAAATACGTCGTGGTTCAGGTTACCTAGAACAGTGGTGAGCACCATACAACTTCCTAAATCAAATTTTTACACTCATAATGCTGATATAAATTTACTATGAGTACTGCCCTCCGAGCTCTGCAAAAAGTGTTGTGTGTACTGTCATCTTATCTCAGAAAATATTACTTGGAGGTTTAAAAAAAAAAACATTTAAAAGAGCATTTGGTTTCATACCTCAAAAACAAAAAACCGTTCCATCTGGCAACTCTGATATAGAGTAGCAATCTCATTATATAACCCGATGTAGACTTGTTTGTTTTGTTTGTTTTTCGTTCGCTCCATTGTAACCATCACGGATATCCGTGCGATTTCCGCCGGGAGCGTGATTACGTTGTGCCACCGTTATGCGCCTTGTAGGCCTAGCACATCCGATTTCGGCATGCCTTGACAATTCGGGTGGGCTACCCTTAGCCTGTGACAGCCTCTATATCTGTCTCCAGGCACGCGTAGTGGAGACTCTTCGCCCAGACTATTTTCTTGCTCTTAGTCTGACTCAAACGAGGTGTTCCACTGTCTATGAACTTGTCTCGTGTAATTGGACGTGCTGTGCCTGTGCCCATTGGGTACTGAACCGTTTCTCATCCGTGAGCCTGGTTCCTTAAGGGGAAGAACTCAACAGAGGAGTTGGACCCTGGCTCTTTCGCCCTCTTAGCCGAGGTGTCATTCACCGACATTGTGTACCCCTTGTCCAAGTTCGAGTCTCACACCACGCGTTTGAGAGCAAGGCGTTCTCGAGCTGAGCGTCCTTGTCCCAATAGCGCCTGAGCCCATCAGGTACTGAACCCTTTCTCTCTTCAAGTGTATTTCCGGTGTAGGAAAACCTGACAGTAGAGTTGGGCCAGGGCTAAATCGTTGTCCCTTTTGTGCCTGAGCGAATCGAGTGCAGAACCCTTTCTCTCTGCAAGTTACTTCCGGTATAGGAAACCTTGACAGTAGAGTTGGGCCAGGACTGCCATCGTTGTCCCTTTCTTGCCTACACCCATCGGGTACAGAACCCTTTCTCTTTGCAAGCATATTTCCGGTTTAGGAAGGCTCGACATTAGAGTTGGGTTAGGTCTTTTGCTTTACCAAACGCCGATATATGGTTCTGGGTCTCTGCCTGTTAGGAACTCTGGTAACTAGAAGCCCGTCTCGAGCTGACGGAGCTTGTAGTTCCCTTTCCTAGGGACTTTTCACTTTCTATTTGCAGTTCGCGCTGCCCTCTAGCGCTGTTCTGCCCTTTCATTGTTTCATTGTACTCTGTGTGAAACATATTTGTCTCTCGCCATGCATTTACCTTTACGTGCATTTTACATTGGCCGCCCCTCCAATGTTCGGACTGGACTGACTAGCTTCACTGTATGTCGACAGTGTTGCTATATGTGATGATGCTGGTGGTGTCGGAGATATTGTCTGTCTCTTGTGCAGTCAAATCTCTTTCCATCTGCTACCTCCACATTCTCGGACACGATCCCCAAATGATTTGGCCAGAATCAGCACGAGCTGCTGTATTTCTGTTTCCAGGGTGCACCACGTGGAGGTACATTTGGGATCTTGGTTATCTGCTAACCCTGGGTCCGCCTAGAGCAATGCGTTCCCTTTGCACCCCCGATGTAGACTTGATTGTAACCAATGTTTATTTAGATCCGAATGAATTACTCGCAATGGAGTTTTTGTTTCCTGTGCAGTGCATGATTTACCTTATAAGCTACACAAGTTATAGCTTAGGGCCCCCACTTTTTGTGCCCCCCCCCAATTTTTAAATTTCACTATCTATATATTCTTAATCGTTAAAGGCCCCCATATCTCAAATAGCTTAGGGACCCATATCTCAAATAGCTTAGGGCCCCATATCTCAAATAGCTTAGGGCCCCATATCTCAAATAGCTTAGGCCCCATATCTCAAATAGCTTAGGGCCCCATATCTCAAATAGCTTAGGGCCTTATCGTCTAAATCCAACGATGTTCCTGTGTACGCTTTCATTTAGCGATGGGATCTTCAGAGATTTTTTTCATACCCAGTAGACTTTAAACTCAGTGATGTGTAATGTTTGAAGAAGCTTCTCACTAGAACAATGATCTATGTATGCATGTAGAAGGCATGTTTCATCATTGTGGATGCAGACACTCAATTACATGATAGTCTGCAAACATTTCACAAGCATGTTATTTACTCCTACCCTTTCCCACTGCCCCCTTGGGAGCTTCTGCCCACTTTGAGAAACCCTAGTATACGTATAGAACAAGTTTTCCTCAATATTAACTATCTCATTTTCAACCAGTTTAAAGGCTGTGCAAGATCAGTAATCTGGCTATGTACGAGGAAGTACCAGAGAATATCGACTTTTCTGCCAGCATATCGTAAGAGACGACTAATGAGGTTTGAGGGATGAATTTGTCTGTCCTAGAGGGTCACAATGACATGCTGAACGTGGACATGTCAGGCCAAAAGTCGCAGATATTATGAATGAGCCGTAAAGAATGGCACAATGCATTCTATTCTCTAGATTATATTCTGTCTATCAGCAGAACTTTGAAAGTGCCAGCTGAAGACGAAGTATCTATGCCCCCGAGAACAATAAGTGCCCGCTGAAGACGAAGTATCTATGCCCCCGAGAACAATAAGTGCCCGCTGAAGACGAAGTATCTATGCCCCCGAGAACAATCCACAATTTAGTTTTAACATACGCAATTCACATTTGCGATAAATAGTTCACTTACGCATTCCACCTAGAGTGCTCATCGTTGGAAAGTAAAAGTTAGCACTTCAGATCTACATACGGAATGTGTTTTTTATTAAGTTTTTTTTTGGCAGGAATACTTAAGTTTGTGTATGTGTACTGCTCGTGTTAATGCGCAAGTCTTGCTTTCCAGTTTATATATGTTTATTTATTTCTAAGTAATATGTGAGTCCGGCACCGCGGCATAGTACAGAGCTCGTCTGTGACGGTCAAGGCACTGGTTAAAATCCCGCATCGGGTAATTATGCATCGGGGCCGCTTAGAAAGCAATGGCGAACTGCTAAACGTATTCATATTGCCTATACACAGTCAAAAGAATGCTGTGTTTATCGCCACATCCTGAATAGAAAACGCTAGCAATGTTTAGTTTATGAATGTATGGTCGCCATTGCTTGCATGCGTGCATGTCCGTTTTGCTTGCGTGTATGTAAGGGTGGTCTTTGCTTGGGTTTGAGTATGTACTGTCTGCTTTTCATGCGTGTATATATACAGTCTTCTTTTCGTGCGTGTATGCACTGCCTTATTTGCGTGCGCGGCGTGTATGGATATAAAGAGGTGACTGGGAGTAAGTGTGTAGGAAGTAATACATTAGTGTGAGTGGTTTTATTTGTTAGCTTTGATTCTGAATCTCTCTCTCTCTCTCTCTCTCTCTCTCTCTCTCTCGTAGCAGGACAATGATGTTGCTAGATTTCAGCAAGGTGTTGTAAGCGAATATTTAATTAAAGCAGTATTTATGAAATTTGTGAGTTGTCATTTGTGCATACATATATATATATATGAGTATGTATTTACACATTTGTCTGTAAGCATATGGATAGTGGAAATGTGAAGTATGTGTACAATTGTATATGTCCCTTTTTGTAAATACGTGTGTGCATGTGTGCATGTATGAATATTATGTATATGTGTGCGTGTATAAATACGTGTACTTATATGTGAGGCTTACGATAAACGGAAATATGTAGCTGTGTTACCAACATTTATTTAAAAGAAACATACTGCCAACAATACAAAGCGATAGACGAAACTTTCGGCACAAAATTGTCATCAGGCTGTCTTCTGTGACAAGTGTTTTATTTCTAAGCTGACAGTTTTATACAGAGCAGTGGTACCTTGAGTGCTGTTATAAGCTGGTGAAACAAGTACTGTAGTGTAGAAGATATGTGAGGAAGCACAGTTTCACACAAATTGTCTTAGAAATGTAATGAACATCAGATGGCAAGACAAGTTTTCGGATACCACTGTCCTTAACAGATCTCGTATCCCTATCATTGACAATATTCTGATGCTGACATAGATTCGTTAATGTGTACGTAAGAAATAAAGTCGAGATGTGTGCAGGTGTTCAGGAATCATTTCTTTCAATAGTGAAACGGCGAAAACTAGCATAGTTCGGACATGTATGCAGGCACGATTCATTGTCAAAAACAATACTACAGGGAACTGTCGAGGGTGGAAGAAGAAGAGGAGATCAAATAAAGGCATGGACAGACAACATCAAGGAATGGACAGGGCAAGATATTTCCACACTCATCCGCATCACTGAGGATAGAATTCGCTGGAGGACTCTGTGTACTGAGGAATCCAATGTGGTACCCCTACGACCCTGAAGGGTTACGGGTTTATTTATTGATTGATTGATATATTCGTTGGACAGGACATGCTGTACGAATATCAGATCATCACCTGCCAAAGATACTTCTCCATGGTGAGTTGCAGCAGGACATACGATCTTGAAGTGGTCAAAAGAACGCTATAAGGACACAATAAAGGTTTCACTGAAAGCCATTTTTCTAGACCAAGATACATGGAAGAACTTGCAGAAAATGACGATCTAAAGTAATAAAAAAGGAGCAACATCAATACAGAAGATCAACAGAAGAAAGTCACGCGTAGACCAAAACCTATCTAAAGTGGTCACCTCATACCAGAACTGTGGGAAAACATTTGCGGCCTGGATAGAGTTTATTAGCCATCAAAGAACTTATAGTCAATAATTATAACACTAACAGTATTTCATTTGTGAATGTAATAAATGGCTAGTATCACTTTGTGATGGACGTACAGTAACATTTCTAGTAAATATGTAACGATGTTTGTGAACTTGTTCTGATGTATGTTGATTTCTGGCAATTAACATTTAGAACTATAAGAGTATGTATTCGCAAGTATGAAAATGAATGTTTACATGTACACTGTGAGTCTGTATATACAGATTTCAGAATGAATGTTCACATTTACACTGTGAGTTTGTATACACATGTTTCAGAATGAATGTTCACATTTACACTGTGTCTGTATATACAGGTTTGAGAATGAATGTTCACATTTACACTGTGCGTATGTATATACAGGTTTGAGAATGAATGTTCACATTTACACTATGAGTCTACATATAAAGGTTTGAGAATGAATGTTCACATTTACACTATGAGTTTACATATAAAGGTTTGAGAATGAATGTTCACATTTACACTGTGAGTCTGTATATACAGGTTTGAGAATGAATGTTCACATTTACACTGTGAGTCTGTATATACAGGTTTGAGAATGAATGTTCACATTTACACTATGAGTCTACATATAAAGGTTTGAGAATGAATGTTCACATTTACACCCTGAGTGTCTATGTACAAGTATAAGAATGATTATAACATTAGAATCATAAAACTAGTATGTACAAGAGTAATAATAAGCGTTAAGAAACATACTTATTTCCTGGTGTTAAATCTCCTTGTATTATATGTCAGACATCCTTTGTAGTTGTTTGATGTTACAAATTTTTTTCTATTACCATCAATGACACGTATTTTTAACGATCTCTTTGATATTTCCTTGAACTTTTTACATGAATCACTTTTCTCATTAAAACATTCAACAATCGTTCGTCACTTGCTTTTCTGTTTCTATAGCGATTGTACTGATTAGTTGTCCAGCCGGTATTCACAACTTAACGGCTTAACTGAACATTACGTCAACGGCTGTGCAGCCGTTAGTAGAGTACGGATGTGCAGCAGTTTGGAGAGTGTGGCTGTGCAACCGTTGAGGCGTACGGCTGTATAGAGTGAATCATGACAGAAACAAATACAGATATTCATCTATATTTGAAAAATACAGTACAGAGAGAAGGAAATAGCACAAATTAGGTCAATAGTGGCAATTCATTCATTCTTTCATTTTCCTTTTTGCGCTGAAGTTAGCGCATATGGCAGATTTCAGATTTCTTCAATTCTGTCTGTTCAAAGTTATTCTGTGCAGTTCTTGAATAGTATAAATATTGGTTGTTTTACTTTGTCTAAGTATTGTTCTTCTGAGTGTTTCTTTTGGTCTACCCCTGCATCTTTTGCCTGTAGGTATCCATTCAAGAGATTGGTGATGTATTATGTTGATGTCTGCGCGTAGGACATGTCTGATGTAGGACCGACGGCGTTTTCTGATAACATCTGTGATGAAATTGTGATGTGTCTCTTCTCGGATTTTATCATTCGATTTGTATTCACTCCAATGGGTGTTAGTTATCCTACGAATACATTTGTTCTCGAAACTCAGTAATTTCTTTTCTGAAGATAAAGAGCTTTTCTAGCTCTCACATTCATATGATAGCACCGGAATAACGCAGGAATTATATATGCGCATTTTCGTGCGTGTACTGATTGACTTTGACTTCCAGATATTAGACAGTCTGTTAACAATAATGGCAATAGTGGCAAAATATTGCCCTCAGGTTAAATCCCAACCACCAATACTTTTTTTCTGGCCAGCTAGGCTGATTGAATAGTATCATGTTATATATTTACTTGTCTCTCCACCTTTTCCGATACGAAAAAATTATTTGGAGCTCTAAGACAATAAAAAAATGTAAAATGCTTTCGGCACCACCGTACCATTCGAAAGAAGTTCAATGCGGATCCGCTGACCAAAAAAAGGTTGCTCATCTCTGAATTAGATACACATTTGGGGGTGGGGAGATTTCAAAATATAATCATCATCAAACACATAACCCTTGAGGGTGGTAGGGGTTCCATTCTTGAAACATCAGCACACATATTTCACAATACCTATCTGTTTCCAGTTCTTTGTTTAAGTGTGGGAAATCTCAATTCTGTCCATTCTTTAATATTATCAGTCCATACTTACTTTCTTCTGACTTATTCTGTTTCTTCTACTTTCAACTATTCCCTGCAAGAGAGAGTTTTGAAAGGGAAATCTTACCTCATGACGTGACCAAACCACAGAAGTTTGCGATCCCTCAAAAACCACTGCCATGAAATGTTCGTATAAGCGTGCAAGAGTATTTGTTTTGCTTCTCATGTATATGTTGCTTTTATGTTCTGTATAATGAATGCGAAATATTCGTCTGTTAAATTTGTTTTAAAAATTATGTAATCTCCTCTCCATTCCCCCTGTAATTGTCCAGCTCTCACATCCATACACAAGAATAGGTATTATTAGAGATTTATATCGGTTCATCTTCACTGCTGTACTTATTCTGCTCTTCCATATATTATTTAATCTGGAGATTGCAGTCGATGCTATTTCAAGTCTAATCTTTATTTCTTTGGTAGTGTTTACATGGCTGCTCATCATCATCATTATCATCAGGTGCCATGCCGGCTGGCGTATTAACTTTTAGGTTCTGTGGATTCATCCAGATGTTAACAGAAGTTATGTTGTCACTACTGTTTGTTCTGTTTGTCTTGTTTGCCATTATTTTGCTTTTCTCGATGTTTATTTCCATACTATAAGTTTTGCATATTTTTTTTTTCAAGTTTAGAAATAAATTCTGGAAGTTCTTTCTCACCACCATCCATAAGATTAATGTCGTCTACAAACCGCAAGTTGCACTGAGGGCGGTCATCAATAGAAATTGTTGTGTTATGATTCTGTAGTGTCTATTGTAATATGTGTTCCAAAAATATCTATAATATAATAGCTGTGTAATAGCAGATCTCCGTAACGCTTTATAAAGAGCGCATTTACGTCACGGAATTGCGTGCGACATCCAATCAAAACGATTGGGGTCGTGACGTTACTTAAAGCAGACATCAAAATTTCATCACAGATGTTAGAAACACGGCCTGACCATGGCAAGCACAACAAAGACGGCCAAAGATAGAAAACTTCAACTTCCCACGACGCCTAATGTCAATTATGGAAAAAACAATAGATAGATAGAAAAAATAATTTGAATTGATTGCTATATTTTTAATATTATATGCTACCAACGTTCTATAGAGCGACCCGTGTTACAGAGTAATAATAGTATCGCTGTCACCAACCATGAAGATTATAAGAGAAAACGAAGGAGGTTTGAGAAAGTATTGACTACCCTGACCCCGTCACATAATCTCCGCTATGATAAACACTGTTAATTAGCCGTGTCTAAGCTGCTTGTATGAAATCGACACTTTCATCTGCAAAAGTTCTCAAGGTTGCAAGAAATGCACAACAATAAACTCATCAAAGATGGGTGTACAGCGTAGACCTGTCAGCTCCAAGAAAGAAATTACTAGAAGATTCCACACAATAATAATCAAATGGTATGAGCCACAATAATTATGGAGAGCTATCCCTTGAGACGAGCAATGAAAATATGGATAAAGCTGAAGCCTCCACGAGGTCCAACAACAAAACACGCACTTTATCAAACACCGCACACGTATCAACACTAATTCATCCGTAGACGCCTACATCAAACATGGGTCTCACGCATCCTGCGCGCGCAGCTAGACCATCTCATGCACTAATGCCGACTAATATAAATAAACACAAACTTGAAAGAGGTTTTTTTAAAAAAAAAACACAATTATTTCATCTTTCCAATTAAAACGTCCAGTGCTGTCATAAACCTACCATTTTTTAACAGAATTTGGAGTGATCGTATTAATACATGTCATTATATTTGAATTTGAATAGCTTTTAATGATTCAAGACTGATTTCTGCATGTGTGAGTATATATATATATATATACACAGCTTGAACACTTAATAACCACTGGAAAGATCAAGGGGAGAAGAGATAGGGGACGACATAGAGAAAAGTTACTAGATGGTTTTGCATTTTGGCACGGTAGAAGCTCGCCAACCGAGCTTATTGACAACACAAGTGACATTGAGTCGTGGAGAAAAATGATCACCTACGCTATTCGACATGGCACTTGATTGATTGATTGATTGACTGATTGATTGATTGATTGATTGATTGAGTGTGTTTATGTCAGAATAATTTGTTGTCAGAATATTACATTTTACAATTAAGATGGCTTTTTTTCGCACTAAAAAAACCTTCTGTCCGGTGTATTAGTGAAACGTAACTCACAGGACGGAATTATTATTATCATGTTTCTGCAGCAGACCTTAATACTGTTGTATAACTTGTCTACATATCAGATCTTAATACTATATTCTTCGTCGAAGACTGATGTGTCTGGTCATTGGCGCAAATAAAACGGCGACATAACACATTTCATATCTCTGAACTACATTCTGAAAATCTAGTAAGTTCCTTGTCTTGCTACAAGAGAGAAGCAGTGGGAATTAACGCTAAAAAAGAAAAAGAAACTATTCATCTGCCTGTATATATACACACATATACAATGCATGTTTATATATATATATTTCTCCCTTGTGATAGCCGAGAACTGGAATTCTAGTTCAGGATACAAAAAAATATGGCCACTGTCTTCTTCCCAGGGATATCGGACAGTAATAGAAAGAAAGTTGGGGGCTATGCTAACAACCTGTTCTTGTTTTTTTTTTAAATAGTCATTCTAAGCGCTTGTGTTATCTCAATTTCTTAATTACGTCTTCTATCGAACAATCCTCATTAATAATGCAGGCCAGTGAACATTACACCTTTGTCCTTTTGGGGTAGTCTTCTAGGTGGTGGGGAAATTTTAGATGTGGCATCACTGCAGATGGGTCAACAGATCATTAACTAATGGACCCAGATGTTTATGTTGTACTCCGGGCAGGACGTGATGATCCTGGGATACTGTGTAGTTCTGACATGCCACTCGGGAACTAAACATGCATTCATCAATTCCCCAAACACTAGCATGTCATTGCGACAGTAAACCTTATACCAGCACGGATGTCAGATCTATTATTCAACTGAGGAAAACCTGTGATTTTGTCAGAATGCTGTTTGCTAAATACAATAACAAAAAGAAAACTACACCTGTTTTTTCATATAAAGAGACACAACTGTTTAGAAAGACAAATAATGGAGGGCAGAGTACCTGGGTAGAGGAGAAAGGGCAGACCAAGAAGACGATGAACTGACGACATTAAAGATAACGTAAATAAATCGTTGGAAAATGCAAGCTGGATCGCACCAGACAGAGAAGGGTTCAGCGAGTTCCTTGGGAATACAGCGTTCTGGAAAGAATACGTCACATGACATATCTCTCTTAGCCACTAAAACAGCCAGTTAATCAGACCCCTTCTAACGGTAATCCGCTTAAACCTCCATTTTTAGAGATTTCTAAATACATCACGGTAAGGTAAGACAATCATTAAGAGATAACGAGTTTAGTGTCCATGTTTCACATTCGTAAATTGCTACTGGGAATATGATTGCACTAATCAGATATAATTTTTCCTAATAGACACAGAAAAAAATATATCTAATTATATAAATCGTAAATAATAAATATTGATGACCTCCATAGATATCTGAACACAAATCACTAATTTTCACTCATGACATGCTTAAACAATTTCTGCCGTTTCATAATTTTAAAAAGATAACATTTATTCACAAATTAAATAAATGTATTTCAGTTATATCGAAGAACTGCTCTCATTGAAACTTACATGAAACTAAATTGCGCAGATAAATAAGGACATCTCAAAATGGAAACACTTTTTAAAAGCATAAAGAAAAATCATCAATTATTTCTTGGGTTATTAGTGTCACTAGAGTAGAGAAACAACGACAAACGCAATGACATATGCGCACTCGTGTGTGTATGGGAAACGTAAAATAAGCGAAGTGAGCTGTAAAATTGATATTGAAACACTGTTAAAGCATTATCCATGCGCAAAAAGGTTCTAGTCCGGCTCTAAAGTGATCATGATACAAGGTTCAGTTCTCGCCAATTATGTATTCGGATCATTTAGAACTTAATGGAAACCATCAGAAAGCAACCTATTGCCTAGGAATTATCAACAAGTAACGAATGTTGGACTGATAGCAATGTAACGTTAACAGGATAAGCTGCCAATAATTTTAAATGATCTTATCTGAAAGGTTGACACAAATAGTTCAATACATGATTAATGAGAATGGACAGAAGAGTTTAGTAAAGCTAACACAATTACTGTGCATGATGAATTAAGAGCCTGTGATTGCAACTTGTGTTCCGTTATCTCCTATGCAGAAAACAATTTGAGTGTTTATTGATTATAAATTCACATCATTTCATTTTGTGATCATCAGGTCATCACTCTCTCCTAGCGTATGTTGAAGGGTATGATTGCTGATGGTTTCCGTAGCACGCTGCTTGAACACACACTTCATCTTGCCCCGCAGACCACCATATCTGTTAGTACCACATATAATACCGAATTTGTCAAATATTAGCCTAGACAAACAGTTGTCAATTTTTTAACCCACCTATAAATTCTGTATTTGAAATTATTCAGAAATAAATTCTCTGCGTGTCAACAATAATAACACAATATACACAATCCAACATGTAATGGTAAAGTATTGTTAATAATCAATAAAACAATTTTGAAAATGTCTAGTCCGTAAGATACTTTTGTCTAGTTGGAACAATGTGATATTTGTCTACGTATTTTTTTTATATTTTTTTTTATTTTTATGTTTAAATTTTTTTTGTTTATTGGTTTTTTAGACTCCTGCTTTCAGAGTCCGGAACTGATTTCATATCTCGTACAACATTTACTTGTTCAAATTTTCAAATACAGATACACGGATAAAATGTATAAAGAAGATCTCTTGAAGAAGGCTGATTTTATTATTTTTTAAATAGAGATACTCTGTCGCATCAGAAAGAGACGTTCCATAATTATTTGGGCATATCATGAAAAGATGAAAGATGGAGCACATCGATACAACAGAGAAGCTGAAAGACAGGTGAGATATGGAAAGATGAAACGAGAAGATGCTGGATAAGAAGAATTGTGGCATGGGGGAACATGAACATCCGTATTTGAAATGATTGTCAGCATACAAAACATAAGACAGTATATATATATGGTAACTGTCGTTCGTCCGAGGAGTCGACGATAACCCATCAGCTCAACTGTGCGATGATGAAGATGATGATGTCTGATTTTGATGTCTGGTGTTCTCGACTGTGACTAATGAGCCATATGCGTGCCTGAAATTGTCCACAACGCTCTGAGCATGTATGGGAGGAGTCTGTGGGACATTAGGCAGCTCTTGTTTTTCTTCGAGCGCTTTCTTTGTTGTGTCTGAGATTCTCTGCAGCTGCTGCACCACTCCAGATTCTGCGGCGCCAATCGAATTTATTTTGTGCAAGATTTTCCCATGCGTTTGTGTCTACTTTAAAATGAGTCAGTGATTTCTTAAGAGTATCTTTAAAACCCTTCGTATGTCCTCCAGTCGTGCTGGAACCAGTCTTCAGTTATCCATATAAAATCTTATTTGGAAGACAATGATCTTTCCTGCAGATCATGTGTTCTGTCCAGTGTGTCTGTGCCCTATCAACATCTTGTGTATGATAACTACATACATACTCACAGCGCAAAACTTAAATCAACATTCAAAGCTTGGAATAGGGTAATGAAGTTTTGCTAATCACTGAAAACTCACATATTTGGTCGAAACGTCTATTTGTGTGTGTTATTTTGTGTGTTTCTAGTGATTGGTAGAACTTCATTACCCGTATAACTATATAAATATTTATATCATAATTATGGTATCCTCCCACAGAGAACACAAATATTCATTGTTATATCTGCAGACTTATCGTAGTAAGGTAAAGATTCTCGTCGGGTATCCATCCTTCGCAACCTAATACAACAATTTGGTCAACGTCATTAACATTATATCGAATATTATCAAAAGCCTGGCAATACCCAAATTGAAAACATCAGAGAAATCCAGCGAACGTGTGTCGATGACATCATCAATGTTGCATAAATTGAAGGTGTAAGGTCGATTCCACAATGACCGCACAGTTGTAGAACTTGGACCACGTTCCGGCAGGATAGCAATACTGAATATACCAGGTCACAACTAACCAAGTGTGAACTTCGATCATTCGGAATTGTCGCATCATCATTTCATAAATAATTGATGTGTTTGGGATAAACACTAGCATGATATATATATCTGTACATTATATATACATTCTTATATATTATTAATCTGTTAGCGGCCAGATAATCATCACTGCACACGTGACACAATCACAGCTGCTCCGATCCCCCCACGAGTATATCCGGAATAGCACGACAACTGACAGTTCCAGCTTTCTGTTGGCTGACGAAGATTCTTCTAAACCCAAAATGGCGCTGATTTATGGCGACACCACATTTTAAGTCCAGTTACTTTATTCTTGACATATATAAGTAAAGACCACCCTCATTAATTTCATTTATCTGTGCTATTTCTCGTAAGGGTTTAGTATGTCGACCTAGTTCATTCATGCTTTACATCTAAGTACAATAACAGAGCTCGCCAACCTATCTGCTCTCTCATTGTCCTGAGCACCTGAATGTCAAGTAAGGAAAATGAATGTGAATTTTTTCAGCTTCGACTTCCCTCTGTCTCAAGCCAAAGGTGATGAACACTGCTGGATAGTTTTTGATCATTCGTCGAGTTGCTGATATTGCAGACATGAGTTGCAGTCTGTGCCCCCATAAAATTAAAGTCATTGGTCCCTCCCAAAACTGATATAGTCATGCTGCTTGTAACACAGCTACGAACGCACACTTCTCTTTTCTAAATTCTGAGCTGCTAAGGTTCAAGGTCTACGCATATGTCTAAACTAAACGTACATTTGTGTATTATGGTGGATGATTTTTCCAAGCAAATATCATCCCTGAAATTCGTGCTAAACCTGTAAACGATTGGGCAAATATAAATATGTCTGGAATTCTAGTAAGATATGTTAGGTTGAACAAATGAAGATACTTAATTCCTAAACACCGAGATTACTATTGATGAGTCCGTGCGTTTCCAAGTACGTTCCGGAGACCAACATGAAGTAGTCACAATGAAGACTTGAATAATTTCCAAGGTAGCGTAGACGCAGTTGTACGGCAAAGTCAAAATACGTCGACATTTTCTTTGACTCCCTGGTGGTGGTTGATCAATGCATGCATCAGAAAGCCAATATCTTACCAACTGCTACTTAGAGATCAACTTAACGTTTTAGAGAAGCTTTTGATCCGCAGGTGTAGTTTGTTTGTTTTGCGTTCGTTCCATTGTAACCATCACGGGTGTCCGTGCGATTTCCGCCGGGAGCGTGATTACGTTGTGCCACCGATATGCGCCTTGTAGGCATAGCACATCCGATTTCGGCATGCCTTGACAATTCGGGTGGGCTACCCTTAGCCTGTGACAGCCTCTATATCTGTCTCAAGGCACGCGTAGTGGCGACTCTTCGCCTAGACGATTTTTGCTCGTCTGACTCGTACGAGGTGTTCCACTGTCTGTTAACTTGCCTCGTGTAATTGGACGTGCTGTGCCTGTGCCCATTGGGTACTGAACCGTTTCTCATCCGTGAGCCTGGTTGCTTAAGGGGAAGAACTCAACAGAGGAGTTGGGCCCTGACTCTTTCGCCCTCTTAGCCGAGGTGTCATTCACCGACATCGTGTACCCCTTGTCCAAGTTCGAGTCTCACACCACGCGTTTGAGAGCAAGGCGTTCTCGAGCTGAGCGTCCTTGTCCCAATAGCGCCTGAGCCCACCGGGTACGGAACCCTTTCTCTCTGCAAGTGTACTTCCGGTATAGGAAACCTTGACAGTAGAGTTGGGCCAGGACTACCATCGTTGTCCCTTTCTTGCCTAAGCCCATCGGGTACAGAACCCTTTCTCTTCGCGAGCATATTTCCGGTTTCGGAAGACTCGACATTAGAGTTGGATTAGGTCTTCTTGCTTTACCAAACGCCAATGAATGGGTCTGGGTCTCTGCCTGTAAGGAACATAGGTAACTAGAAGCTCGTCTCGAGTTGACGGAGCTTGTAGTTCCCCTTTCCTAGGGACTTTTCACTTTCTATTTGCAGTTCTCTAGCGCTGTTCTGCCCTTTCATTGTTTCATTGTACTCGGTATGAAATCTATTTGTCTCTCGCCATGCATCTACCTTTACGTGCATTTTACATTGGCCACCCCTCCAATGTTCGGACTGGACTGACTAGCTTCACTGTATGTCGACAGTGTCGCTATATGTGATGATGCTGGTGGTGTCGGAGATATTGTCTGTCTCTTGTGCAGTCAAATCTCTTTCCATCTGCTACCTCCACATTCTCGGACACGATCCCAACAGATTTGGCCAGAATCAGCTCGAGCTGCTGTATTTCTGTTTCCAGGGTGCACCGCGTGGAGGTACATTTAAGATCTTGGTTATCTGCTAACCCTGGGTCCGCCTAGAGCAATGCGTTCCCTTTGCACCCCGCAGGTGTAGTGACTGGATTACCAGAACCACGACCTTCACTATTTGTGATCACTAAGAGACTCTGGCATAACCAAATTGGACTAAGATCTGCAGTTGACAGGAGCATATCTCACTATATGAAGTACATCATTTTACTTTTAACCAAAAGGTCAGATGACAAATACCGTTTCCTGACAGCTCCATCATGAAGACGCACATTCATACCTTGTCTGACTCAGTTTTTTTCTTGACTAACTGCAACATTTCCTTGATTTGTACGACTCTATATTATCACCACATTACTCATTGCATTATTTAACTGTTCTCTCAGGATGAACATGTTTCTGGAAAGGTCTCAATTAGATTCACTAGATGATATTGTACGTTACCTGACTCGATCTCATAACTATACTCCATTCCAAGAAAATATATTCCAAGAATGGTTCAACATCTGAGAAAAATGCGTGCAGTCACAAGATGACTACTTTGAATAGATTCAGAGCTCCAGACATATATGTTTTCTACCAAAAAATATAATTTTATTCTAGACTCGAATGCAAATGTTTAACCATTAGAAACATATAAGATAATGTATACAAACCTAAATGATACAAATTTGTCTCCAGGGACAGATAAAATGCAACATTCTGTATATAACAAAATAACAGCTTCAAGGAAAGATAAAAACATCAGCCAACAAACACATGCATACATCATCATCATCATCAGATGCGATCTCCAAATCGAAGGTTGGCTGCAGTGGACCTCCAACATCTTCTGTATCTTGGTTTGGTGATGCACACTGCTAGATACACCTATCCATTGTGTTTTCCTCCACTTGTATCTCTGCTTACGTCTTGCTCACCTGCTATAGCTCTACCTTTAAGTAAGGTATTCAACAAGGTTGAATATATTCACAATACTATAATTGTTTGATCTTTATTTCCTTTAATTTTTCTTTTTTTTTCATGCGAAGTGTTGTTAGAATCTCACTGTTTATTCTCTTTTAATTTCATTTCTTCCTATTCTTGTATGACAATCAATACAAGGTAACTGCGTGAAACGTAACAACAATTAGACTTACGTAAAACACAGGTTTATATATCGCTTCAATGAGACACGACAGACTATAACTAAAACTAGTGGGTAATGATGCGCATACAAGAAATCATACAAATTACAATACATAAATCATATTCAACGTTTCAACCAAAAGTCTTTATCAAGACACAAACAAAACATCAAAAGACGACGAATGGAAAAATTATCACAACAAACAAACGTATCCAACGGAAATATAGAAATGAAATGCCAGAAGGTCAAAAAGTACATAAAAACGTAAATATATGTGGAAACGAAACGAACAAAAAGATGAGTAAATGACGGAACAAAAAGAATAAAGAGAAAGACCACACCAACCCAGTACTAGACATAAGAGTGGTCGGAATTGAGTCCAAAAGCCTTATGGACTCAATTCCGACCACTCTTATGTCTAGTTCTTCCTATTCTTGTATGTAAACCTGACAGAGAGACTAATACATGCGTTTGAAAGCATTTGCTATAGACGTTTATTGGGTATTTGTTACAGAGAACATAAAACAAATGTGTTTGTGCATGATAGAATTAATGTGTTAGCTGGTCAACAATAACCTTTGTTAACAATCGTGAAACTTTGTAAACTCAGGTGGCACAGACACGTGATGAGACATGCCTCGATGACAAGAGATGTTCTTCAAGGTATGGTGGAGGTGGAAGAATGCGAGGTGACTAGAAGAAGACATGCCTGGATAATATCAAGGACTAGACAATGTGAGAAGTTTCAGATTCATCAGGATGGTAGAGGATAGAATGCATGGATATATGTATGCATCAAATGTCGCTATGTGACACCTCTACTGCCATGATACTTAATTTTTACCCACATATTCGCAGTACAAGGGTCTAAAGGTCTTCTTGTAAACATAAACAACATAGAGACAGTACAATGTTTCTTACAATAATAGCTTGTAATATTCCTTGTCTCGATTGGTATGTTCTCAGTGACTTGAGTTCATAGGATTCTGTATATAAAGATCCATATTCTTTATATCTCTGTCTTACTACACTACAATTCCCTACATCGATACTTAGCAATCTGTTCTACTAGATTACAATTCCCTACATCGATATTTAGATCCCCATGTTCTACTAGGCTACAACTCCTTACATCGATACTTAGATCCCCATGTTCTACTAGATTACAATTCCTTACATCGATAATTAGATCCCCATGTTCAACTAGGCTACAATTCCTTACATCGATAATTAGATCCCCATGTTCTACTAGGCTACTTCTTCTTCTTCTTCTTTCGTTCACTTGAAACATGTCTATATCTGTAATTCTGTCTCCTTAATAAAACTTACTGTCTTTTGCAGTTCATACAGTGTCCCATAGAGTTTTGATTCCAGTGTTGTTTCCTCTGGCCAATATGTCTGCCTCAGCGTTTCATGCTCAGAACACTCTTGAAGTATATGTTTGGCACTCTGTGCTGCCTGTCCACATGTACACATGGCCGTGTTGCCAATCTTGAACTTTGTATACATGTGACTGCGGAGTCGGTTGTGTCCTGTTCTGAGACGTAGAATTATAACTTGTTCTGATCTGTTCATATTGTGATAGTCATCTTGTGTTGGTGTTTGTGGCTTTCTTATTGACTTGATCATCTGTTTTTTCTGATGGTAGGTGATTGGTATATCTGGTTGGTCTTCGGCAGCACCTTCCTTAGCCAGTTGGTCTGCTTTTTCATTTCCTGGTATTCCACAGTGAGAGGGTATCCACTGCATGGTTACCCTATACTGGTAAGACAATTCGCTAAGTAGTTTTTTTAAGTCTGTTAGTTTTCCAGACTGGAGAGCTTGAAGCACTGACCTTGCATCTGTCAGGAATACCACAGGCTGTAGGTCAGAGTTGGAGTTCAGCAGTTTTTTAGCTGCCACACTAATTGCCTGGATTTCTGCATCATAATTATTGCAGAATTTTCCTGTCGGTGTTCTGATTGTATCTCTAGGCTTGTGTGGATATTCTATATATACACCTGCACCTCCATTCCTCACAGCATTCTGTGCTGATCCATCTGTGTACACTCTGACCCATATATCTTGTGGATATTCCTCATCCAGGAAACTGAGGGTGATTGTCATTCGCTGCACACTGTTCTGTTCGTCCTCGCTTAGTATTCCTTTCACATGGGTCTGAATGTATATTGGCATTCCATGGCTTTCACTCCACGGGGTTTGCTCTGGTACAGACCTTAAGGGGCTGCCAACTTCAGGTAGGTCTGTAAGTTGTCTACGGAGTCGTTTAGCTTGATGGATAAAGCTGCTCCTTTTCAGTCGTCCCATTGCTAGATTTTGGAATCTTTCCTTCATTGGATGACTTGGCATACACTGAAACTTTTCTGCTTGAATTAGTACTTTTGTGTCTCTGCGTTCGCCAAGTGTTTGCATTCTTCCCATTTTCTGCATCTCTGCTATGGGTGTTGATTTCATTGCTCCCAACATTATTCTAAGTGCCTGGTTTTGCACTTTATCTAGATCTTGTAATGTGGTGTTTGATGCAGGACACCACGCAGCTGAACCATATTCCAGGTGTGGTCTTATGCCTTGCTGGTAAACTTTACTGAGTATATTTCCACTGGCTCCCCATGTGGTTCCACTTAGTTTTCTCAGGATAGCTAGCTTCCTCCTGGCTTTTGTTGTTGCTTTGTTTATGTGCTGCTTCCATGTCAGCTTATCATCAAAAGTAACTCCGAGGTATGTGGGTTGTTTGTCTTCTTTCAAGAGCTCTCCATCTATCTTGATATGACCAGCTTTTTGTTTTGGTGAGAGGGTAAAGAGTGTAGTGCTGCACTTATCTGTGTTAATGCTGACGCACCATCTATTAGCCCATAAGGTTAGGGCATCGATAGCTCTTTGTATTTGTTTAGTGGCCACTGTTGCATGTTCTTCCGTGCACCAGATCACCAGGTCGTCAGCATACATTGCCACTTTGATCCCGTGTGGTAGTTCAGCAACTAGGTCATTGATGTAAACCAAGAAAAGTGTGGGTGACAGGACTCCTCCCTGGGGGACTCCATGACGCAGTAGAACTTTCTTGCTCTTGCGATCATCTAATTGTACCCTGGCTCTTCTATTATGCAGGTATGCTTTTACCCATTTGTACATTCTTGAGCTAACCCTGCAATTTCGCAATTTCTTTAGGAGCCCTTCTTTCCAGACCTTATCAAATGCTTTCCTGAGGTCTATCCATGCTGCTAGTACCAGTTTCTTTTCTTGGAAGGCATCCTCAATCTCTTGGGAGAGGTAGGTTGCCTGATCTTCAGTAGAGTAGCACTGTCTGAAACCTGCTTGCTGTGATACCAGAAGATTTTCACTTTCAAGGTACCACTGCATCCTAAGATTGATAATGCGTTCCATTGTTTTACATAGACAGCTTGTGAGGCTGATGGGCCTGTAGTTGGAGACTGTGTTGCCATCTTTTCCTGATTTGAGGAGTGGTATCATTATTGCTTCTCTCCACGCCTGTGGTACATTACCTGTGGACCAGCTTGTGTTAAAGATCTGCAGTAGCTTTGCTCTTGCTGCACTTCCCAGGTTTCTAATCATTTCATTGGACACTCCATCAGCTCCAGGGGACTTTTTCATTTTCAATTTGGATATTGCATGCTCCAGTTCTCTCATTGTGATTGGTGCCTCCATGACTTCAGGTATAGGTTCACCTTGTCCAATGTTTTGCTGGTTCTCTCGAACCTCCTGTTGTTTGTCTGGGCTGACTTTGACGTTATTGTCTTCTGCAAAGGAATCTGCAAAGTAATCAGCTGCATGTTTACCTGTTAAAATGTTTCTATCTTTATAAAGTGTGATCCTGGTATTTCTCCCTGTACCTTCATCATTTAGTTGTTTTACAAGTTTCCATAATTTCCTAGTATCTCTTTCTAGGTTCAGCGACTCTGTTTTTTCTTTCCAGCTGCTCCGTCTAGCTTGTAACTTGGCTCTTTGAAATTTAGCCTTTGTTTGCTGATATTTGTTGTGATGTTCTTGGCTAGGTCTGTTCTCGGCCTGCTTTCTAGATGTTTCCATCTCATTTTGCAGCTTTTCCAGTTCATCATTCCAGTAGGGTTTGTAGTTTTTGCGTGCCCCCCTGGGTATGGTTTTACTAGCAGCATGTAGTATACATCTATTAAATTCACTCACTGCTCTATTGATGTCTTTGTCCAAGTTCATGTCCTTAGCTAGAACACTGGTTAAATGCTGGTACATTTTCCAGTCTGCCCTCTTATAGTTCCACCTAGTGAGCGTGCTGCTGTCCTTGGTATATTCATTGTGAATTTCCAGAAATACTGGTCTGTGGTCACTACCCCCAAGCTGCTTTCCAACGACACGTGTGATGTTCCATTCCAGGCCTGGTGAGTAGAATGCCAGGTCTGGTGTAGAGGTGGTGTGCCATGCTCTCGAGTAGAAGGTTGGTGAGTCTGCTGGCTGGTTAATAAGAATGAGATTATTTTCATCCTGCCAGCTCTCAAGTTCCTCACCTCTCTTGTCGATATGATCGTAGCCCCAGCTCTGAGAGTGGCTGTTGAAGTCACCACACACCATAAGCCTTTCTTTGTCTGGAATTGTGTCTAGTGCCAATGGTTTATCATTTGGGCAGTAGTAGTTCAGGAGATGGAATTCTGCACTGTCTGTTTTTAGGTGGAGCATCTGGTATTCTGCCCCGTCCATGTATACTTCCAGCTGACATGCGCTGATATTGTTTTTAACTAGTGTCAGAATTCCACCCTTTCGCCTGTCTTTTCGGTCAGATCGGTAGCACTGGTAGCCTCTGATTTTGAAGGCTATGTCGCTGCTGAGGTGTGTTTCTTGGATACAGCATATATTTACTTGTTCTTCACTGAGGACATTTTCAAGTTCCAATTTTTTGCTGTATCCATCTCTTTTACTGTTGACACCCTCAGCATTCCAGTGCATTATTTTTATTGGTCGTTTGTTTGTTTGGCCAGTAGCTCTATTCTCTTGCCTCCTGGCTCCTCGGGGCAATACTAGGCTACAATTCCTTACATCGATAATTAGATCCCCATGTTCTACTAGGCTACAATTCCTTACATCGATAATTAGATCCCCATGTTCTACTAGGCTACAATTCCTTACATCGATAATTAGATCCCCATGTTCTACTAGGCTACAATTCCTTACATCGATAATTAGATCCCATGT
Organism: Meghimatium bilineatum; assembly: GCA_034231615.1. Lineage (NCBI taxonomy): Eukaryota > Metazoa > Mollusca > Gastropoda > Stylommatophora > Philomycidae > Meghimatium > Meghimatium bilineatum. Next base: position 35,873,231 of record CM067300.1, read on the forward strand.
TCTACTAGGCTACAATTCCTTACATCGATACTTATTTCCCCATGTTCTGCTATATTACAATTCCTTGCATAGATACTTGGATCTCCACGTTCTACTAGATTACAAATCCTTACATCGATACTTATTTCCCCATGTTCTACTATATTACAATTCCCTACATCGATACTTGGATCTCCATGTTCTACTAGATTACAAATCCTTACATCGATACTTAGATATCGATTTTTCTTCCTCTCTGGTTATAACGTGTCTTTATTAGAATCTCTGATGTCCTCGAATAGAAAACAAACTTAATTTTCTGCGCTCGTTCTCAAACTCCTGCAGATTAGCAGGATGTAGTTTGGAGAACTAAATGCCTTCTGGCATGGTTTACAATTTACCTGTTCTGTTTGCGTCTTTCTGTCGGATACATCAAACTTTAGCACAGTCACTATAACCTTATATAGATTATGACATTAAAATTCACCACCAAAACATAATTTGCCACTTCCTCCGCTCCGACATGAGTGGTAGGTAACTGCTGATATTCTTTGCTTCCCAAGCCCCCACTTACACTAGAGTGCCACTTTCTCTTAATAATAGAAAGAAGATAAAACTAGAAAAACGAGAACCTCGCCTCTACTTCAAAAACCTATTTTATGTAATGTCTTTTCACCAGTTTAGTTCGAGTGTCAGGCAAAATGTCTCATTACATTTACTTGATTTTTAAAAGTCACATTATATATATTTCTATGTGCTCGTTAAAAATAAATGAGATTTCTATTTTAAACAAGATTTACTTTTTTAAATCCGCGTGTCTTCGTCTGCACAGTTACAAGATGTCGGTTATTACGTACGAGCTTACTTTAGTAACATTTTGTTACAGAGATACGAGGATTTGTTAACGCATCTTCCGTGACAATCATACAGTCCAAAGATCTTATTTGAAATCATCAATCTAAAGTGACACAGTGTGACTTTACCCGTGGTTTTCATTTGGCTGTCGTCATACAGTATATTTAAAGTGATCATGAAATAACTCACTGGAAATTCAAATTGCGTCACTCTAGAATGATTATCAATGTGTGTCATGTGACGTGTTTTTTTCCAGAACGTGTCTTGCCAATGAACTCTCTGAACCCTTTTCTGTCTTGTGAGATGCGGCTTGCATTTTCCAGTGATGTATTCATGATTATCAATGTGTCATTTGAATTGTACAATTGTCGAGGGACATGGTTAAAGTCGGACCTGGAATATTTGTCACGTCTCTTCAAAACTAACACTCGAACTAGAAATATACGAGAGTAGAAAAACATTGATATGTGGGACAGGGAGACAATGATATGTGGGACAGGGAGACAATGATGTGTGGGACAGGGAGACATTGATATGTGGGACAGGGAGACAATGATGTGTGGGACAGGGAGACATTGATATGTGGGACAGGGAGACAATCATGTGTGGGGCAGAGAGACAATGATATGTGGGACAGGGAGACAATGATATGTGGGGCAGGGAGACAATTATATGTGGGACAGGGAGATAATATGTGCGAAATTAAAACATTGAGATGTGCCAGAGGAAAACAATTATATGTGTAAATAGGAAAATAATGATTTGTCTGAATAGGAAAATAATGATATGTGTGGAAAGGAAATAATAATATGTGTGAGAAGAGAAAAATAATATGTGGGAGAGGAAAAAATTAATATGTCTATCTATTGTCATTTCCACTTATGCTGTTAAACGCCGTGGGGGGGGGGGGGAGGGGGTCAGATTTTTTTGTCTTTGGCCATTGACGTTCATTGGCCATGGTAAGCTAGTGTCTATTTAATGTTTCTTTGATTGTCTCTGCCCATCTAGTTCTTGGTCTTCCTCGTGCCTTGTCGTTTGCTGAAATATGCACGAAGTGATGGTTGCGCATGTTCCATTCTCATGACGTGATCAAAGCATCTGCATTGCTGCCTCTCGATGTAGTCTTGACGTGAGATCATTGCTCGTTCTTGATACATACATAATATATTTACAGTACATCTTTATTTACAGTGACTTCCAACGCAGTCACTTTTTTACACTTCTTCTCACTAAAGATATTGTAGCATTTCTATTCATATTCTTGAAAATTCTTGAGACTAATAGGAATTGAACCAGTCCGTTCAACGGCACCAAATCGCCTAGCAACTATTGCACACGCGTTCTTACGTACTTGACTAACCGCATCTCCAAAAAATATGCGATTATGTCAAGACATTCAAAGCGTGCACTCAGTGACCGGAATGGAGATGCGGTTAGTCAATTACGGAAGAACGCTTGTGCAATAGTTGCTAGGCGATTTGATACCGTTGATCTGACTGGTTCAATTCTCGTTAGTCTCAAAAATTTTTAAAAATTGTCCTCTAGCTTCCTACTTAAATTTACTTGTATATTCATATTCTTGACGTAGCCCTCAACTCATGACTATTTGGCTGTATTGATTTTCTATGCAATACAAATACGTTCAGCATTTTGCCATTGTTTTCGAAACCGTCCGGATTCATAATTACCTACAGCAAGATTTGAACCTGGTATCATGGCCGTTACAGGCGTGCTCTGTGCTTGGCCTCCACAGAGCCGGACTACTCTTCCCTCTACTTCTCTATAAGTTTAATATTCCGTCATATGCATCTGCAAACAATTACTATTGATATTCATTCTGGGAGAAAGTGGTGTGCGTGGAATCTGTATTTGTAAGCCCCAGGGAAGAGTCATATAATGGGATTCATAAAACCATACACTATAAAAACAAACGTCAGTGATGAGATTTGCGCATTTGGGAAATTGTGATTTTGAAACTCACATTAGATATCTCGTATGTGGTTTAGTGTCATTAAGTTATCACTTTTTTCCACATCTATGGTGATGATGACGTTGATGATGATTGCAGTCGTGATAATGATAGTGATGGTGACGATGTTTGCAGTGGTGATGATGATTGTGGTAGTGTTGGTGGTGGGAATGATGATGATGTTAGTCTTGGTAGTGATAATAATGATTGTCGTGGTTGTGTTGGTGGTGATGATGACTGTCGTGGTTGTGTTGGTGGTGGGAATGATGATGATGTTAGTCTTGGTAGTGATGATGATGATTGTCGTGGTTGTGTTGGTGGTGATGATGATGATGTTAGTCTTGGTAGTGATGATGATGGTTGTCGTGGTTGTGTTGGTGGTGATGATGATGATTGTCGTGGTTGTGTTGGTGGTAATGATGATGATTGTCGTGGTTGTGTTGGTGGTGATGATGATGATTGTCGTGGTTGTGTTGGTGGTGATGATGATGATTGTCGTGGTTGTGTTGGTGGTGGGAATGATGATGATGTTGTGTGGGTAGTTGTGGGTGATGGTGGTGATGGTTGTAGTGATGGCGATGATTAATATGAAAAGGATGATTATGTTGTTGATGATTCTAGGAAGTATGATGATGATGGTGCTAGTGGTTATATTGATGATGATGGTGGTACTAGTGGTTATACTGATGGTGATGATGGTGGTGCTAGTGGTTATACTGATGATGATGATGTTGGTGCTAGTGGTTATACTGATGATGATGATGGTGGTGCTAGTGGTTATAGTGATGATGATGATGATGGTGCTAGTGGTTATACTAATGATGATTATGATGATGGTGCTAGTGGTTATACTGATGATGATGATGGTGCTAGTGGTTATACTGATGATGATGATGGTGGTGCTAGTGGTTATTATGATGATGATGATGGTGGTGCTAGTGGTTATACTGATGATGATGATGATGGTGCTAGTGGTTATATTGATGATGATGGTGGTGGTGCTAGTGGTTATACTGATGATGATGATGATGGTGCTAGTGGTTATACTGATGATGATGATGTTGGTGCTAGTGGTTATACTGATGATGATGATGGTGGTGCTAGTGGTTATAGTGATGATGATGATGGTGGTGCTAGTGGTTATACTGATGATGATGATGTTGGTGCTAGTGGTTATACTGATGATGATGATGGTGGTGCTAGTGGTTATAGTGATGATGATGATGGTGGTGCTAGTGGTTATACTGATGATGATGATGGTGGTGCTAGTGGTTATAGTGATGATGATGATGATGGTGCTAGTGGTTATACTGATGATGATGATGTTGGTGCTAGTGGTTATATTGATGATGATGATGATGGTGATGATGGTGCTGGTGGTTATATTGATGATGATGATGATGGTGCTAGTGGTTATACTGATGATGATGATGGTGCTAGTGGTTATATTGATGATGATGATGATGGTGCTAGTGGTTATACTGATGATGATGGTGCTAGTGGTTATATTGATGATGATGATGATGATGATGATGATGATGATGATGATGGTGCTAGTGGTTATATTGATGATGATGATGATGGTGCTAGTGGTTATATTGATGATGATGATGATGGTGCTAGTGGTTATATTGATGATGATGATGATGGTGCTAGTGGTTATACTGATGATGATGATGATGATGATGGTGCTAGTGGTTATACTGATGATGATGGTGCTAGTGGTTATATTGATGATGATGATGATGATGGTGCTAGTGGTTATATTGATGATGATGATGGTGCTAGTGGTTATACTGATGATGATGTAGCTAGTGGTTATACTGATGATGATGATGATGGTGCTATGGTTATATTGATGATGATGATGATGGTGCTAGTGGTTATACTGATGATGATGATGATGATGATGGTGCTAGTGGTTATACTGATGATGATGATGGTGCTAGTGGTTATACTGATGATGATGGTGCTAGTGGTTATACTGATGATGATGATGGTGCTAGTGGTTATACTGATGATGATGATGGTGCTAGTGGTTATACTGATGATGATGGTGCTAGTGGTTATACTGATGATGATGATGGTGCTAGTGGTTATATTGATGATGATGATGACGACGACGATGATCATATTAATTATGAGTGATGGTAGTGGTGATACGATGATGATGATGGTGGTGGTGATGTGGAGTGTGTCACTCTTATTCCTTTTAACAGGCAATATCTCTACCTTCAGTTATAAATTGGTACTAATCTAGCAATCGTCTTTGATTGAAAATTTGAAAATCTTCACAAACTTCTCGATCAGTTTTGTGATGTTGAAAATTAAGGGACAATGTAATGTACAATACAATCCTTGAAGAACATCGTATTGACGGACGAACCGGGGGATAACGACGATATATAACTGATATTTAAAGAGTCAGACAATGATTATGTGAACATTATTCAAACTCTCATTTTAGTTTCGGAGTAAACATTTTCTTTCCAATTAGACGTAAAATTATGATTTTGAATACAGCGGCCCCGAAATGTGGTAAGTCTACTGGTATCATGTTTCCATATGTGGTAAGTCTACTGAGGTCATGTTTCTATATTTGTGTCCATTTTCGTTTTTAAATTACGTATTACTTATATTCACGTCAATCCCAGTTCCTAGCTTAAATATTGATAGAAGTACCACAATCCCTCGACTTGTACTATATAATATACGTATTTGATGTTTCTAGAGACAAACATTTGATTTAGCCATTCTATCAGAGTGCAGTCCATCAGGTTCCTCTTCATCTGCGCTTATTACAAGAGACGAATTATCTTTATCCATTAAAGAGATTATCAGAGAACGATGGCTTAAAAAAAGCATTGTAGAAACTCACAGCAGGGTTTCTCAAAGTGCGCGAATAACGCCTCCCTGGTGGCAGTGAGATAATTTAGGGAGGACGATATAAGTTCAATGGACAACAGTGGGGGAATGTAGCGGTAGTGGGTGAGAGCGCTTTATGGATTATACAACACATCAAATTGCACAAAAGATTAATGAGAATGCTTACTAATTTGTATGCATAATAAGAAGGGGTGAAATTCTATTAATGTTAACTGAACGCTGTATGACCCAACTAGAATATCTACTATTGAAAGCTTTTTAACTGTATTAAAAGTTAAAATTCAAAAACATTTCAACATCAAACTTTGGCTTGCAATCGCAATGAACATGAAAACTTACTTTATAAACTCAATGCAGCTAACTTTAAACGTTTGTTTATTATTGTTTTCTTGCTAGAAAATAAAACATGTAATTTGAGTATCTCTTTCTAGCGAGTCTGATAATATGACGGGAATTTTCGTAAATCATACTGTTTCTAAAGTTTCTATCCTCATTCATTGCTGAAGAAACTGCCTAAAATATGTCATCAGCGCAGTGTTTATTTTAAATATAAATTAATTGCCTGTCCTTCTAAAAGAACCATTGACATTATGCTTGACAATTAAGTTTGCATTTTAAATAGGCTATCAAGATATATTGATCTAGCGATCACTTGTGAAGAAAATGAAACAAACTTGCCTTAAATATGAAAAAATTACATTTGTAGTAACCGTACTAAATACAACTACATTTCTTGTTCGGCGGGGCCGGTGGTATATACAATGGTGCTAAATCAGGAAAAAGTTCGAGAACCACACTTGTACAGTAAACAATACACAATACACATGTCTCGGAAACAATACAAACAACTAATACACAATACATTTGTCTCAGTAACAATAAAGACAACGAATACACAATACACTTGTTTCAATAACACTAAAAACAATTAATTTTCTGCACATCCCAGGGAAAATTGAAAAGCAGAGACACAATAATTGAGCAGACGTATTGTTTATGTACGTGCGCACGCATATAATGATGCGCAGCTGCTTGTTTGCACATATTCAGATAATACACAATGACGAGGTGATATAATATTATAACTCGGCTGTCGGTGCATAAAAACATCATCATTAGGTGCCTTGCCGACTGACGGAGGCCATCATTAATCTCCACATCTCTATTTCTTGTATATTTTATCAGGATCATTGTTGACTATTTGCTATGCCACGATGTTAAAATAATATATTTTATTTATGCTATCACCCTTCATCTCTCTTGTCTTAAATTTTGCCTGTTGTGAGTATGTTCTCCATGCCTCCATTTCTCATAATGTGTCAAAAATAGAGTTTCTTTTATCATTATTAAGCAAGTCGACACCGGAAACACGAGAGAGAGGAAAGGGATTAAATCCTATTTTTGCGTGACACACACTTTTAATGATGGGCCCGACTCTACCTAGGTTATAATAGGGTGTCATATCATTACATAATAGAGGTTCGATACCATTACATTATAGTAGAGGTCGAAGATCAGGTACACTATCCTCCAAGCCTACATAAGAACATAAAATAGTACCGGTTTAGCTGTTCGACCACCAAAACAGCTGTCAAAAAATGTAGAGGACTGATTTCACTGTGATCAGATTTTACAATATTAATTCCGTCCTTCTTAACAGAGCAGCAAACTGCCTGACCAGATTAGCACTCAATATCAAGTAACTCTGTAGCTGCAATAGATAATACTCACTTAACTCTGTAGCTGCAATAGATAAAACTCACTTAACTCTGTAGCTGCAATAGATAAAACTCACTTAACTCTGTAGCTGCAATAGATAAAACTCACTTAACTCTGTAGCTGCAATAGATAATACTCACTTAACTCTGTAGCTACAATAGATAATACTCATGTATCTCTGGACAAAAACTGTCTAGTATACAAAATATGACACTGCATGACATTGAATCTATAGCCTCATACACACAAGACTACTCCGAAGGCGCAAGTGTCGGGACAATGACACAAATACAACGGCGACACAATGTATTTCCATTCTCTGGACTACATCCTGCTGGAAATCTAGAATTTATTATGGTCCTGCTTTAAGAGAGATCAGAAGTTTGAAAATGAACGCTGAAGAAGAAGAAATACACACAAGACAAATCCTCTCATAAACTTCATGAAATATAGTGTGATGTTTTTATTTTATCATTTGATGTTTTATTCGATGTTTAATTTGATCATAGTTACAAAAATTACCCTCATAGTAAGTAACACCATAATCAATCACAATATACATGAGTTTACTGTGGTTACATCAAACCGCATGTCCTACAACCATAAAAATAATGGTATTTGTGGTTCCGGTAATCCGTCTATCACAACCTCTGTATTATATATTTACTCTTATTTTTTTGGGTATCTAGTTTACTATGAAATAACTGTTCTGAAATTTCGTCCATGAAATTTCTTTTTCCACGTTAACCTTTCAACCATTTTTCTGGAAGAATGCACTTCTCTTCCAGTAAACTGTGTTGACGATGTTATAGATTGTTATCACTTAAAGTCACAATCTTCTCTGTGCAGGCAGTGTGATCAACTTCTAACTGGTTCTGGATTCTTGAAGTGTGGACAGATAATCTTTCGATTATCTCTCTTGTACTCAAGAGTTCAGTCTCAGTCTGGTCACAACGCACAAAAAAAAACTATCACAAGAGATCCTTGTGTTTGTACACAGCGGTTCTCTTAAGGAAACTTTTTGTACACATCGGTTCTCAGCAGGAAACTATGTACTGTAGAAGTTGTCAGAAAATGTATAATTTTCATTGTTACTTGTATGTGACTGAAGCAGTAATTACGTGTACTGATACTGCAATTTAGCGAACACTATAAACCCCCATACATGAAAACACCTCCAGTAACTATCTTGTACGGTAGCTTCAATGTTGTTATCACATGGATGTTGTTATCACATGGATGTTGTTATCACATGGATGTTGTTATCACATGGGTGTTGATATCACATGGATGTTGTTATCACATGGATGTTGTTATCACATGGATGTTGTTATCGCTACAATTTGTTTTAATTTTTAAAAAAGAAAATTAGAAAATTACTAATTTATTATTATTATTATTATTATTATTATTATTATTATTATTATTATTATTATTATTATTATTTTCATCGCATTTATTGTTTTTCATGCCATGCTCATTTCGCTTGCGAAGGAGGAACAACATCACTATAAGCACACACATATATATACGCACACACACACACACCTTGTACAGTAACTGCAATGTTGCTATCACTATAATAAACACACAAACACACACATTTGATGTTAGTCTTTCAACCACAAATATAAATCTCGAATATTACAAATGAGCGGTTGTATGATTAGAGAATCAGAAAGCTCGTCTAAGTTCCGTGTTGTATTTTCCATTTCAAATATCTCAGACCTAAGCAATTTCCCTTCAACTTGCCCGCAGCTAGCGTTACTGTGATTATTTAGTCCAGATGAAACTCCAAGTGTTTCAAATCAGTTGTCAATATTTGAATTAAAAAATATCGGAAAATAACAGCAAATCAAAAATTCTAGTTTCCCAAGGACTGCCAACTAAAATACTGAAAGTTGAACACTTTCTGAGATATTAAATATAAATCGTCCCCAAATAAACTGAAGTCGCTATAATACTGAAATAATATTATCTTAAAGAAAATATTGAATGGTATTTTACAGTAGTAGAGGAGGTTAAAACTACTACAGACAGACAAAATAGTCCTGACTCAGTGAGACCAGACTGTAAAGTTGAAATGTTATGTTGTGTTTTATTGATTGTGGCTGGTTTATTAGTGATGGTGGTGGTAGTAGTGGGGTCCATTTTAATACCATTAATATATATAAGGAATACAAGAGACCTGCATTTTGCAATGACTGATAGTACTTATTCAGCATCACTCCTCCTTTTGTTTTCGTTTGGGTTAGGGTCTGTGTTTTTATTTCGTTTGTTATCAAACTGTCACGTGATCATTCTCATAGCAGAACAACGGTCATAGAATATTTTCAGCAGAATGTGGTCCAGTGAGCTGAAATGCATTGTGGCATCGTGTTATTTCGCTAGTAGCAGGACACATCCGACTTCCGTGTTGGTAACAAATACATTCCGTATTTTTACAACTTCCACTAAACAGTAGACGTCTGTAACCAAATCGAAAGTACAGTTGGTCAGCCGTACAAGAGAACTGGTACCTGTAACTCCCCGCTTATCATCAAGCTTGAAGTTAACCACTGGAACTGATGTTTGACCTTTAGTCAATGTCTTGCGTCCATATCTTCACAGCCACAGGCGCCCACAAATACAACTTGTCACCCATACCTATTTTCTAATATTAAAATCCGTAGAAAATATAAGGGAAGGACATTTCAACCCCCTGCCCCCTAAGGAAAGTCAGAATAAAATCTATAGTACTGGGAAGCAAGCCCACACTACCGACCCACTCTTTCCCCTCTTCATGATCTTCCAAAAAAAGGTCAACAAATGTCCCATGAAAGAAAGTGTCAGATTATCTTTTTTTAATGATTGTGGCTGGTTTAGTAGTGGTGGTGGTGGTAGCAGTGGTACCAGTCCCCCCCCTCTCCCCTAACGAAAACGTATCTACAGTCCTACGAATATTTACTTTAGTATACATTTCCTTGGTGGAAAGAAAAACCGTACTAATCTTCTAACAGATCGACTAAAATCTGGTTCAACAATCAGTGTGCTAACCATCGTGAAGCTGGTACAGCGACAGAGTAAGTGTTGGCGATAACTTGATTGGCGTCTAATAACAATCTCCTGTCTCGGTTAATAAATATAATCAGTGATATTAGTCTTTGATACATCTAACAGAAAGAGAACCTAACTGTTTAATATTTTGAAGGGGTCAATATGGGAGCAGAAAAGGGGGAGGAGATAATCATATGACCTGACAGTCAGGTCTTAAGAAGAGACAAATGAAGGTTCGGCACGGATTTCCTGGAAATTGTTCTATTTATCTTCAAAAGAACTAGGCAGATAAACTCAACTAACTTTGGTCAATGAACACTTTGGTTCCATAGAATGTATCTCTTATGGTGAGAACCGCTTATTTCAACCGCATGACTTTATTCCAGTTTGGTTATATCAGAGTTTTATAACCATCAAAATATAGTGGAGATGCATTTCTGGTAGTCCAGTCACCACAACCACTTGACTAATCCCTTACATATAGCAATGGACACTTTATTATTTTCTCGGAGTTGACTTGCCGATTAACTGAAATGCAACGTTTTCTTCCCCTAAAAAACAATATAGGTGCAACATGGGGATCAGTCACCAGAGTGGCATGATAATCCAAAAATCTGGAAATGAACAAATTTAAATTCACATTCCTAAATCCAACAGATATGGCCTTTCTATGCGTCCCCCAGACGGTCATTTAGCAATAAGAAGAAGCAATCCGTTGAAAATGTTATCAGAAATTGTGACTTTTCAAGTGATCATTTCACAACGAAAGATTTTCCTTTGCGTATTCCTCTTTTTTCTTCCATATCTTTAAACATATTATTTCTGAATAATGCTGCTCCCGCGTGCAGGTTCTGTCTCCAGACATCCCGAGTTTCGGCCGTATGTTCCCAGTTTTTGTTTCTATGTGGAAGCCTTTCATTGCGGATTTACATATGTCTTTATACCATAGTATTGGTCTACCGCGAGCTTGATGGCCTTCAGCCAGTTCCCGAATAGTACTTATTTTGTAATCCTTGCGGTAAATGGCAGTTTAGCATTATGCAGACGAGACCCAGGCAACGCAATCTATTAATATTGACTGTTTTCATAGCAGATTGTAGCTAAGTGCGGTGCAACTTTTTTTCGTGCAATTTAATGTTTAAGGTCTTGTCGGAGAAATCTTAGGTGAAAGATGTTTAAGACTCCTGTTTGATGTAGGCAGTCTATGTTTGAGATACGTATTATAGTGTACTCAGCATACCTATTTGATATATCTGTATCTTTGTTTCCAATTTTAGGTTATGGTTTTTCAAAGCTCGCTTTGACAGTCCACCAAAAATGGTATATACTAGCGTATATTTCATTGTCTAGGGAAAGTGTGAATGTAATTGGGGCTTATAGGTAACAAAAGTTGTCGACTTACTTTATATGAGTGTTGTTTAAGGTGATGTTTGCTGGTACTGTAGATTCCTGACACATTGCCACAGTTTAGTGATACTTATTGTCATAGAGAAAAGCTCACAGGCCTTTGCCAATGTTGTCAATTTGGGACTGCAAGGTGGACTCACTGTGTGCCACTAGTGCTGCATCTTCAGTAAAGAAAAACTCGCTTATGAGTATTTCTGAAGTTTTCGTCTTGGCTTTAATACGCGCTAAGTTGAAGAGTGATTCATTTTAACGGGTGCGGATGAAAACGTCACCTGCTGAATCTGCAAGAGCATGTTTCAGAAGCGCTTTGAAGAAGATTCCGAAGAGGGTCGGGGCTAGAACTCACCCCTGCTTTACTCCGGTCTTTACTGCAAAGCTATAAGCATATTGCCCTCGAACGATACGTTTGCGCGTATTTAAATAAAATATAACGCATGACATGTCCAAAAACTGTACTCACTTCCATTTTCTCTATCTGAGTGGATGTTGTTTACTTCTTCCATTCATCTATCTGTATTCTTCTATTTTCTGTTTCTGCGTGAATGTTGTTTACTTCTTCCATTCATCTATCTGTATTCTTCTATTTTCTGTTTCTGCGTGGATGTTGTTTAAATCTTTCATTCATCTATCTGTATTCTTCTATTTTCTGTTTCTGCGTGGATGTTGTTTAAATCTTCCATTCATCTATCTGTATTCTTCTATTTTCTGTTTCTGCGTGGATGTTGTTTAATTATTCCATTCATCTATCTGTATTCTTCTATTTTCTGTTTCTGCGTGGATGTTGTTTAAATCTTCCATTCATCTATCTGTATTCTTCTATTTTCTGTTTCTGCGTGAATGTTGTTTAATTATTCCATTCATCTATCTGTATTCTTCTATTTTCTCGTGAATGATGTCACTTAAAATCTAAAATGCATTCAGCGCGTACTCATCGTACTTCCTTCTGGAATACTGAAATCAATACAGAACTCACTAGTGATTTTTATCCAGCATACGTGATAACATTGAGTTGAAAATTTGTTCTGGAAATAGTTAACTTTGTGTTTTATGTTTCTTTTATTTATTTTCAAATTTTGATTGTTTTGTTTTTCAATGACATGCCGCAGTTTAAAAAACAATGCCTTACGCAAATTTGCAATTAAATTATATTACAATTTACTAGAAAACTAATATGGCTATAATACAGTGTGTCTTTAAGGTCACCGTGCACTTATTTACGTTGCTGTGACACTATGTTACATGAACTGTAGGTATTTAATGCAGATCTGTGTGACGTTATGAAGCGACAACATTTATGAAAAATAAAACAATATTGATCAGTCAATAAAGAATTTCGAAAACTGGTTCGAAGCTCAATTGTGTATGTAATTTCTTGGTCAACAAATAAAAATTAACTTTTCAGCTAACGGCAATCTGTCAAAACACGATGTACACTGGACAATGGAAATACACAACGTTCAATGACGTCATTTTGAGCACATATATTTCATTTTAAATTCAGTGCATAGTGACTTTATAGACGCTATATAATTTCTCTGCACTCCTAACATCTCTTATGTGCTCAGTCATTTTGTGACTGTTTTAAGTTTTAGGTTAAGAGCACTTACAAAATAGTAACGGCAACGATTTCGATTTTTTATTGCAGACATAAATTTGCATGTTCATATGAGCTGGTTATAATAAAGTTATTTTTTATACAAAATAAATCTCCTTCGTAGAACGTTGTCCTCGCTGATACACGGTAAACCTTTTGTTTTTGTGCAGGTGAATAAAGATGAACGATAGATACCGATATTAACAAAGTATTCTTCCCTCTTTGTGTTCGTTCTCAAACTCCTGCTGGCTATCGAGATGCAATCCAGACAAAGGCAGCCACAAGATGAAGAACTTTCTATGTAATATATGTTTATTATTTAATAATTTAGTAGAGTTATTAAACATTATATAACACCAATCATGATGTATGGAAGTGAATCATGCCCACTCAACGGAAAAATATGAACTTGTGTGGAGGTAGAAAACATTTTATGTGACAGAATAATTGTGGAAACGATATGAACAGATAAATAAACGTAATGAAAACATCTCTCAATAAGTTAAATAATCAAATACTGATCACTTGTTTCAGAAGAACATATAGTCTATATTCTGTAATAATATATTGAGCATATCTGGTCAATAGAAACGGCTTAAAGATTGTTCCTAGAAGATCCCTAAATATTAATATAGAATAAGCATCGTAATGGTATCATAAAACAGTGGTTCTCAAAGTGAGATATAATGCCCCACGGGGAGCAACGACGACCCGTAAAAGGGGGAAGGGGACAACAATTTCTGGAATCGGGTGAGAGAATTAAAGGCTCGTCAAGATTATAGCAGTTCGCATGAAGGTACCGCTTGAACAATAAAAACAAGTTATAGCGCTGAAGCGTAGAGGGCCTTGTTGATTTGTAAAAAATAAAAAAAACCTAATGCACTTTAAGACAGCAGGAGAGCCATGAAAGAAAATATATACCAATTGGGGCCTCTGATAATAAATGTTTAGAATCACTGCTACGGGGAGGGACTTCTTTCTTTGCAATAAATGCAGAAATGTTCCACCTCTTGTTTCCAAGTATCACTGGTTAATTCATGTACTCCGGTCGGGATATTTTTAAGTCTCTTTAGATGATGCCTATAATAAATTAAATGAACAATATTTATTTTATTTTTTTTTGGGGGGGGGGGAGGGGGGAGGGGAACGGGTCCAGGGATTTTAACTGAAAAGATTTGAGACTTGTTGACAAGGAGTGGGCGTGGCGGGGTTAAGAAACGTTTACATCAGCAATAAATACTGTTATTTTTACAAATTAAATGTTTGAATTTGAAATATGGTAAAAAATGTAAAACAAACCATTTATTTTTTATTATTTTCCTGCAAATTAATTGTGTTTAAAAGAAGGGGGAATATATGTTGACATATTTAAACAGGATTGGGTGGGAGGGGGTGACACAGCCCGGGGGGGGACGTAAAAAAGGCAAAATAATTTTTGACGTAATTTATGAACCACTATCTCACTCTAGTGGTTGTCTGTCTATATTTACCTTGCTATGATACAGTAACTCTCCGTAGATTTTAGTGTCACTTGTGACAATCTGTAGTATTTCTTTGTCATTGTTCTGTCCAGAAATGTCATTTATATAAGACCGTTTAATTTATCCCCTGTGTTAACAGTGGGGTGCTGTTATTTATCCAATTCAGAGAGTGTTTTATTGAATCGTTACAAAATACTAGAGAGCAAAATTAAAGCAATAGTGGACTGACTTCCTTGTACTCAGCTGACTCCATAGTTTTGTTAATTTTAAGGTACCTCTTCTAGTGAGGTACGCTTATTTTAACCGCTGACGCAAATCCAACGTGGGTATATCAGAGTTGTTAATCATAAAATAATAGTAAAGGTCGCGAGTCTGGTATCCAGTCACTACGACCTAAGGAGTATGTACTACACACGTCTCAACGAATCGGAACGACGCCTGTCGAGAGAACCACTAATAGCAGGTAGCTCCGTAACTTCAAGGAATAATTCCCGGAAATCGAAAAATTCGCTTTGTAAACAAGATGCCGCGAAAGGTAATCGAAGCAACGTCTCCTGAATGTAATGTGAACGGGTTAACCACAACGCCAGGCAGATCTCCTCCACATATGATGCTTATTGAAATAATTGCGCTTAAAAAAAAAAGTTCTCTAGAAATATTCCTCCAAGCGAATCCCAAACTGCACCACCTATCTTACCTTATGCGACTAATCATTGGTCAGTTTGCGTATCGCCATCACAAAAAGTTGAAAGTCTAGATATGTGACGTGTTTTGGGATCTGCGCGCAGAACTTTTCTGAAGAAGACTTTGGTCAAACATTATACAGAAACGTTAAAGTTCCGTGGCTCCATCAGTCAGCAGATAAAATACATTCATTTTGCTTATCTATAATGCCAATGTTCCTCATGCAAAAGTATAGATGAGCATGGCATTGAAACAGTCAAATTATTTTGACTCAGTAGTCCATTTTGAAACAAAAAAAGAAAATATGCTTCAATGTTATCAGGAACAAAGAAGCAGACAGGCAACAATGTTATCAGGAACAAAGAAGCAGACAGGCAACAATGTTATCAGGAACAAAGAAGCAGACAGGCAACAATGTTATCAGGAACAAAGAAGTAGACAGGCAACAATGTTATCAGGAACAAAGAAGCAGACAGGCAACAATGTAATATATCATTTCGCATTCATGTCTTTCAAATCGCCTGCAGTATTCTAATCTGTTCGATTATTTTACTTGGTATCCTATCAAACATTTTTCCATTACTTAGAATAACCCGGTAGTTGTATTCAGTTAATTTGATCGATTGGTTTACTTCCCTACTTACGGAAAGAGATCGCATACTAAATCCTTCCTGTTTGACTGTTTACCGAAGACACCAACACTAATTAATACCACTGGGAAATTTCCATAAAGGGCGCTTCTCTCTAATGCTTCCAAGAGACACTATATTTTTATAATGAAATCTGCAAATATTGGTTATGTTTCTAGTATCAACTATATAATTACAAATAATTATTTCAGAAATAATGAGCGAATTAATATTGGTATTAACAATGTCGTTTCCTTACTTACGTTAATGTAGAGTAGAGACATTACTGATAGTTTTAGATAATGAATTGAATGACGGTAACATAGCGTATGGAAATTGATGTTAGATAACGTTCGTAATTATGCTAGTGAGTGCGGAGTATGGTGGGAAAAGGAGCAGAAATAAAGGGCAGAATAGGACAGTAAAAATAACATTGAAGGAAATGAACATAACCGAAGACACACGGCATCGACGATGATTGTGATGATAATGGCGATAATAATGATAATTATGACGTGTTAGATGGTGATTATGTTGATAATATGATAATGACGACGGCGATGAAGACGATTGGTGATGATTATGATGATTGATGGCTATGGTGATAAAAATATTGATGATGGTGATGATGTTGATGAAGACGATGACGATTGCGATGATGTTGAGTATGATAATTTATTATGATAATGATGATGATAATGATGTTAACTATGATGATAATAACGATGATGATGATGATGATAATTTGGTATCTTGAAAATACTAATGATGACGATAGTTCTGATGTTGTTGATGATGATAGATCCCCGATGATGAAGAGTGTTTAACTCATACTCCCCATGCAAGGAGATGCAGTGGAAATATCAGCTGGAGACTGATGTTATTCTGTCATTCATTTTGATGGGTGTTTTCCACGTCGCTTGCAAATCTCTGATGTTTGTTTTGACTCAATGTGAATGTAAGGTACAACATCCACTACTGTCGTATCAAGAAACTCTCCAACTTTTTGAAATATCGCCTGATAAGCTACTCATCATCATCAGGTGTATATCCTGAACAGGATGTAGCAGTCATCACAGCGTTTCGAAACTTCTATATATCATGAACCAGTCTTTCTGTTTCTGTTATTGTCTTGTTCAGGTGGTCTTTGATGTCTTGCGTCCATCTTCGTCTTGGTCTGCCTCTTGTTCGTCCCCCTGGCATCATCCCCTCCATTATGGTTTTTCTAGGCCACCATGGCGTTTGATATGGCTAAAATATTGTAGTTTTCTGGAAAGAACCATGCTGTTTAGGCAGTTTTATTTCTCTCAGGATGGTTACATTGGTGATCTTTTTGGTCCATGGTATTCTGAGGATTTTTCTGTAACATTTTGTTTCAAAGGCTGCTATTTTATTTTTCACTTTGTTGGTGATTGTCCAGGATTCACACCCATATATTGCCACTGGGAATATGCAAACTCTTAGGAATTTTAGTGATACGTTAATGAACAGTACTTTTAATTATGAAGGTATCCGTGGTGTAGCAGTTGATGAGATCACTTTGTGCTCAAAAGATCGTGAGTTCAATTCCCGCAGGAAGCTTCTTGTTTATAAAGTAGCTTCTTGTTTGTCAGAGATCCTTGAAGATCATCGCTTGAAGCTAATTCGAAATTCTGGATAATAATACAAATATCAAAGTTTGTGTGAAACAGCAATGTTGTTTATTATTACATAGCTATTTCACTATATATTTTGGTAAAACTGCATTTTTTACCATGATTGTGCTTAAAACAAAGAACTGCAACTTTTTGGTCTCCGTACGGTAATCATCTCAGTTCATCACAGGATTAATAAGTTAACGGATAGAAACAGCAACAAAAGTCCTACTGGCCTCAATGAAAGTATCAAAGAATCCAGTTGTAATAATATAAAATTGAGTTGAAATGTTATAGCACGTAAGTACAGTATTAAAGTGATGTATTTTAAAATTCAAAGTTGTAGTTCGTTTTGGAACTAGTTTTCAGAATTGACAGATTCGAAGTCGTACATTTAGTAAAACTACATATTTTTCATATGTAAATATGTGACTTGTGAATGTGATAGTAATTGCTTATTTCCACGACACATTAACATCGTGTGCTGTTTTCCCTGCTCATCTGTCGTCTATGGTGATTTACAATATTTGACTATTTTATGCCCGTTGTTTGTTTAGAACACCATTTTTTAAACTGGATAAGTTATACCACCACGTACGTGTAACAATATTCGTAAGGATTATGTTTTTATCAATTATTACTATTTATGCTGATTTAATGTTTAAACTTCTTACAAATTGTACAGATATTTATGAGCATACAGTATACCGCTAAACATATCCTGCAAGACTGCAATACACTAAATCAGTTAAGGGAAGAACACTGGCCTACAGAGATGGATATCCCCAAAAAAATGTATGGGAGCACTGTTGAGATTTCAAATACAGCAGCATTCATTAAGAAAACCGGATTTGCTGTGTAACCATGTCAAACTGCGAACGAGAAGAAGAAGTATACATTATTTATGTGAAGGTGTCAAGGTCTTATTAAAAATATTATTTTTACCTGGGCCTCACAGAGGTTGTAAAAAAAATGGGCTGTTGTCTACATATTAATACATATTTCTACAATTGCTCAAAAGGATTCAAGAGATGTATTGCTCGTAATTTCTAGTGATAGAACATAATAAACTTACATATACGTATAATTCGTTCTCAGTGTCTTTCTCTTGTAACATAACAACGGCACTTGTTGATTTCCAGTAGAACCTAATCCAGATAGTAGATGTACGTTATGTTGCGACCTTTTTTGTGTGCTATGATTGTCCGATACTTTCGACTTTGGCGGTTGTATGTAGGCCTATATGTTCAGTGTTTTAATCATTTGATTTGTCTTGTCTTTGGTCTATCAAACCCTGAGAGTCATCTCCTGTTGACTTCAATGATACAATATAAAACTGTTTCAGTTTTTCTTGATTGCGGTTAAGTGGTCTCAATGTTTGGGGTCTTTTTAAAGTAGAAGAGCATGTCTTATATTTTGTAGAGCATGGTAAGATATCGGGTCTAACTAGAGAGTAGATAGTCTGCAATTTGGGTTATTATTGAGGCCCATTCTGTTTCGATGGGGATTGAGTAGGCAACGCCCTGTTTTGATGGTGATTGAGTACGCAGTGCCCTGTTTCGATTGGGATTGAGTAGGTATTGCCCTGTTTCGACGGTGATTGAGTAGGCAATACCTATTTTCAGTGCCACTATCACTGAACGTCCGTAGTCATATCTCTAGTAGGTAATTATGTGTGCTACAATTAGTTTACTGATCCTCTCGCATGAAAAAACCCTAGTCCGTTTTATCATCTAACTGAATGTTTAATACTTTCATCATAGACTGATTGTTCTCAACTGTTTCGGTCAGTATCGACCTGACCACGGATATCTACATATTTAACCAATGTAATGTCTCAATCTGCATGCATTCAGACATTCTAAATAATTCTGCTATTCTCCACCCATTAGGTACAATGAGATTGGATGAGCAAATGTCGAACCTCACAAACGGGGCAACAGACGGACAACGGAGGTCTCAAAGTATAGAGATAATTGTCTTGATGATTATGCTGTTAGTGTTCTCGGTGGTAGGATCAGTGGGCAATGGAATGGTCATATTTGTGTTTCAGGTAAGCTGATCTTCCATACTTATATATAAACAGTGTTTTCTTGTTGTATAGTCTTCTTATCAAGTAGCGATCAATACAGAAATTTAGCATTGCTTTCTGAATGGTTCGATCGAAATTCACAACTGTAACGTCTCGACTCTGAAACATTATGTACACTCTGAACCGATGGCTCTGAAATAATAAACACTATGCGTTCGGTTGTGATAGATTGTGCACACTAAACCTTTCGACTCTGAAACACTTTGAACTCATGTCGCTATATTTCTCTCTTGGCCCTCTTTTCATTCTGGACATAATGAAATCAGTCAACTCTCTACAGTCTCTCTTGTATAACTCTCCTAAGATCTAGCCAACTGTACCACGTTCTTCTTACATCTTCTTCTATACATCTTTCCCACCTGTTCTTTCATTGACGAACTTTTCTATTATTTTACGAGTCCACATAAGGACACCTGCACAGTGATACATGTAAGGAGATATTCAAGCATGTTACACTTCAACCGAAATTGCTTCTTAGAATAACCTGATTTCGTTCTGTATTGGTCTTTTAAAGAAAAAAACACACAATTTCGGCCATTTTTTTCTTCAAATTACTGGTTGAAACAAATTCTCCGCATTTATTGTTAGCTATATAACTGATTCGACGTAGTTGCAGCTCTGACAGATAGGATTTCAGTATATTTTAGCAAATAGCGATTGGTATACAAGCTTATAGCTTCATTAACCCTTTCCTCGCTACCCCATGCCACATTGAAGAAGATCATAGTTTCCCCAGCGTGTAATTATTTAAATAATATTTAAATTTTACAAAAATTCTCTACTTCTCCTATTTTATATTTATCCTAACATTTACATTCTACATTTCTCCT
The DNA here is from genome assembly GCA_034231615.1 of Meghimatium bilineatum. NCBI lineage: Eukaryota > Metazoa > Mollusca > Gastropoda > Stylommatophora > Philomycidae > Meghimatium > Meghimatium bilineatum. Next base: position 35,894,026 of record CM067300.1, read on the forward strand.
AATATTAATACTTTATATTTCTCCTAACACTTATATTATTTATTTCTCCTAATATTAATATTGTATATATATCCTAACATTTTTATATATCGCGTAACATTTATGTTCTATATTTCTCCTACAACTTAGATACATCAGTGGTTTCTCTGTTGTGTCGCACAGTATAGAAATCGCGATGACTGCGTTACTTTGAAAATTGGTATATCGATTACTTGGTTTATTAGCTTCCTGTAATCAGTATGAGAGATCTTAAACTTCGATAATGACTGTAAAAAATCCATATCGATCGAGTATTGATGCAATAATCTCACAGTGCAGCATAACTTCTTGACCCTAACATGTATACATTACTATCTCACAGAATGTATATCAGTAGTAAGCCTTTTACATATGACTGTTGTACAAAGATCAAATAAACAAATAATGGGATTAAATCTAGGCTAGAAGTACTATTCTTGGATTTCAACTCTGTATTAATTCACTATTTTTTCTTTTTGTCTTTTGCCAATGTCGTGTATATATTTGTCTATGGGCGAATCGCATAATACTATTTATATCTGCGTTTCAGTAGTATTATTAAGTTCATATCGAACAGGCGTTGAATTCTTCGGTAAACATTGTTCTCACTACGTTGTGGAAAGAATACCTCGGATGACACACATGAGAGTAAACAGCATTTATAAAACTACAATTGAACCAGTCTTTCTTGTGTCCGGAGTAGCTCAATTCGTACGAGCTATTACACGTATATTATGGGATGGACTGCGTGTTCGAAACAAGGGATAATGTTTCTTTACTTTTTTTGTGGTTATATATCACTGACATATATCAAAGTCATCACTTCATTTTAAGAAAAATATTCGTATCTATTCTATTTTTATTTTGTGTTGGCGCAAACAAAACAGTGATAATAAACATTTCCGTTGTCTGGGGTGCAACTTGTAGTATGCAATTTATGAATGCATTCTTGTAGTAGACCACACTGATGAATTCATCCTTGTAGTAGGCAATTGATGAATATATCCATGTTGTAGGCCAATGATGAATGTATCCTTGTAGTAGACCATTCATGAATGCATCGTTGTAGTAGACCACAATAAGGAATTCATCCTTGTAGTAGAACCATTATGTAGTAGACCACCTATATGGTAGACCACTAATGTAGCTAAACACTAATGTAGTAGACCACTGATGTAGTAGAACACTGATGTAGTAGACCACTGATGTAGTAGACCACTGATGTAGTAGACCACTGATGTAGTAGACCACTGATGTAGTAGAACACTGATGTAGTAGAACACTGATGTAGTAGAACACTGATGTAGTAGAACACTGATGTAGTAGAACACTGATGTAGTAGAACACTGATGTAGTAGAACACTGATGTAGTAGAACACTAATGTAGTAGAACACTGATGTAGTAGAACACTAATGTAGTAGAACACACATGTAGTAGACCACTGATGTAGTAGAACACTGATGTAGTAGAACACACATGTAGTAGAACACTGATGTAGTAGAACACAGATGTAGTAGAACACTGATGTAGTAGAACACTGATGTAGTAGAACACTGATGTAGTAGAACACTGATGTAGTAGAACACTGATGTAGTAGAACACTGATGTAGTAGAACACACATGTAGTAGAACACTGATGTAGTAGAACACACATGTAGTAGAACACTGATGTAGTAGAACACTGATGTAGTAGAACACTGATGTAGTAGAACACTGATGTAGTAGAACACTGATGTACTAGAACACTGATGTAGTAGAACACTGATGTAGTAGAACACTGATGTAGTAGAACACTGATGTAGTAGAACACTGATGTAGTAGAACACTGATGTAGTAGAACACTGATGTAGTAGAACACTGATGTAGTAGAACACTGATGTAGTAGAACACTGATGTAGTAGAACACTGATGTAGTAGAACACACATGTAGTAGAACACTGATGTAGTAGAACACTGATGTAGTAGAACACTGATGTAGTAGAACACTGATGTAGTAGAACACTGATGTACTAGAACACTGATGTAGTAGACCACTGATGTAGTAGAACACTGATGTAGTAGAACACTGATGTAGTAGAACACTGATGTACTAGAACACTGATGTAGTAGACCACTGATGTAGTAGAACACTGATGTAGTAGAACACTGATGTAGTAGAACACTGATGTAGTAGACCACTGATGTAGTAGACCACTGATGTAGTAGAACACTGATGTAGTAGAACACTGATGTAGTATACAATTGATTTTCCTACAAAAATAAAAAGGTCAAAAAGCGTAGAGGATTGACTTCCTCCGTTCCTAGCCTCTAAAAGAATCGGTATGCAACCTGCCGAGAGTACCACTCATAGAGCGTAAATCCGTAACTTCAAGCGATAATCCCCGGAGATCTCCTAAAAACATCCAATTTTTTACAAGCCGTCGAGAGTAGGATGCGAAACCGAGACATCTTGAGCACAAAGTGAACAACTTAACCACTACGCCAGATATAAAAATGTTACAAGAAAAATATAGCAAGTATGAGAAACAAAGCTGAAAAAATTGTGGCATAGAAATCCTATAAATACAACTATCTCAGATATAAAATAATAACATTGCTATCGTTTTAATGAGATTGAAAACATAACATTGTCAACAAACTAATGTTAAGATAAAAGTAAAGACTTATCAGCAAAATAAACGCTAAGATAACACCATAACATTATCAACTATAATAATAGTAGTAGAAAAAGGTACAAATTATTCATAGCAATAAAATTACTTAGATAAAAACACTACCATTCTAAAATATAAATGTGTTCACAGAAAGAAAAAAACACATAACATTAACAACATTAGTAAATCACGTCTGATAGTTTAGCAAAGAATATTTGATTCTTTTCGTTGAACGGACGCCTTCACAACATAAATAAACATAATATCTGCTTTTAAATGTTAGGAGACAAATCGATTCCATTTTATTTCTTTTCCCCTTGGAAGATGGACATTTATAGCACTCACTGGAACATCTGACGGGAATAAACATACACAAATGTTGATTGTATCCCTACGAGTAATACTTCTTTGCGGAAAAATAACAAATGTGGGTTTTTTTCTTCGGTTTATATCGCTGAATTTTACCTAAAATCTGAGTACAATTTCTTCTTCTTGTTGTTCTGCGTTCGTTCTCAAACTCCAGCAGATTAGCAGGATGTAGTCCGAAGAACGGAATGCGTTGTATCATGGTTTACAGAACTGCTGCGACATAAATGCCTTTCGGCCTGAGAAATTCGATTTCAGTATGGCTTTGGGTCACTGACCCTATATGGGATGGGGCAGCCAACTAAATCCCATAACCTCCTTAGTCGCCATTTACGAAATGCATGGAAGGTAAACAGTGTTGCTATTCTTTGCTTCCCTTTTGGGCCCCGGCAACACACGGGCATAAGTACAATTTTAGATTAAGTATAAATATAGCTCTTATGGCAATGTTGGCTTATTTTAACCATGCGCGTGAGTCCAAATTGGTTATATCAGAGCTTTTGTTTAATAAACATTCTGAAGGTTGTAATACGGTAAACGGCAACCTCTGAGAATATATTGCACCAAATTATGATTTTAATTAGTCGTTTAATTTGTATCATTTGTGTGGCGATTTACACGCAACTTTCAACCGAGACATAATTTCAATTTGTTTACATCAGAGGTTTTTGACCATCAATAATAATGAAGATCGTAGTTCAGGTAATCATGTCAGCACGATACACTTGGAGTTTAACGTTTGGTTTGATTAAATAAAATGTACCTCTTATGGTGAGGTACGCTTCTTTCAACCGCGAACGTTGGTTAATAGGTTATATCAGAGCTTTAAAAACATTAAAAAATAATGGAGGTCGTGGCTCAGGTAACCCGGTATCTACCACCTCACATTAATACAGTGATAATTAATTGGTTTACATGACATAAATCAACCTTGTGATTTTATCGAACACGCTGCGGTTACATTAGCAATGTTTGGAGATTTCAGAACGACGGACATGATTACACGATGTTATTGTCATCTCTTTCCTTTTTCTGACAACTTCCACTGAGCATAACAGATTTGGCAGACCAGAAAATTAATGTTTGCTTCTCTCACTGCGCATCTTGAGCACAGGTTATAAAACACAAACAAAACAAATTGATTGTTTCCCCTTGACGTATACGCCTATAGCCTCCCTTTGTTCTGGATATTCTATATTATTTATTCTACTGCTTCTTCTGCGTTCATTCTCAGACTCATGCCGAATGTAGGCCAGAGAACAATGCATTCTGTGTAATGGTTTACAGGTTTGCTGCGATATCTGCACTTTTTAGACTGACACATCCAACTCCATGACTGTTGGGCCAATATGACCTTGTATGGGACGGGACAGTCAATTCCACTCCATAATCTCCTTAGTCATCTCCAAGAACATTAGTCATCTTAGTCATACTTAGTCAACACACGGGGTGACATTATTTAAATTATTGGCTAAACTGTTTTCGTCTTTAGTGCTTATTCTCAACCTCTTGTTTGGTATTCCGATTTAGCTCACGGAACATAATGCGTTATTTCATTGCAGCTTTCTTGCGATATCTGCACCTTACTGCCTCATACATCGGACTTACAACATAGCTATTGTCTCACCTTAACCTATGTGGTAGATACTATTTATAGTTTAGTTGTTAGTGAACTGGCTTCTTCGGGTAATCCATTGTTCAATTCCCAGTTCAACTGGAAATATTTGTAAATTACCAACGGTCTCTAGGTCGACGCAGCGTAAGAAAACTAGGCACCAGATGTTCTGGGAAGTAAAGGCAGCAGGCTTGATGCTGACTAAATAATCCACAGCTATACTTCCATAACTGCATTTATAGTTATAAACAAACGTATTGGATTGACAACAACCTCCAAATCTCGTCTCACACGACATACATGATAGTCCAAATTAATACCATTGGTTGCTCTCCATTCTAACCCGACAATACATATTTACTTTGTGCTTGTTAAGAACAATTTATATCTCTCTGCTGCAACCTCTCTTCTGAAGGAAAGAAACAATAACAACATGATCAGCAATGCTGGTTTTACGAGGAGGCTACGGAGGGTTTAGTGTCAGGTTTGCTTAACAATCACTTAATCAAATCAGAGCACATAAACACAAACTGAACCAAATGTTGAATATAAAAAAAAACACACGAAATAATCATCCATCCAGATCAGAAGTGTTTTAATACAGATACATTTTGAAGGAGATAACATCCATCCAGATCAGAAGTGTTTTAATACAGATACATTTTGAAGGAGATAACATCCATCCAGATCAGAAGTGTTTTAATACAGATACATTTTGAAGGAGATAACATCCATCCAGATCAGAAGTGTTTTAATACAGATACATTTTGAAGGAGATAACATCCATCCAGATCAGAAGTGTTTTAATACAGATACATTTTGAAGGAGATAACATCCATCCAGACCAGAAGTGTTTTAATACAGATACATTTTGAAGGAGATAACATCCATCCAGACCAGAAGTGTTTCTAACAAATATATTTCAAAGGGAAAAAACCCATAGAACTAGACAAGAATTGTTTCTAACAGATATATTTTGAAGGAGAAAAAAATCTATCTGCACCTCCAGCTTTGCACAGACTCTCCAGCTCTACACTAATGCTCGGCACTAACCCTCCAGCTCTGCACTGATCCTTGAGCTTCCTCACTTATTCTCCAGCTCTGTACTGACTCTCCAAGGTCAGAAAATAATATTTGGATATAGACACAGGATATAGAAGGCCTTCTGAACATGACACTGGAAGAGGCTGGACAACTTACACAAAACCGAAAATCTTACAGAGTGGCAGTGAGGAAACATTTCTGTAACGGACACGTTATATGGGTGATTATGATGACGATGGCATGCAAAAAAATCTAAGTCCAGTCCGCCGACCTTAAGGTTGCCTACCTCTGGCTTTCAATTTGTGTATATACTCGATTTATTATGTTTTAGAGAAGCGTGTTAGGTTCTCAATCACAATAATTAAGCACAACTGCACGTGATGTCAAAGACGTGCGCAAGGCATCAGGTTGTACTGAATACATGAACAAAGACGTGTGTAATGTCAAAGACGTGCGAAAGGTAGAAGGTTGTACTGTACATCTGAACGTAATGTCAAAGACTTGCGCAAGGTAGAAGGTTGTACTGTACACCTGAACGTAATGTCAAAGACTTACGCAAGGTATCAGGTTGTACTGAATACCTGAACGTAATGTCAAAGACGTGCGCAAGGTAGAAGGTTGTATTGAATACCTGAACGTAATGTCAAAGACGTGCGCAAGGTATCAGGTTGCGCTGAATACCTGAAGTGGGTATTTTTTGCTTGAATATATTATTCAGGATATAGCAATAAGCCCGACATTTCTGGCTGTAGTGATTTCATATGCAATATAAATATGTTTATATACAGCAGTTTACCCTAGCAATATTTTTAAACAAAGACACTTGTGACATATTTTTAAAGTACGCCACTTAATTTGTTTAGAAAATATTTTCGCTTGCTCTTGGTTCTTCTTCAGCAGCGATCGTTCTCATTCAGTTGCAGAGCATCAGAATATAGATCAAAGAACGGAATCCGCTGTGACATGATTTATATGTTCGCGGCAATATATGCGTCTTTCAGGCCTATACATTCGAATACGACATAGTTTTGGGCAACTCTGACCTGTGGGATGGAACAGCTAACACTATCCCTAAAATCCGTTTACTGTCGTCATTCCATGTCCGAACTGTCCCAAGGCAGGGGTGGGCAAACTACGGCCCGCCATTGGATATTTTGCGGCCCTCAAACACATTTTTAAATACACGAACATTGTTAAAATATTTGCAAAACCTTTTATCCATATTAGAAAATATACTGTTATAGAGTATGTCTGTTAGAAATGTAATTTATTTCAGAAGTTATCTATATTATGTAAAACTACCTTTCTTTACAATAAAAATATTTAATTGATTACTTACCGAGAATTTTAAACAAATACATACATAATATTATATGCGGCCCTCCAATAACTTTACAATTTCAATGCGGCCCTCTGCACAAAAAGTTTGCCCACCCCTGGTCCAAGGACATTTACAGCTCGAATAGGGCTCGTTAGCCATCTGCGAACTCATAATCAAGGACATAACTAAAATTGTATTTTCAAAAGTGGATATAACAAATGGTCATCATCACCTGTGATGGACGAACAACAACAACAAACATCCCTAAAATAGTTTAGCCTACCCTTACGACATATATGATAGGTGATAGTGTTGATATTCTTTGCATCTCATCCCATTCGAGCGCAGAAAATTCACCAGAAAATTCTACATTGACAGTTATTATGCACTTTCTGTAGACATTCATTATGCTTTATTCAGCCTTCTCCACAGAACCACTAATAGATAAGCACGTAATGTTACACAAGTAATATGTCTGCTACCTCTGACAGCTACCATGTTTAGCTCAACAGTTTTCAATACAGACTGAGTAGGCGTATCATCCGTATTCCCTGTTGTTGTACTCTGATATTCTCTTGAAACCTTAGCGTGCCGCTGCCATGCGTATTGATTTTCTAGGTAACTATTTTACTGAACTTTGTGTTCACATCACCTTCGTACTGGAGTTACTTCAGTACAAAATCTCATTTTAAAAGAAGCCATATGTAATTGAAAGTGTTTTTCTCTCAATCACAGTAATTATGAACACACAAATATTTAGTTAGGACTGTTAATCACATTTTAGTTGTGAGAAGAAATCCATATCAGCTTATGATTTCGACAGAAGAACGAAGACGAAGAAGCGAGGTCAGTTAGTTTATTAGTTAGTTACTTATTACGTTAGCTAGTTTGTTGGTTAGATTTTTTTATTGGTTAAATAATTATCATGGCACTTCGTAGACATCTATAGGTTATCATATCTCATATTCAATATATCCATCAGAATATGGTAACCGATTGTTTCATCAGAGTGTGGTAACTGATTGTTTCAGTGTATCCATCAGCATGCGGTATCTGATTGTTTCATCAGAGTATGGTAACCGATTGTTTCATCAGAGTGTGGTAACTGATTGTTTCAGTGTATCCATCAGCAAGCAGTAACTGATTGTTTCAGTGTATCCATCAGCAAGCAGTAACTGATTGTTTCAGTGTATCCATCAGCAAGCAGTAACTGATTGTTTCAGTGTATCCATCAGCAAGCAGTAACTGATTGTTTCATCAGAGTGTGGTGACTGATTGTTTCATCAGAGTGTGTTAACTGATTGTTTCATCAGAGTATGGTAACCGATTGTTTCAGTGTATCCATCAGAGTGTGGTAACTGATTGTTTCATCAGAGTGTGGTTACTGATTGTTTCAGTGTATCCATCAGCAAGCAGTAACTGATTGTTTCAGTGTATCCATCAGCAAGCAGTAACTGATTGTTTCAGTGTATCCATCAGCAATCAGTAAGTGATTGTTTCAGTGTATCCATCAGCAAGCAGTAACTGATTGTTTCAGTGTATCCATCAGCAATCAGTAACTGATTGTTTCAGTGTATCCATCAGCAAGCAGTAACTGATTGTTTCATCAGAGTGTGGTGACTGATTGTTTCATCAGAGTGTGTTAACTGATTGTTTCATCAGAGTATGGTAACCGATTGTTTCAGTGTATCCATCAGAGTGTGGTAACTGATTGTTTCATCAGAGTGTGGTTACTGATTGTTTCAGTGTATCCATCAGCAAGCAGTAACTGATTGTTTCAGTGTATCCATCAGCAAGCAGTAACTGATTGTTTCAGTGTATCCATCAGCAAGCAGTAACTGATTGTTTCAGTGTATCCATCAGCAAACAGTAACTGATTGTTTCAGTGTATCCATCAGCAAGCAGTAACTGATTGTTTCAGTGTATCCATCAGCAAGCAGTAACTGATTGTTCCATCAGAGTGTGGTGACCCATTGTTTCAGTATATCCATCATTATGTGGTAATTGACTGTTCCGGTTCTATGTTGATTATTAACTCTTCCTTTGATTTTTATATGCCGCTCGTTTTTTCAACTCATCGTGTCCTGCATTCATGGGCCCTACATTCTGGCTGTAGACACAGAAGAAACACACATCCTTACTTCCTCCACATGGCCCAATTCTTTGATGTCATTCAAAATGTCAGCACTGTGTATTGAACTACCACATGACACAGGGACCACGGTGGTAAATCTTTCTTCTCTTTTTGTTTTTCATTGTCTCAACATGTGGGTGCCCAGGCACAAATATGAAAGTGTATTTCTTACATACAGAGGTTGTTATCCACACAAGACACTACTAGCGTAGATAGTCCCCTACGTCATTGACTCAAGCAACAGTCGGCGTAGATAGTCCCCTACGTCATTGACTCAAGCAACAGTCGGCGTAGATAGTCCCCTACGTCATTGACTCAAGCAACAGTCGGCGTAGATAGTCCCCTACGTCATTGACTCAAGCAACAGTCGGCGTAGATAGTCCCCTACTTCATTGACTCAAGCAACAGTCGGCGTAGATAGTCCCCTACGTCATTGACTCAAGCAACAGTCGGCGTAGATAGTCCCCTACGTCATTGACTCAAGCAAGTCGGCGTAGATAGCCTGACTTAATGTTTTTCTATGCATCTTTATAGAATCAGAAAATATCTGCAACATCCCAAGTCTCCAGCCATATCATTTCCCCAGATCATAACCATCACATTTTGCTATCGTCATACTACTAGTAGTTGCAGTGAAAGCACCACTTTCTTCCATAATACATCTTCTCTCGGCATTGAGATGTGAATGCCATGCACCGCGAAAACACCGACTCATCTCAGTGTAAACCAGTGTTTCCCAACGTGGGACGCACGCTCCACAGCGGGGCAATTTGATTGTTCAGGTGGGGGGGGGGGAGCAATTTGGAAAAAAAATTGTAGTGATCAATTCAATTTTTTAATATTAAAAAAAAATATGTATATTCTACTTAGAGGGGATCCGAATTTTAGAAAGACTTTCGTGGGGCATGGTAAGAAAAACGGCTGGGAAACACTGGTAAAAACAGAAATATTTCAGTCTGAGCAATTCTCACTCATCTAAACTTGGGCTTCGGAATCTATCTCCACTGATATACCATTGCCCCGTTTCCGGACAAGTGTGATAAATAGGTAAAGGGAAATTATGAACTTTATGTACATACTTTCCCATTCTTCTACATACTTGATGTGGTTTTATAATCCCTCTGTCTCAAAATCCACACCTACCGTGTTTAACCCTTAGCCGTCTCACGACAACCTGTTGGTCGTTTCTGTATTTCATCTGTAGACTGAACGACAATTTTTGTGGTTCTAAAATATTATTTAAAAATATAGGAAAATCAAGATCTGATTTGTTATTTCTGACATATTTTTATGTCGTCCATCTAAGAAGAATATATAAAAATATAAATTAAATGTTTTTGTCCTTAAAATGTGATAACACTTTCATGGAATATTTGCGTAATGATGTGTTCAGTTTTGTGAGCTTTTGTATACGGAATATTATTCACTATTTATTATTTACATTGAGCGGTAAGTTAACTTTTAAAAATTTTGTTTCTTCTTATTTAATTTTCTTCACCTAAATTCATTCAGTTATACGCATATATAATTATTGGCAGTAATATTATGTGTAAAGAATGTAAATCAGTGGAACATTGACTTACTGTAGATTTACATTTATGGATCATGTTCTTATCGGATAATTTTTCTGTTGCATGAGTGGTTTGTCTAGTGGGCTATTGGTGAGACCCACAGACGCAACCAGTGCGTTTTATATTTATAAAAGACCAGAAAATATGATGGCATGCATGTTGTAAAGTATTTTTTATAAAGGATTTGTAATTAAAACTTAATGAAACTTTTCTGAAGTATGTATATATCGGTATATAAATATATTTATACACGTTTCACGACTTGCCAGTGCAATGAATGAGTTTAAATAACATTTCAAATTAAATTTGTATTCTAATTTTATCAAATATTGTTTAACATTGACTTTATACTAATTTATTTTATAAACAATTATCAGATGAATGTTGTTGAACCAATGTGAACATGTAGAGAACAAATTGCGAAACATGTACATATATAATACATATTGTGGGAAGTATAATTTAAACGATTCATAATCTAATTAATGAGATCAATCATAGATACAATTTCATGCTGGCAAACGAGCTGATAAAACCGTGGATTTGCCCCTAGTCTACTATGTTCCTGTTTCCTTTGATTCACCCAATATCATCCTGTAAGGATTGTTTTTATCGGAACACGAATAAATACGAACAATTGCAGAATGTTTTCGCTATTTTGCATCATAGCATAATTCAACAAGAAGCGTTTGCCACTACTCCTCTATATTGGGGTGCCACTACTCCTCTATATTTGGGGCATTCCAAAATGCTAAGAAAGTTTCCTTTTTTTATATTACATAGTATATCAATTGGCGTTTTACTAAGAATCATAATGTCCAAGGCATACTCTACCACTGGCAGGACAAACCTTTGTTGAGATCGACAAACAACGTATAACGGAATATGAATAACTAAAACACAGTAGAGCAGTGCTAGGATTTTCTTCTTGGCGTTTGGTTCAAAGTACAATTCCAGGCTTAATTGAATATTTAACAATAATTTAATATTTTACAAGAAGCCACTAGGTCGACCCACCTTCGGAAAATGAGCACAAAAACTATTCTGAGAACGTAAACCCAGCGCGATACTGACCACATCGCCCATTGTACACAATGAACATCTGACTAATACAAATCTAACATTGTATTTCGCTAACGATGGAATGGCGTGACGATACTGACTACATCTCCCAATGTTCATAGTGAATGTCTGACTAATACATATTTGTATTTCTGTATAGAGAAATACAGTAACACAATAACACAGTATTTTTCTAACGCTTGAATAGCATGGAAAAAGAATTTCACTTACAGAGATAATTGATTCTGTCTAAACAGCAACATAATGTCTGAACAATAGATTGACAAATAAGTTGTAGATGTGATTCTAGTTTTTAATGACTTCGTGAATAAAAAGATAAACTGTGAGCGCTTCCATGTTTTGCAGTGGCAGGGGAAGTAATAGCAGGTTATCCACGGACGCAGACACACTTGACATTTAATTATCACAGAGAAGCAGTTAAGAAAGAGATTGGCAATGGCATATTGTAAAATAACACGTTTGAAAAACATCTGGAAAAGCAACAAAATAGAAAAGAAACTGTTAATGCTGAGAACTTTATTTTTCCGGTTGTAACATACGACTTTGAAATATGGACCCTAAGTAAAACAGCGGCAAAGAAGATCGACGCTTTTGAGATGAAATGCTACAGAAACTTAGAATATCATGGAAGAAAACCAAAGAGAAACTCAGATATTATAAACACATTGACGATGCCAGAGTGTTGGTTCATCATCATCAGGTGCCATGCCCGGTGGCGTAGGCGGTCATGGCTCGTCACAGCTCTCTGTCCACAGTATTATGTATCAAAATCGTAGTTGTTTCCTTGCCGTGCCAGGTTGTCAAATTGTCTAATATTTTCTCACGTTGTCACCCTCTGTATCTTGTGCCTTCAATCTTGCCTGTTGTGTTCTCTAAACCTGCCTGTCTCGTGAAGTGGCCAAAAAAAGAAGATTGCCTTTTTCTTATATTGTTGTTTATGGTCCGATTCGCATTTAACTCTTTCAACACCTCTACATTAGTTTTTCTGGCAGTCCATGGTATTCTCAGCATTCTTCTGTAGAACCATATCTCTGTTGCCTCCAATCACCCACTTTCCAGTTTGTTTATTGTCCTAGACTCGCACCCATATGTTAGTATAGGGGTTATATAGCACTGCAGAACTCTCTTTCTCACGTCTAATGACAAGGTCTTATTACACAGTATATTTTTCATTTTTCTGAATGTTGTTTTTGCCTGTCCTATTCTGCATCCTATTTCTGTTGAACTTCTTCCATCTGCTGTAATCATTGTACCTAGATATTTGAATTGGTGGACCTGTTTTAATACTATATCAGTCACTATGATCTTGCAAGGTGTGTTATTTTGTTTCTTTGAAATAACCATTACTTCTGTTTTCTTGATATTTAGGAAGAGGCCTGTCTCTTTACTTTCTGTGACAACTACTTTAATTAAATTTTGAAGGTCTTCCTCACTTTTTGCAATCAGAACAGTGTCATCCGCATATCTAAATTATTTATGTTATGTGTTGGTTACTAAACACAATAGCAAACAGAAAACCCTACACCTGTTTAGTCATATAAAGAGACACAACTGTTCAGAAGTTATTAAAGACAAATAATGGACGGCAGAGCACATGGGGCGGAGAAGAAAGCGCAGACCAAGAAGATAATGGACTGAATATGTCTTTGAAAATGAGAGCCGCATAACCCAAGACAGAAAAGGGTCCAGGGAAGATTGGGACGAAAATACACCATTGGGAATACAATATTCTGGAGAGAATACCTCACATGACATAAGAGAGACGATGTTGCAGTTTTGTTGTACATAAAATGTTCTGAGTCAACTATAAGATAGTAGATTTAAAATGCAGCGTTAAGAAACAGATTTTAATAATAATTTGACTTGCAATGACTGAAGTTATTGTAGTCTTCCACAGAAAGGAAGACATACGCTGAAAAGCTAGAACTAGACGCAATACTGTTTGAAAGTGATATAGTTTAAAGTAAGGACAAGGTTATAAAAACCAAACACAAATGGAACATCGACTGATAAATATACATAGATTACTGGATAGTTTGATCAATTACTCTATGTACTGACGTTTTCTAGTAGTATCCAGAGACAAATACTTGAAATCTGCTGGAGTAAACGAGCAACTAGCATTGAGGTACTGGGTCGAGCAAAAAGTAAACGAACAACTAGCATTGAGGTACTGGGTCGAGCAAAAAGTAAACGAGCAACTAGCATTGAGGTACTGGGTCGAGCAAAAAGTAAACGAGCAACTAGCATTGAGGTACTGGGTCGAGCAAGAATTTTAAGAATGGGATCCTCCTTCTTTTAAGATGGATGTGCGGTTCCCAAAAGATGTCTGTATGTTTGTATATTTGTTTGTATATTTGTATGTGTGTTTGTATATATATATATATAGTTATTTGTTTGTATATCTGTTTGTGTGTATATATATATGTTTGACGTAATAATAGACAATCTCTATACAATGTATTAAGAAGAGGTATGTTATTCAGAGGGAACTCTATGTTACTCAATGGGGGCGTCTATATTACTCAGAGGGAACTCTATGTTCCTCAATGGGGACGTCTATATTACTCAGAGGAAACTCTATGTTACTCAATGGGGACGTCTATATTACTAAGAGGGAACTCTATGTTATTCAATGTGGGCGTCTATATTACTCAGAGGGAACTCTATGTTACTCAGTATATGAGTACCTACAGAGTATTACGACACAACAACAAGTATGAAAATGGAAATAGAGGCGGTGACAGAAGCTCTAACTTGACATGAACGGCACCGAGATCAGAAGAAACAGGATTGAATTGATTTGAGCAGTCACTGATACCCTACGAGAAGACGAGGAGGATGTCGAACGAGACAATGTACATATACAGAGAATGGTAGAAATGGGAGGAACTAGAGGCGACAGGAGAAATTGCTCCCTCTTCGAAAAGATCAGAAGAACGTGTAATCAGAAACTGACTGGGATACTGAGCTTATACACTTTTAGATGGCTGACGGAACGGCAAGCAGAGCATATATGGGAATGTCTCCAGTAATGTGACGCTTGTTCCTAATCAAGAATCAAGAATGCAACTCAGATGGGACTATATGTTACTCAATGGAGGCCTCTATGTTACTCACAGCAGCCTCTGTGCATTTATTACGCACAATTAGCAATTGTGTATGCAGATATACAATCACTGGAAGCTGCAAGAATGTTGTGGTATCAATGTTTACTAATGTTAATTTAACACAGTTAATTTGAAAGTATGACTTTTATACAGTTAAAGTATACACTGTATGGCAAATTGATCCATGGCAACTCAACAAAAAGAAGACCAAATCTTCTTTGCAAAAAAAAAAACAACTAAACTTGACCTGATTTATCTCTGTCTAAAAGTTTAATTTTAAACAACGTACTCATTTAATTGGTGTGAACTTTGACATATGCTTGCTGCAGTCTGAGATCATCCAGAAACATATCTGGAGCAGAATGCTTTTAATGCATATGATTGGTGGGGAAAAAAGGCCGGAAGTTGAAGAGACAAGTAATTCACAAGAAAACCTGATCACAAAAGTGAAGTATAAAAATCCAAACTGTCAGAGGATGTTCGACAAAATGGAGTGCTGCAAAAGCAAAATAACAGAGTGATAAATAATATTCATTCATATAATTCATTTTCTTTTTGCGTTGAAGTTAGCGCATAGGGCAGAGGTGAGATCTCTCGAATTATGTCTGTTCGAAGCTATTCTGTGTAGTTCTTGAATAGTATAGATATACTATAGTTTTACTTTCTCTAAGTATTGTTCTTCTGAGTGTTTCTTTTGGTCTACCTATATCTCTTTTGCCTGTAGGTATCCATTCAAGAGATTGGTGGTGTATTCTGTTGATGTTTGCGCGTAGGACATGCCCGATGTAGGACCATCGGCGTTTTCTGATAACATCTGTGATGACATTTTGATGTGTCTCTTCTCTGATTTTATCATTCGATTTGAATTCACTCCAATGGGTGTTGATAGATAATATACTGAAGCAATAATGCGATTGAATCAACTGTCAAATATAAACAATAAATAACAATAAACACAAGTTCACGGACTCTTTTCACTTTACCTTTTTCAACTGTGACCTTTTGCAAGAAACACATAACAATAAAAAAAAACACAGAGATTTATTAAATTATTAAACTATGATCGCACGCAGAGATTTCTTGTCATCGTATGGCGAGTTTGTGGTGAGAAAACATCTCCATGAATTCATAGCTTAATAATTTGATAATTTTCTGTGTTTGTTTTTTGTTATGTGTTTCTTGAAAAGGTCACAGTTGGACCGTAAAGTGAAAATAGTCCCTGTACATTAGTTTATTTTTATTTATTGTTTTTATTTAATACTTAGTTAATTAATTAGCATTGTTACTACATTACAGTATTTATCGCTTGGAACTATTCATATATGTGACTTGTATTTTGCAGAAGGATGCCCTCACTGTCACTCTGTAACCCTCCCGATACTATGCAAACCGTCAAACGTCCTCCAGTGTTATATTGACAAGATGTTTGATATCATGTGCCCATCGCAGTCTTGGTCTGCCTATTGTTCTCTCACTGGAACCTTTCACTCCGTGATTAATCTTTTTAACACATTTTGTCTTTTTATATGTACAAAATATGTTATCTTGCGCTGTGTGATAATTTTGAGATATCAGTCCTCTATGTTTGTGTATTTACGTTTACACAAGGTTTGTATTGAACTGACTTTCTGTCAATGGTATTATTAGGATCTTTCTATATCATTTCAAATGTTCATATTTTATTTTCTATTGCGGATGTCATTGTCAAGTTTCACAACCACATGTTCTAGTCTTGTTTTTAAAAAGAGTCTTGTGAAAGTCTGATTAACTTTGAAGACTTCAGAGTACATCAAATTGCCAGAAGTGAAAGCCACTGCTCTGTCTTGCAATCTCATCATTGCTTTAGTTCACCATCAATGTATCTAATCTCCATACTTATCCCTTCTATAAATATATTACAAACCCGTTTAGTACTCTTGTCTCCTTCGGTCAGATCATATTGATTGTCGCTTCCACGTTGACAATGAAATGCAATAGAAATCTAACTTCATTTGTCTCCTGCCCTTGTATCACACACGTTTGGCATGTGCCTGTTTCTTGAACTCTTATTGTTCCACTAATACCTCTATCATGCTGTCGTTCGTTATGCTTCATTTCTACATCAGTCTCGTCTCTGGCAGTATTACTTGCTTTTATGTAGTGAAATTATACATTAGATCGCTTCCATTCATTACTATCAGTAATTTTCCTGACGATACAAATCTATCTAGTGGTTCTTTTTTTAAATCTTTTTCTGTTGGTGGATTAAGCAGTGGTTCTAAACATTTTTTTTAACTTGGCCCAGTTTTAGATCACATTTTCTTCCTTACCCCTCCCACCTCTCCAACTCCCCCCTCCATCCCCCGCCAAACCGGTGTGAAAAGAAAAGAAATTAACTTTCCATGAGTGAATGAGTTACTAAAGTTTGAATCATAATGCCTATCACAATAATTCTTGTTGTTTATCGTTCAAGTATCCAGCTTTCTGTGTCCTCTCACACGGGTCCGTGCTCCCTCACTAACTAAACATTTTTTTTCGCCCCGCCCCCTCTACAAGTGTCTGTGGCCCCAAGGGAAGCCATATGGCCCACGTTAAGAGACACTATTCTATATGAAGTCAGACAGGTTTTCTGAATGCAGTCTAAAATTGATTAAATGGAAGATTGCAGTTACACCGTATACCACATTGCCTAAGAACGGTGTTGAGGAGGCATAGAGAAATGTCTTCCTTGTACTCGGATTAACCCCATATGCATTACGTCTTTCTCAACGAAGCTGCACGCCGCCTGCCGAAGGTACCACTCATAGAATGTTATTCCGTAGTTTCATGCAATAATCCCCAAGGACCATCACATTATAAACAAGTATAAGATACGAGATCGACATCTTGACAAAAAAAGCAAACGGCTTAACCACTACGCCAAGCTGATGCCCTACCATATAGGTACACCCTTCTTCTTCTTTTTTGAAGTATTAGGATTAAACAACTAATTATAAAATAGGTAAATATTTCTTTTTCAGAGAGCCTACAGCAGAACAAATCGACGTTTCGAACAAAATGTTTTTTCAAGATAGAGACGTTAGTGTCCGTATACATTCATATCGATTTTTGGTGCTAACGTTTATCGGTGGCCCGGAAGAGTTTGTTCTAAACAAAACTACCTATGGTTTACAGTAGCGTGTCTCTTCCAAAAACCTACATTAATCTCTCCATGATAATAGTGACAAATGTTATGACACGTACCTCATCAAGTTGTTATATTTTTTCTGTATACTGTTCCTAATGGTCAGCATGCTACTTCTAACAATATCTTGGTACCGTGTGCTCTAGTTCTTTCTGTCTGGCTCTGTTCTACCTTCTTGTTTATATTTTCACTGTCCTACTATATTCCTAATATATTAACTTAAATTGTCCAATATCTCATCTGTTAACATATCAATATTTTCTGCTCGTCTATTTGTTGATTAGCTATATAATTATTTTTTATCTGAAGACTGTTTATACAAGAACCCTGTGATTGATTGTAAACTTTGCTAAGTAGGTTCAGGCTAGACATTATACCGTCTTTTCATGTGTAGTAACTGTTATACTATTCTTCACTGTCAATCTCTTTGTTATTCGTGTTATTATTTCTGTCAATTATTAGTTGGCAACCTTGGTAACTTTCACTGTTATTCTTCTCTGAGTCATCCGTTTACAGACTCAATAACTTTCATTGTTATTAATTATGTCAGTTGTTCACAGCCTCAATAACGTTTGCTGTCATTATTCTGTCAATCACTATTTCGCAACCTCAGTAACTATCACTGCTATTAGTCGGTCAGTCATCAGTTGATAGTTTCCATAACTCCACTTTATTTCATGCACAAATACGTCTTTGTTTTGAACTCCGGGCATTACGAGCAATATAACTTTTGAACCCTTGTGTGCAATGGGAAAGATTCCTCCAGAGCTTTATTTCATGCCAAGAAGACTCCAGCTTTTAGTGATGTGATATACTTTTAGGAAAACCTCCTACTCATGTATGATAAATAAATTATACGGGGTTGTGTGACTTTTCAACCTTACGGTAATATACAAAACTAATCTCTGGAACATCAGCTCCTATGCCAAGCACACTTTACTGTCAAATGTTCTGTATGGCTCCAGCTCTGGACCAAGGGTCACTGGAATGGTTGGGACAGTCAGTTTATTATTTCTCGCTATGTATACATGTAATATGTTCGGAGGATGAGTCCCGTTTATGTAATAATTGTGTTTTATCTGTTTTCAATATTGAACTACACATTTCACAAAAGTTGCCATCTTTAAATTTCACTGGCCATTACTTTATGTTTTGATCATGTTTGTATTTTGGTAAATCTAAATGTACTAAAAGATTGAAGTTTGACCATTTTTTACATATATTTTATTTGAAATTTGACTTTTATTATATTTACTACCTGGTAACGCTGATGCAACTCTGGTCTAAGTTGTTATTTAGGATGTTTATAAAGTTGTTGTGCACTAAATACTCATAATTAATATGACGTATTATCATCACCAATGTAAATGAGTGTATAATCACTTTGTAGACAAGGGTACTTGCGTCTTCTACATTTTTATCGCAAGTTATAAAATGGGAAATGGATGGGGAAGGTTTAAAAGACTTAGTGAAGACGTGCAAGGTATGATAGAGTCATAGGTCGCCAGTATTAGAATACGAGTATGATAGACTATTTAACATCGTTGTATTACCTTAAGTGATACTTTATCATGATTCAAGTTAATGTAAATGAAGAGTTGTGATCAATGATCGTGTACATACGTCGGCGAGGCAATTGATGATGATGATCCATTTGGTCTTATGATTTATTTAGAATGTTCTGTTTGTTAGAAGAATTATTGTATGTTGTGAATGCGGAAGTGAATCTCTTCGTCCGCGTTCTACAGTGAAAGAAATAGTCAGATGTTGAAACAGATTTCTTCAATAAAATTTACTGTTTTTAAGCAGCCTAGTGACGGAGTGACAGCGCCGTAAAGCTTGTCCGTCTGAGCTGTTTCAGATGGACGAAGTGTTATTTTTATGTTATGGGGTACAGTGGGCAGTTTTGTAAAACCATGTTCTGTTAAAGGTCAACTATTTGAGAACACAATCTGAAATACTTGATATTCGTTAAGATAATGTATTTTTTACTGACTCATAATAACTGCCCAAAAAGAGGGAAGTTTGCTTTATTCACGCTTCATGTGTATTGTCGAAAACGGCGTGAGGCATGTATTTTAATTTATGCAAGAACGATGTTGTCAGCATCGGGTCTCTTTTTTCCCAGAAAATCTGGTACCCCATTTTCTTAGACTGGGTCAACCTAAGTGTCGTTGGTGATTTTAATATTTTTCTATTTTAAATACGAATTTAAACTTGAATCACCTGAACAGAAAAATAATACACTATCAACTGTGCCACCGAGGAACCAGTAATCATGTTAATGTTAGCAATATTTGTTGCAGTATTAGAATTACCTTGAAAATGCATGTGTATGCCTTGTGACTACAATTAATGTTTTTTTTTAAATTTTCTTGCAGAGAGTTCGAGACAAGACCACAGCCCAGGTCTTCATCATCTCCATGGCTATCATCGATCTATTTGCCTGCATGGTGATCATGCCTTTAACAATGTTCATGGAATACACTGAAAATGACATCAAATTCGACTTCCTCTGTAAATTGTACCACTTCTTGATCACTTCTAAAATTCCAATGTCAGCTTTCATCATGGTTGCCATAGCATTCGATCGATACTTCTGCATTTGCCATCCATTCGCACGAATCATCACTTTAAACAGAGCTAGAAACATTGTCATCTGTTTAGCAGTATGGGCTAGTTTCTTTGGAGTCGTTACCTCATTGTTCTACGGCGTTTATCAAGTTGTTGAGCGAATAGATAGCAAAAGTATTGACGAGGCCATGGGCACGAATTTCACTATGTCTGTTGCTAAAATTGACAACGCAAATATTGTCAATGATCGAAAGCATTACGATGAGATTCGTCAACTATTGATTTCAACCATTCGATCAAGAAACTACACATTCAACGGAACTAACAGTGATTACTTACCAACCACTATAGAAATTGTATACCTTGGTGTCTGTAGTCCATCAGGCGTCATTTTTGGAGATACTTTATTCCATGCATACCAACGTACCTACATGGCTGTCTACCCATTGTGCTTGATCTCTGTTATGATTCTGTATTTTATGATTTATAGATTCATGTGCCTTAGACGTTCAAAGAAATTACAACAAAAGTTAATCATGTGTTCATACGTGAACGGAGATGGAACTTACGAAAATACCCGTCTTGTTAGTGCTGATGCAGGAGATATGAGAAACAACAGTAAAAGCAAAACAAAGTTCGCCGGTTCACAGGGACATTATTCAACATCCAACGCTGGAACCAATGGGGTTTGCCCATCAGGAGTCTCTGTACATAACTCTCAAGTTCGAACAAACAAGACAACTATGCGGATCACGCAAGAGAAAGGGAAAAGAGGATGTACTTTGATGGTGGAGTCAACTCCCAGCAGCAATACGTCACTCAGCCCAACCGTAACGACCACATCTGTGACACCCATAGACAATGATGACAACACGCCCATTTTGAGTTTCTACAACAGCCCTCCACCCAGCAGCAAAGTTAAAACCCCAACTATCACAGACAAATCGTTTCTTGTTACAGAAAGAAGACACAGTCACTTACCTGCTCAGAAATATCAATGGCATAAAAACAGAGATTCCATGAAAAGATATAAAGATAAAACTAGAAGAAGAAAATCAGAGCACACTTACGACGCTGACCGCTTGAGAGAGGAGAATAGGTCAGCTAATGTTCGAACAGCTTTAATGTTGTTCACTGTCACAATCGTATTCATGGTGGCTTTTGTTCCAGCCTGGATCATGGCCCACCGTTTGATCCCATACAGCGCAACTGTATTCTATCTATACTTCAGTTACAATGTGGCCAACCCTTTCATTTATGCCTTCATGAACCACATATTCAAGGAACATATGCGCAAATTATTTACATGTCGAAAACGTGAAACAGACCAGAGAAGAACTTCATGAAATTTGAGAATTATATACGAAAAGTGCTTCGCAAATGAAAAAAAAAACTCACTAATCTTGAAAATGATTACATTAATAAGGCCAACGCCTTACTTTCACCATACTTTTGTAAAAAAAAAAAGAGATGGAGCTTGCATGAATCAATGATTACATTCAAAACGTGTGATTATGTCGCTAATTATAGACAGGTTAATTTAATTTGAGATGATTTTAAGCTTGATCGCTGGTAATTCATTGAAATGAAAACAATCATGGCATTGATCAGAACTTAAGTGACAATAGATTGGATTGATTTTTTTTCCGCACAATAAAACAATCTCACCATAACATATACAATTATGCTTCACAAAGGAAAACATAGACAAGTGACGTATCATACTCCAATGTATAGAAGTCAGTGGTTCTAAACGTAAAACATCTGACCCTCGAGGGGGCCAAGAAAAAAAGTGAAATTTTGAATCACAGAAAGGTAACTATTTTAACTATATTTAATCAGAAATATAACAAAACTATAAGAAAGTCAACACGTTTTTACGCACCACGGCAGTCACTGGGAAAACAATTTCAAAAAGAATCCACAGGCAAAAATGTTGAGAACCACTGTGATAACCCATTTCTTTACTGTGCGAAGTTTTTATTGTCTACCAAGATTACCTTCAATGTATCCTGTGTAAACATTGTGCATTTGTATAGCCTTTCGTGCATGGTATCATTGAAAATAAATTAATTGAAGTTATCATTAATGCCTTTTTTGTGAGCTCTATAATATGTATCACTTTTATGAAGTATTAAATTAAAAATTGTTCCATATTTATTTGGTTTTTTTTTCTTGATCATTGATTGTTGTGTTTTGTTATGAACCCAGGTAAATACGAGCGATTAGCTCTGGCTTCCTAATTTCAGTGGGGGGGGGGGGGTTAAATTATAGACCTCAGTTATAGTGAATAAGTAAATATGTGTTAATAACATTTACCACTACTAGCGGAAAATAACAAAAATACTTATAATAAAATGAATATGGCCGAAAATAATTGACGTTTCGATATATGATCTTCGTCTGAACGAACATAAAATAATAAGAAAACTTAGTATGTATCTTCTATGGTTTTTTTGGTAACTATGTAGAGAAACTTTCATGGGGCTTTATTTTTCTAATAAAAAATACTTCAGCTTTTTTTGATCAACTGGCATCGTGTGCGATTGTGGCAAAGGGCGATGGGGCAATGGATCGCGCTGACGTTTTGAACTCCTTAAGAGATATAACACGCGAGAGTGAGACGAATGTGGATGATGATTCCTTTTCAATGGCTAGGATTAAAGATCAGGGATTGAGATGCGGTGTTGCTAGAGGTGAACATTTTGGAGGGCGCAGAAGAATGATGGTCAACCAGCATAGGACCGGTACTGTCAGCAGAAGTGTGATGGCGGATACACTCAAGGAGAGATCGGAGCAACTATGGATGTGTCCAGTTTGCAGTGATGATGATCCGACGACTAACTAACTAACTAACTAACTAACTTCAGCTTTTACCAGCGTAATCACTTGATTGAAGCCTTCTGCTCAAAGAGGAGGAGGGGGGCGAGGGGGAGATCTTGAATCTTGACTGGAAACCAGCATTATAGCACACATGGCATTTTAATGAGAGCTCCCAACTCTGTCCCAACAGCCATCCGAGACTATACAGACTCAAAAATCATAGATTTTTAATTTATATTTTGATTTTTTCCAGAGAAATCAGACTTTCTCCTCTAACCGCTGGTCACTCCGAAGTCTATAATACTATGTACGTATATCTTATCACACTTCCTTTGGTTTTATTTCTTATTGTGATGGTTTTTCTACCCACGTTCTTTTGCTGAATCATACTGAAGCCGGATGTATCGGACTGAAAGGCGCATACATCGCAGCCAAGCTGCTAACCACGATATAATGCATTCCATTTTCCGGACTACTACCTGCTACATTGCAGAAGTTAGAGAATGAACGCAGAAAAATAAGACTGAATAAATATCATATATTCTTCATATTATATAACATAATATATCATATTATATAAAATCATATATCATATTATATAAAATCATATATTCTTCAACACACATAACGTCAATAATTGAATGAGAGCGAGTACTTAGGCCGTATTAACTGAATGCAAGTGGAAGGTTTCGGGGGTTCGAACCTCCTCCTTATAAAAATAGAATATCTTATTTAGTACTACGAATCTTGTAAATTATATGCTAAAACATTCCCACATTTATAAGCCCCACACCCCTCCAAAAATATTAATAACAATTCCAAAGAAAAATTTAGTGGTTTCACTTCTAAAAGAGAAGCAGTCATAAATGATAAAAATGTTACTCAATGTTTGGAAAATATCTAATGGTAGTAACAAATATGTAACAAATATGTAACAAATATGTATTGAAAATAAATAGTTACGATGAGGGTTGATAGTAATATAAAATAATTTCAAAAGATAGAGATGGGCGTCAGACAAGAATGTCTAATGTCACCAGATCTTTTCTCCCTGTATACAGAGGATATTATGCGAAACATAGAAATCATGACAGGAATAGTAGTTGGAGGTTACAATCTGAATAATATAAGATATGCTGACGATGAGGTTCTGATTGAAGGGAGCAAACAAGAACTTCAAGCCCTGATAGACATAGTAGTACAAGAAAGTGAAAACAAAGGCCTCAGTCTAAAATAGAAGAAAACAGAAGTAATGGTTGTTTCAAAGAAATACACACTACCAAAATGCAAAATTTGCAAAAAATATGCAGAAGATGCAAATCTTAAAAGATACTAAATGTAATCAAGCAGATAAAGTCAAGTATCTTGGTACCATTTTAACATCAGATGGCAGGTGTTCCAATGAGATCATGAACAGGATAACACAGGTGAAATCAACATTTCAAAAAGTGAGAAATATTTTTTGCAATGAAGTAATATTAACGCATACGTGAGTTCGAGTTCTATGATGTTATATTGAGGCAATCCTCCTTTATGGAAGCGAAGCATGAGCAGTAAATAAAAGTGCCCAAGATAAGCTTGTAGCAAATGTGATGTGATTTTTAAGAAGAATGATGAAAATTCAATGGGCAGCCAAGAAAACAAATGTAGATGCTCTCATAAATGCTGGAGTAAAACGACAAAAATTATAGCGAAAATTAGAAGCAGACAATCTTGATCTCTAGGGCATGTGATGAGAAATATAAATTGGAATACTTACCACCGGAAAGATCAAGGGGAGAAGAGGCACAGGAAGACAAAGAGAGAAATTTCTGGATGGGTTGTCACTGTAGCATAAAAAGAAGTCACCAACTGAAATTATTAACAACACATTTAAGTGAAATTATTAAGAGACAGAGAGTTGTGGAGAAGCATGATCGCCTACGCCACGCGGCATGTCACTTACTTCTTTGAAAGGGAATGACTTGATCTGTTGCAGCGTGCTACAGCGTGCGTCTGTGACGGCCAAGGTAACGGGTTCGAATGCCTTCGCAGGCAATGGTGTATTCCTACCATTCAGAAAGCAATGACACACTACTGAACGTATTTATATTGCTTATAAATTCACTACAATAAAAAAAATCTGGATTTATGACAAAGTCCAGAATAGAATATGCTAAATCTAATCTAAAGGGAAACTCACCTCCTTTATCAATGTCTCATATACGGCCATGTTTAGAATATTGCTTTTCACCACTCTTCTTCTTCCACGATTTCGTGTCAAAGTCAGACGTCAATATAAATTATTCTAATTAACTATACTGTAACCACCAGCCTCGAGACAGGCGGCCGGTTGAACTTATCCTTCAAATCTTTGAAAAATCCTTGAATTTAAATCATTATTTTAGGTATAAACAGAATGTTTCCGGATATATGCAGATTGTATTGGTGTATGGGAAGATCGGAAGTTAACATAAGCATAATCTGAATGGGACTGTACACTCTTTGATGGCTTCAGGAAAGTAGAGCGGAGCACTTATGGGAATCTCCAATATGCTGTGATGTTGGTTTATAATCAAGTAGAATCATAAATCAAGTATAGGAGTTATATATAAATTATATTTATTCATATACAGATTGTATTGAGGTACATACAAATTGTATTGAAATATATACAGATTGTGTTGAAGTATATACAGATTGTGTGGTTTTGTATAAGGATTGTATTGATGTGTACAGACTGTGTCGGGATATACACATCTTGTATTGAGGTATATACACATTGTATAGGTGTACATACGTATTGTGTGGAGGTATGTACAGATTGCAATGATGTACTTAGAGATTGTGTGGAGATACATAAAGATTGTTTCGATGTGTAAATAGAATGTGTGGAGGTAAAAATATACACAGACTACCTGGAATAAAATACAAACAAACAAACAAAAATAACAGTGCGTGATTGTGCATGTAGAATGATTGAGTGAAGGTGCATACAGTTACACTGTGACTGTTGATTAGCGTGAATGTCACGATGATGAAGTTAAAAGTTAGATGACATAACAGCCAATACAATAGATTTAATTATCAAGGATTATACTAAAGTTCCCATGGGACTACTTTCTCGTAATTAAACCATTCTTGATAAGAATAATCCAGGACACCTTCACATGGACAAGAACAGTGGAGAAAAAAAGAATATAACAAAATGTTATAAGGAATGTTATAAATAATGGTATAAGTGTTAAAACAACACCAGAAAGTTTGTGGCTAACAATGAACTCGACTGGAGCTAGTCTGCAGACAAAATAAAATGTTAAAACTTTGCAATATTTTCTAGCATTAATGTTTGTAATTAATGGTAAAAATAAATATGGAAAGTACATAGTTGCAGAATTACAAATCTAGGACAGAGTAACGTTACGAGACAACATATATTGACTTATAAGATTGATATACTGTACTGACAACAAAACACAGTAACACCCACAGCTGTTGAAATATGGGATGTTGAAAACACAGTACGCCGAAGATGGATGTGTTGGGCCATTGGCGCAAATAAAACGGCAACACAATGCGTTTCCATTCTCTGGACTACATCCAACTGGAAATCTGGTAGGACCATTGTCCTGTTACAAGAGAAATCCAGTGGGAATTTGAGAATGAACGCTGAAGAAGAAGAAATCACAAAGGGCACCTAAGAAGACTAGTGTAGATGTGGTCATTAGAGAGACTGTGGCTATATTTATAGTTTATGTTTTAACATCGACGTCGTATTCTGGTCAAATTCGCCCCAGCTGTAAACTGGTACCTGAAGCATGTGTTAGAGGAGTTAAATATTAAAGGAAGGGAACTGTCACCCCACCTAATAGTTTCTGCGGCTTAGTACATGAAGAGTTATCGTATTCTGGAAATATGTAGCTCAGAATCGCCTATGTGGCGGAGCAACATCAGCAAATGTGCTCGCATTACTGAGAAGCATCAAATCATAGAGGCGTAGAGAACACGTGCTGCATGAAAGGACAGTACAAAAATAATCAAATGCATAAATATGACTATACCTTACCCAAATGTGGCAAGGGGGTTCTGTCAGAGCTGGACTTTCTAGTCATTTCTGCACACAGCAGAGAGATGCAAGAACACAAGTATAACACTGTTTTGATGATCTCAAACACCAGAGACAAGAACACAAGTCTGAAACTGATATCAACATCGTCTGCGATAGACTGCTTATATTATTATTATTATGGCTATAAAGCAATATCAATCTACTCCGAGCAAACACGTAGGTGTGCAGTGACCACTATTAAATATCAACAAGTATGCATACTGTTGGTACCAGTGGGTGGCTGATTACACACATTCATAGTTCTTCCCCTCAAATGCCAGTTATCAGAATCACATCTGATACCAAATTATTGTGATTACATCCTAGAGGTGTCATCTATCGTAGTGTCCACATCTAAAAAGTATTCATTAAACAAATTCATCAAATTGACCACATCTAACACGCCCTCGCTAAGCAATTTCACCAAAGTGTCCACATGTAATAGGTACGCACTGAGCAACATCATCATTATCCACATCTAACACGTACTCGCTAAGCACTTCATCAGTGTCCACAGCTAACACGCACTCGCTAAGCAATTTCATCAAAGTGTCCACAGCTAACACGCACTAGCTAAGCAATTTCATCAAAGTGTCCACAGCTAACACGCACTAGCTAAGCAATTTCATCAAAGTGTCCACAGCTAACACGCACTAGCTAAGCAATTTCATCAAAGTGTCCACATTTAATAGGTACGCACTGAGCAACATTAAAATGCCCACATCTAACACGTACTTGCTAAGCAACATCATCAGTGTCCACATCTAACACGTACTTGCTAAGCAACATCATCAGTGTCCACATCTAACACGTACTCGCTGGGCAACATCAGAGTTTGTCCCCTGTCCATTATCAATTCACCTGCTATAAGAGCATTTGACGCAAGCCTATTTTCTTTCACACTTCCGCGAACTATCTAGACTCTAGTGCATTAAAATCTCGAGGTGCGTGCATGCTTATATTTTTTGTGGCTTCCTGATTCAACATGTTTTTTAATGTGTTCTGCGGGCGCCCATTTCAACAGCTACCATATTTGATGAATATCAAGTCTGATTTTTCATGAGGGTAATCCAGTGGGCAATTATTCCCTTAATGTTAGAGAATAATTCAATTTCTGAACTTAAAAACAAAATATGCATATGTTACATAACGGGGCATCCAAATTTTAGAAAGACTTAGGAGGGGCATGGTCAAAAGTAAGGTTGGAAAGCACAGATCTACAGTATAATGCAAATTGGATAATGGGGAAATATAGCTTTCTAAAATGGCTTATTTAAATATTCCCTTGATTGTTATTGACTGTGACACAGAGTATAATCATGGTGACCAGCGAAAATCACAGGAATAGTCAAATATGTCATTAAGAAGACTTGATTTTCCATTAGCCAATAGGTTTCTGTAGTAGAGGGTCATTCGGGAGCACAGAGGAAGAATTGCCTACATTCAATATTGATCCAGCTTCAACATATCTCCCTTGACATTAGCCAACTACCGACTATATATACGTAGACAAACAGAAATCACAGAGGAATACATTAAGTTTAGAGTGCAGACTAGTGAAATTGTCCATTAACGTAATGTGAGATTAGACATATCGAAGTACAAACCTCTAAATAGAGCTTATGCTGCAATCATCCGACCGACTCTCATGTGCTCCGTCTGGACAAATCACCATGTAAGCCAAGAACATCAATACAAGACGCTATAAGACTACAAATGTAATTCATGATGCTGTTTTAAGGAAGTCGTGGAAGTCTATGGATTAGTGGAGAAATATTGAGTTAAACATGTCAAAGTTACGTATGTTGGTTAGGGTTGCCAGATGGTTGAACCTATTTATGGCAAAAACTTATGAAAATAGGTGTAATTTCCTAACTGTTTATAAAATTGCTAAAATATCCTGAATTTTCAATGATCTACCTTTCTATAAACTTTATTAACTCTCTCAAATTATGAACATTCATTAATTTCACAATGAAAATATATGATATTTATAACTTAATTTAGCTTTTTCAATGTCATTTCAAGAGGTTCATTTTTCTCAAGACGCGAAGCAATGAGGGTACTTCAAATTTTGTTTATAGTAAAAAGTCAAGTTTTTCCTTTTCCGCGATATTAATGTGTATTGGAGAATACGGTGTTAGACCCGTATTTTTTCATTAAGCAACGGCATACCTTGGTATGAAGTGGTCAACATCAAGCCCGTCACCTTTATTTTCCAAGACGAGCTGGTACCCATATTTAGGCTTATAGTAAAATTATGCATTTTCCTTTTCACTTTGTAGTTACTAAGTTTTCAGTTATATTGTTGCCCCACTTGTTTCCTTTTCACTTTGTAGTTACTAAGTTTTCAGTTATATTGTTGCCCCACTTGTTTCCTTTTCACTTTGTAGTTACTAAGTTTTCAGTTATATTGTTGCCCCACTTGTTTCCTTTTCACTTTGTAGTTACTAAGTTTTCAGTTATATTGTTGCCCCACTTGTTTCATTTTCACTTTGTAGTTACTAAGTTTTCAGTTATATTGTTGCCCCACTTGTTTCCTTTTCACTTTGTAGTTACTAAGTTTTCAGTTATATTGTTGCCCCACTTGTTTCCTTTTCACTTTGTAGTTACTAAGTTTTCAGTTATATTGTTGCCCCACTTGTTTCCTTTTCACTTTGTAGTTACTAAGTTTTCAGTTATATTGTTGCCCTACTTGATGGTTTCTGCTACCACGAAAATTGTTCTTATTGCTCGTTGTATGAGGTGCCACTATACTAACAAAGCTTTCACTTCGACATTCTGAGAAATATATTAGCAAATACCTGTTCTAGTGAAACATGCACTATTCATTCTACACTTATATATGAGTGGTGTTGTTAGTGTTGTTCGTCCATCACATGATGATGATGACCATTTGTTGCATCCACTTTTGAAAATTCAATTTTAGTTATGTCCTTGATTATGAGTTCATAGATGGCTAATGAGCCCTATTCGAGCTGTAAATGTCCTTGGACAGTTTGGACATGGAATAACGACTGTAGACGGATCTTGAGCTGCTGCATTTCTCTTCTTTTCACAAGATTATGCGCTCTTTTTTTAATTTAGAACGCCATTTAGATCTATTTTGTGCAAGTTCTTCCCATGTATCGTGGTCTATTTCAAAGGCTTTCAGTGAGTCCTTTAACGAGTCATTGTAGCGCTTCCTTTGGCCACCTTGAGATCGTATACCCTTCTCTAGCTCACCATAGAGAAGTATCTTTGGCAGACGATGGTCTGGCATACGCACCAAATGACCTGCCCAACGAATCTGTGTCTGCATCAGGATATGAGAGGTACATACGAGTGGTATATGATGGGGGTGTTGATGAAATAATCACTGTGAGCAGGTAGCTCTTGACAGCCTATAGTCTTTCTAACAAAAGCACAGATTCTTTTCCGTTGGTAACTGAGGCAACACCCGTACTCATGTAAGATTGTCTCGAAGACATGGTTGAGTAAGGAAGGTTTATGTATACATATGTAGTCCTCAATAAGAGGCACATTGATATATGATAATTGATCACTTACTATCGGATCTACGTGTATACTCAGAGCTTGCTGGCATTGTTACTCTAAGACATTAATTCTCAGTGTGGGCCATAAGCTGCCCATGCTGGATGCGGAGACTTGAAGTGTCCACGAAGAAATGATTTGGAATTGGGAGGATCACAGATCCGTCCATGGGCTACAGAAAAGTAACTATTTCAATGATACATAAAAAGAGATATATAGTACAACCTTAAAAGGTCTTGGTGATATTTTAAATGCTTGATTATCCCTAAATATCCTTGATTATCTCTACAAATCCTTGGTCATCTCTAAATCCTTGGTCATCTCTTAAAAAAGTTCATCTCTACAAAGCCTTAATCACCGTGTAAAAGCCTTGGTCACCTCTAAATATCCTTGATTATCTATAAAAAACCTTAGTCGTCTCTAAAAGAGCCTTGGTAAACTCTAAAAAACTTGGACATCTCTAATAATCCTTGATCACCTCTAAAAATCTTTGATTTTCTCTAAAAATACTTGATCATCTCTAAAAAGCCTTGGTCATCTCTAAACATTATTTGTTATCTCTAAAAATTATTTTTTATCTCTAAAAATTATTTGTTATCTCTAAAAATTATTTGTTATCTCTAAAAAATTATTTGTTATCTCTAAAAATTATTTGTTATTTCTAAAAATTATTTATCTCTAAAAATTATTTGTTATCTCTAAAAATTATTTGTTATCTCTAAAATTTATTTGTTATCTCTAAAAATTATTTTTTATTTCTAAAAATTATTTGTTATCTCTAAAAATTATTGATTAACTCTATAAAGCATTGATCATCTTTTTAAAAAAAAACATTGGACATCTCTAAAGAACGGGGAAGCATCCAATTTACAGGCACAATTGGAATGAAAATAATTCTTACAGCTGATGGGAATTGAACCAAGTTTATTCTAGAGGCACCAAATCGCCTTGCAACTCAAGTAAACGAGTTTTCTGTACTTGACCAACCACCTCCCCCCAGCAAAAAAAAACAACCTATATATATATATATATATATATATATATATATATATATATATATATATATAAAGTTATATAAGTTTTCAGTGATTTTGGGGAATGTGATCGGACTAGTACCATAAACCTGTTTACTTGCGTTACAAAGGGATTCGGTGCCACGAGAACGGACCTGGTTCAAATCCCTTCAGCTGTAAGAATTATTTTCGTTTATCCTCATGATTCCTACTTAAATCTATTGAAACGAGGGAAGTAAGATTGCTATAAAGGGGGGGGGGTGGCAGAGACAGGAAAAGGTTGAGGACCACAATTCTAAATAGCCACAGTTTAGCTATTATGAAACCTAGGTAGTTAATGGTCGTCTACGTGTTGTATTGGTCTGAAAGGGGAGCCCAGAATATTGTTACCTCACATGCATGTCGTAAGGGACGACTAAGGTGAAGTTGGCTATTCCATTCATATTAGGCCAAAGTAACGCAGAATCCGTGCAGAATTATTCTGATACCTCAGGCCGAAAGGCGCAGATATTGCAGTTATACTGTAAAACATGACACATCGCATTCCATTTTCCGGGCTACATCCTGGCAATCTTCAAGGATTTTTTTAGAACGAATGCAGAAGTAGTTAATCAATGGAGCAACAAAAGGTAGAATTATTTAGATTACAGACATCGCGCTACTTGTGAAGAAGGATAATGTCATTTGAGTCCCCACATTCGGAAACTTCTAGTGAAACGTGTTCTCCTTGTGGCATAAGTAATATATAAGATCCTTACAGCCTGAGAATAGTCGCCACACTCTGGTGGATGTGGTAAGACATAGATAGAAGCACTGATAGATTTATTCGATGTATGTTAATAGCCTTCACTCGTAACTTATACCCGGACGTACGGGTGTTGGGGGTAATGAACGAACTGACACACTGACGAGCATGACCTCACTATAAAAATATACATGGATATTTCTAATCAAAGCACCAAGCAACCTCGTCCGTTCATATTTCAGAAGCGTGAATCATTGTCATTTTCACCATTGGAGGAAAATGAAACAGCCGGGAATGTAAAATACTAGATACACGAAGAGTAATAAATTAACACTGAATTGGAAGTATAATATATTACAATTTATGGATTGATTTAAAACGCGAGAGGAGCATTAATACATTTGTCCAATTGTCGCCGATGACCACATGCTTTCATAATTCACAGGAATAATTCTCTGATGACCACGTGCATTCATAATTCACAGGAATAATTCTCTGATGACCACGTGCATTCATAATTCACAGGAATAATTCTCTGATGACCACGTGCATTCATAATTCACAGGAATAATTCTCTGATGACCACGTGCATTCATAATTCACAGGAATAATTCTCTGATGACCACGTGCATTCATAATTCACAGGAATAATTCTCTGATGACCACGTGCATTCATAATTCACAGGAATAATTCTCTGATGACCACATGCATTCATAATTCACAGGAATAATTCTCTGATGACCACGTGCATTCATAATTCACAGGAATAATTCTCTGATGACCACGTGCATTCATAATTCACAGGAATAATTCTCTGATGACCACGTGCATTCATAATTCACAGGAATAATTCTCTGATGACCACGTGCATTCATAATTCACAGGAATAATTCTCTGATGACCACGTGTATTCATAATTCACAGGAATAATTCTCTGATGACCACGTGCATTCATAATTCACAGGAATAATTCTCTGATGACCACGTGCATTCATAATTCACAGGAATAATTCTCTGATGACCACGTGCATTCATAATTCACAGGAATAATTCTCTGATGACCACGTGCATTCATAATTCACAGGAATAATTCTCTGATGACCACGTGCATTCATAATTCACAGGAATAATTCTCTGATGACCACGTGCATTCATAATTCACAGGAATAATTCTCTGATGACCACGTGCATTCATAATTCACAGGAATAATTCTCTGATGACCACGTGCATTCATAATTCACAGGAATAATTCTCTGATGACCACGTGCATTCATAATTCACAGGAATAATTCTCTGATGACCACGTGCATTCATAATTCACAGGAATAATTCTCTGATGACCACGTGCATTCATAATTCACAGGAATAATTCTCTGATGACCACGTGCATTCATAATTCACATGAATAATTCTCTGATGACCACGTGCATTCATAATTCACAGGAATAATTCTCTGATGACCACGTGCATTCATAATTCACAGGAATAATTCTCTGATGACCACGTGCATTCATAATTCACAGGAATAATTCTCTGATGACCACGTGCATTCATAATTCACAGGAATAATTCTCTGATGACCACGTGCATTCATAATTCACAGGAATAATTCTCTGATGACCACGTGCATTCATAATTCACAGGAATAATTCTCTGATGACCACGTGCATTCATAATTCACAGGAATAATTCTCTGATGACCACGTGCATTCATAATTCACAGGAATAATTCTCTGATGACCACATGCATTCATAATTCACAGGAATAATTCTCTGATGACCACGTGCATTCATAATTCACAGGAATAATTCTCTGATGACCACGTGCATTCATAATTCACAGGAATAATTCTCTGATGACCACGTGCATTCATAATTCACAGGAATAATTCTCTGATGACCACGTGCATTCATAATTCACAGGTAGACTACAACTACCACAAATAATAGTAAGCTAATGCCAAATTTTCTTGCAGAGAATGAACAGTTTAAGAGATCTAACTCAGTTAATGTGTGTAATGGAAGATTCTCAATAACAAAAGTAAGTCCTTGATGCACGGGAATAAATAATGATAATAGGTAATCACTGGAGCAAAATTGTAACTTAATAAACTACGAACGAAATCAGATAATATGTGTATATTTTTACGTGATCCCGTCTAGCCATTATTATGTGAACGTTGACAGTACGGTTTCTTAATCGTCGTGCGTTATGATGACTTCTTGATAAAGACTTTTGGTAGAAACGTAGTGCTATTATTTGCATTATCACTAATTAGTAAAACTTCATTACCCTGTTCAAAGTATCGCCTAGAGAATTTATTCATTCATCAAGTGACATATTCTTTCCAGAACGTAGTCTTCCCTATGATTCTCTTGAATTCTCCGCGGTCTTGAGCAAGTCGTCCTGTCTTTATTTAGTGACATAAGCAGGCATTCTTGAATGTCTTTTGTCCAACAGCGCCTTGGGCGGCATTTGACCATTTTGCCTCTATCAGGCACTACAGTATCACTCTCCATGCCGTCGTGTCTATTAATGTGACCAAAAAGAACTAGCTTTTTTTTAAATATGGTCTTCGGAAGCCAGCCTTCCTGGACGCTAATTGTTCTTAACACCTCCTGGTTTGTTTTCCTTGCTGTTCATGGTATTCTCACAACTCTTCTATAGCATTTTAATTCAAATTATGTTATTGTCTTGGTCGCTATTTTATTTAATATCCATGCTTTACATCCATATGTCGCCAAAGGAAACACACATGCTCGTAGTAAACACAACTTGGTTCTTATGTTAGTATCCTGCATAGTTTCTTTAGTTGTTTTAATTTTGACAGCGCAATTGCTGTTCTCTTAATCTCAACTGCGCAGTCACCTGATATTGTTTATATTAGTTCCTAAATAGTCAAAATATATCACTTCTTCTCAATTCCAGTTTTCATTATTAATTGTGGGTCTTGATTTTGTTTTTGTCATTTTCCATTATTTTTGTCCTTTTCATATTTAAGAACATGTTTTGCTGTTTGCTGAACTTTTGGCTTGACATAAATTCTTCTTGATTCTTCTTAATTCTTCATTAGAAACTGGCTTAACAGCACGCGGGATATTCCCATAAATGCTCCTCCATCCTCTCCAGCAGCCATCCCAGTGTATGTAGACTCTGAGTTCCGTTCAGGTGTTGATTGTGTGATATTTCGGAACTTTCCAAAAAATTTACTTTTCCTCCCTTCACCTCTAGATACTCCCATTTCTAACATTCTCTGTATGTGTGCATTCACAACCTCATTGACATCATCTGCATCTTGAAATGAATTTATTACTGCCTTCATTAAGTCTGCTTTATCTCTTCTCAGCAACGCGCCACCTATCGCCGCATTGCCTGCCAGTAAGTCGACTCTCTCGTTTCCTCTGACCCCAGCATGACCAGGGCAGTATATCCATGTAATGCTCTGGACAACTGAGTTTACATAAATTATGTTTAGTAGGTCATGTTCGCTGAAGAATGAACATTGAAAATATTGCACTGAAAGAGAATGAACATTGACAATTTTGCACTGAAAGAGAATGAACATTGAAAATATTGCACTGAAAGAGAATGAACATTGACAATTTTGCACTGAAAGAGAATGAACATTGAAAATATTGCACTGAAAGAGAATGAACATTGAAAATATTGCACTGAAAGAGAATGAACATTGAAAATATTGCACTGAAAGAGAATGAACATTGAAAATATTGCACTGAAAGAGAATGAACATTGAAAATATTGCACTGAAAGAGAATGAACATTGACAATTTTGCACTGAAAGAGAATGAACATTGAAAATATTGCACTGAAAGAGAATGAACATTGAAAATATTGCACTGAAAGAGAATGAACATTGAAAATATTGCACTGAAAGAGAATGAACATTGAAAATATTGCACTGAAAGAGAATGAACATTGAAAATATTGCACTGAAAGAGAATGAACATTGAAAATATTGCACTGAAAGAGAATGAACATTGAAAATATTGCACTGAAAGAGAATGAACATTGAAAATATTGCACTGAAAGAGAATGAACATTGAAAATATTGCACTGAAAGAGAATGAACATTGAAAATATTGCACTGAAAGAGAATGAACATTGAAAATATTGCACTGAAAGAGAATGAACATTGAAAATATTGCACTGAAAGAGAATGAACATTGAAAATATTGCACTGAAAGAGAATGAACATTGAAAATATTGCACAGAAAAAGAATGAACATTGAAAATATTGCACTGAAAGAGAATGAACATTGACAATTTTGCACTGAAAGAGAATGAACATTGACAATTTTGCACTGAAAGAGAATGAACATTGACAATTTTGCACTGAAAGAGATATTTGATCGGGAAGAATTATTGATAATCATGTACAAAAGCAGATCAACAGCGGCAAAATATTACACTTAATATTTCACTCACAGAGATAATAACACTGTAACAATGAATCATGTTTCTGTTATATGAAAGTAATATGGTGTCTGACTTCTAACCACATGCTAGTGTTGTTATGTTATCATATTCCAATGTATTTATAACTTTATATAATCGTCTGTGTTTTTTTTCCATGTCATTATTGTAACATAACGGGCAGCAGGCTTGAATAATGAAATTGTTTGCTGCTGCAAATGTATTCCGATTGGATGCTTCATTCAACCGATAACAACAAAAGATAATTTGAAATGAAATAGAACAACAACATAATTTCCTAGTTTTTCGACAGAACACACATCAATTACAACTTGGGAATTCAAACCGTTTCACCGTCTGATATCGACCGATAGGAGGAAAGAGTACCTCTTCCCACGTGTCGTTAACTCTGGCCTCTTGCTGGCGTATGAATACAATAGTTCACAGTTAATGCATTTGATGTCGCATATGTCACATAATATATTCAGACAAATCATTAAAACTCTCATCATCTTTGAAGGTAGTTGTCATTTTAATATATGGTATTAGACTTTCAATATTTGTATGCTCATATACCTTGACATGACAGTTATGGAATCACATCCGTGGTTGACATGATTCTCCACGAAGACAAGTTACCATATTGGCCATTTTATGACCATATTTTATGAATATTCTATTCTTTAAAGGTCAAAAGGTATCACATTTTTTGTGTGCCATTTTTGTTTGCATGTATTTGAGATGGCTTTGCATTAAATAAAATCACACTAGATATGCCAGATACTTGATGATGTTGATGATGATGGTGTCCCTCCCTCGCAAGCTAAGATGAGCATGGGGCAAAACAAATGTTCATTAGAGTTTTGGTGTTTATGAATTTGCGGATGACTGAGAAGTCCAATCTTAGCTTTGACATACCTGTTATAATGTGATCATGAATAGATAAAAATCTTGTGATGATGGAATAATGTCTGATTTCTTTTGTTTTTCTCCATTTAAAATTAAAATATTAGTTTTCTGCTTTAATGCTATTGTTTACATGAGTATTAATTTGTCGTAATGGTGAACAAAGGGGGAAATTATCTGACAAATTTGGTAATACAAATGGGGAAGGCGTGTTGGGAACGAACTAGTATGAGGACAGAAGTGACGGCACAAAAACATGATCAGGTGCACTCAAAACCGCAAGACACAATCATATTTATTAATGGATCAGTCAACAAAGAAACGAATAAGTATGGATGGAGTTTTGTTGTCTATAGGAATGGGGAAAATGAGTTTGAAAAATAATCTGCGTACTTCATTATAACATTCTGCACGACAATGGAAATAGAAACAGTGATTCCGGCACTCCGTTGGTTGGTGATGCACATATCAACTCACACGGTGATACTTTCAGACTTCCAGAACATGCTGAGAAAGATAGAAATATATATATGTATACAAATGGGTCACGCTACTGAGCAACTCATTTGTCCAAAGTATTACATGGATATATTGCCCTTGTCATGGAGGGGTCCGAGACAACGAAAGAGCTGATTCAATAGCGGACAAAGCTGTGGTTAATTAATAGCACATTATTGAAAGGAGATAGGGCCGACCTAATAAGAGAAGTCATTGATATGCTACAGTGTGAAGAATATTATCGGGGAAGTTATAATGTGAACATACAAATAATGACAGAACTATGGTTGACCAAGGGTGAGGGGAAGTGATAATGTGAACACACAAATAATGACAGAACTATGGTTGA
Source organism: Meghimatium bilineatum (assembly GCA_034231615.1). NCBI lineage: Eukaryota > Metazoa > Mollusca > Gastropoda > Stylommatophora > Philomycidae > Meghimatium > Meghimatium bilineatum. The sequence continues at coordinate 35,933,072 of CM067300.1, forward strand.
CCAAGGGTGAGGGGAAGTGATAATGTGAACATATAAATAATGACAGAACTATGGTTGACCAAGGATGAGGGGAAGTGATAATGTGAACATACAAATAATGACAGAACTATGGTTGACCAAGGATGAGGGGAGAAAGCGTATCTTCTCTGGCAAGCTGCAAAGATCTCATAATCAACATTAATTGGGACTTTGAGTATGTGTACTCTTGGATGGTTGTTCGAACGGAGAGCAGAGCACTTATGGGAATGCCGCGTGTGCCGTGGTGCTAAATCATAATCAAGAATTATTTTTTTTTCACAAAGAAATAAAGAAGAAAAACAACAATTGTATTCACTGTATAAACGTTATGGTCGACTTGGTACCAGATTTGTTATTGAGCTCGCCTTACAATCCTAAGTCGTCGAATTAGCTCGTGGTTCGAACGCCGACCATGCACATTGTATTGGCTATACAATCCGATGTTTAACTGTTGCCTCAAAATTCAAAATATTCAACAAAATAAGCTGTTCACAATATTCTTCATTTGTATAAACTTTATTAGTAACATATTTAATTGAAAACATATATGGCAGAGATACAACATTACCATTTCAGATAATTATGTAGATATTAAAATTTTGATTCCAATTACATTTTTTTTAAATTGTAAAAACAACTAAGCCTAGCAACAATAGGACACAACTGATACTTATTAAAAAACAAGAAAACTAGTATCATGACAACAGAAAAAATAACCAAAGTTAACAAATGACAATCAAGAAATAGAATAGTGAAAAGCATTCTAACATCTGGGATCAAATAACAACAGTGGTGGTGACTACACAGTAGAAATCAAGATAAAAATAGTAATCGCAACCTCCAAACTAAATCAATTAAACATGAACTACTTTTGGCAAGGAATTAACTCCACAACAAAAGTACAGTTAATTAAATCACGTATATCCCCAGTGACAATAATATGGTTGACAATCATTGATTCTGAGCAAGTTAACGGTAAAGAAAATAGCTGCTTTAGATATGAGATGCTACAGAAAATGCGCGAGAATACAGTAGACGGAGAACAAATCAAACCAGGAAGTAAGAAGTAGGGTAAACGTCGAACACAGATGACTGCTTAACAAAATTATAATCAGAAAGCTGAGATTTTTTTTTACATATAAATAGACATAATGGTATGGACAGACTAATAATGAAAGGCATGAAAAAACACGGTAACAGAGCCAAGAAGAAGATGGATAACAGGCATATCGTTAGATGTCAGTGGAAGAGACAGGTCAGCAAATCAAACATCAAGAGGAGTTTAGAAGTGTCATGAGAAAGACTACATTTGGAAAGAATGTCACATGATATATATATTCACACACACACACACACACACACACACACACATATATATATATATATATATATACATGTTTCACCGATGAAATTAATTAACATAATTCAGAGCAAAAACTGTACCGAATATCAACACTACGAAGAGGAAGGACTTATGTATGCTAACACCCGCCGAAGGTGGATGTGTCGGGTCATTTGCGCACATAAACGGCGACACAACTCATTTCGATTCTCTGGACTACATCCTGCTAGAAATCTAGTAGGATCATGATCCTGCAGCAAGAGAGATTCAGCGGTAGTTTGAGAATGAATGATGAACACGGAAGAAGAAGAAGTATGCTAACACAATATTTTCTAACAAAATAAATATGGATGTTTACAGCAAAAAAGCTATTTTCCTCTAAAAAAATGAACGTTAAATAAAAGGAAATAATTTTAGTGATTAATAATATTTTTTGTGATTACAATTCATCGTCTGCATTAGAGAATTTGATTCTCAATAACGATTTTGCTCAAAATATAAGCAATCATCTTCTGGACACAACAAAACAAAAATCGTTTTTTCATTAGAAATCAGGAATTAATAACTATTGTGGTTGTCTGAGATAGAGATGAACGAGTAATCTCCCTTGGTTTTTCATGAATCTTTAATTATTTTTGTAATTTATCAGTTGGCATCATCTTTCGTTTAGAACTTAAGGTATTGAAAACCTGGCACAAAATGATGTCCGTGACCAGTTCTGAATATACAATATAAGGTTACAGTCACTTAGAAATAAAACTGTGTAACATATATGTATATATATATATATATAAATATATATATAAATTTATATAAATTTATAAATATAAATCTAATATATATATATATATATTAGAAAAATAGATCTACATGGCGTTCTAAAATAAAAAAAAATAGCGCATCATCTTGTGAAAAGAGGAGAAAAGCAGCAGCTCAACAGCGGAGAGCAGCTAGAAAGTCACGGATAGACCAAGATCCGTCTACAGTCGTCATTCCATGTCCGAACTGTCCAAGGACATTTACAGCTCGAATATGGCTCATTAACCATCTACGAACTCATAATCAAGGACATAACAAAAATTGAATTTTCAAAAGTGGATGTAACAAATGGTCATCATCACCTGTGATGGACGAAAAACAAACAAAAAACATATATTAGTGTTGTTGTTTTTTTCTGGGTATATGCAGGTCTACGCCGTATACCCACCTTTTCTATTTGTTTCTGACTTTGGTTCTGATTTGATTCAACCTAAAGAAACATTCATGCATGTACAGAACAATTATTCAAAGGTAAATACTAAAATGGTCATCGCATATATTTTTTATCATACAAATGTAAAACGTCAAGGACACTGACCCGGTCTCTCTGTGATAAAGATAAAACTATTATCGGGAAACAACCCGAAACTGATGGCGGATTATCAGTCTCGATTCATAGACAATCTGGCAACTCTATCTAGGTACTTTAATTTAGCACATAACCAATTTCCTGTTTAAAAGTATCTTATTTCACCTTAGATAGAAACTGGAAATCAAACATTGCCTGGACCGAGAGTCTTGAGAATAGAAGACCTGCGGGCAGATTCAAATCAAGCCTTTGTCGGAATTTTTTTCAATTATTACTGTTGGTCGTCATTAGCAAGCGACACAAACTGACCAACGAAAATTTTGCCATGACCAAGGCAATATTCAATAATCATCATTTGAAAGCCTGTTTTGCCTCAGCTCGTAGGTCTTCTAACCTAGTCTCTACATCCAAAATTGAAAGCATAGTTAGCTTAGTACAGTAGGCTAAGATTTGAGTGAAATTTTCATTGCTCAATTCAAAACTTCTTGTGCACAAAAGACAAGTAACTGCGTTGCGTTCTGTTCCGAGTTTGTTCTTTTTTTTGTTTTTTTTTGTTCTTGTCCTTTTTTGTGTGTGTGTGTGCATGAAACAAATTGTGTTAATTAATTAAATTTATTTTGGTTAAATAAGCATTATTAGTGATGTTACTCGACATATGATGTTCATACATTTTCTAGCATGACAGATTATAGATTAAATAAGACTTGTGGGTTAACTCATTACCGTCTTACAACTCTTTTCGGTTTGATCAGTCTGGCAGTATCCCTCTAGTCAGCAAGTCAGGACATTTCCTTCACATTGCATCATGAAGCATTTATGTAACTTAACAGTAAGACACTGCGATGAAATGGTCCCCTTTCTTCTTGAAATTGGTTAAACAGTACTGCTTGAGAATTCCTGAACACAGAGAATTATCTTTTCTGCTGATAATGCAACTTTAAATTTCTTAGCAGGAGGTGAAGAAGGATGCTAGAACATTACTCTAACACGCTATTGTTCCTGTTGATAGTGCTGCACCCATGATTCCTACTAAGTGACAACACAAACCAGCGTGTCTTCTCTTTCATCGGCATATTGACAACGATGCTGCAAGAACATGTCCATTCAGGTCAAATTATTTTTGTCAATGAGTTCTCTGGGTACTCATCGTGATAACATTGTCCAGAATTTCAGTGATTCCGTATTGTGATGTAGATTGAACCATGCGAACATTGTATTGTGATGTAGGTTGAACCATGCGAACATTGTATTGTGATGTAGGTTGAACCATGCGAACATTGTATTGTGATGTAGGTTGAACCATGCGAACATTGTATTGTGAATGCCACCATGTCTACCGTTATTCCCATGTCAGCTCTAACTATGTTTTCCAGCCGCTGCGTAGTTCCTTCTGTTGCTATTATAAATGGCTTCATCAACAAGTGATGCGCGTCCTTGTGAATATTGATTTACTCAGTTGCGCAAAACTTTACGCAGTAATGCACATCTTTACGCAGTTATGCACAGCTTTACGTAGTTACACACAGCTTTAAACAGGAACCATCTACTCGTGGATGATATGGGCAGACAGTCCTTTTGCCAAAAGCAAAACGCACAACTGTTAACTGCTCATTAGTTGTAAATTTTAGGAGCACGTGTCACCATTTTACACGTTCACTGCGCATGGATGTACAATAACTAAACGCGCACCTATCGTCTACCACACAACTTTATAATATGATTGGATGTTGTAACCTCATAATCCAACCTTTAAAACATAACCTATTGCATTTCTATTATTTTCTACATTCGTTTTTTTAAATTAAATATTGACTTCCTTTGTATTTGAAACATTATTTTTCTGGATCTGTTGTTAATGTTAAGTCTTTCGCTCGCTGACCAGTAATCTCGAGTGCGAATCTACTCGTTATTTTCGTTTTGGAATAAAAATTACTCCCGCAGTTTTACTGACCAATTTTACTTATTTTACAAAATTACTGACCACCAGGAAGTTTGGTACCGGAGTTCATGCTCTGGGAAGGTCGATGAATGGCATTATCGGTACTGATCAAGTGGGATAGTCGACGCCATTTACGCGGTTACTGATCAATTCCTGACTAGTCTATGAGCACTTATGGGAAACCATGTGCTATGACGCTGGTTCATAATTCATATTACCTTCACTTTACTTTTTGCCACGTACTTGAAGTTGTATAGTCCCAGTACATTGAAAATTGTTTTAGAAACAATTTAATTAACATAACAAATATTTATAATAAATATATTAACGTACTGTCAATCAATTAATTCCCAGTGGACCGTAAATTGTATACAGTATTCTGATCTACTAGAGTATTTGTTTACTTGTGTACGTATGTGTACATAAGCATACGTGTACTTTTCATTTCATACAAAATTGCTATTTCAATTAATGATCTATCCAAGAACTATCCATTTATTTTATTTCGCTATCCACGAAAAATGCTGCATTCTTCTGTAGATTCACATTATCAAGAAGTAGAAATAGAGTTTAATTATTCTTTCTTGCAGCGAGACAGCCCTACAAATTTTCTGTCGCAAATAACAATAACACTTAGATTTAGAGCATTGCCACCAAGAAAGAGACACCGGAAACGTTGGATTTCTTGGAAATACAGGTACAGAGTAGAAAATTGAATGTGAAATACGTCAGAGCCTGGCAAGAAACATGAAGTAGTGTAAAGTAAATTAAAGTAGATTAAAGTAGTATTGTGTAAATTAAATTTTTTTTTAAATAACGTGAATCAGTGTGAAGGAAAGTGGAGTAAAGTCAAATTGTGTAAAATAATTTCATCATCATCAAGTGCCGTCTCCGCAACGAAGGTTGGCTGCAGCAGACCTCCAACATCCGCAGTCTCTTTTTTTGGTGGTGCACTCTGGTAAACTGTAACCTGTTCATCTTGTGATGTAACTCTCCCATTCGTATCTCTGCCTACCTCTTACTCGCTTCCCTTTGACTTTACCTTCAAGTAAGGTCTTCAATAAGGTGTCATATATTTTAATGTGTCCAAAATATTTTATTTGCCTCATCTTTAATTTTTCTCTTACTCATTCTTTCTTTACATTACGTGTTTTTACAACCTATTTGTTTATTTTTCTTCTCCTTCCATGATGTTCTCCCTATTCTTCTATAAACTCACATCTCAAAGGCATCAATTCTGTCTTCTAATTGTTTATTTAGTGTCCATGTTTCTGAGCCATACAGTAATATAGAATAGATGTAGCATTTTATAAATAATAATATCAATAATTATAATTACAAATAATTATTATAAAAAAATAATTTAAAGTATAGTTGAATAGTGCAAAATGAAGTAAAGTAAAGTAAAGTAAAGTAAAGTAAAGTAAAGTAAAGTAAAGTAAAGTAAAGTAAAGTAAAGTAAAGTAAAGTAAAGTAAAGTAAAGTAAAGTAAATCGACAAAGAAAATCACTACCATCTCAAAACAACACTGTAAAAAAATGTACACCGATGATACATTATTGTGTTTTTGTACTGTTCAATTACTTGCTATATTGTCATTTGTTTAGCGAACTTTATTAATAAATCTACGAACATCTAAAAGGCTGTAACAAAGCCTAAAATAATAGCGCCATTTCTTAAAAAAGCAAATTATTGTATTAAACAAGCAGGATATTAGAATACTTTTGCATTGCTTTCCTGTGAGAGGATTTGCCAGGAACATGAATTAGAGAACAGGCTGTTGTATCCCGTGTAAGTGAATAAACAACTCGGATTTACATTTCAAGGATAGTGTATTGTAAGTGAAAGATTGAAGAAGTAATGATATAAAGATGTAATGATATTTGTATGATGAACCCTAATAAACGTTGGAAGAGGAAGTAAGATTTTAAAACGGTAACAAATACTGGTACACGCGATATATCAATTTAAGAGGATTTACTTATATGTGATGATGTATACAGTGTATATAAGGTTGATGTATATTACATTTGAAATGAAATATATGTGCTCAATATGACGTCATTGAAAGTTGCGTATTTTCAAGATATAGTGTAACAGCCACTTCATGAGACAGGCAGGTTTAGAGAACATAGTCACAACAGGCAAAATTGAAGGCAACAGAGATAGATGGCGACAACGTGAGAAATTATTAGACAGTTTGACAACCTGGCACGACAAGGAAAGAACACGGACTTTAATACATAATAATGTGGACAGAGAGCTGTGGAGAGCCATGACCACCTACGCCAGCCGGCATGGCACCTGATGATGATGAGTGTAACAGTGAAACTTAGCAGATTGTTATTAGCTGTAAATGTAACTTTTATTCGTTGAAGAAGAAATCACTTTATTCTGCTACGATCCTATTTTTGTCTGTTGTCTCTCCCCAGGTGGTTTGTGATCCACTCTTGCCGTTAAGCGTAGGGGTGATTGGAGCTCGAGCTTACGTTTCAAAGCCAGATGTGTGGCCTCGGCTGTGCCATTACCGTGTCTGTTCAGGATGTCTCCGACGTTTTCTATCCATCTTTTCCGTGGTCTTCCTCTGGCTGTGTACCCTGATCTCATTGGTTATATGCTTGTACGGGCAACTTTTCGTGATGCATTCTCAAAATGTGGCCAAACCACTTGATCTGTTCTCTTTCTATGTAATCTGTACAATATATTATACCTATTCTTTCCCTGATATATTCATTTCGCAATCTATCAAGCCTGGTGACTCCGGCAGCTACGAGCCACTTTACCCAAATTGCAATTGAAATTACAGTAGCGTTTTTTTAAAATAAATATTTGCTGAATCAATGCACGCATACAGATCTGCACCAAATAGCACAATTCATGTGAAGTAGTGTTAACAGCAATCTAAAAAGTGCACAGCTATTTTATAGACATTCTGTTATATCATTTTTGTTTCCTAATTATTCTTCTGTGATTATGACATTTTTCGTGTTAGCTCAGTGGTTAAAAACTCTTGCTTTAAATGCGACAAATATAGAAACTGTGGAAGAAATTATTGTATATATTAACATGTAGCGAAATTGTAGAAGAAATTATAATATATTAACATGCAATGAAACTGTGAAAGAAATAATAGTATATTCACATGTAGAGAAACTGTAGTACCAGTATGTGAACAGTAAACAACAACAGATATTTTTTTTAATTTTAAAACACAGACTGAATCACGTGACTAAGGAATATCCATAAATTTCATCAATAAATTAAGGGAGTATTGTGTAGGGATCTCTAAACTGCTGAAATTTCTTGACCGGAGCAGGAAGGGGGAGAGAGAGATAGCAACGGTAACTTCATGCTTTATTTTACACAATGAACTTAATATTTGAAAAAGACATTAAATGAATGTAAACATACAATTATGTGTATATTATTAATTTCATGTGTTCTGTCTTGATACTTGTCAGTAGATTATCAATTCCAATTTCATAACTATCAGATATTAATTGATTTTTATGCAAGCTAAATTATAGAACATTTTTGGAAAACACATATTCTGCTTTATTTAATTATGAAATTTTTCCTGAAAGTAAAAGAAGGGCGTCTATCTAACATGACATACTGATATTAACAATAGATTGAAGTAAGTTATGAAATTACACTGTTGGGGTACGCTGCTCATAAGAAAATGCATTAGTCATTTAGCTATTAGTTATGTTATGTTATGTTCCTCCAGGGCCATAGGCGGCGCAAAGGGCAGAAACCATAGCTTTCCATTTCTGTCTTTGTGTTACCAGGTCTTTCAATTGTTGCGTGTTGTTTAGGTTCATTGATATGCCTTCTCTATTAATGGTTCTTCGTAGAGTTTTTCTAGGTCTCCCTCTTCTTCTTACTCCAGGTGGCACCCAATATAGTGACTGCTGGGGAATTCTTGGGATGTTCATTCTGAGAACATGGCCGATGTAAGTAAAACGCCTTTGTCTAATGAAGGAAGATATATAGGTTTCTTTTCATTCCTCTCTTATAGTAGTGTTAGATTTAAAGTCACTCCACTAAACATTCAAAATGGTACGTAGGCATTTGTTTTCAAAGGAGTCTAGTCTCTTATCTGTGACTTTTGTGGCTTTCCAACTTTCGCATCCATATGATACAATAGGGAGTTATTAGTACAGGAAGAAAAATAAAAATTGACAGATAACCAAATGAGATCAGGGTACAAAGTCAGAGGACGACCACGGAAAAGATGAATAGAAAACGTCAGGGACATCCTGAACAGACACGGTCATAGCACAGCCGAGGCCACACATATGGCTTTAGAACGCAAGCTCGAGTTTAATCACCCCTACGCTTAACTGGCAATAGTGGATAACAATCCACCATTGGAAAGACAATAGAAAGACGAAATACATATAGTTTCAAATGTTTACTCTTAATACTCAATTAATGTGACAAGGAAGTTCAAAATTCGTAGAGAAATAGTTTACAATTGTGCTAGTGAAGTTAATAATCGAGCGGAAAATAAGCCTCTTATTGATGATCAATATGTTTGTACAGCTGTCCTGAATCAACACATCAAAATTATCTATATACTGAGACCAAGAGAAGTATACATACATCATGAGACAAGATGGCAATTTTGAATACCACATTATTTTGCAGTAACATAATGGAATAGTGGTAAGGGAAGATGAGATACTATATGTTTTGTCCAAAATCGCCTAGCTATCTAGACCAAAGACTTGTGTAGTCTCAGCACCTATAACGTAGCGGTGCCATTTCTCGGCATTCTCATAGCAAGCATCGTACACTTGTTCAGGGCGGCTGGTTCGAGCACATGAGTTTTTGTGTAAACAGCAAGTCACCACATTTTACAATGTGTCAAGGTATTCTTGATTTTCAGGGATTTGATCTCTGACAAGTAACAAGTGCACTTGAAAACCCACGTCGATATGGGTAGTAATCAATCCCGTAGATACGGAGGTTCAAACCCACTCCACATAGGAAACTATAACATGATATTTAGTACTAGGAAGCATTCAAAAACATCTGATAGAACCCCCAACCCCTCGAGTTTTGAAGGATATCATGAACAAATATATATTAGTAAAAAAAACCCGTAAAAATAGGTAATTAGTTTATTCTAGGTAAACCTTCCCTTTTTTCAGACACTGTATGCAGGTTCCCTGGTTATAGTAGGAAATCTGACATTCAACCCATTAGACTATATTGGAATTTGAAATAGATACAGTAGTTTGTTTTTTTGTCTGTTCAATATTTTTTTATTGCAGGGGAGGAGTAGAAATGTTTCCAGGGGGAAAGGGGGGAAAGGGAGTCCCTACATTTTGGCGCAGATGTTAAGAAAGGGTAGGGTATGAGTCAACAAAGTTGCAAAATATTGTTGACGCAATTTATAGAAGCCCCCCACCCTTTTGTAGAAATGGTTTAACAGTTCACAAAATAAACTGAGGCATGGTTTAACTAAATCACGTACAGCAACATGGTTTAACTAAATCACGTACATTAAGCATAGTTCAACAGCCCGTCCCCCCCCCCATCAATGTTCATATGGTTTAGTAGGTCGCAAAACAAACGGAATTACGTTTAGCACAATGGTTTAATAGTTCACAAAATGAACTCTTTCACGTACAGCAGCATGGTTTAACAGTTCACAGAAGAGACTGGATAGTCGTTTCGACCAAACCGTCGTTATCAAGAGAAAATAGATAGTCGAACAAATATATTTGGTTATGATTTATAAATGCAGGTTACATCCGCGTACACCGGTGTAAAAATTATTAATAGATTAATAATACTGTCGCATCATTACACTGGAGTAATGTTAGTGATCAATTATCACCTCCATGACGTATCTTTTAAACTTAATTACTTATTTCTTATGTTTAGTGGGTACTTCGACTTCTTATACAAACTCAGGACAGGAGTAACAACAAATAAAACGTTTCACGTTATTAAACAACGCCATGGTATTCCTGACCGTTCAGATGTGAATTGTTTACTATGTAACTCTCAGAGACACAATGAAGGCTCAGTTGTATAAAGTAAATGACTAATACTCCAAACATACTCTCTGTCTCGCTCAGACACAAACCACAACAAGTACTTACATATTCTTTGTTCAGTGGATGTGTTGTTGACGACTTGAGATGGAATTTCTACCTAACATTAACAACTATCACTATGTGTTATACAAACAGTTTCTAATTCTAAGTAAACACGTGTACTATTTCTTCCTTCAGTCGACAATTATGAATTGTAGAATAAATGAATTTGATGGTCTATTTGGACTGTCTTTCTGGTTCACTGTCACTAGACACAGATATTCAATAATTCTCGATCAGTTACGGGATTCCTCTTTTATGGAATAATTGTTCGTAACTATACTAATATACGTGTTGTTTTCAAAGTGATGTTCTTGAAATGTTCAAGAGAATTCGAGGTAGTGTTATTGCTGTTATACATCAGTCTTCAGGTTCGGCCTCAACATCTGACTAGGTTTGACTAAGTTGATGTAGAAATGTAGACACGGTAGTTAGGGGACACACTCCTCGAATGTAGCATTGGACTGGTTCTCCGACGTAGTACTCGAAATACTATGTTATGATCTTCAAGATTAAGATCAGTATCTGGCTATATTTAGATAAGTTTCTTGAAGATATATAAACAAAGTAGTTAAAGGTCACATCCCTCAACTGTAGTATTGGACGAGATCTCTGAGACTGAAATACTAACGGGATTCTATTTATTTCCAAACGTAAGTGGTAGTATGAGTGTCTGAGTCACATCATAGCTACACACTTCACTGTTGATCATTCAACTAATTCTATGGAAATCCACCTAACTTTTTCTGACCTTAATAACGTCAGAAAAAGGTGTATTAATAAGGTTTTTAATCTGTATCCTTTTCTGAAACTAACTCCCTGGTATTTTCTCCACACATGATGTGTTAACCACAGTCAACCTTGTAAACAAAAGTACTAACAAAATTGTCCCTAACAAAATTCCAATCTAACTTATTTACCATGGTTTCCACTCTGTTATTTCTTCTTATCTTCCAGTCGTAATTTAAATCCCTACATTTTCTGTCCTTATTTCTTAACTGTCTTTTATAGTTTTTATAAAGTACAAAGTGAATGTCAACTGTTACACCGGAAACGTCAATAGATGTTACGATCCCCGTCTCTATAAATCCATCAGAGTGCAGCGGCTGACGGCTCCAGTTCCATTTTGATTTATCATCTCTTTATATATCCATTATGTTTCCCTTTACGGACTGTTCCTATGTTTACACAAATCTCACACAGTTCTGAGAGCAACTAATATAAATACGCTTTGACAATTCACACATTTGGAAATCTTTTGAGAGCGACGTCGGTAAGTGTATTAACTATATCAGATCGATCCATTGTTGCACATACTTGCACTGCAGCAATGATATCTAGTGGATCAGCTCGCTCATTACTCTCAACACCTACTAGTATCATTACTCTCAATACCCACTAGTATGAATACAAAGGACATTGTTCTCGTCAGAGATTGTCAATAACTCCACCTGTTGACAGCAACGAAAATTATTGCAATAGTACACTGTTCTGTCATTTACCAACAGCGTGTTAACAGCGTACGAACCTATAGAAGAAATAATTCATGACAAATTTGAATATATATTATCCAACACTATATAGAATGTACAATAGCTATGAAGAATCCCCATCCCCCTTTCGAATGAGAAATAAGATGCTCCGTACATAAACAACGTCAATAATTTGTTGCAAATTTTTGACAACCCCCACCTTGTCAACAACGTCATGAATTCAGGGAACCCCCCCCCCCCCCCACACACACACACACACAAACAAACACACAAGCGTAACTTTGTCAAAAAATATCATCCCTTTAAACACATTTGTTTGCAGGATGAAATAGGAAAAAAATTCATGTTTTGTTTCACATTTTTAAAATACAATTTTTAGGCACACCATTACTTGGTGTATAACTGAACAGTACTATGACATCAAATTTGTTTAACTTCCCAACCCCCCCCCCCCCGCTATCTACTGTCAAACTTGTTTCAGAATCTCCATACCCCACCATTTCCGTATATGTTGGTGTAACTTACGGGCAACCCTTTAAGTCAGATTAATAGCCATTATCAATTCACAAATGTTCCTTCTCCTACTAGAATTTCTCAAGATAGGACAGAAAACTACTTGTTTACAATTGAATGGAAATTGAAAAACCTAGAATTGTTATTTTGATCGATTATTTCTGGCTTGGGTTGTTGTTCTTGTACTTCTTCATCTACGATTAATCTCTTTCTTCTGTCGGGTTAGTTAGATAAACTCCAGAGATCAGGATGTCTTGTGTCATGGTGTATAACTAGCTTGCTGAGATTTATGCGCGTGGTCAACCCTTTACATCCGATTTGAGCGTGATGATCTTGGTCACTTCGACCTTCTACTGGTAGACAAATTCACTTACAAACCTTCCAAAGTGGCATTATACTGTACACCATCATACTGACATCATAACTATGGTAAACTATTATCCTAACTCATCACTGATATTACTAATAAATATTATTTTGTTGAACCATTACACATAAAGTATGATTTTGATTTTCGACACATTTACGCACATGAGGCACGACAATTTATCGGTCCACCGGATATGTAGGATAATTCTGCAACGCGGGATGGACAGAATCGAGAATGGTGAGACACGTAGAAAACTATACTCATCGTACTTCATTTCCAATCGTCTCGATTCGTTTTGCCGCTGGTTTCAAATGAGGTCCGACAAAAGAGCGAGGTCGACGCTTTGCATAACTCTTTGTCACTTAAATCAAAATTCCTAATTCAAGACTTTTCAGAAAGCCTTAGAAAGAGACCAAGATAAAGAACATAAAGAACTTGCACAAAATATACCTACAAAGTGCTCTACAGTAAAAAAAGGAGCAACATCTTGTAAAAAGAGGAGAAATTCAGCAGCTAATCATTGGAGAATAGCTAAAATTTCACGGCTAAACTAAAATCCATCTATACTAGTCATCCAAATTCTAGAACTGTGCAAGGATATTTACGGCCCGAACAGGATGTATTAGTCATCTAATAAGTCTAACTGAATTTCAAAAGTGGATGCAACAAATGGTCATCGTCACTTGTGATGGACGAACAACAACACACTAATAAATATCAATAATAATTTTAATGAGAAATAAATAAGAACTTTTCCCACGTTACGGTTCAATTTGTATGATATTCCAATGTTGGATATCGTCTAACACTGTGTTTATTATTTATCTTATAGCATGTCACAGTGTTGTCTACGCTTGTTTCTCTATCAGGGGAGCATACACGCCATAATCAATATGTCCTAACTTCTTTGGCATCTTCGTAGCTTAGTGGTTAAGCTGTGCGCCTTGTGCGATCTCCGTAGCTTAGTGGTTAAGCTGTGTGCCTTGTGATCAAGATGTCGTGGGTTTGAGTCTGGCTTGTGAAAGCTTTACGTGTTTACAAAGTGGATTTTGTTCCTAGATTATCACTTGTAGCTACAAAGTCACGTGTTATGAGTGGTACTATAAGCAGATAGCATACATCATCGTTGAAAGACATGGGAAACCTTAATAAACTGAACTAAATTCGGTAAGTCTGTTAATCGTTTTTTTAACCATAGTTTCCAGCAGAATGGACAAAAACGTATTAATCAGCACCAACACATGAATATAACCAAAGCTGGGTTGCTTAGAAAGGCAGAGAAGATTTACTTGCACTTAAAGAATATTTGAACATTCAGCACATAAATCACTGTTCCGCAGAGTTCACGATGACAGACTCACTTTCTAATGTTGCAGACGTGCATAGAAGTTGACATATTGTCAACTTTAAAACCTTGGACTTTGATAAAGTATCGCCCGCGTGTTGCCGGGGCCCGAAAGGGGAGCAAAGAATAGCAACACTGTTTACCTTCCACGCTTGTCATAAAAGGCGACTAGGGAGGTTATGGGATGGAGTTGGCTGTCCCATCCCATATAGGGTCAGTGACCCAAAGCCATGCTGAAGTCGGATGTGTCAGGCCAAATGCGCAGATATCGCAGCAATGCTGTGAACCATGACACAGCGCATTCCGTTCTCCTGACTACATCCTGCTAAACTGCAGGAGTTTGAAAACGAACACAGAAGAAGAAGAAGATAAAGTGTGATTGAAGAAACTCATTCACAAATTTCAAGCCATATTTTGATTTCACATATGCTAGTCTCCTTATAGTTTATAAGGGATTCGTTCAATTTTAACATTGGACAATTATTGAAGAACCTATTACTTTTTCCTCATTGCCTAGTGTTGGTAAGTTGAAATTTGAAGTAGACACATTCACACATAATAATAGAATCATATTGTTGATCAAAGAACGTTGTTTGTAATTTTGTTTGTATTCACGGGAATTATGAGTAACGTAGCTCCCGTTTCTTAAGTGTAATTGGAGGTTTCTCAAGAAATTTCTTAAATGATGACCGTCACCAGTATAAGAGCTATTTGCAAATAGGAGATCAATCTTCCTAATGATTCACTTGAACATCCCTGTGATTTCCATTGATCACTAAGATTATACTCTGTGTAGCAACCAATGAAAATCGAAGAAATAGTCACAAGAATCATTTTAAAAAGCTGGATTTCCTATTCGCCAATAGGTTTTATACTGCGCTTACCTAAACAGAGAAAATTAACTTTCAACGTAGACGCTCTTTGCAAAGAATAAAGTAATAATCTGGCAAAAGTGAACGTCTCTGCAAACCAAATTCTGTGGAACCCACAACGTTTTAAATCAAATTACTACTTGTATATACATACATGATGCAAAAGAGCAAGGGGTAGACCATAAGAAGCACTCAGAAGAACAATACTTAGAGAAAGTAAAACAACCAATATTCATACTATTCAAGAACTGCACAGAATATCTTTGAACAGACAGAATTGGAGAGATCTGACCTCTGCCCTATGCGCTAACTTCAGCGCAAAAGGAAAATGAATGAATGAATATATAAACCAAAATCGGACTGGATGCATAGTATATGATTGCAGACGTTATATATTAACAGCATAGACATGCAATCATTGTGTAGTAGCAGTATACACGTATCATAAACTGTTGTATTTTAACAGTTTAGGCGCATCATTAATTGTTGTGTAGTGACATTCTAGACGCATCATCAAATACAGTTGCTGTACAGTACCAAGAACTTATAAAGATCTAAATAAAACCTCTGTTCTATACATATCCCGTATCCGACTACATGCGTATCTATTGATGGCAGAAGAATAATCAAAGTGACATACATATTTTATATATATATATTGCTCGTTTGGTAGCTAGTGTCTGGTCTCCTGGTTCATTCTACAACATGGAGTCGTATTGTCTTCTTTTCAGGCTTTTCGGGCCTGACATAGGATGAGACTAAGAACAACTTGGGGATAGGCTGATAGTCTGACAGTTGTTTTACAAGAACCATCTTTGTTATATCTTGTCTCAATGTCTTACTTTTGTCTCCTATCACATGATATCAATGCATGACGAAGAGATGCAGGGCTAGCGGTACATTCCTGTTTTATACTTTTGTGGGAGACTTACATGTGGTGAGAAATGTTAGGTGTGTCATCACTGAGGATATGTCAACAGAAGTTACATAAGAATAATGATGAGATTGCCCAGAAGTGTTCTGCGATCATATCAAGAAATGATAATGCTGGGATACTGAAACATTAGAATTACTCTTTGGAAGACAAAACATACATCCATACATCCCCTTACACAACCACGTCTTTGAGACAACATTATAGCAGTCTGGGTGTCAGCTCAGTGAAGCGAATGAGAAGATCATGTGCTTTTGTAAGAAATGATATGGGCAGTCAAGAGCTACCTGCAATATATATATATGTATATATGTGTGTGTGTGTGTGTCTGTGTGTGTATTGATGATTGATTGAGAACACCAGGTGTTACGAGCGATTAGCTCTTACTTCCTATGTGCAGAGCGGTGGTTTTTCCGAGCTTTCTTTAAAACCCAGGAGACTTCACGTTTCGGCGTAGTGCAATACCTATAAATGGAGTCTTCTACTCAGAGGTGGTACATATTTGTTTATAAACATGTAACAAAGCTTCCATGAGATATCCTCAATAGAACGACATTTCATCTACTAAAGTTTTCTATTGCGCGGCAGTTTATCTAGTGGACCATTGGACCACTAGACGCAACCGCATGAGTGTTTATATATATTACTTAATTTCTACTCTCACCATTTAAGTATGCACGAATAAATTACCTTTGCTTGGAATCACAAACAAATGATTCACGCTTTCAAAATCACGTTCTTATCATTCAATATTTCTTCCAAGCAACAAGACATATAATATATTTTTTTGCACATTTTTAGAAATCATTTATTGATGATTGAAAGATTGTTTGTTATTCTATTGTCTAAGTCGTGTGTTTTCAAAGAAAATATTGTCAAACAGCTCAAGATAATCCTCTGACAGCCTCCGTTAAGTACTATTATGTTATTCCTGGACGCGTTTAACTGTATTCTCTTCAAATCTAAATTTTCATGGCAAATGATGTGAGTCGGGTCAAATAATAATATGTGTGTGTGTGCGAGTGTGTGTGTGTATGTATGTGTGTGTGTGTTGTGTGTGTGGTGTGTGGTGTGTGTGTGGTGTGTGATGTGTGTGTGGTGTGTGTGTGGTGTGTGATGTGTGTGTGGTGTGTGTGTGTGTGTGTTTGTGTGTGTGCGCGTGCGCGTAAGTGCGTCCGTCGTGCGTGCGTGTCCCGCTCTGTGGCGGAGTGGTACAGAACCCGTCTATGACGGCCAAGGTACCCAGTTCGATCTCCGCCACTGGCAATTGTGCATTTGTTCAGAAAGCACTGGAAAACCACTGAACGTATACACGTTATATTGTATGAACGCTATATTGACTAGAAAATCACTACAGCCAAAAATAGCTGTGTTGATAGCCACCGTATATATACGTAGACTTAAGATTTATATAAAAAATAAATTTAAACTCATTGTTGATGCATGTATGAGTGTGAAAGGATAATCAATATAAATGAAAGAAACTTCAGAAAGACACATCAAGTATACAAAAATTGGGTCGTCCATATATATCCTTATAAGCGTATTGACTCCTATTGCACAGCTAACCCATTGCCCCATTCACTGTTTTCATCGTCAATAATTTCATTAAAAATAAAGTATAACTCTTTCTGATTGTGAATACTGATCTTCTATCTCATACAATAAGCTTGTGGCAGCTTGAATGCCCTTTCAGTCAACAAAACTGCTCTTTTTTAAAACGTACTAAAATATGTCAAAAGTAGCTAAGAGACAGACAAACATACGAACTTGTTTAATACTTTTCGAAGCATGCAAAAATACCAAGTTTAGCTTGTGCTCATAGAAATAGATAAATAGAGCATGTTGACAAAAGTTCTTCTGTAGGTTTTAACTCCTCCTTGTCTTCCTGCTATTGCTCTGTTTGAAGACACAATTTGGTTCTATTGTATTGCTTGTAGTCGAGCAGCTTTCGATAACACATGCTCAGTTCGTGTCTTGCCTAGCTTATGAAATGCCTCATTTGCAATAAATGATGTTCTGAAGCCTAGTGTTTTACTTCTTTTCTAAAAACGTTACTTATGTCAAAATGTCTTACTTGCACTATTCATAGTCTTTAGCCCCAAACATAATGCATACATAGCAAACAATTTGTGTTTGTCAGCACAGCGAGTTCATGCATTTTCGTTTTCAGTTCTGAGAACTACACACAATCATAAATTATTTCTAAACGTATGATTGATATGAAGCCAATGTCTGAAATGACAATTCAATCGATATTAAAAGATCAAAGTTCATGTCTTCAGCAGTAAATGAACGTTGCAGCTCTGAAGAAAAACGTACACTTGCTGTGTACATGGATTAGCCCAGGCGATAATACTTGGAACCAAATTTATTACATTTTAGTCTCTAAAAGACATAGAAACAGCATTAGATCTATGAAAACAAGGCCAGGTGCTGACTGCAACAGTGATCATATACTACTGGTAGCGAAATTGTGTATAAGATTAAAGAAGATCAAGAGAGCACCAAGGAATATGAAATTAGATTTAGCTTTATTGAAATCAGATGCTGAGATTAAAGAAAGATACAACATGATTGTACAAAATAGATACAATGCCATTGCAAAGATTCAGAGTATTGAAGATCAATGGAATATGCTAAAACATTCGATAAACCAAACATCTAAAGAGATAATACCAAAAGTAAAACATACATCAAAACAAGAATGGATGACTGAAGAAATATTAGAATTGATGAGCAACAGAAGGAAAAATAAACACAAGATAGTGGAATATCAGAAAATACATAAGGAGATACGAGAGAAATGCAAAATAGAAAAAAGAAAGCTGGCTGAACAAGAAATGCACAGAAATAGAATTGCATTCCAGCTAAGATACAACATTACTATTTAAGAAAATTAAGATGATAACAGGAAAGAGAACGTAAACAGTTACAAGGTGTCTAAAATCTAAAACAGGGCATGTATTAATGGGAATAGATCACATAGTACAGAGATGGTCAGAATATATCAAAGAACATTATGATGACAATAGACCAGAAATAAGCATACAAGATAACGGCGATGGTCCATCAATACTCACAGCAGAAGTAAGGGAGGCACTAAGACACATGAAATATGGCAAAGCCCCAGGTCCAGACAATATCACATTAGAAGAATTAGCAGCTTTAGATGACTTTGGAGTTGAAATAATCACAAAATTGCTGAATGACATATATAACAGTGGAAACATACCCGATGACTTAATGAGGTCCATATTTATAGCCTTACCTAAGAAACCAGGGACCACCGAATGTGAAGAACACCGTACAATCAGCCTCATGAGCCAAATAACCAAAATAATTCTCAGAATCATCATGAAGAGAGTGAGAAACAAACAAAAATCAGAAATAAATCCCGAATAATGTGACTTTGTAGAAGGCAAAGGTACCAACAATGCTATTTATATATTGAGAACACTAATAGAAAGGTCTATAGAGGTAAAAACAGATCTGTACCTCTGTTTTATAGACTACATTCAAGCATTTGACAAAGTTAAACATAGCGAAATTATACAAATGCTAGAGAATCTGAACATTGAGAGCAAGACTTTAAGAATAATCAAGAACATGTACTGGCAACAAACAGCAGCAATAAGAGTAGGAAAGCAATTTGGCCCTTTTCAACAAATAAAACAAGGAGTCAGGCGGGGATGCGTGCTTTCACCAGACCTGTTCTCTCTATACAGTTAAAACATATTGCGTGCAATAGTAGATATCCCAGGAATATCAGTGGGAGGACATAACATAAATAATTTGAGATATGCGGATGACACTGTTCTGATTGCAAAAAGTGAGGAAGACCTTCAAAATTTAATTAAAGTAGTTGTCACAGAAAGCAAAGAGAAAGGCCTCTTCCTAAATATCAAGAAAACAGAAGTAATGGTTATTTCAAAGAAACAAAATAACACACCTTGCAAGATCATAGTGAATGATATAGTATTAAAACAGGTCCACCAATTCAAATATCTAGGTACAATGATTACAGCAGATGGAAGAAGTTCAACAGAAATAAGATGCAGAATAGGACAGGCAAAAACAACATTCAGAAAATGAAAAATATACTGTGTAATATGACCTTGTAATTAGAGGTGAGAAAGAGAGTTCTGCAGTGCTATATAACCCTTATACTAACATATGGGTGCGAGTCTAGGACAATAAACAAACTGGAAAGTGGGAGATTGGAGGCAACAGAGATGTGGTTCTATAGAAGAGTGATGAGAATACCATGGACTGCCAGAAAAACTAATGTAGAGGTGTTGAATGAGTTAAATGCGAAACGGACCTTAATCAACAATATAAGAAAAAGGCAATCTTCTTTTTTTGGTCCCTTCATGAGAAAGGCAGGTTTAGAGAACATAATCACAACAGGCAAGACTGAAGGCACCAGAGACAGAGGGCGACAACGTGAGAAAATATTAGACAGTTTGACAACCTGGCACGGCAAGGAAACAACAACGACTTTGATACATAATACTGTGGACATAGAGCTGTGGAGAGCCATGACCGCCTACGCCACCCGGCATGGCACATGATGATGATATATATGAAAGTACTATATAATCGATCCCGTTTTGATAAAAAATACTATCGACTAAATGATTCGCTACATGTATTGTCTGTTTGAAGACGCAATCTGGATCTATTGTATTGCTTGTAGTCAAGCAGCTTCTTTATTGTTGTTTTGAAAGTTATACAACATAGACGCCAAAACGTTTTAGGTTGCGTTTTCCTTCAGAACTGCAACGTTCATTGACTGCTGAAGACATGACCTTTGCTCTTTCAATATCGGTTGAATTATTCTTTCAGACTCTGGCTTCATGGAGAGAGGGAGAGAGAGAGAGAGGTTTAGTCTGTACACAAGATTCATAATGGTTTATGGTTTTATAGCTTTGTTCACATCTACTGGAATATTACTACTTCACATTCGGAAATTAGACTACAGACCATTGAATACAAGTGTTATATATACAAGTTTCTGCCTTTTCTATTGAGGGCATAAAGCAAATTTGTACGTAAGAAATAAAGTAGAGAATATCCCTGGTTCCCAAAGAATTATTACTCTCAATAGTAAAACTACGAAAACTTACATGATTTGGATATGGATGCCGACATGGTTCCATGTCAAACACGATCTTACAGTGTATATAGTTAAAGGTGGAAGAAGCAGAAAAGTAACGAAAATCGTGGATAGACAATATCAAATGTTGATATGATGAATTATCTCAAACTTTATGGAAAAACCTTCATAGTAAACTGTGGCCGTTGATTAAAAAAAAGAATACTTAATACGGCATATTACATAGTCTCAGGGAGATTTCTTCTGGGGCTTGTATGATAAATAGAGTATAGACTCGTCATCAATATTTGCGCAGTAGCAGTATAAACCTGTCATCAGTTATTGTGTAATGACAGTTTAGATGCGTCATCAATTTCTGTGCAGTATCAATAACTTTTATAAAAGTAAACAACGAACTAAATTGTTTTATTTTACATAATAATATACACATACAGTACGTATACATAACCAGTGACATACTACATACATAGTGATTGATCGCAGAAGAAGAAGTATATCTGAAGGATGTGTGTGTGCGTGTGTGTGTGTGTGTGTTTATATTTGAATGCACCCATGCGTGTCTGCATGCATGAGTGCGTGTGTTTGTATGTGCATACATGTGTGCGTGTGTGTGTGAGTACACACATTGTTTCATTTCTGTACTTACCGTTAAGAATGCCTAACTTGTTGTTGTTCTTGCAGTCTTGCTAAGGGTTGGCAAATTTTTTTTAAATTTGTTCTTTCACAGACAAATCATTTCTTTAATAGGAGTCGAACCCTAGAACTCACGGTTGTGAGACAAGCTCTCTAACGACTCAGAAGTTAGTAACAAAGAATTATTTTTAAAAAAAGGTAACTACGATTTTTTTAAATCTTCTTCTTTTTTTCAGCATTCTTTCTCAAACTCCCACTGGATCTGTATTGTAGAAGAACAAAGGTCCAACTAGATTTCCAGCAGAATGTAGTCCAGAAAATGGAAATGCGATGTTTTATTTGCGTCAATGGCCCGAAACATCAATCTTCGGCGATTTCCCCAAATCAAAACAGGGTTGGTTAAATACGAGCGATAATTCAATCAGGTTATATCAGAGCTTTCAACAAGTACACATAGTGGAGATGGCGGTTCTGATAATTTCGTCACCATGCACTCCGCAGAAAATATCAAAAGGGGGATATAGTTACCGTCTGTGTTATACTTTTTCTAGTTACCTGTTGTATGTACCAATGTGTATTTATTTACTTGACCATATATTTTGCTATTTATTACACAACAATTTAATACAACCGATAATACAATTATTGTATTTAAAATCTCGAAGCTCCCTGAATACTGAATCACTTCTTGTTTCTATGAAAATTGTGATTACATTTATAGAAGAAACTGTAGTAGCATGCTTTCTATTGAAATTAGGGTACTTGTCCTGAAAACAGTCGATGTTATTTAGTCATATCCCTTTTGTATCTAGATTTATCTTTGGATAGAAGCTATTTTTGAGAAAATCATTCGTTGTTATAGTCATCAAGCATAACTATAAACCCCTAACAAATCATTGTACATACATATATATTCTTATAAGAAAACAAACAAGAACAACGCATAAATATAAAATAGACGTCCATTTTCTAACTGGAAGGGGAAGATAACTAAAAGAAAGTGTTTCTTTAAGGACAAGCGTCGATAGTATAATGAGACTAATGCAGTAGAGTTGCAATAAATATTAAGAAACACGCCACCTTCTTCTTGTACGCGAAGTGGTATGGTCAACACCAAGACCAGACATTAGTTTTAAATAGGCAGAAAGGAGACCGAGAAAGAGAGAACGTTCAACGTCAAATGTATATTTACTATTTCTGTTGTGCGTTTAGAACATCCAGTTATTTAATTTTTTCTTCTTTTATTTAATATTGTCCGGCTCTGTGGCGAAGTGGTACAGAGCGCGTCTGTGACGGCAAAGGTACCGAGTTCGATCCTCACCACAGGCAATTGTGCATCCGGACCGTTCAGAAAGCAATGGCAACCTACTGGACGTATTTATATTGCCTAGAAAATCACCACAGCCAACAAATGCTGGGTTGATAGCTACGTCCTGGATAGGATATGCTACCAATTTTTTTTTAATTTAATATATAATGTTATTAAGTTGACATTACATTCGTTCTACATTTGGCATGAGCAGAAAAGACAATTAATTTCAAAGTGTATTTACGAGCATCTTCTGAATATTTATGAACATTGTGCAAGATATTTACGATCAATTTATTGCCTTATGTTTAAACAGAATAAAGTCGTAAATAATGTCATGGTGTATCCATGACATGTTTACTGCCCCCACAAATGCACTTTGAGAAATAATTTTTTTTTTTAAATTTAACTACTTTTTTTTTCAGAGTTCGTTCTCAAACTCCTGCAGATTAGCAAGATGCAATCGGGAGAACGGAATGCGATGTGAGGATTTAAAGCTAGTTTAGCTGGGGCATTATATTTTTGTTTTTCTACCTTAGCAACTATATCGCATTTTTCGACCTGAAACATCCGACTTCAGCACGGTTTCTCAGTGACTTCGGGAGATCTCAATGGTGGTGTTGGCTGAGTCATTCGCTTTGTGCTCACGAGGTAGTGGGTTCGAATTATCCTTAGTCTTTTTTATAACGTGGGTATTTCATGGAGATCCCTAGGGATAATCGCTTGAAGTTACAGAGTACTTGCTATAAGTTTGAAGTTAGGAGTGCTTGCTGTAAGTTTGAAGTTACGGAGTGCTTGCTATAAGTTTGAAGTTACGGAGTGCTTGCTATAAGTTTGAAGTTACGGAGTGCTTGCTATAAGTTTGAAGTTACGGAGTACTAGCTATATGTTTGAAGTTACTGAGTGCGGGTTATAAGTTTAAAGTTACGGAGTACTTGCTATAAGTGCTGCTCTCGGCTAGTGGCGTGCCGCTTCGATATGAGGATCAGGGTAAGTATTTAGTACATTGAGTACAATGAAGTCAATCTTCTACGCCTTTTTAGCCCTTTGTGCTCTGGATCACTTTAACCCTATATGAGATGGAACAGCCAGCTCTACTCCTAAACGTCTTTAGTCGCCTCTGACAACGTGCATGGAAGGTTGTTATTTTTGTTTATGATTCCCATGAATGGAGTTATGATCGATTAGCTGTTAGCTCTCATTTGCAGTGCGTTGTTATCCAGAGCTTAACCCCCTTTTTTGTTTTCTTTTCTTTGTACAAAGTTCTCCATATTATTCTATATATCCACATTTCAAATGCATCAATTATGTCATCCAGATGTGTGTTCATTGTTCATGTTTTCTAACCATAAATCTTGATGTAGAATTGTTCTTATCATATGCGGCGGGTCCTATGTAGACCTTGTCCACACCGACTCTTTATGCCTCTCTGTTCTGTATGAATTTTCCTGCTTCTTTCTGTGTCATGTTGAAACCTCGTTCGATATCCTGTATCCACGGGCATCTTTGTTGCCTCTTCTTTTCCTTCTAGGGACTTGTCCCTTCATGATTAATCTCTTTAGTTCATTGTGTCTTTTCACATGACCGAATTATGTTCACCTCCGTGTTTGATAATTTTGAGAAGCCAGTTTCTACTAGGATGTATTTTCTCACCCAGCCAATTTAATATCTACACAGAGAATATCTTTAAACATATAGAAGGAATACCAGGACTCAAGATCAATGGGAAAATAATAAACAACCAGAGATATGCAGATGACATTGTTCTTTTAGCAGAAAGTGAACATGAACTACAAAGACTAATAGATCACGTCGATAAATCAAGTAAGGAATAAAGACTGGATACAAATATCCAAAAATAAAAAACTATGATAATCAGTAAAGTCGCAGAAGACCAGGTGCTGAACATAAACATGGAGAGAAACTACAACAGGTAGAACACTATCAATATCTTGGACACATGATCACAAATTAAGCCAGATGTGAAAAGAAGTTAAAAAACAGGAATGGCTAAAAGTACTTTCAATGACATGAGGAAAATATTAATATCTAAATAAATTACAAACAAGTTAAATACGAATTATAAAATGCTACATCTATTCTATATTAATGTATGGCTCAGAAACATGGACACTAAACAAACAATTAGATGACAGAATCGATGCCTTTGAGATATGGATATGTAGAATAATAGTGAGAACAACATGGAAAGAGAAGAAAACAAACAAAGGGGTGCTGACAACAATTAATATAAAAATAGAATCATTAAATGAAATAAATATCAGGTAAATGAAATATTTTGGACACATTAAAAGACATGACGCCTTGTTGAAGACCTTACTTGAGAGTAAAGTCGAAGGGAAGCTAGCAGGAGGTAGCCAGAGATACAAGTGGGTGAGTAACATCAAAAGATTGACAGGATACAGTCTAGCAGAGTGCGCCACTAAAACAAAAGATACAGAGGATGTTGGAGATCTGTTGCACCTTCGTTACAGAGACGGCACTTGAAAAGAATGAAGAGTATTTATCTATATAAGGTCTTTGCTGACCACTAGTTGCCTGCAAACAAAATGTTAGCTCTATACACAATGTTTTAGCTCGTCTTTACGTCATCAAACTAATGGGTTTTTCTATAACATTTCATTTCACATGCTAATAGTGTATTGTATATTGCGGTTTGTCTTTTCCCAGGTCTGACAGTCGCATATTATCTATCACCGGACAAATATAGCTTCTTAATAGTTTTCCCCAATTTCTTTTTTTTTTCTTTTTTTTCTGCGTTTTACAATTCTCATTTTTGGTCTCTGATTTGTTTGAATGTAAGTATTTTCCAATTGTCGTTTGAAGTGTTTTTGTCATTTTACCATCATTACCAGATATCAATTTTGACGTGTAATTTTCTATATGCAGTTTTGTGTATGTTCTATGTTCAATAAATAACTTCAATCATCATTACCAGGTAGCATATCCTAGACGAAACATTCGAATCTCCTGCCATCTTGAACTAATAATTCTGCTTCTGCGAGTGTCATGTTCATGTGATCTTTTGACATCTTCCATTCATCTTCTTTATATGCTACTTCTTTTTTTGTCGCCCTCGTAGCTCCTCTCCGTTATTTTCTAGGCTGTTGTGTCGCTTAATACGGTTACAATATTGTATTCATTTCTTTAGAGAATCTTGTTGTTTAACTAGTTTTCTTACGCATACATTTCCCTATTGTGATCTTAGGGACAGCTCAACTTAGGAATAGCTCAACTTAGGGATACCTCAACTTAGGGATAGCTTCATGTAGGGATAGTTGAACTTATGGATAGCTTAACTTAGGGATAGCTCAACTTAGGGATAGCTTAACTTAGGGATAGCTTCATGTATGGATAGCTCAACTTAGGGATACCTCAACTTAGGGATAGCTCAACTTAGGGATAGCTTCACGTAGGGATAGCTTAACTTAGGGATAGCTCAACTTAGGGATACCTCAACTTAGGGATAGCTTCATGTGGGGATAGCTCAACTTAGGAATAGCTCAACTTAGGGATACCTCAACTTAGGGATACCTCAACTTAGGGATACCTCAAATTAGGGATAGCTTCATGTAGGGATAGCTCAACTTAGGGATAGCTCAACTTAGGGATAGCTCAGCTCACGGTATTTTGATTCTACAATATTTTTTCTCAATTTATTTGTGAAAATAACTTTTATTTTTGATCAATTAACTTCAATACTATAATAAAATATTAGACAGTTTGACAACCTGGCACGGCAAGGAAACAACAACGACTTTGATACATAGTACTGTGGACAGAGAGCAGTGGAGAGGCGTGACCGCCTACGCCAGCCGGCATGGCACCTGATGATGATGACTATAATAAAACTAGAGACACGTCTGGCGATCTGTGCCAAATAGAATTCAATATCTTCTTTCATCAGGAAATTTTAGAGCCATGGTAATATTTGACTTTTGCTGTCAAGATTTCCATAGTATTTTTGCCTATTGTCTGTCCCCAGATGAACTATGGTTGATCGTATTCACACTCGCCGTTAAGCGTAGGGGTGGGAGTTTCAGCTGTCGTTCCAAGACCAGATATGTCGTTTTGGTTGCATTTAGTCCATGTTTATTCAAGGCTATCTTGATGTTTTCTATCCACAGTTTCCTATGTCTACCTTTGGCATTACGCCCGGATATTCTTTTGTTATATGCTCTTGTTGGTATATGGTTTCGCTTCATTCTCATAAAATAACAGAACCATTTTACTTGCCGTCTTTCAATATATGATATTATACCAACTCTTGTCCTAATTTCTTCATTTCTTATTTCATCTTGCTTAGTAATCATTGTAGCTTTTCCCAGACACTTCATTTCTAATTTATATTTCTGTTCAGTAATCAATCAACTTCGGCGTTTAATGTTTCATAGTGTTAAGAACATTAAACCTCGAAGATGGTTGACTCCTGAACAGCAAACCTGAACAGGCAAACCTGAACAGGCAAACCATTTATTTTGGTTTAATAAGAAATAACAACATGCAATGATTAAAGGGGGAAGGTACAACTAGGAGACGGTAGGGTTACAAAGAAATTCATATTTAACAAACGGTTAAAGTTACATGGCTGCAACTTTCACAGTAGATAACTGAATGCATATACTATAATTATAAGGTTAAATATTTCTTTCTGTATAAAAGTAAATAGAAATTATTTGGTCTTGAACATAAATGTTAAAATTTTCATTTTCAAAATGGTAAGGTAAGTTCTGTAAAAGCTTTGAGAAGATATTAAGTACAAATGAGTTATAATTAAAAGTGTATGCTTACAAATGGAATAGCTATGGAACATACTACGGATATTAGAATATATTTTCAAACTTTTCATACAAGCTGGTTTAAAGTTCACTCATTTTTTGTGTTAAAAAAAATGTCCAAATTTGAATAATGTAAATATTATAAATATACATAGATAGCAAAGTTCTTATTATGCGCTATATAGAATTATGTAAGCAATAAGCATGCAAAAGTTCATCAATATTGGTTAATATTTGAAAAGTTATGACTGCAATAGTGACAACTACATCACATGTTCTCGAACAAATGATAAGAAAATTTACACATTAAAAATATACTTCCTTACCTTAATAAACCCTATTAATTCCTTACCTTAATAAACCCTCCTAATTCCTTACCTTAATAAACCCTCCTAATTCATTATCTTAATAAACCCTCCTAATTCCTTATCTTAATAAACCCTTCTAATTCCTTACCTTAATAAACCCTCCTAATTCCTTACCTTAATAAACCCTCCTAATTCCTTACCTTAATAAACCCTCCTAATTCCTTACCTTAATAAACCCTCCTAATTCCTTACCTTAATAAACCCTCCTAATTCCTTACCTTAATAAACCCTTCTAATTCCCTACCTTAATAAACCCTCCTAATTCCTTACCTTAATAAACCCTCCTAATTCCTTACCTTAATAAACCCTCCTAATTCCTTACCTTAATAAACCCTCCTAATTCCTTACCTTAATAAACCCTCCTAATTCCTTACCTTAATAAACCCTCCTAATTCCTTACCTTAATAAACCCTCCTAATTCCTTACCTTAATAAACCCTCCTAATTCCTTACCTTAATAAACCCTCCTAATTCCTTACCTTAATAAACCCTCCTAATTCCTTACCTTAATAAACCCTCCTAATTCCTTACCTTAATAAACCCTCCTAATTCCTTACCTTAATAAACCCTCCTAATTCCTTACCTTAATAAACCCTCCTGAAAGGTATAGATACTCTTCTGCTTCATCTTGTGCTTCATCTAGACCCAATTTCCTCCTTCTCCTGGCTCTTCTGACTTCTAGGGTTGCCTCGGTAACCTTATTTTGTGCATTTAACGGTCTCTTAATCAGTTCTTGCCAAGTAATCCAATGTGAAGTTTCCGCATGTCACTTCCAACAGCCTAAATGGAGCTTGCAGAGTTTGTGATCCATCATTAAAAACTAGGATTGCAATGCCAACAGCAATATTTAAACAACAGTCAACCCATTGTATAAGTTAAGTGCTTTGGGAAGATCTGTCATATCATACTGTTTAAGGACTCATCAATATTTCTGCAGTACTGAGAAATATTTGTTTCTGACATTTTGAATTAATAACTTGATTACAAATTGATTCCTAAACTTGACATGTGTGCAAGAGACAAAACAAATAATAATCCCACATACTCTCTGTTCTTCCCTTTATTTATTCACCTCTCTTTCATTCTCTCTTTATCTCTCTTTATCTCTCTATCTTTCTCTCTCTTTCTCTCTCTTTCTCTCTCTCTTTCTCTCTCTCTCTTTCTCTCTCTTTCTCTCTCTCTTTCTCTCTCTCTTTCTCTCTCTCTCTCTATCTCTCTCTGATTCGCATCAGACACACCGTAATTTATATTGATCTCAACAAATAATACATGTTTCCACTCTACCGTTGTATCCGTACAGTTTAAGCTGTGATATTAATCAGTCTAATACATAAATGAATAATTCTGATTTTAATTAAAGTGAATATTCATTCTTGGCTTCACGATCGATTGACAAACATTTTATGTGTCAGAAAGTTGGTAATGCCGGGTTTTCTGTACCATTATGGCGGCTTTGTCAGCCAAGACAAGCAAAGTCTGAAATACGGCGGATTACGTAAATGAGGTAAGATAGTTTATCGGCCCAAGGGTACTGAATGCGCTTTCCAGCAGCGTGGTGGACAGCTCAAATTATTGTGAAATACGAAGAAAGTTACGACCATCCACTGATTCGGATTGAATTTTCAGTCGTCTCGATTGTCTTATCACTGGTTTCAGATGAGATCAGACGAGAGTGAGGTCGACGCTTTACACGACTTTTCCTCACTTAAAACAAAATCTTCAGTGCACGCAGTTTTTTTTATTCCACTCATACAACGCAGAATGGCTACAAAATCACAGGTATATCAAACGTCATCTGGGATGATCATACGATACCAGGCTTGCCCAAGGACCTTTCCTGCTAGAATAGGGCGTATTAGCCATTTGCAAAATGATAGTCAAGAACATGACTCTACTGAATTTCAGAAAGTGAATGTAATAAATGGTCATCATCACTTGTGAAGTATAAACAACATTTATGATTCTGATTGTGATGGTAGTAGCTGCTGAAGTGCTTTCAGAAGAGGAAGTTGTTGTAGCACTAGTATTTCGTTAAAAACATCACTACAGCCGACAAAAATTATTGTTGATGGTTGATGGTAGTCCTGAATAGGATACGCTACCAACTATTTTTTACCAGTGTATCTAATGATCTTCTTCTTCTTCTGAGTTTATTCTCAAACTCCTACAGATTATCAGGATGTAGCCCGGAGAATGAAATTCATTGTTTACATAATTTCTGTGATATCTGCCCCTTTCGGCCGGACACATCCAACTTCAGCAAGGATTTAGGTCACTTTGACCCAATTTGGGATGGGACAACCAACTCCACCTCATAACTTCCTTAGTCGCTTCTTATGATATGCATGGAAAGTAAATAGTGTTGCTATTCTTTGCTCCCCCCTTGGCCTCGATAACACGTGGGTGGTATCTAATGATGATGTGTGTTCCACGAGAATGACGTCTGGACAATAAAAATTGATTTCAGTCACCTCAACTTGTTTCGTTTTATTATGATCAGACATGCCCGCATCTACTTTTCTTAATACGTATCTAGTTATTGCTCCACAATCTTCCCATAAAGCAGAACACAATATTTGTTATTTCCCTTTAATAACGCATAAGGATCTCGCTTCAGTTGGTTTCGGGAGGACAGTCCCCAACAAAGACTTTCCAGCTGAATTACTTAGGATCCCATTCGTTACGTTTTGATTATTGTTTGGATTTCGATTGGTCACTATTTACATATTTGGAATCGCATGACAAAGATAGCCAAGGCCACTCAAAGTATATCAAAAGTGACTAACCGAAATCCCAATAAGAGTTCCGGTAAGATTACATGACAATCTTAAATAACAGGCCTTACTGGAGACGGTCGTGGTTTAGGCCCGTCATATTGGGTGCTTTATAGGAAGATTGGGGAGAAATAAATGTATACGTATTACGAAAAGTGGCGGGCATGTTTCATCACAAAAAAACAAAAAATAAACAATGGTGACTGAATCCATCTTTATTGCGTAGACATCATTCACTACAAAAAAGGTCCTAACATGTCAATGTAAATATCTGCTGTGTGGAAGCCTTTTCTTTACCCATCGACAGAAACACGCCAAAGCACTACCCTGAGACTACTTTGTGTAAGTTTTGTGTTGTTTTTCTTTTGATAAATAACAATATATTGACGTGGAAGAATAAGAAGTATATTGGTTTCATGTTATTCCATGTTTTACCATCACTCATAAATAATAAATAGAATGAACATTGGACACTCCTACTTATTTGTGTTTTTAGTATAAACACTGTTAGTCTTCTAGTCTGAGAATTATAAAATTTACATCTATTCTATATTAAGGTATGGCTCAGCAACATGGACACTGAACAAACAATTAGAAGACATAATTGATGCCTTTGAGATGTGGATATATAGAAGAATATGGAAAACATCATGGACAGAGAAGAAAACAAAGAAAGAGGTTCTAATAACACTTAATATGAAGAAAGAATTATTAAGAGAAATAAATATCAGGCAAATAAAATATTTTGGACACATTACAAGACATGGCACATTGTTGAAGACCTTACTTGAGGATAAAGTCGAAGGGAAGCAAGAAAGAGGTAGGCAGCGATACAAGTGGGAGAATAACATCACAATATGGACAGGCTACAGCCTAGCAGAGTGCACCACAAAAACAAGAGACAGGGAATGTTGGAGGTCTGTTGCAGCCAACCTTCGTGCGGAGACAGCACTTGATGATGATGATGATGATGATGATGATGACGATGGTGATGATGATGATGATGATGATGATGATGATGATGATGGTGATGATGATGATGATGATGGTGATGATGATGATGATGGTGATGATGATGATGATGATGATGATGATGATGGTGATGGTGATGATGATGATGATGATGGTGATGATGATGATGATGGTGATGATGATGATGATGATGATGATGATGATGATGATGATGATGATGATGATGGTGATGATGATGATGATGGTGATGATGATGATGATGATGATGATGATGATGATGATGATGATGATGATGATGATGATGATGATGGTGATGATGATGATGATGATGGTGATGATGATGATGATGATGATGATGATGGTGATGATGATGATGATGGTGATGATGATGATGATGATGGTGATGATGATGATGATGATGATGATGATGATGATGATGATGATGATGATGATGATGATGATGGTGATGATGATGATGATGATGGTGATGATGATGATGATGATGATGATGATGGTGATGATGATGATGATGATGATGATGGTGATGATGATGATGATGATGGTGATGATGATGATGATGATGATGATGATGGTGATGATGATGATGATGATGGTGATGATGATGATGATGATGATGATGATGATGATGATGATGATGATGATGATGATGATGATGATGATGATGATGATGATGATGGTGATGATGATGATGATGATGATGATGATGATGATGATGATGGTGATGATGATGATGATGATGATGATGATGGTGATGATGATGATGATGATGGTGATGATGATGATGATGATGATGATGATGGTGATGATGATGATGATGATGGTGATGAGTCTAAACACACTGAACATTTGCATACATCCCACTTGTTTGTACTTATATTCTAAACAGCGACAGATATGAGAATGATACGATTAACATGATACATATCTTATAATGGAGAAATTTAACCCAGTCTGTGCTTCTTTAATGTATCTTCTAGATTTAACGTCTACTCCTACATGATCATAAATGAAAAATGTTTTTCATTTGTTACATATCATATTTATGAAGTTATTATCATCATCTAGGGTTTAGTGTTTTTATAGGCAATATTTACTTTGCGTAGAGTGGCATTGAGTATTAAACGGCTAGATTGTCATGGCATTGTAAAAAATCAGTACAATTAAATTTTCTGCCAAACCGTCCGCAGCTCACTTCCAATCTGGCAAGATCTGGAGATTATGAAACTATATGCTAACTACAAATCCTTCTCCCTAATTGTCAACCTTGCTAATCTCATACAGTGTCATTCATCTTAGCTGATGCGACTGTTCATTTGTCACTATGTTTCACAATGATTAATCATTGATCACAAACCATTTTGTGCTTCTAAACATTGAATAGCAAGGGTTTCGTTGGATCAGTCAAGAAGAGACCGTTTGGGATACGCGAACAGATGATTATGTAATGGGTATTGCCGAGTCCCTCGCAAAATATACAGTTCTGTGAACGCATCGATTCATCCTTCAATAATGACGTTGTTTGACTTCTCCCATGATTTCCATTAGTCACCGTATATACTTTTTGTCGACAACCAATACAAATACCAGTGAAAGTAAAATTATTCACTTTAGAAGGATGATTTCCAATTTAGCCAATTGGTCTTATATTGACGATGAGCCGCGGCAGAAGACAATACATTCGTAACTATATTTGTTTACCAATGTAAATCAGAGAAGACTTGGCACGTTGGAAATAAATTGTCTTAGAAATGTACTAAATATATAGAATATTCGCGCCCACGTGTTTACAAAGTCTGAAAGTTCAGTAAGCGATATCAATACTGTGACATGTCAGTAATGCCCTAAAGTGCAAATAAGAGATGCTGATGTTGGAATTAGTCCCCTTAGGTCACAATCCTTATCGCCAAAAGCCATATTGAAGACGGATGTGTCATGTTGAAAGCTCCAGATATCGTAGAAAATCTGTAAGACATAAAACAATACAAACGTTTCTCCGGTCGACTTCCTGCTCAATAAAAGGAGTGTGAGAGAAAAAACATAAGAAAAGGAAGAACGATAATTGGCACACGTGTGACAATTGTGCTTCATTTCAAAATACCGCTAATTAACTCGAATTTTTCAACGTTTGCGTATTTCCTTAATTGGTTATCTTGGAAGTATTTTTTCGAGAGAGAATCTGTCTATATTTCAACGACATATATGAATTGTGATGTAGATAACATTCACATCATAAAATAGTTGCAATCTTGCATGTAATTACATAACTGAATGCAACATGGTGGAACGCCGACGATTGAAATATTCTAGGTATGAATGGAAAACTCTGGAAACTTCCTCTTCACAACTTTCATACAGTGAATAAGAGCTTCACTCCTCGTAAATTTTAAATACATCAGGAGTGGGTAATGTTTCTAGGCACTTGGGCCAAATTCATAGTTATTAGATCGGAATCGAGTCACACCATTTAGTCGGGGGGGGGGGGGGGGGGGGGATTTGAATAATTATTTCTAGTCGCGTCATCAAACTAGTCACTCCGATAAAACATTTGTCATCTGTTAATTTCATCATGAACGTTGCCGCCAGACATTGTTTCCCAAAATCTCAGTTTGTTCTGAACACCTGTTAAACTCGCATTATCAAAGATTTGACGTAATCATGCTTTTTATCTATCTATTCATCTATTCGCTAAATCCTTTTTTGCCATTCAGCGTCACTGGTAGAAAAGTTCTCTGGAGATAGTCCTAGTGTGAGCTGAGTATATTGTGGAATTTCTCGCCTCTTTTATTTCGGTGGTCCATCGTTTTCGTAGTCGACCTCTAGATCTGCCTTTACTGTATCTGTGTAGCATAGATTGCTGTGGTACGCTGTCTGGTGGTAGTCATGCTTTTTATCACTGTTTAGAATTACGGTTTGCAGCTTGCTTATGATAAGTTGTGGCTAATATCTTAGGAGCAAAGAGGCACGTGCATGTAGTAAAGCTAAAGATAAGCAGAGTTATCAATCATCTTCACAGAATACATAAGTGCTCAGCTACCTAGATGGTGGCTGACCTAAAACAGTCTAACTTTCTTCAAGCCAATCAACTAACTTTCTTCAAACCAACCAACTAACTTTCTTCAAACCAACCAACTAACTTTCTTCAAACCAACCAACTTTCTTCAAGCCAATCAACTAACTTTCTTCAAACCAACCAACTAACTTTCTTCAAACCAATCAACTAACTTTCTTCAAACCAATCAACTAACTTTCTTCAAACCAACAAACTAACTTTCTTCAAACCAACTAACTTTCTTCAAACCAACCAACTAACTTTCTTCAAACCAACTAACTTTCTTCAAACCAACTAACTTTCTTCAAACCAACCAACTTTCTTCAAACCAACCAACTAACTTTCTTCAAACCAACTAACTTTCTTCAAACCAACTAACTTTCTTCAAACCAACCAACTTTCTTCAAACCAACCAACTTTCTTCAAACCAACTAACTTTCTTCAAACCAACTAACTTTCTTCAAACCAACTAACTTTCTTCAAACCAACCAACTTTCTTCAAACAAACTAACTTTCTTCAAACCAACCAACTAACTTTCTTCAAACCAACTAACTTTCTTCAAACCAACTAACTTTCTTCAAACCAACCAACTTTCTTCAAACCAACCAACTAACTTTCTTCAAACCAACTAACTTTCTTCAAACCAACTAACTTTCTTCAAACCAACCAACTTTCTTCAAACCAACCAACTTTCTTCAAACCAACTAACTTTCTTCAAACCAACTAACTTTCTTCAAACCAACCAACTAACTTTCTTCAAACCAACTAACTTTCTTCAAACCAACTAACTTTCTTCAAACCAACTAACTTTCTTCAAACCAACCAACTTTCTTCAAACCAACCAACTTTCTTCAAACCAACCAATTTTCTTCAAACGAACCAACTTTCTTCAAACAAACCAACTAACTTTCTTCAAACCAACTAACTTTCTTCAAACCAACTAACTTTCTTCAAACCAACTAACTTTCTTCAAACCAACCAACTTTCTTCAAACAAACCAACTAACTTTCTTCAAACCAACTAACTTTCTTCAAACCAACCAACTTTCTTCAAACCAACCAACTTTCTTCAAACCAACCAACTTTCTTCAAACCAACCAACTTTCTTCAAACCAACCAACTTTCCAAAACGTGAGTCATGGCTAGCTACTTCCTCTTGACTGGGTGAACTACAAGATTAATTTTTATTTCGAATCATGATTAACGAGTGAATTTTAAACCTAGATCTACCAGTCAGAGGGCGATTGACTTAACTCTACACTACAGGAAAAATATTAAAAAAGTAAAGATACAGAAACCTTACTCCTGTCGCCATACATTTCAGTTTTGCTGATCATTTTGGTGCCCGTAATATTCAAGTCACTGCTCCAAAGACGACAGAGCTAGGTATGTCCTTGAAAATCGATATATATTTATGTTTGGTACCCTTAAACCTTTTAGTCTTAATTCCGATCATTCATTTATTTAGATTTTGACGAGTGGGAGTGTTCGTTGTATTGCCGTTCATGTTCTTTTCAGTTATGTCATTATGTTCTCATTCCCATTATATTTTTTATGCGTGCCTCTATGACAGTACTTGTGTGCACGTTATGTCATTGTTATATTGTCTCTATTGTTCCATGTCTGTTGTCTAATGCGTTTATGATAGCGACATTATTTGTACTGTATTTACTGCTTGTTCAATGTTTGTTTTATATTTTCTTGAGAAAAAAAAAGACATTACGGTTGCTATGTTGAAAATGTCTTGTATACTGTTATTTGTATTTTTTATAACCTATAAGCTGATAGTCTGTGCGTCATCGTAAAACACATCAAACGTGTCTTATACACAAGTACTATTAGGAAAATGAATAACTATTCCAATATATGTAAACGTGTACACACTTATATTAACATGACGCACTCTGTTTCTGAATTATACACATATATTTAATGTGTTTCGGTACATATACCATCTCAGAATACACTAAATACTCTCGTTCATCATGAAGGGCTTTTAGTACCATATTCTTTCGATAATCGATTAAGTTCACACAGAGATTAATTTGTCGCTCCGTGTGTTGTTCATTGATGTGGGTAAGGGAACATTATACTTGCATATTTTCTTACACTCATGGCTCCAGTGTGATCATTACTAAATATCTTAGAAATGGCTTCAGCAAATACGCTGCATAGTGATTGCATTTGGTGTCTTACCAGAGACAGAGATAAGGATTGTTCCGCACCAGTTAGTGCAAT
Organism: Meghimatium bilineatum; assembly: GCA_034231615.1. Classification (NCBI taxonomy): domain Eukaryota; kingdom Metazoa; phylum Mollusca; class Gastropoda; order Stylommatophora; family Philomycidae; genus Meghimatium; species Meghimatium bilineatum. Next base: position 35,970,640 of record CM067300.1, read on the forward strand.
CAACAAGAGTACCCTTCTTAGGTATCTTGATAATGATCTTTCTGTTGTTTATGCGCCCGGTATTGTTTGAGTATTCCATTTTGTTGTAAACAAATATTTTAGTGCTCTGACTAGAGAATAATGGGTCAATTTGAAACAATTCGGTTAAGTGAATTGTCATTACCTAGTGAAGTTCTATTATATTAACTTAAGCGAATTGTCATTACCTAATGACGTTCTATTCTGGAGAGACTTCGCTTCTGTTGTGTGCTGATATATGTTAGCTATTAGTTCTGGTGCATCTACTTTATCTGCTATGTTAGTTCTCAAACTCATAGCAGGATATAGTCCAGAGAGTGGAATGCGTTATGTCATGGTTTACAGCTTGGTTCTGATATCTGCCCCTACCGGGTCGGTATTATTTACTCCCCTATATAAAGCAATATAAAGATGTACGTCAGCAACTAATACTGTGCTTTAGAATAAATGTGAGGCGGCGGTCTGTTTAAAATGTATTTAAGCAATTTTGCCATCACATTTCTTGATCCCTTCCTGTAGTTAATAATTGTCCATGATTGTCTCCAATGTGTGTGTCCAACCTTATATAGTGACCAACTTACATGTTTGCTTGTAGCTATGTACACTTTTGCCTTCATTATTATAATAATTATTATATAAATACGTATAAAATGTTATAAAACAATGCTACTGATAATGACTAAGTTAATTAAAGTAATGATAATAAAAAGCATGAATAATACAAATTAACGTTTCGGTATAACATCTTCGTCAGAAACAATGATAATACAATAACAGATGACGATGAAGTATTCTCTAGTTGTGAGAAGGGTAGTTCATGACAATCCATAGTCTTCATATAAAAGCACAGATCCTCCTCAATGTATGTCTTAAATGAATTATTGTGTTAGGGGGACGAGAAATTATGAATGCATATTTAGTCTTCAAAGGAAGGTATTCCAGTGCTGCAGTATTTCTGGATCATGCAGACTTGCCACGAGCGTAGCATTTACTTCTGGGTAAACTAGTTCCCCATTGTTGCTTCAGTTGTGTTCACCCACATGTAACGTTGATACATTTAACATTTCCACCACCTAGAAGTCTGTCACAAATGGACAAAGAAGCATTTTTCTGGTCTGAATCTCTTTGTTATTCGTGAGGTTATTGGATAGAAGACAAACAATTTTTTTAATGAGACAAGTCATGCATTTAACGCCTGCAAAGGAGATAACAGGAAATATAATATGAAACATTTATAACTGTAAAAATTAATGTTCGAGAAATTTTCAGGAATGTTGGAAGAAAAAGGTCACTATACAGCCATATCATCTACTAGAAACATACTGTTGTAGGATGGCTTGTCACGTAGACCACTGGAAAGACTCGCAGAACCCAGAACTTTCTTCTGCAGACAATAATAGATGAACAAGGTCAAAATATTCATTTTCAGATGTAATTTAAAAATAAATACAGTAATACTATTATCTACTGATACTATATATGTATATATATATATATTTATATATATATATATATATATATATATATATATATATATATATATATATATATATATATATATATATATATATATATATATATATATATATATATATATATATATATATATATATACATATAGTAAATGCTTACTTGCACATTCATGTGTTGCCGAGGTCCTTATATAATACTTTTTATCACTTTTTGAGTCATTTTTCATCTATAGTTACTTTTCATATAGTTATTGCTTTTGATGAAGATATTATGCCGAAACATAAATTTATATGTCCTAGTCATTTATTGTCAGTAATTTCATTATTTTATCATTATCACTAGCATTTACATATTTAATAATATTATGTTGTTTTCTTGGAATATTCCACATTATGAAATGTGATATCGTTTTAGTTTACAATACACGGTTACTATGATTTATTTTCATTTTTTTTTTGGAGGATGACATGAAATTACAACAAAAAAATGTTTCAAACAGTATTAATTTAAAATGATGTATGTATGCGTCAGCGGCTATGTCGATATCGACACAGGACCGGTAAAAGAAGTCAAGCAGGCTTGATGGGTTAATTTTGAGGTAGGCGACGGTGTTTGCCGGCGAAAACCATTTCCCTGGTAAGACTGGCATAGACTATATTAGTGATATATTTACAAAGATCCACCTCTCAGTGGGTGTGGTAAAAATATTAAACGCATTACCAACGCAGAAGTCAGATGGTTCAAGCCGTTGGAGCAAGTAAAAGACAATACAACGTATTTCCCCTCCCATGACTACATCACGTTAGATCAGCGGTTCTCAATCTGTAGGGGTCGCGACCTCACCTGCTTCTGCGTACTTACCCCTCCTTCCCTCTTCTACTCACAAACTCTTCCTTCCTGCTATGCTGCTCCATCTTTGCTTTCTCCGCTATCTATTCGCTATCTCTCCTTCTATTTCCTCCCTATATTAGCCACGTTTGTCTCCATGTAAGATTCGTTGTACTGTTGGCTTTCGTTTGTCCTGATGAAGGCTTTTTAGTCGAAACGACGTCTGTCTCATTATCTCGCTGTTAGGTTGTTTTATATTTTATTTTGGTAACACATCTACCTATTTGTGTTTATCTTGATGTTTGTGAGAACCAAATTGAGAAACCCCTGTCTTAGATATATCCATGGGAGTTTGAGAACGAATGTAAAAAACAACCAAATCTGTAATTGCAGAGACAATTTTTTGTTGTTATTCTATTATTGTTCCTCAACTGTATAAAATATAATCTCTATACAAAAGCAATGCGTCATTTTTATCAGTAATGAGAATATATTCCCTGAAGTTATTTTATTGTAGGGAGATAAGAAAATAAATATAACATTACACAATGTAACATTTATATGTGTGCGTGCCTGTGTGTGTGTGTGTGTGTGTTTGTGTTTAGTTCCAGGATGCCTCGCGATGTATAACGTTTGAGTCTTAGCTAAATCTCTACATAATGTAGGGGAAGCTTTGCTATTCTCATAGAACATTCCTTCGAATTTTGTTGAATTAAAAGAACATGTACAAAGTCTTCGTCATCTTCCTTCATTTTTAGACGTCTGTATGGTTCCGTACTCGATGCGCTCAGGCACAAAAGGGACAACGATTTAGCCCTGGCCCAACTCTACTGTCAGGTTATGCTACACCGGAAATACACTTGAAGAGAGAAAGGGTTCAGTACCTGATGGGCTCAGGCGCTATTGGGACAAGGACGCTCAGCTCGAGAACGCCTTGCTCCCAAACGCGTGGTGTGAGACTCGAACTTGGACAAGGGGTACACGATGTCGGTGAATGACACCTCGGCTAAGAGAGCGAAAGAGCCAGGGTCCAATTCCTCTGTTGAGTTCTTCGCCTTAAGGAACCAGGCTCACGGATGAGAAACGGTTCAGTACCCAATGGGCACAGGCACAGCACGTCCAATTACACGAGGCAAGTTCATAGACAGTGGAACACCTCGTTCGAGTCAGACGAGAGCAAAAAATCGTCTGGGCTAAGAGTCTCCACTACGCGTGCCTGGAGACAGATATAGAGGCTGTCACAGGCTAAGGGTAGCCCACCCGAATTGTCAAGGCATGCCGAAATCGGATGTGCTAGGCCTACAAGGCGCATAACGGTGGCACAACGTAATCACGCTCCCGGCGAAAATCGCACGGATATCCGTGGTGGTTACAATGGAACGAACGAAAAACAAAACAAACAAACAAACAAACAAAAGACGTCTGTAGAGTAGCATGTATTCCGTAAAACAGATATGCTTTCTGTCATGGCTTACAGCTGAACAGTGGTATATGTGCCTTGTGTCACGATACATCCAATTAGAGAATGGTTTGTCTTTGATAGAGATATAGGTCGACAAAGAGAAATGTTACTAGATGGGCTTGTATCGTGGCACGGTAGAAGATTACCAACCGAGCTTATTGACAACACAAGAGACAGAGAGTCGTGGAGAAATATGATCGCCTACGCCGGTAGGCATGGCACGTGATTGATTGATTGATTGATTGATTGATTGATTGATTGATTGATTGATTGATTGATTGATTGATTGATTGATTGTCTTTGAACTTTTATGGGATGGGACAGCCATCTCCATCTCCAAAACCACACTCGTTGTCTCTTACGTCATAAATCTTAGGTCACCGTGCAACTATTCCTTGTTCAATTTGGACCTCGGCAACACATGAATGTGCAAGTAAGCAATTACAAACATATAAAGTAAAAATATAAATTTATAAAGTAAAAATACAATTATATAAAGTACGATTATCAATACATAAACAAAATTAAGCATAAAGTAAAAATATAAATGAATAACGTAAAAGTGTAAATATATACACTGCATAAGTGTCGCAAAGATTCCACCGATCCTCGTATGATGTTGGTTTACGATGTCACACCGATCCTCGTATGATGTTGGTTTACGATGTCACACCGATCCTCGTATGATGTTGGTTTACGATGTCACACCGATCCTCGTATGATGTTGGTTTACGATGTCACACCGATCCTCGTATGATGTTGGTTTACGATGTCACACCCCGGACGAATGTTTATTTGATACTTCACATAATCATAAGTTCCAGCAATCCAACATTAGCTTGATTCTTTATTAGAAACTGGCCTCACAGCATGTGGGGCATTCCAATAAGTGTTCAGCCCTCTGTTCCAGCAGCCATTCGACTCGATGGTGTTTCGAGTCTAATGCTACCAAAACAGACGTCAACATCAGGGCACAACTCTGGCCCTTGCGACAGGTTTCTTTGTTGTTCCGCCCAACCACGCCGTACCCGTAACTAGTTCAAGCACAACGTCGGCCTGTCGAAACAACATGGTAACTGTTATTGAAGGTTACGACAACATTAGCTACACAAGTCTCATAGTTAAAACGTGAAACGGGGTAATATCTCATAACAATTCATTAGAATTCATAACTATACCTTGAATAAATATGTTACGCCCCTGACGAACGTTGATTTTGATGATTTACACCATAATAAGAAAATCAATCCAACATTAACTGCACAAGTGTCATAACAGTGCGATAGCTTCTATAACTAGACGTTGGATAAAGATGTTACGCCCCTGACGAAGGTTGGTTTAAGGATATGCACAACAATAACGACCAACACTTCAATATTAGCCCCCGTAGTTGTAACCTTCGATAACAGTTACCATGTTGTTCCGACAGGCCGACGTTGTGCTTGAACTAGTTATGAGCGCAGCGGTGGTGGACGGAACAACTAAGAAACCTGTCGCAAGGGCCAGAGTTGTGCCCTGATGTCGAAGTCTGTTTCAGCGGTATTAGACTCGAAACACCATCAAGTCGGATGGCTGCTGGAACAGAGGGCGGAGCACTTATGGGAATGTCCCACGTGCTGTGAGGCCAGTTTTTAATCAAGAATCAAGAATATTAGCTGTACATGTCTCATGACAATTCAATATATTTCACATCCAGACGTTGGATAAAGAAGTTACGGCCCTGACGAACGTTAATTTGATGCTTCTCACCACAATAACGTCACTCATTCCAACTTAATCTGCACTAGTCACATAGTATTATATAACAATAGCACGTATCTATGTACGAGCTATTTCGCAACTAATCACAGTAATAATTCTCCGTGAAAATCAAATCACAATCATACGATCCCCCTGTTAGTCACCTCACAAATCAATGTTGCATTCCAATCAAATCAGGCTACCTCCGTCCTAACTCTGAGAATTTCCTCTTAGACCCTCTATTCATACTCCCTCTAACTTCTCAAATGCTTACATTTCGCACTCCGTCCTACCTGATTATATATTAACATTTAAGTTATTCAGACATTCCCTTTCGTTTATACGCTTTTGCTTGCTGAGTTGTTTTTCTTTCGATATAAGCATCTAGTGACTTGTCGTCGTCAAGTTCATTTCCTAACACAATTCCCATATTTTCAATAATGGCTACGTGATCTGCCCCGTTTTATTGTTAATTTTAATAAATATATTTCTATACCATATCAACACTGTTACACAAGTACCAAGTAAAACGGTACAAACTTACCAGGTAACAAGGTATGGAACATAAACGAGCTTGTCAGACATTGATGTCTCTGATAATTAGCTTTCAAATAGTTCAGCTGTACCGAGAACCTGACTTACCTAGATATATGACCACATCTACGCGTAACAAAGAACATATGATTTATTGACACCGTTTATTGTTTGATCAGAAATGGGGGGAAAAAACGTTGTGACCAAGACAGACATGGGAAACATGATACGACTGCTTACAAATTACATTATTATTGGAACGATACTACACATTTATCATCATCATCAAATACCGTCTCCAGAACGAAGGTTGGTTGCAACTTAGTTTGTTCCTTTCGTGCCGCAAGCGACACATAGGGCAGAGGTTTTGGTTCTCCATATGATGCGGTCAGCTGCCTGCAGCTTTAGTTCCTGGATGGTCTTACATCCTATTTATTCCCCTTCTTTAAGAATGGTGTTTTTAAGGGTTGTTTTAGGTCTTCCTCTTTTTCTTTTACTCTCAGTTGACCACATAAGGGCTTGCTGGTTTATTCTGTTTACATCTAGTTGTAAAACGTGACCAAGGTATTTCCATCTTCGTTTTCTTATGATGTTTGAAACATACTCTTGGTGTGTTTTGTCTCTTAGATCACTATTTGTTACGAAATCGCTCCATTTTATGTTCATCAATTTGCGAAGACATTTGTTTTCGAAACTGTTTAGTCTGTTGCTTGAGTTGATTTCCAGCTTTCACTACCATACGTTAACACTGAGATAATACACTGAGATAATGGCTGCAACTAACCTCTAATTTTCTATGTCGCTTGCTTTGGTGGTACAAAACACTCGACTCTAACATGTCCTTATCGTGATGTTTCTCTCCACTTGTATCTCTGTCTACCTCTTGTACGCCTACCTTTAACTCTACCCTCGTGTAAGGTCTTCAACACTGTGTTATGTTGTTAATAATTTATAAAATACTGTATTTTTTATTTAATTAAACTTACGTTTTAAATGCCTGTCAACCCGAGCCCGGCGGTTCTATTTTATATATTATGCTTTATTTGTTTGATTTGTATTTCGTTTAACAATTCTATTTTCATACGGTGTGTTGTAAGAGCCTCTCTTTAACAATTCTATTTTCATACGAAGTGTTGTCAGAACCCTTTATCAAACAATTCTATTTTCATATGAAGTGTTGTCAGAACCTCTCTTTAACAATTCTATTTTCATAAGTGTTGTCAGAACCTCTCTTTAACAATTCTATTTTCATAAGTGTTGTCAGAACCTCTCTTTAACAATTCTATTTTCATACGAAGTGTTGTCAGAACCTCTCTTTATGTTTTCTTCTCTTTCCATGAAATATCCCAACTGTTTCTATATATCCACATCTAATATTCTGTCGTCTAGTTATTCCTTTTCATTGTCCATGTTTCTGAAACATGCATTAATGTAGAGTAAAGGTAACACTGTACAAACACAAGTAATTATTACGTACCTGAAACTATTAGTACAGTTGTGTACACACGTTCTATTGTAGCGTATCTGGCAGTATTATGTGACTTGTATTGTGTGATCTGAGTGTTATTTGTGTGATGTATGATTGTGAGTAAACACATTTCCTCACGTACATGCTATCATTTTTCTAATATTGCAAGTGATTGTGAGAACATTGCTTACCTGCAGGATGAATATCGTGTGTCTTACAAGTCTAATATAAACTCATCGCGTTATTTCTACCTCAGCACTTCTTAGAAGTGATTCAGTTAGTCATCTATAATATCGTGCTTATACTTGACGTGATTGCAATGAAGGTTTTAGTGGTAATTCTTGGCTGCCTTCTGACTTGCAATGCTTTCCCTCAGGTAGGTCTTACCTTTAAAAGACAAGATTTGTAGAGTATCCTGATCAAGACGTAACCATTAACCCAGATTTTTTGCCTGTTGATTTGCAAGGCAATATAATTACGTTCAGTAGGTAGCCAGTACTTTCTACACGGTCCTGATGCCCAATAGTCTACGGTGGGATTCGAACCCGGTACCTTGATCGTCATATACACACTCTGTACCCAGCAGCCACAGAGCCGTACAAGTCTTACATATTCATTAATATAGTCATCATAATGTCGAGCTACGGAGTTAGAGCTGTGGTAATTATTCCAGCAGACATCGTGCTTTTTCTCTGAGAGAAACGAAGCAAGCACATGGGCAAACCCCGATCGCAATGACATCAGAACTCTGCGTCTATTGAGCCTTTCAAGTAGAAAAAAAATGTACTTCTTGTTATGAGGTTCACTTTTTGTCAACCGCGGATGTTAGTCTAATTTGGTTATATCCGAGTTTACAAACATCAAATTTGGTTATATCGAGTTTTCAAACATCAAATTTGGTTATATCCGGGTCTAAAAATTAGAAATATTTCGGATTGTGTTTCTGGTAATCCAGTCACCATGACGACGGGTGGATAGAGACACAGACATGTAGATATACAAAAAGACAACTACGGGCGTCATATAAAAGGTCTGTTGTCAATAGTGATTGATTTAACTGTGAGTGACATTTCTCGTATATCATTAGCCAAGTCCTTCTCCAGAATAGTCATGTGTGTTGATCTACACAGCGCCATTCATCTTGGCTAACTCAATTGTTCATTTATCTTTTTCTGTATACGTTGTGCCGCCAGACAATGAAACGCAAGGGAAAAGTAGTTCGTGCCAAGATAAGGGACGCTGCGAGAGATCAGAGAACACAACTAGCATGATATCGACAGCAAAGCTGTAACCATGACACAACTCTTCTCTGGACTATATACTGATAATTTGCAGGAATTTGAGAACGAGCGAAGAAGAAAAAGATAAATAATAGCAGATGTGAAATCAGTTAAAAGAATAGTCGGAACGACTAATAGTACTTTCAATGACACTGGGTTTATCAATGATACTATTCGCTGAGGTGTCATTCACCGACATCATGGACCTCTCGTCCAAGTCTGAGTCGCTACACATTTTTAGGAGCACTGGTTTAGCCTATGATATCTTTCCTATGTGTCGTCAGGCGATGGATGTGTATCGACTCTACGCCGTGACGGTTTTCCACCCACTGTGTTCTTTGACTATACAAGCCAAAACATGTCCATGGATGGCAGTCTTCGAGCAGGCGGTAATCATGGATTTAGGCTTCTGTCAACTACGTCAATCTCGCACGAGAAGTTCTACTTCCAGTGAACTCGTCTCGCGTAATAAAATACATCGTGTCTTTGTCCATAGACCGTTTCTCTCCGCGAGCATGATTTCGGTATAGAAAAGCATCGACAGTATAGTTGGGCCCGGATTCAATCGCCCTCTTAGCTGAGGTGTCATTCACGGACATCAAGAACCCAAGTCTCTTCTTCTTCTTCGTCGTACGCCTTGCGGCGGACCCTCCGAAAGCATTTCGCTGACATTCCTGAGAAGGACGTATGTGGGTAGGGTGATCTGCGTTGTGTCATGTTATACAACAATCTGCGTTATCTGCGCCTTTCGACCTGACACATCCGTCTTCAGTCAGCATTTGTTTGGGCTGGGTTGGCATTCCCGTATCTTCGATCCCTAGTACTTGGCCAGGCTACAGCAGAGTTGCTGCACTCCTGTTTCCAGGCCCACTGCGTAGAAGTGTACTGAGGGTCTAGGCCAGCTGTGGTTCCTTGACCCTGATGCTCGACCAGCTATGGAGCGCCGGCCGGTGCACTCTGGTGTCCATGTCATCTCTGGGCCCGAACCCAAGTCTGAGTTCCTACACATTTTTAGGAGCACCAGGGACTAGAAGCTTGCTCTCGAGCTGAACAAAACTTTAGTTCTTATTGCCCATTAACACTTTTACGCTATATTATCGTTGCCCTCAGGCGCTGTCCTGAATTGCTTTGTATTCATTATGTTATCCTTGCGGAGCCTAGCGCACGACATTCCCTATTCGTTTTGACATCTACCCATTTCGTGACATTTGCGTTGGTCGCCCCTCCAATGCTTGAATAGGATTGTCTTGTTAAACGGTTTACTGACAGAGATGTGACGCAGAAGTGTCAGAGAGATGGCCTGTTTTTATGCAGTCAATTCTCTGCTGCCTCCACATTCACGGACACGATCCCCAAAAGTATTGACAAAGAAATCAGCACGTGTAGCTGTATTTCTGTTTCCAGTGTGCACCACGAGGAAGTAATTTTGGGATCTTCGTTTTCTGCTAACCCGTGGTCCGCCGAAAGCAATGCTGTGCCCTTAGCACCACTAAAGATAACCGATACAGCTAAAAATGAGAGTGAAGGTTTTCATGTTAGCATAAAGCACTAGTTACTAGTATGGACAATAAACGTTCATTCTTATTAAGTGGCCAAACCAAACGGATTCTATTTTTCAATATATTTTACCACAGACTTTCGGAAATACACTTGAAGAGAGAAAGGGTTCAGTACCTGATGGGCTCAGGTGCTATTGGGACAAGGACGCTCAGCTCGAGAACGCCTTGCTCTCAAACGCGTGGTGTGAGACTCGAACTTGGACAAGGGGTACACGATGTCGGTGAATGACACCTCGGCTAAGAGGGCGAAAGAGCCAGGGTCCAACTCCTCTGTTGAGTTCTTCCCCTTAAGGAACCAGGCTTACGGATGAGAAACGGTTCAGTACCCAATGGGCACAGGCACAGCACGTCCAATTACACGAGGCAAGTTCATAGACAGTGGAACACCTCGTTTGAGTCAGACTAAGAGCAAGAAAATCGTCTGGGCGAAGAGTCTCCACTACGCGTGCCTGGAGACAGATATAGAGGCTGTCACAGGCTAAGGGTAGCCCACCCGAATTGTCAAGGCATGCCGAAATCGGATGTGCTAGGCCTACAAGGCGCATAACGGTGGCACAACGTAATCACGCTCCCGGCGGAAATCGCACGGATATCCGTGATGGTTACAATGGAGCGAACGAAAAACAAACAAACCACAGACTTTGTTCCAACAATCGTTGTAATTTCTTTACTCCTCACGTGATCTCGTCTTGTTCTGCTCTTAATGTATATTTACCAAATATTCAGAAAAGATCCGACAATCAGGCAGTGGTACGTAGTAACACACATTCGAAAATAAATATTAGAAATAAGTAAATATATAAACTGTTTTCGTTCTTATTTTTTTCACATTGTTTCTTTCATTGTTTTATTGCTAGAATTAGATTTTTGTAACACATATTTACTTATTTACAATATTCACTTTTTAAACATCTTTAAGGCACCAGCTGATTTTGCACAACCTGAAAGGGATGATGGAACCACACCAGAAAATATAACAAACGTTGATGAACCCATACCTTCTTATAACCCAGAGGTAAGAATGCTTTTGTCAAATCTGTAAATTAGTTCCATGTCTGTTAATATTTGTGTTTGATTATTCATTAGATATCAGAATTATAACACATGTCTGTTAATATTTGTGTTTGATTATTGATTAGATATCAGAATTATAACACTGGAGATATTCACATATATATTTCGTTCTCCCAGAGTCTAAATTACTATATCTTCCTTTTTCGGCCTTACACATCAGATTTCACCATGACTTCTGAATTTCACCATTACACACGCAGTCAATGTGCAGTTAGAACGAGAGTTGACAAGTCATATGCCAGACAAGCGCCTTCCAAAGAGATTATTCTATGGGGAGTTGTGCGAAGGTAAACGTTCAAGTGGAGGGCTGAAAAAAGCTTCAAGGATCACCTAAAAAGCTCTCTCAAGAACTACAGCATCGATCATAGCTCCTGGGAGACTACAGCACGTGATCGCTCAGCTTGGCACACTCAGATCACTGCTGGCATCACGAAATTTAAAAAAGAAAGAATACTGCGGGCAATCCACAAACGCAAGAAGCGGAAGGACAAATCCGTAAATTCTCCTACCCCGAACCTTTAGCACTCCTGCATGCACTGCAATAGAACTTTCCGTGCACGAATCGGACTCATCGGACATCTACTAACTCACAAACTAAATTAGTTAATTACCAATTTTAATTATTATATATATATATTTTTCCATCGCATTTAATGCATTTAATCTTCGATTGCGAAGGAGGAACATCATCATCATCATCAGAACGAGTGTTGGACTTTCAGTTAAATTCCATTTACACTCTGGAGTGCGACAAGGATGTGTTCTATCTCCCTTATTATTCATCATATATATCGATTGTTTATGTAAAATTGCCGACACTAATGAAGAAGACAACTTCCTGAGCGAACTTCATTTTGCTGACGATCAAGCAAAAATATCAATAACAAAAGAACAACAACTACAACAACATATAAATAGACTCCACACAACATGTAGGGACTTTAACATGAAGATAAACACAGAAAAACTGAAGTAATATCAGTCACAAAAACAGAAAGACACATAACTATTCTAATCGATGAACAACAACTTGAACAGGTGAAATAATTTACTTATCTTGGAAGCATCATATCATCGAATCAAAAAACAAAAAAGAAATCAAAAATTGATGCACAATAGCATACTGGATCTTGGAGCAGATGTCTCCTAGTTTCAAACCAAATATGTGAGCATGAACACTAAAACTGCACTATATAAAACTATCATCATACAATCACTATACTACAAATGTCAAACATGGACACTAAAAACAGAATCCAAAAGAAAACTTGTTACAACAGAAAAGATTTGTCTACGTAGAATCATAGGAGTAACAATAAGATACAGAATTAGAAACTAAAAGATCAGACGACTAACAAGCACAATACAAATCCTGGATTACATCAGAAGACAGCAGATTAAATGGTTTTCGCATACTTCCAGACTACCATCAGACAGCACACATCAAAAAGAATTACTATACAGACACAATGGATACACAACCAGAGACAGACCTTGAAAACGATGGATTACATAAATAAAAGAGTCAGCGAAAACAAACATATATGAAGCACACAAAAATGCCAACTCCAGAAAACTCTTCTACCTCTAATGCTGCAAGGCATAAATGGGTATAAAGCGAAAAGAAATACCATGGATAGTCCAGTCAATGTACATACACGCTTGTAGAATTGATAGCTCATTCATGGCAGCAACTCTGCTTTAGATCTATTCATTGTTATTTTTGATGGCAGGAAAGTCGAAATTAACCTCTGTGAACACATTTTTCTCCATACTGTGATGAAAGCAGCTCTTATACTATCATGACTAACGAACCAATCGGTATAGATGGTTGAGACATATTTATTTCAAAGTGATGTAGTTTAATGACACAAAAAGCTACTACGCTTCGACCGAAAGACCTTGATCAAGAAAGACCACAATATACATCTGGCAGAGAACAACATTGTACAGAAACATAATATAAGCTACATAATTCTACAACTGAAAATAAAACATTGTATGACTGTTAACTTTCCTTTGATGACACAAGAAAAACAAAGAGAAAACCCATGAAGAATACCTCTGTAAAGTGGAGATGAAGCATACTCCAGACAACAAAAGCTGGAAACTAAGAATGGTCGAGTCCTGCCTTCATTATCAGGACCACAGTCCTTCCTAAACAAGGACATATGGTGAAGTCGGAGATACCAGGTCACGACGCGAACACGCAACCATGGTATAAAAAACTGTCAATACTACAACTTTTGTTCAGGCGTTGCAGGGAGGGGATTGAATAGCTGTGTGATAAAGGCCGCATGCTCTTGCTGTTGCCACGTCATGTACAGGGTGAGTTTTTTAATTTACCCTCCGACAGAAAAAAACCCAGTCCTTACCGGGGATCGAACTATAAACCTCACTCGTGTGATACTATCGTTCTAACCTCTCGGCCATGCGCCACTCGGTATAACCATGGTATAACTCGACTAAATAAGATGTCCTCACAACAACAAAATATAACGAGAGTGATCATGCCACATGGGCAACACTTTCTTTCTAGCCACATTCCCCCATCGCCATGGATAGTAACTTATCTTTATATCCTAACAATGATACTTCCGTCTGTAAAAATAGAAATGTTCCAGCAATTTAGTTTCCATAGATACACAGATCTAGTCTGACGCTATTTACTTACCAGAGCGAAACAGATCTAGTCTGCCACATTTGAGTTCTCAAAGCTTAGCTGACCAAGTATGATACAAGCTAGTTCCAATAGCTAAACAAATCTAGTTTGATCTAATCAAGCACAAGTTACAGCAAAACTGAGACTAATGTCGACATGATGGTTGATTTGTTGGTTTCTGATCCAGGGTGCATGGGCTTATGCCCTTTGACTCAATGCCATTGTGTGATATATGCATGTTTGTGAGCTGCTATTTTGTTCCATATAATGTGGTCCATTTATCTGGCCTTAGATGGAGAAGCATTTTCCTTGCATCATCCAGCGATGGACATTCACAAGGGTAGTGGTCAACAGTTTCATAGGGATGTGTGCACAGCCGGTACCCTGGAGGGTGTTGCGGTTGTGTTCGATTAATATGTGTGCAAGTGTGTTATGGTTGTGTGTTGTTTAGGTTATTGTTAAGCTGTACATGTGTGCGAAGTCGGAGAAGGATACTCTGGTCTTTCCATCCCAGGAGGTTGATGGATTTGGGCTGGTCATATATTTACAGATTTCCATCCCAGTATTTTCCATGACTCATTTGTTCATAAAATTCTCTGTCATTCATCACAATCATTTTGTTCACAGATTGATTTCAACATTATTTTAAGCCTGTGTATGGTCGTTTGTGTATATGGCTGTTCTTGTTGTGCCCCATTATTTGCTCGTCTGTCTGTCTTGTCATTGTCAGGTGTGTTTGAGTAACCAGGAATCAACTTCATAACAATGCTGACTTCACAAGATGTAAGCAGTTGGTTGGCATGGAGATATATTTCAACTAGCTCAAGTTTACAACGTTCATCACATTCTAGTGCTTGAAGAACGAACATAGAATCTTTAAAAAATCCCAATGTCTTACACACATGGTGGAAAGGCATAAAATATCGTCTTCAGGTGGCACATGGCAACTTCTAGTGCTGTTATTTCAGCTTCAAAGTTGGAATATATTGGGAGCCGCGTTAGTGCAGTGATTATCGCACTGGCTTCGCATATGAGTGGTCCTGGACTCATTCCCCAGTTGAGGCGGAAATGTTTTTCAGATCTCAACGGCTCCCGGGTCGACCCAGCCTTAAATGGGTACCGGATTAATCCGGGAAGTAAAGACTGCGAGGGAGAGGAGATGGCTACCACCCTCATTTGCAGAGCCTCTGAAATGTGAGATCGCTAACATCTCACACCCCTACGGCATTAACAAATGCTATGGGTTACTTTACTTTTTACTTATATCTCTCTACATGCTTCAAACCACTAAACAGATTGTATTCTGAGTATTCTATATAACTTGCATTGATGGTGGCTTTGAAAGCAGACCCATCAGTATAGGCATGAATCCATTGTTCTTGGTAGGTTTCTAGTGCTTTCTGTGTTGCTTTCATAAGACTTACTGGGTCAGAACTTTTGGTTGCATTATCTCTTAATGGTGTCATGATTTCTGACAATTTAAAACATGTGCGTGGAGGTAACCATTTTTCTACTGTGTTCCGTTCGTGTCTCTTGTCTGAGAGGTGATAGATGCCTTTTATTTCATTGACATGACTGAGGACTGACTTTTGTTTTATTCTGTGCTTTTGTTGCCAGTTTTCTACAAGTTGTTTATTTAGAGGATTCTTTTGATTATTTTACTTCTTTTATAAGCTTCCATTGCAGCCATTTCTCTCCACAACTCAAGAGGTTCTACATGTGTATGTATTTTACATGCAACTTTTGGTACACAACTCATTGTTCCACTAATAAGGCGTAGGGGATTGTTCTTCACGCTGTCTAGAGATTCTACATTTGTCTTGAAACATGTTGCCAGGAGTGCATTGTTGTATTTTAAAGCAGAACGTATGTAACTAGTCGATATGATAAAAACATACTAAAAATTATACTTGTACTGTAGCAAAGTAAAATGCAGATCAACAAAACAGCAAGCATCAAGAGAGCAAGTAAACTGCCTCTCCTTCTGGTTAGCAAGACATAGTTCCGAGAACTATATGCGTTGTGTCATGGTTTAAATCTTGGCACAGATAATGCGTTATACAGCCTGACACATCCGACTTCATCATGACTTAAGGTTACTTTGATTTATGTGATAGGGTAGCCAAGCTTCATTGCTACATATCCTTAGTCATATCTTGCGACACGCAGGTAATAGAGTTTCTATTCTTTGTCCCTTTCCCTTTCGGACACGTGCAGTATCTTTTATTTCATTTCAAATATAGATCTCCGCCAACGACGGATGTGTCGGGCCATTAGCGCAAATAAAACGCCGACACAACGCATTTCCATTTCCTGGACTACATCCTGCTGGAAATATAGTAGGGCCATGGTCCTGCTGCAAGGGAGATCCGGCGGGAGTTTGAGAGTGAACGCTGAAGAAGAAGATTTCAAATATAGATAAAAAATGTGCTGTTATCGGCATACTGTTGTAGACAGATAAGTTTAACTGTGCCAAATAATATCATTAGATGGAAGATCAATTGAAGATGTAAAATGTAGAATTCCCCAAGACAAAGGGTGATACGTGCAACAGAGTAATAAAGTTTTCCTAATTATTGGTAACACACATGATAATACACACAAATTGGCGTTTCCACCAAAAGTAATTTTATCGTATTTTGTTCTGCTATGTCGATTTTCTCTCAGACAAACGCAATATTTCACAAAATGAAGAACAGTTAATGTAATATAACATTGTTAATTGAGATGAGAGAGTTCTTAGACGTTGTAAAGAAAAAATTCTGACGTCTGGAAGTGAACCTTGGACAATCATCAGATTCGTGAGAAATTATATATATATTTTTTCAGTAGATATGAAGTTTTATAGAAGAATATAAAGAACACCAGAGACAGATACGTGTAATTAATATATCGTGAAAGAAGTTAATTCAAAAATAGAGCTGTTCATTTGTATATACAAAACAGAGACAATACGTATTTTGAACACATCATGGAAGATGAAAATATAGAG
This sequence comes from Meghimatium bilineatum, assembly GCA_034231615.1. Classification (NCBI taxonomy): domain Eukaryota; kingdom Metazoa; phylum Mollusca; class Gastropoda; order Stylommatophora; family Philomycidae; genus Meghimatium; species Meghimatium bilineatum. The sequence continues at coordinate 35,987,730 of CM067300.1, forward strand.
CACATCGTAACAGCTGGAAAGTTGAAGACTAAGAGAGAAGATTCTAGACAACTTGGCATTGCCTGGCATGAGAGAAAATCGCTATTGGAAATACTTGGCAGCACACGGAACTGAATGCTGTGGGAAAACATGATAACCAACACCACATGGCATGGGCTGTAAGATACGATAGACAGCACACGAAAAAAACAGGTAAAGCGTGAAACAGTGGTAATGAAGTTTTGCTAATAATACGAAACAAACATAGGCACACACACAAATCGACGTTTGGATCGAAAGGCCTGTATCAAGGAAAACATACACATATAAATTTTAAAAAACCACAAGTAGGGACGACACAACTTTTGCGTTCACATGTCTAGTGGAATGATGCACGAAACAAAAGGCTGTGAAAAGACATAATAACAAACGCAACATGACATGGATTATAAGAAATGTTAAAACAAAATACAGGTAAACTATAAACACAACACTTAATATGTCACTGTTAAAATGTCCACAGATTATTAATGTTGAGTGTGGTATTAGCTACGAGAACGCGTTTAGCCTCGACGCCTTGGGTGAAGCAACCTATTTTGAGTTCTACAGCAACACAATTAACGACACCACCTACAATAACAACGAGGACTGCTCGCTTATTTTTGACACAGGTTCTTCTCCATATTGGATCCATGCTCAATTGGAGTATGTACTTTGTATCGTTTTGCTATACTGAGCCTCTCCTCAAATATACAGTCATTTGGGCTTGTCGGTTATCTCCTTCAAAACTGATACTATTGAACTTTTTGGGGGGATTTCTATTGGTTGTTGACACAAAGAATACATAACGTGAACAATGAAAATTACCGGAAAAGTAAAAAAAAAACCATCATTTTTGAAGGATGAATCTCACTGAGTACACTGGACTGTATAATTGACGAGGTACTCGTCTATATATCACATTCAAACAATAGATGTTTACTGTTTTATTTTTATTTTATTTTTGTCTTTTCTTGTGGAACTGATTAGGTTACAATTTTTAAATTAAAGAACCTGACTGATAAGTGTATTTCCTTGGTTGGCGACATAAAGTACACGCAAACTGACCAATAATCATATCGAATCAGCAACATTGTCGACGCAATCCGCAGGACAATATCAGTGAAAAGATTTGGACTAGTTGACAAATTTATTATCAATACATCTCTCCCCCCCCCCTTAATTGTTGTCATATTATGAACACCCCCTCCCCCCCCCCTTTATTATTTAAGGAATGCTTGTATGCTATTTCCATATCTCATTGTTTAAATATCATACTTATTTATCACGCAGTAGCCCTTTCTTCCTTGTGCCACATTTAACAGCCAATGACACCCCCCCCCCACTCAAATCACAGAAAGACTCATTATCAATCGTAGTTTTCACATCTAACAATCACAAAATCATTATATAACAATTGTAGTGTTCACATCTAACAATTGTAGTGTTCACATCTAACAATTGTAGTGTGCACATCTAACAATCGTAGTGTTCACATCTAACAATCGTAGTTTTCACATCTAACAATCACAGAATCATTATATAACAATTGTAGTGTTCACATCTAACAATCACAGAATCATTATATAACAATTGTAGTGTTCACATCTAACAATTGTAGTGTTCACATCTAACAATTGTAGTGTTCACATCTAACAATTGTAGTTTTCACATCTAACAATCACAGAATCATTATATATAAAAATTGTAGTGTCCACATCTAACACTTCTATTGTCCACATCTAACACTTCTAGTGTCCAGATCTAACACTTCTAGTGTCCACATCTAACACTTCTATTGTCCACATCTAACACTTCTATTGTCCACATCTAACACTTCTATTGTCCACATCTAACACTTCTATTGTCCACATCTAACACTTCTATTGTCCACATCTAACACTTCTATTGTCCACATCTAACACTTCTATTGTCCACATCTAACACTTCTATTGTCCACATCTAACAATCGTAGTGTTCACATCTAACAATCGTAGTGTTCACATCTAACAATCGTAGTCTTCACATCTATCAATCGTAGTCTTCACATCTAACAATCGTAGTGTTCACATTTACAATTGCAGTGTCCACATCTAACAATCGTAGTGTCCACATCTAACAATTGTAGTGTCCACATCTAACAATTGTAGTGTCCACATCTAACAATTGTAGTGTACACATCTAACAATTGCAGTGTCCACATCTAACAATTGTAGTGTCCACATCTAACAATTGTAGTGTCCACATCTAACAATTGCAGTGTCCACATCTAACAATTGTAGTGTCCACATCTAACAATTGTAGTGTCCACATCTAACAATTGCAGTGTCCACATCTAACAATTGCAGTGTCCAAATTTAACAATAGCAGTGTCCACATCTAACAATTGCAGTGTCCACATCTAGCAATTGCAGTGTTCACATCTAACAATTGCAGTGTCCACATCTAACAATTGCACTGTCCACATCTAAGGGGGTACATCTACTCAGAGACGGTACACGTCAAGAGATGAGCTGAAAGTGTACCTTGATTGCCGATTGTGCGTCTTTCCGACGAGAAGCTTCGCGGCCAGCGAGCTATTCCACTTGTTGGAAGTCCATTTATTATCACCCTTCGAGTCCCTAGGTCCCAGATCGAATTTCTTCTGTATGGTCATGTTAGGCAACGGCGACAGTCAAATTAGACTCAATGTTCATATATCTTCCTAGACGAGGTGCTGATTTGCCAAACACGTCTAGGGTTTGGGATTTGACCTGTGCATTTTTTACATGTGCTCCCCGACAGTTATTCAATGTATGCAATGGGGAGCTGTATTCAAAGATTTTTTTCCCATACCCAGGAGTGCATTTTCAAGTTGGTGTATCCAAAACCTGAGTCATGAATCCTACTTTGAATGGGTCAATTGTGTGGGACGTGGACTTCTGTGTGTTCACGAGCATGAAGAGCACTTCCACCGGTCGGTCTCGTGTTGAACAGTTGTAACTTCGTTGCCACTATATCGTTTCACATGCACAACCCTGCCCTCTAGTGTGTGTTGCCTTTTCTAGATTCAATGCGTATTCATCCTATATTAGTCCAATCTACCCATAGCAGGACATTGACATTGGCACCCCCTCCTATGTTTCTACATTTGGTTAACCGAGTTTGCAATTTCTCCGTTGGCTGAATCTTGTTTCTATGGCTGGCATACAGCCCTGTTCTATTCTCTCTCTCTCTCTGTCTCTCTGTCTTTATCTCTATCTCTCTCTCTATCTTTCTCTCTCTCTTGTGCCTGTGTTTAGATTTTGTCCTCGTTTCATGTCTTAGTCTTCCACATGTCTTCATGGTGCACAATTAATGGTGCGCTGTAACTCAATCTTGAACGCAACAATTGGATAAATTCAATTTCTTTGTCAGCTGTTACATGGACTGTTTTCATTATTTTCTTAGATATGATTTGAAATTCATATTTTTCTGTATCAATTGCTGTTATATTATTACAGTAGAAATCCGATTATCCGAATGAAGTGGGGATATGACCGTTTCAGATAATCGGAAATTCGGATAATTGGATATAGTTAAGGAAAGAAGCAAAATAGTGTACATACATACAATCATACATTGAAATGAACGGAATTTTATTGATAAAAGTAGAGTAATATGTAAGCAACTATGTATTTTGCAACTATGCAACAGCAAACGCGGTGAAAACTGAATAGAGAGAACAGTGCAAATTGATAGAGCTCCGAAACAAACTGTTAAAAATGGGCGCTCTGCACAGAAGAAGAGGGCAGTGACTCATTACTTCGCTGCTATTAATAACCCCCCCCCCCAAGAGTATGTAACTCCACCCAGTTATATACCATAGTAACGCACCTGCGCACTGCTGCCCCTAGGACCTCTCTACCGCGTTCGCTAACGCTCTCGCTTAAAAATTATTTCACCCAAATTCAATTCGGATAATTGAAGATTCGGTTAATTGGGATTCTAATAATCTGATTTCTACTTTAAATATCTTTTTAGATGAAGATCTTATGACCGTAACGTCAACTCACACATTTTACTACAGTTGTTTTTCATCATCTTTTTTTTAATTAGTAATGGTAGGTATTTGTCATAGATATTTACTTGTGTAATGTAGTTATTTTGTAACAGGCATATAGTTTTTTTTCTAATTTGTTAGTTGAAAATTGAGGGGAGGGAGGGTGGGGGTTAAAAAGTGACATAATTGAGCGGGGGGAGGGAATGGGTCCTTGGTTTCTTGAAAGGTTTCTGACAAGTGAAGGGTCAGGTAAAAAAGTGGCAAGTAATTGTAGACGTAATGTATAGATAGCCCCTACCCGAATAATATAATTAGTACACAACAAACACAAATCATAGAGGAAATTCAAAGTTATATGGTATATCAACGTGTCGTCTTGACGGCTACAAGTAGTTATATTATCTGTTGTGGACAACCTTTATGAATATCTCCAGCTTCTTCAGCGTTCATTCTCAAGCTCACACTAGATCTCTATTGTAGAAGGACAATGTTCCTAATAAAATTCCAGCAGAATGTAACTCAGGGAATATAAATGTGTTGTGTTGTCGTTTTATTTCGACCAATGGCCCGACACATTCGTCTTTGGTGACGTTTTCACTATAAACTGATTGATCATTTTTTGTGTCTGATATGTGACCTCAAATATCTGTGTCAGTCCTTCAGTTCTTTAGATCTCCATGTAGTATTTTGTTTTTAACACTGGGGGCCAGTGAATATAGTAGTTTTAACTTAGTGGAGCATGAAATCCCTTGGTGGACCGGATTTGGCCCGCGGGTGGTATTTTGCAACCATTGCTGTAGATGATTTCCACTTTGACGAACACTGGCAGATTTAATTTATCGCAGTGTAGACAGAGTCAGACACGATAACAGCCTGGTAAATGAAGTCAGACACGATAACAGCCTGGTACATGAAGTCAGACACGATAACAGCCTGGTAAATGAAGTCAGACACGATAACAGCCTGGTAAATGAAGTCAGACACGATAACAGCCTGGTACATGAAGTCAGACACGATAACAGCCTGGTAAATGAAGTCAGACACGATAACAGCCTGGTACATGAAGTCAGACACGATAACAGCCTGGTAAATGAAGTCAGACACAATAACAGCCTGGTAAATGAAGTCAGACACGATAACAGCCTGGTAAATGAAGTCAGACACGATAACAGCCTGGTACATGAAGTCAGACACGATAACAGCCTGGTAAATGAAGTCAGACACGATAACAGCCTGGTAAATGAAGTCAGACACGATAACAGCCTGGTAAATGAAGTCAGACACGATAACAGCCTGGTAAATGAAGTCAGACACGATAACAGCCTGGTAAATGAAGTCAGACAAGATAACAGCCTGGTAAATGAAGTCAGACACGATAACAGCCTGGTAAATGAAGTCAGACACGATAACAGCCTGGTAAATGAAGTCAGACACGATAACAGCCTGGTAAATGAAGTCAGACACGATAACAGCCTGGTAAATGAAGTCAGACACGATAACAGCCTGGTAAATGAAGTCTCATTGGAGCCTAGTAGAAATGGATTCAATCTACATCGTCATTTGTGTAGTAGTAGTGAGATATTTGTTCTTGTATAAGATATTATTTGAAGCAACATTGTTCTGTATCTATGCTGTTTATGTTTACAAGATGGCCTTTAGGTCCTTGTAGTACAAATATGGATGTTCTATGTTTGTGTTCCTGAGGATACAGAAATACGTGTACTGGTTGTTCATTGTTGTTGTAATAGTCCTTGTTTAGATTGGACCGTTCTCAGTGACTTGAGTGCACAGATTTAATATCTTGACGAGATCACATCTTTTTTAGGGGATGTAGCTGGTCAAGTACGGAACTAATCTTTACTTGAGATTCAAGGAGATGCCCTAACCACTATCACCAGCGATAAATCCCATTTGTTTTCTATAGGTTTGTTCCTTTCCCTGATTTATTTCACTTACCTTTACTAAATAATAATATAAGTAAAGCCTGTACCACATAAGGTTTTTCATCAAATACCCTCAATTTCAGAAATTTCAATCTAGAGTTCAACAGATTCTGCTCATATGATGCATTATGCTGGGACGGTATCCAACTGTGCGGCAACTGGAATAGTGAGACGCATTCCTTGAAGAAGCTTGTGCCATCCGGAAATACCTTCACACTCAAACTTAAAACTGACTCCTCAGTACAACTGACAGGTTTCAAGGTAACCTTAAATGTAATATGCTCAGTTAGATTTAGTAAAACTGTCAGGTTTCAAAGTATTTTCAAGTTTATAACTCTCAAGTAACTTATGTAACCACATTGCCAATGGACAACATAACTAAGGTGGAAGTGCCCATAATCGTTGCCAATGGACAACATAACTAATGTGGAAGTGCCCATAATCACTACCCATGATATCGTCACCAAGTTTTGTGCCATTGGAACAATCTATTGACTAAAAATAACATTCAGAACGTTGAAATGTCAATTGATCACTAGTAATAGTGAGGGTGTTGACATATTAGTTAACTGAAAGTAATATTGAGGCCGTTAACACTAGTTTAATGAAAGTAATATTGAGGCCGTTAACACTAGTTTAATGAAAGTAGTGTTGGGGGTACGGGGTGCTTTGGCGTTTAGGTTTAATAAAAGTAATATTGGGATCGTTGACGTACTGGTTTAATGAAAGTAATATTGGGTGCGTTGAAGTTTTGGTTTAATTAAAGTAATATTGTGGACGTCGGAGTGCTGGTTTAATGAAAGTAATATTGTGTGTGGTAAAATATTAGTTTAATTTGTTTGTTTGTTTTTCGTTCGCTCCATTGTAACCATCACGGATATCCGTGCGATTTCCGCCGGGAGCGTGATTACGTTGTGCCACCGTTATGCGCCTTGTAGGCCTAGCACATCCGATTTCGGCATGCCTTGACAATTCGGGTGGGCTACCCTTAGCCTGTGACAGCCTCTATATCTGTCTCCAGGCACGCGTAGTGGAGACTCTTCGCCCAGACGATTTTTTTATTAGTTTAATGAAAACAATATCGCGGCTGCTTACATTAATTGATTGAAAGTAATATTGAGGAGATGGAGAGTTGAAATACTAGTTGACTGAAAGTAATATTGAGAACGATGGCAATGAGGATGAGAATGTACACATACAGAGAATGTCAGAAATGAGAGTATCTAGAGGGCAGGGAAAGAACAATAATTTTTTTTTTGAAGGCCCCAAAGATCCAGCAATCAACACCTGACTGGGACTCTAAGTCTATATACACTTGGATGTCTACTGGAACGGATGGTGGAGCACTTATAGGAATGCATTACGTGCTGTGAAGCTAGTTTACAACCAAGAATCAAGAATATTTAGGACATTGAGATATAATTAGTTTGACTGGAAGTAATATTTGACTCACTGACTGAAAATAATGCTAGAGGTGCTGATGAACATGCTAGTTTGTTGTTTGTTTGGTCTGTTTATGTTTACTCTTAATTAACAACCAGAATTTTTCTTGATTTTATTGGAGCGGAAATACGTTATACTACGGTTTAAGTTGTTTTACCTAGGCCTTGCATATCCATGTTTTCTGCATAACTTTGATTGAGGTGGGCTTCTCTTGACTGTGACAAGTAACCGAGATGTCAACAGACGTAAATAGTATATAAAATCTATATCATGACAGTTTATTACTCTCTTGGGCTTTTTTGGCAATTTGTCCCTGGGTGGCAGTTTACGGAGTGGAAATGTTAGGCAGAGAGTTGGATCTGGATCAACTATACCTATCACGTTCTGGTTCACAGTGAATTGAGTTAGCGTAGTTAAAATGTCCATGCAATCTGTGTCGGTGGTTACACATATCTTTATCGTCTAAAAATATTGTTCTAATTTAGGAAATGATCGATAGAAGAAATGAACTAGGATCCTTCTTAGGCGAGTATCGTTCGCCAACATCGTGAACACCTTGTCCAAGTTTGAGAATCTATACTAATTTTTCTGCCAACATTTTTTAAGCTTTACTTGCTCTTTATCACCTCGTATCTCTGGAAGGTGGCTAAACCTTATTCTCGGCCATGACATTTATTTTTAATCATGGCTTCAGTAACTCGTTGTCACGGTTTCACCGCCATCACCTAGATATTGGTAGTATATGTGCAAACTACTGTTATTACATATTAACTCAAACAGTTCTAGATCGATCTTAAAGGTGTTGTCCATGTGATTCACAGTAGCTTCACATCTACAGTTACCAACATGTGCCGATTTTAGAGTTTTAATCATTGTCTCGCCTTGAGAAAAGCACGAGCACAATGCGAATACATAAGAAGATAAAATCTCCAGTGTCGAGGAACAACCCAGCTGCAAATTTGAGGGCTTAAGCTACACATGTAAATATAATGAAAAAAGGAAATCAGTAAAAGTGTGACCCATATTTATAAAAAGAAATAAACACACAAATGTACGACATTTCTACTAAATAACCTTCATCATGACATTTTCTTATGTAGAATTCCCTGGTTACTATCTTGGTCATGTTAAATATTTTTTTCTCGTCTGTCTGTGTTTGTTGATAATATTCTGTGGTTATAAATATTGGTGATATATTTACCTGTTTGGGGTTTTCACATGTCAAGAGATTGAACGTGTATATTATCAAGCTACTATGAATATGGAAAGTTTGATCAAAACACAGACGATAACAACAAACACACTAAATTCATCGAGAACAACAAAAATTAAACATTAGTAATGTCCCATAGGCCTCAGTGCTACAGTGACTAAATTAGGCATTCTTATCAACATAAACAAGATTGCTTCAGATCTGACGTGGGTAGATGATTTATATAATGTAGAAGCACCAAAGATTTATTATTAAAGAAAAATCATAATGCAGCAAACGGGATTTGAACCAGGACCCTTAAGATGACACCCATTCGCTTCGCAACTTGAGTCCCCATTATTTGACTGAAAGTAGTTTTAGGCTCCATGATTAGTCAGTGCGTTGATGGTACCTTACACAACAAGATTGTCGTCTGCCAACAATATTACAAATAATTAATGTGTAGCTTGTGACGTCTCCTAACCGTATTTCAATCTATACATCGATACCTTTTGTCTTCTCAATGAAAGATACGATTGTCTTTCTGGAAAGCGCAACCCGATTCTTCATCAGCGTATGAGCCAACCGGAATTACCTCCGCAAGCAGTCCCGAGATACTTACAAATAGCTACCAAATTCGCAGCATCTCCAGCTACCAAGATTTATGTAGTCAAGACACCTACAGTATAACCACCGCTGAAGCAAGCTATCCAGTAAGTGTTGAATGTTTTGTGTTTTTGAATGATGTATATTATTAAACATGGTTTACTAACAGTTATATTAAAATTTAACATTTTCTTGGTAGAAACCAATTTGGATTTAGACAACACATAAGATGTGCGCACTATTCATCCTAAGACAACTAAAAAAATTAAAATATGGAATACAACAAACAAATAAGATAGATGTCGTAGATTAAGAGATAGTGTTCGACCGAGTAGACAGAACAAACTATGATTTTATAATGGAAGAATACGAAATTCAGGAAGGTTTACTGGGCAATAACAGGGCCTTTTGCCACAAATTTTGCAAGAAAGTCAGAACTAGCGACTGACTGTCGGATCCATTGGAAATTAAATTAGGAGTACGACATGGTTGTGTGCTGTCATCACTACTATTCAGTATTTACATGAAAAACAAAAATACTAAAGAGGCTAAACAAGAACAAAAAACAGAGAGTAGTACAGAAGACAAGGAAATAAATGAATTACTATTCGCAGACGATCAAAGCCTTATTTACAATATTGCTGAACAACTACAGAGACATGTCAACATACTAACGTCTTCGTAGGGAAAACACAATATGAAATCATTGCCACAAATACTGAGACAAGAAACATCAGCAGAAAAAAACGTCACAATAAACATACAGGTCACAGATGATTAACTTAAACAGGACGGAGAAATTAGATATCTGGAGAGTGTTCTTTTTACAGTAGATGGAAAGTTAGATAGGGAAATTGAAAATAGATGCCAAAATATCAATGCAATTTCGTATTAGCTGACATTCGAACACCAGTAAAACAATTAAACTAACTTTAATAAATTGAATGTTTTACCAAAAATATTCTATCAAAGTCACAAATGGGCCCTTTCCAAAGCGTAAGAGAGTAGGATTACTGCATGTGAGATAAGGTGTTTGAGAAAGATCTTTGGGGCCACAAGAATAGAAAGAAGTGCGAAACGATGGCATAAGAGAATTCGTAGGTACGAACTTTTCTTCTTCTAATAGTCCTTATGTTTTTCTAATTCGTTTTCTGCTTTCGTTCTCAAACTCCTGCAGCTTAGCAGAATATATTCCGAAGAGCGGAATGTTTTGTGCCATAGTTTTCAGCTCAGCTACGAGTTTCGACCTGACACGACCGACATCAGCATGACTTGTGTGTCACTTTGACCTTTATGGGATGAGGCAGTAAACTCCACCCCCAAAATCACATTTGTCGTTTCTTACAAATGAATGTAAGCAGTGCTGCTATTCTTTACTCCCATTTCAGATCCCTGCAACACATAGGCGTCACGGCCTTCTGTTTCGTGTTCTGTCAATCATTTCCGGAACCGATCTTCTTTGATCTCCCAATGTCAGGTTGTCAAGAATCTTCTCTCTTGGTCTTCCCCCTCGTACTCGTCAATTTGTCTATTGTTATAATGTATTCCATTTTCATGATTTTCATCTTGTTTCATGTTCGTTTCATGCTGTATCCACAAAAGTAGATTGTCTCTTTTTGTGACAGTCCTCTTGTTGAATGACCTTCTTTCAGCACATCATCATTACTCTTTTTTTAATCTGTTAATAGAGTTTTTACTATTCTTTTATAAAAACCACATCTCTGCTGCATATGTATAATTTTTCACTATTCTGCTGATTGTCCAAGATACACTTCCATACACCAGAATGTATTATATATAATTTATACGTAGACTTTTTTCTCACCTAAATTAACTGGAACGTATCACAATTTACATATTTCATATACTGCTATTGGTTTACTGTTGCGACGTCAGGCAAGGAACTAATACAAATTTCAAACATTTCCCATGCGTAAACATGGTCGAAGCAATTGATGCGGTATTACTAGTTAATCAATTAAATACACTATAGAGAAGACATATATGTGTGTGCAGTCCATTTCTGCAGAATAGCCAAAGGTAAGTATCTTGATATAATAATAATAAGACCAATAACCCGTCAGGGTCACAGGGATCCACACTGGAGGTGAGGAAAAGGTATGTCCCATGGCAGCAGCCTGCCGTCGGGGATGAAGATAATTCTTCATGTACTAAGCCACAGCAACTATTAGGTAGGGTGGCCAGTTCCCTTTCTTGCTGTTTTACCTCCCCTAACTCATGCGTAAGGTACTGGAGGTACTGGAGTAAGTCGACTGGATGAGTGGTAGTGTCAAGCGAGAAATCGCAACCCGGATTTTTTTTGTCCGGACGTGGTTTCGAACCTGGCACGCCAAGGATCAACCAAGGCTTTTCTTCCACCACCTCTTCTTCTTCTACCTTCTGTTGTTTCTCCGTAATTTTTGTAGGTCACATCTCTGATATAAGTAAATTTGATTAACGTTGGAAGGAAGAGTTGTTAAACTATAACCGGTACATTTTATTTTATTTTTTTCACTTTTGGCTATTACATAAATACACAGTCATAAGCACGTCAACATTCGAGGTCATGTGAGTGTACACCTTTATCTATATTGTCAGGGAATTGACACTGTCGAAATGCAATGATCTGATTGCGTAATGACCGCTTATTGCAGATGGACACTATTTGAAGCTTCATCGGTGATTCTAACGCGGCAGTGGATTGTCCATGCGACCCAACTATATATCTATCTATCCATCAATCTAATTATTTATCCATCTATTTATGTTCCATCTACGCCGAGTGCGATGTACAGAATAAAAACCAGTGTTCTCCAATGACAGCGATGTAATGCTTCCGTGTGCAGTTCTTGTATATTTATGAGACTCGTAGTTGTACATACTTTATTGTTGTTGTGCAAAGCGTTTATTTTAGTTTTCCTCTTTCTTCTGCCATCTTATTTGTGTCATCCATTTCTGGTACCAATTTTAGTGCATGTACGGCATTTCTTATTCATTTATTCTGACTAAATGCCCAATAAAAATCCATCGTCTTCTTCTTATTGCTGTAGGAACACATTTTTGTTTGGTGTCATCTCTTATTTTCGTGTTTGATTTGAATCCTTTCCAATCAATATTAAAATTCTTTCTACGTTAATTTTTATATGAATTTAATTTCCTCTTTTGTGCTTTTGTTACTTTCAATCTATCGCAACCATCAGCACATTATGTTAATATGGATATTACACTGTGGTTACACAGTCGTAGTTTGCTATATTTACTTATTCTTTTTTTATTTGCAAATTATTCTTATTATAGGTGATTGAATTCACTGGAGGCATTCGATTAATGAAGCTCGACAGTGAATGATGTACTATTATCATTCAGCAGCACCGGCTGTATTGAATTCATTCAGACATGTGGACTATGTGATAAAAAGTTAAAAAGTGCTCAACATTTTATGCCACCAAAATCTTTACATGCTAGTATACATAGTTCGATTTATGGCATTACCTGTCGATTATCGCTTGATAATCGTAGAATATGAGCAAATTATAGTATTTCTACACGTATTTCTTCTCGAATTCCTGTAGATTAGCAGGATAACTCTACAGAACGGAATGCGTTGTATCGAGGTTTATAGCTTCACTGCGATACTTTGCGTCTCACAGCATGACACAACCAACTTCAGAATGAATTTGGATCACTTTGAGGCACACAATCTCATCCCCAAACCTACTTAGTTGTATCTTACGACATCCATGACGGTTCAACGTTTTGATGTTCTTTGATCCCCTGTCAGTACTCAACAACACAGAAACCAAAGAACAATTTCCCACTAATTACACAGTTTAAATATATCTATTCCCCTATGCGTGTCGGGGACGGAGAAGGTAACAAAGGATAGCAACGCTTCAATGTATGTCTTAAGATGTGATTAAGAAGGTTATGAGGTGGAGTTTGCTGTCCCATCCTATATAGGTTCAACATGACCAAAAGCCGTGCTCGCGTCGAATGTGTCAGACCGAAAACCGCAGATATCGCAGTAAAGCTGTAAACCATGGCACAACGCATTCCGTTGTCCTGAGTACATCTTGCTAATCTACATGAGTTTGAGAACGAACGCAGAAGAAGAAGAAGTAGAATAAATATATCTATATTATTGTCTCTACCTTTGCTGTTAGACGCCTCATGATTGAATGATGGTAGGCGGTCGTGATATGGCATGTTTGGTAGCTTGATATCAGTAATATTGCGACATCTTAGAATGTTGGTAAGTCCTTCAATCACTTACCTCTTGGTCTATCTCTGCCTCTTGGTGTTTCTGTTCTCCTATTGTATGCCTTTACTGCTGGCCAATAATGGTTAATTCTCATTAAGTGGTCGAACCATTACAGTCTCTGTTTTGGTCACAGATATATTTGATCACAGATTTTGTTCCAACAATTTTTGTAATCTCTTCATTCCTCACACGATCTCTTCTTGTTCTGTATTTAATATATAATTACTAAAAATTCAGAGAAGATCCGACAACAATGTAGTGGCACGCAGCAACACAAATGCGAAAGTAAATATAAGAATATGTTGTATTTAAGTAAATATATTAACTGTTTTTGTCCTTATTTTTTCACTAGCATTATTTCTATCATTGTTTTTTTAACTAGAAATATATTTTTGCAGCACATATTTACTTATTTACAATATTAACTTTTTTAAACGTCTATAAGCCACAAGATGTTACTCCAACTGCAAGAGATGATGAAACTACTCCAGAAAATGGAACAAACTTTGATTATGTCAATGAATATCCCACACCTCCTCAGCCACAGGTAAGAATGTATTTGTCAAATATATGAAATAGTTTCATGATTATTAATATTTGTGTTTGATTATTGATTAGAAATCGGCATTACAATACTGGGACATAAGTATTCCGTTCTCCGTTCCAGCCGCCATCCAAGAGTATGCAAATTCAAAGTATCAGTCAAATGTTAATTATATGATCTTCGGGTATTTCTTGAGGGTACACACTTTCTCCATCACTCAGGTCATCCTCATTTCTGGTATCATTTGTATGTAAGTTATCATCTTCAGCATCGTCTTCTTGACTCAGTAGCAAACCAATGTCGTCTTTATTAGGTTGGCCCTATTTCTACTAGTACTGTGCCATCGCACAACATTGCCCGCATATGAGTCTGCTATATTCTCCCTCTGACTTCCTCCCTTTTCCCTTGCATGGCCGTGGAAGTATATCCATGCAATACATTGATTAACTAAAAAAACTTCCTTGTAATATTTGTGTCACGATTCTAATAAGATTTTAAGTTTACACTATCAATTACTATGCAAAATTCAGTACCAGAGTGTTACATGCAACCAATCATTTTCTGCAGATGTAAAGTGTAAACTAAAAGCTCAAAGTGAACTGTAGGCTACTAAGATGTGGTTTGTGATGAAAATACCAAGAACATCTAAGAAAACTAATGCAGAAGTGTTCAGTAATAATGGAGTCTTTTCCTTGTTCTTCTGTCAGTGCCATACGTTGATATTGATGTCTTCAGTGAACTGAACTGTGATCCATGGCTGCTAGACATGCTGGAGAAAAATTATAAATTATAGCAAAAATTAGAGATAGACAGTCAAGATTTATAAAACATGTAGAGAGAATATCCACATCTAAGGAATTAATCATCACTAAAACAGGACAATGGGAGACGAGACAGAGGAAGACAAATAACGACTTAAATGGATGGATTTTCATTGTTGTATGAGAGAATGTCACCAACCAAACTTATTAACAACTAACAACACAAAAACAAAGTGCAACAATGAGAGAAATTTCTGGATGAATTATCATTATGGCACTGGAGAATGTCGCAACAATACTTCTTAACAACACAAAAGACAGAGTGCAACAATGAGAGAAATTGCTGGACGAATTATCATTATGGCACTGGAGAATGTCGCAACAATACTTCTTAACAACACAAAAGACAGAGTGCAACAATGAGAGAAATTGCTGGACGAATTATCATTATGGCACTGGAGAATGTCGCAACAATACTTCTTAACAAATACAAGATGGACTTGCACGGAAACATGATCACCTATGCCACTGGTAATCTAGATCTTTATCGTGGTTAGTTCTTCCGTATCGATTATTCTCGTGTGAAAAAGCAAAATTTCCGAAGATGACGAATATCTAATGTAATATATCTTTGTTCTTTGAGATTAGAAAGAACGTTCTTAGACGTAGAAAAGAACAAATTCTTACGTCTGGAAGTGAATCTAGGATAATCAGTCGATTCGTGAACAATTATATACGGGGTCTCTGCGTAACATTGATGCATTCGGAAGCATGAGTTATCTACCTTTTTATAGGAGCTAAATGACGTCACGTAAGCTAAATGAAACTGCGCATAATATTGAAAAGTTGGAATATAGGCATTTATCCTTGTATTAAACCAGAAGATATCTTGAAAGAAGCTAATTCAAAAAGAGAACTACTCACTCGCAGCAGAAAGAAACAATCCACATATTTAACACACCATGGTAAATGAAAATATGGGAAACACCACGACAACTGGAAAGTTTAAGAGCAAGATGTGCAGAGGAAGACCAAGAGAGAAAATTCTACACAACTTGGCATTGTGTGACATGGCGAGCATCGCTACTGGAAATAATTGACAGTACATAATAAACAGAAGACTTTAGAAGGGTAATTATAACCAAAGCCACACTGCAGGAACTATAAAAATGATTGACAGCACTCGAAACTGAACGTTGTGGAAAGACATGATAAATAACGCGACACGGTGTGAGCTTATATGAAGTGCTAAATATCTACAGATAAACTATTAATACAACTTAATATGTCACTTTTAAAATGTCCACAGATTTTCAATGTTCAGTGTGGTATTAGCTACCAGAGCACATTTTTCCTCGACGCCATTCAAGGAGACACTGAAGGAGACGGCATTTTTGATATCTACAGCAACACAATATTCAACACCACCTACAACAACAATCAAGACTGCTCCGTTATTTTTAACACAGGCTCTTCTCCACGTGTGTTCTATGCTGTATTCGAGTATGTACTTTGTATCGTCTTGCTATACCGACTTCTGTCAAATATACAGTCATGTACACTCATCGATTACTACATAGCTGACGCTTTATGACTTTTCCCGGAATTTTCATTGACTGTTGACACAAAGTATACACATCGTGACCAATCAAAAACTACGGCAAAAGTCAAAAACAACACGTTTTATAGATGAATCTTGATGAGTACACTGGGCTGCATGAAATAATTGATGAGATACTCGGTTATATATCACATTCAAAAGTAGATGTTTGCTGTTTAATTTCCATTTTTTAAAATTTTTTTTTAAATATTTTTTTTGTATACCTGATTAGGTTAATATTCCTCTATTAAAGACACTGTTGGCAGCAGTTGGTGCCGATTCAGTGCATTTCATTGGCTGGCGACACAAAGTGCACGCAAACTGACCAATATGCATAACGAATCAGTCGGAATAGACTCGATGGTTGACACAATCCGCCGAAACACTATCAGTAGAATAATTTGGACTATCAAACCTTTTTCAGAGACTCCCCACGTTACTTTCTGACGTCATATTGTGAACACTCCCCTTATTTTTCATGAGTTCTAAAATGACTTTGTTACACTTCTGGAAAACCTATAACTCATCAAATATCAGCATGGCAGATTTCAAAAAGTATGCTTCTTTGTGGTCTATAGCTTACTGACTAAACACCATACTTGTTCTACTACGCAGGAGCCCTTTCTTCCGTGTGCCACGTTTAGCAACGTATGATCCCCAACCGCAGAATACATAAAATATCAATCGTAGTGTCCACATCTAACAATCGTACTGTCCACATCTAACAATCGTACTGTCCACATCTAACAATCGTATTGTCCACATCTAACAATCGTACTGTCCACATCTAACAATCATACTGTCCACATCTAACAATCATACTGTCCACATCTAACAATCTTACTGTCCACATCTAACAATCATACCGTCCACATCTAAAAATGGTACTGTCCACATTTAACAATCATACTGTCCACATCTAACAATCATACTGTCCACATCTAACAATCGTATTGTCCACATCTAACAATCATACTGTCCACATCTAACAATCATACTGTCCACATCTAACAATCGTATTGTCCACATCTAACAATCATACTGTCCACATCTAACAATCATACTGTCCACATCTAACAATCATACTGTCCACATCTAACAATCATACTGTCCACATCTAACAATCATACTGTCCACATCTAAAAATGGTACTGTCCACATCTAACAATCATACTGTCCACATCTAACAATCATACTGTCCACATCTAACAATCATACTGTCCACATCTAACAATCATACTGTCCACATCTAACAATCATACTGTCCACATCTAACAATCATACTGTCCACATCTAACAATCATACTGTCCACATCTAACAATCATACTGTCCACATCTAAAAATGGTACTGTCCACATCTAACAATCATACTGTCCACATCTAACAATCATACTGTCCACATCTAACAATCATACTGTCCACATCTAACAATCATACTGTCCACATCTAACAATCATACTGTCCACATCTAACAATCGTATTGTCCACATCTAACAATCATACTGTCCACATCTAACAATCCTAGTGTCCAAATATAATAATCACAGTGTCCATATCTAACAATTGTAGTGTCCACGTCTAACAATCATACTTGAGTCTTGATTAGAAAACTGGCCTCACAGCACGTGGGGCATTCCCATAAGTGCTCCGCCCTCTGTTCCAATGGGTACACACATGTACGTAACTTTTAACTTAGCGGACCATTAAAAATCTCTGGATGGGCCGAATGTGGCTCTCGTGTGGTATTTTGCGACCACTCATTTTGATATCCACTCTGAACAGTACTAGTAGTTTTAATCTATCGAATTATGTCTGGACTATGTTAGATGCAGTGAGCTAACATCTTATAGTAAATAAAGTCTCAATGGAGTCCGGTCAAAATGGATTCTTCTTCTTCTTCAGCGTTCATTCTCAAACTCCCACTGGATATCTTGTATCAGGACCGTGGTCCTAATATATTTCCAGAAGTATGTAGTCCAGAGAATGGAAATGCGTTGTGTCGTCGTTTTATTTGCGCCAATGGCCCGACACATCCGTCTTCGGCGGGAATATGAAATAAAGTTCCATTGTCATTTTTTAACAGTTGTCTTACAGCCAGACTGAGTGTGGTGATTTCCTAACCACCATCACTAGTTACAAAGCTCCTTGATTAGTGTAGGTTTGTTCAATTTCTTGTTGTATTTTACTCCCTTTACTAAACAATCATCGTATAAAAAAATCCAGTGCCACATACAGTTTTTCATCAAATACTTTCAATTTCAGAAACTTCAATCTAGAATTCAACAGTATCTGCTTATATGATGCATTATGTTGGGACGGTATCCAACTGTGCGGCAACTGGAATGATGCACATCAGTCCTTGTCGAAGGTTGTGCCAGCTGGAGAAACCTTCACAATGAGGTTTAAATCTGACTCGTCAGTACCACAGTCAGGTTTCAAGGTAAATTTGAACTTATAACTCTGAGTTTCGGTAACACTGACACTGAAATGTGAACCATATTGTTAATGGACAAGATAATATAGGTGGAAGTACCCATAATCGTCACACATGATATTTTGTGTTATTCTTCTTCTTCTTCTTCTACGCTCATTCTCAAACTCCTGCAGATCAGCAGGATGTAGTCCGGAGAACGGATTGCGTCGTGTCATGGTTTAGAGCATTGCTGCAATATCTGCTCCTTTCGGCCTGACACGTCCGACTTCAGCATTGCTTTGGGTCAATGACCCTATATGGGATGGGACAGCCAACTCCATCACATAACTTCCTTAGTCGCCTCTTACGACTATTGAAGGTAAACAGTGTTGCTATTCTTTGCTCCCCTTTCAGGCGATTGGAGTATCTATTGACTGAAAATAACATTCAGGACGATGACATATAATTTTATTTAAACTAACATATAATTTTACATTTATTAACTAAATGTAATATTAGGAACATTCCCACATTAATTGACTAGACGTAACATTAGAAACATTCCCACATTAATTGACTAGACGTAATATTAGGAACATTGCCACATTAATTGACTAGACGTAATATTAGGAACATTGCCACATTAATAGACTAAAAGTAATATTAGGAACATTGCCACATTAATTGACTAAATGTAATATTAGGAACATTGCCACATTAATTGACTAAATGTAATATTAGGAGCATTGCCACATTGACTAAAAGTAATATTAGGAACATTGCCACATTGGTTAACTAAAAATAATATTCGAGACATATTTTGTGGACACATTAGATGAATAATGATAATATGTGACGCATTGGCACATTAGTTAACTAAATGTTGTAGTAAGGACATTTCCACGTTAGTTGACTAAACGTAACGTTGGACATTCCCACATTCGTTAACTAAAGGTGATATAAGAACATTATCATATTAGTTCACTAAAAGTAATATTCGGGGCATTGCCACATTAGTTGACTAAATGTAATATTCGGGGCATTACCACATTAGTTGATTAAAGCAATAATAAGGACATTAACATATTAATTGACTAAAAGTAATACCTTGGATGTTGCTACATTAGTTAACTAAAATTAATATAATGCAAATCGCTACATTAATTAAATAAAATCATACAATATATAAGAGTCGATGATTTTTTATACAAGAAAAATAATAATACAGGGAACAGAATTTGAAACAGGTCCGCTCAGAGAGCACCAACTCGGTGCGATTTTAGTCAAATCTTTCAACGTGTATATTCTCAACCTACTGTTAATATGGACAGGTCGATCGAAACAGAGACAACAACAAAAACGTTGCAAGGGTATGTAATCTCCTCCAGAACAACACACATTAAGCATTAGTAATGGTCCACATGCCTCAGTGCTACATTAACTAGATTAGGCGTACTTATGAACATAAACAAGATAGCTTCAGATCTGACATGGTTAGATGAATAATATAACATAGAAGCATCGAAGGTGTATTATTAAAGAGAAATCATAATACAGCAAACGGGATTTTAACCAATACTCGTAAGATGACACCCATTCGCCTCGCAACTTTAGTCCCTATTAATTGACTGAAACAAGTAAATTCAAGTAGGAAGCATGAGGATAAATGAAAATAATTCTTACAACTAACGGGAATTGAACCAGGTCTGTTCTAGCAACACCAATCGCTTTCAACACAAGTAAGCAGGTTTTCTTTACTTGACCAACCACATCAATCGTAGAATGTGGTTGGATTTGGTTGGTCAAGTACGGAAACCCTGTTTACTTGTGTTGCAAAGCGATTCGGTGCTGCTAGAACAGACCTGGTCCAATTCCCATCAGTTGTAAGAATTAATTGACTGAAAATTGTTTTAGTCCCCATGAGTAGTCAATGTTTTTATGGTACCATGCACTACAAGATTATCGTCTACAAAAATTTTTACAAATAATCCATTGTAGTATTTCAGTGGGCAAAAGGTATAACGGTGATCTGGAAAATCAGCATCAGTGTTGGAGTGAAAGTCAAACTGTATAAGTCGCTTGCACTTTCTGTTCTGCTGTATGTTTGTGAGAGTTGGACACTCACTGCGGACATGGAGAGAATATTACAGGCTTTCGAGTACAAATGCTACAGATGAATTCTACGAATATCCTTTAGGAAACATAAGACGAATTGTGTACATAAGAAATAAAGTAGAGACGTGCGCAGGTGTTCAGGAACCATTGCTTTTAATAGTGAAACGACGAAAACTAGAATGGTTCGGACATGTATGCAGGCACGATTCCTTGTCAAAAACAATACTGCAGGGAACTGTCGAAGGGGGAAGAAGCAGAGGAGGGTAAATAAAGGCATGGACAGACAACATCAAGGAATGGACAGGACAAGATATTTCCACACTCATCCGCATCGCTGAGGATAGAATTCGCTGGAGGACTCTGTGTGCTGAAGCATCCAATGTGGTACCCCTACGACCCTGAAGGGTTACGGGTTTATTGATTGATTGATTAATTACAAATAATGAATGCATAGATTATGACGTCATCTGATCGTATTACAGTCTATACATCGATACTTATTTGTCTTCTCAATAAAAGATTAGAATGTATGTCTGGAAAGCGCAGAACTATTCAACAGCGTATCAGCCAACTGGAATTACTTACGCAAGCAGTCCCGAGATGCTCTCAGGTACCTACGAAGATCGAAACATGACCGGCTACCAAGATTTATGTAGTCAAGACACCTACAGTACAGCTTCTACCACCGAATCTACAACCGACGACGTGTACATTGCTCAAACAAGCTCTCCGGTGGTAAGTGTTTGAATGTTTTGTATTTTTGAAACATTTATATTATTATGAAATATTGCTTGTTTTAATCCTAAGAAATTACCAACAATAGGTTTCGTAAAATACACCTCTTATAGTGATGTACGGCTCTTTTCAACAGCTGAATTTAGTCCAATTTGGTTACAATAGAGCTTTACAATCATAAAGAACTAGTGACGGTCGCGGTTCTGGTAGCCCAGTCACTACGACTTGGTAACCAATAATATAATTTTTATAATATTCATTTATGCAATTTCTGGGCAGGAGGTGGTTCAAGCTTTATTTCGTATTCGGAAGTCTTCAACTATCACTGCTTTCAATGTTTGGACACGTTTCCTACATAGTATGGTAACATCGACATTCTACAGATGTCTTATATGTAGTAGGGTAACATCGACATTCTACAGATGTCTTCTATGTAGTAGGGTAACATCGACATTCTACAGATGTCTTCTATGTAGTAGGGTAACATCGATATTCTACAGATGTCTTCTACGTAGTAGGGTAACATCGACATTCTACATATGTCTTCTATGTAGTAGGGTAACATCGACATTCTACAGATGTCTTCTATGCAGTAGGGTAACATCGACATTCTACAGATGTCTTCTACGTAGTAGGGTAACATCGATATTCTACAGATGTCTTCTATGTAGTAGGGTAACATCGACATTCTACAGATGTCTTCTATGTAGTAGGGTAACATCGACATTCTACAGATGTCTTCTATGTAGTAGGGTAACATCGACATTCTACAGATGTCTTCTATGTAGTAGGGTAACATCGACATTCTACAGATGTCTTCTATATCGTACGGTAACATCGACATTCTACGGATAGGTCCTACATGATGTTCGTCCGTCGTAATCGAGGATGACCAAAAACTCAACCATAAAAATAATAACAATAAGTAATAAAAAATAATAAAGTTAATGTTCGTTCGTCCATCACAAGTGATGATGACCAGTTGATACATCCACTTTTGAAAATTCAATTTTAGTTATGTCCTTGATTATGAGTTCGTAGATGGCTAATGAGCCCTATTCGAGCTGTAAATGTCCTTGGACAGTTCGGACATGTAATTAATAGTGCGTTTTAAATGACTAACAAGTCCAATGCGCGCACAAAATGTTCTTCTACAGAATTGACAACTGTAGAGGGTGTCTATCGGACGTTGAGATTTGTTTTCTTTTCTACGTGCCCGCTACTGTCTTGCAGTATCTTGTCTGGTCTCTTCCGCCGCTAGTGCTCCCGTTGTAAGGCTGTAACGCCATGCTGTTCTATCCTAAGCGAGGCTCTCCCAAGCGCCTACGTCAATGTTAAGATGTTTCAGTGATGACTTGAGCGTGTCTTTGAAGCGCTTTTCTGTCCACCAGTTTTTCGAATTCCTGCCTTGAGTACTCCATAATATATTTGTTTTGGCAGACGCGAGTCCTCCATACGCACAAGATGACTTGCCCAGCGTGCTTGCGCCTTCATATGTAGTGTGTGGGTGCTTATTTGGGTTGATTTTTCCATACCTCGCAGTCTGGTACTTTGTCCCACCATTGGATGTTTAGTAATTTACGTAGGCAGGTTAAGATGGAAATAATTTAATTTTCTTGCATGTCTAGCATACACTGTCCACGTTTCACAAGCGAGCTCCTACGTAGTAGGGTTACATAGACATTCTACAGATGTCTTCTACGTAGTAGGGTAACATCGACATTCTACAGATGTCTCCTATGTAGCAGGGTAACATCGACATTCTACAGAATGCGCACTGTGCACTCAAGTCACTGAAAACAGGTCAATCGAGAAAAGGACTATTACAACAACAACGAACATCCCGTACAAGTATTGAAGTATCCTCAGTAACAACAAACATATAACATCCGTATTAATTCTAAAAGGGAAACTTGTTTTGGATATGCGGTTAGTCAAGTACAGAAAATCTCGTGTACGAGAGTTGTTAGACGATTTTGTGCCTTTAAACGAACTGGTTCCATTCCCGTTAGACTCAAGAATTTTTAATTTATACTCTGGCTTCCTTCTGGAATTTACTTGTATAAGTAATTATTTGAAGCAAAATTGTACTGTCTATATATGTTATCCATGTTCACAAGAAGACCTATCGGCCCTTGTAGAACTAATACGGATGTTATATGTTATATGTTTGTTGTTACTGAGGATACTTCAATACATGTACGGTATGTACGTTGTTGTTGTAATAGTCCTTGTCTCGATTTTGAATTGGTCCGTTCTCAGTGACTTGAGTGCAACGTTTAAATGTCTTGAGAAAATCGCATAGTGATTATACGATTAATCACTGGAGCAAAATAATAAAACATGCGTCAGTGATTACAAGAATAATCACTGAAGAAAAATGTATAAGATACGCATGGCTGATTACAAGATTAATCAATGCGAGGAAAAGCGGAAGATGTCCATTGTTGATTATATTACTACTTTTATGTTCATTGACATACACTTACAAACACGCACACAGCTCACAATTGCACATACCCACCCACTTGCCTTCTTTTACACACATATTTGCATACAGTTATACTCATCCTAATTCTAAAGCACTCATACGCAATGTCTCGACAGGACGACTCCATTCAAACTATCGAGTGCTTAGATGGATCTTCAACGAATTACTATTACCTCGACAACTACTATGGCAGTGATACATTTTCCTCTGAAAGATACGCCGCTCCTAGTCCCCATGAATACATTATCCAGAGCCCTAACTTTAAAAATGGTCTCTATGGCAGCAACGTGTCTTGTGAAGTGAAATTTTATTCCTCATCGTCTCGTAAACTGTTGACTCTGTACGTGAGGTACGTATCACACCTGTAAATCTTGATCAGGTAAGAATGAATATGAACGTGAGGTACGTATCACACCTGTAAATCTTGATCAGGTAAGAATGAATATGAACGTGAGGTACGTATCACACCTGTAAATTTTGATCAGGTAAGAATGAATATGAACGTGAGGTACGTATCACACCTGTAAATCTTGCTCAGGTAAGAATGAATATGAAAGTGAGGTAGGTATCACACATGTAAATCTTGCTCAGGTAAGAATGAATATGAACGTGAGGTACGTATCACACCTGTAAAACTTGATCAGGTAAGAATGAATATGAACGTGAGGTACGTATCACACCTGTAAATCTTGCTCAGGTAAGAATGAATATGAAAGTGAGGTAGGTATCACACATGTAAATCTTGCTCAGGTAAGAATGAATATGAACGTGAGGTACGTATCACACCTGTAAATCTTGATCAGGTAAGAATGAATATGAACGTGAGGTACGTATCACACCTGTAAATCTTGCTGAGGTAAGAATGAATATGAAAGTGAGGTAGGTATCACACATGTAAATCTTGCTCAGGTAAGAATGAATATGAACGTGAGGTACGTATCACACCTGTAAATCTTGTTCAGGTAAGAATGAATATGAACGTGAGGTACGTATCACATCTGTAAATCTTGCTCAGGTAAGAATTAATATGAATTACGTCCTCCACACATTGTACTTGGCGTAAGTTCGAGTTATATCACTAGTAGATCTTCGCACGGAAAGAATAAACAAGTTGTAATATACTTTGTACTAGACGTCTACATCCAGGAGACAAAACTCTAGAGACTAACTGGAAATGTACCAGGTCCGTTCTAGCAGCATCGAATCGCCTTGCAACTTTTTAATTTATCCTTTTGCTTCCTACTTGAATTTACTAGTATCACGATCTGTGTATCTAACTGGTGTATAGAATAAGTCTCATGTCAACCCTGGTAAATCAGACATGTTATAATGCTATTTGAGTAATGGCATAGTGAAATCTGACCTAACTATGGTAACTTTTGATGGGCACTATATAGAGTGTTGTGATATACTATGTTATTTCGGAGTAACCATTGACATCTGTCTTATAAATACCAAGTCGAACAAACGATGTAGGCGAGGTCGAGAAGCACTTAAAATTATCTAACTGCACGACTTAATAATGGCTTCTAGCCCTTCTCTTTTACAAGTTAACCATGTCTGTTACTGTCTATGCTTTAGGAATCCTCACACTGTCACATTCACAATGTGAACGGTTCGAACATGTGCAGAATGAGGAAATGTGCATAATCCTATAATCCTCGGCTGCACTGGGGATACCTCCGTTGGAAAATGATATATATGCTATATCTCATAATGCTTCATTCCCGCCATGCCCTCGTCCAAAATAAGTCATATATGCCTGGGCCAACGATACCCGCTGCGCATGAACAGTCATGACTTAACGGGTACACGAATCAAGAAAGGAATGTCCTGGATGGCACATTGTGAAAACAAATTGGAGAAGTTGCCATAGTCTGAACTTTATTTACAGGAAGAAAATGAACTTTAATTGATGAAACTATGACGGGCTTTCACAGCGTAATAATAACCCTTGTAACCACTTCCACCCTCCGTGGCATTACATAAATTTACTGCCAGAGGCAATCAGGCCCTCGTGGTAATGAACCATCATAAAAAACCCTGTTTAGTCATTTCTTATAACATGTATGACAAGTAACAGTGTCACTATTCTTTTCTTCCCTTTGAGGTTCTGGCAACACAAATGTCAATAATAAGATTAGGTAATATTAGCTGTCCATCACATGTGATGATGACAACAGTTTCAGACTTGTGCTTTTGCATCCCTCTTGTGATTGTAGACGTCAATCAAATGCGTCGATGTCAACAGTTTCAGACTTGTGTTATTACATCTCTCTGCTGTGTGTAGTCATGAATTGAATACATGATGAGAACAGTTTCAGACTAGTGTTGTTGCATCTATCTATCTATCTATCTATCTATCTATCCATCCATCCATCCATCCATCCATCCATCCATCCATCTATCCATCCATCCATCCATCCATCCATCCATCTATCCGTCCGTCCGTCCGTCCATCCATCCATCCATCCATCCATCCATCCATCCATCCATCCATCTATCTATCTATCTATCTATCTATCTATCTATTTATCTAGATATCTATCTATCTATCTATTTGGTGTGTGTAGTCGTCAATCGCATGCGATGATGACATGATCTCAGACTTGTGTTGTTGCATTTCTCTGATGTGTGCATAGACAACTAAATAGCTAAATTATGGTATAGCATCCTCTGTCACTTTTGAGACACGTATGGCTAGAGTTCTACATGTATGTGTTTGTTGTTCTGCTGTCTTTTCATGCAGAATATTTTATCTATGACTCTGAAATTGTATGCTTCTCGGCGATGCAAGAACTTTGTGGTGGTTCTGTGCCACATTGGACGATTCTGAGCCACGGATTCCAGTAGTTGACCTGATGTTGAATCTCTTTAGAGACTCTTTGAGAGAGCCATCGGCGTATTTCTTCTGTCCGCCGACCTGTCGTTTTCCCTTAAGAAGCTCACCATGCATCAGCTTCCCAACGTATGAACCCTAGTATCTAACATCCTTGTGGATTGGTGAACCATGGAAGTAATTTCTTTTGCAAACAATGAATAATAAATGAAATGGAAACCCGTATCTGCTGGTCGGAGGGGAATGACTTCACATTATACAGCCTAAGTTCCATTTTTCTACTTCTTTAAATAAATTGATTGCATATTCTAATCATGACGTAACCATGAGCTCAGCATTTTCTGAATGTATTGATTTTCTATGAAATATATATAAATTCGTTCAATAGTTTGCAATTGCTTCTGGAGGGTTCGGGTGCACAATAACCACCGGCGGGATTTCAACTGGTATCTTGACCTTCACAGACGCGCTCTATGCCACGCCACCACAGTGCCGGACGTCCTTTACTTGCTTCAAACACACAAAAATTTACGTCACTATGAGATAAAAGTGATAACGCAAGCGTGAAGATCACAAAAATAGTGCCTAACATCAGTTCCTCAAGACATTTTATAATGTTCCTGTTGCTCATATGACGCAACATATTTCGACATTATACCAGTGGTTCTCAACATTATTTTAACTGTAGTCTCCTTTTGGGACAATAATTTTCAATATGGATATCCTTGAGAGAGCATCAAAGCTTGTAATTGTTAATTGGCATATATCTTATTACTTTTTATTTGAAATGAAAATTTACCATCCTGTGACCCTCAACCTAGGGAAAAAGGGGAGGGTGGGATTGTGTCTCACATTCCATTTTACATTAGTTTCTATATAGATTCTCTGAAAGTCTGTAACCTCGAGGTCCACGTGGAAACGGTAAGATCCACTGATCCATACAACAGATACGCCCGTGTGACAATCGAGACATAGACTTCTAGTTTAGGACACAAAGAATTGGAATACTGTCTTCTTTCTAGTCATTATGTAATAGGTAACTAAGGAAAGTTGGGGGATTCGCTGCAACATTTCGAAAAATCATTGTCACTACATGTCTTGCTTTGGCTTCTTACTTTTGTATTTTGTCAAATGGATGACTGAAAAGATGCAAGTCGGCGATAATTACAACTTAGTCCAGGGGTCGGCAACCTTTTGCTAACTGTGTGTCAGCTTAAGGTTTCAAATTATTCAGAGTGCCGAAATGAGCGAGGAAACCACGCTAATCGATTTATAATCAGCTTTATACAGGAAATGTGAAGAGTCTTCGTGCCATGTGAAATGGCTTGGCGTGCCAAGTGTGGTACGCGTGCCATAGGTTGCCGACCCCTGCCTTAGTCCATTGTCTACAATTAGGAATTTGAGACCAAATAAAGTTATGTACGTGTAGGCGTCAGAGAAGGGGAAGTGTGTCGTAAAAACATAATTGTACAGATGAAGTTATGTGAGACTTTCATAAGAGGACAGCCTCACTATATATACATATTATCTATTAGTTTTTTGTTGTTGCATGGCGGTTGGTATTATGGGCCACTGTTGAAATATTCAGATATGTCTCGCACGGGAGTTTGAAAAAAATGACATGCACATGTTGCAGTTTTGTAAAGTTATTGTTAATTCGTACGCGTGGTTATCAAAATTGATAAAAACCCAACTCGTTGAAGTTGAAGGTTCGAACATCGACCATCCACATTGTACTGTGATACGATTAGGTGTATTAATGTCGCCTCAAAATTCAACAAAAGTTAATTATTAATGTCGTGTACAGTATACGTGTGAATGTACATTTGTAAATATCCTAGGTAGACGTAATGTAAACAGCTTATTGATGTGTCTGTTCTCACAGATCATTTGATGTTGAATCAAGCACACAATGCATTTTCGACAAATTATGCGTAAATGGTGTCAACCTGTGTGGTGAATGGGAACAAGATCGAAATTTCTTCTTCGAAATCCCAGCATTCAGTTGGTTTACTCTAAAATTCACAACCGACAATTCAATCAACAGAGCTGGCTTCCAGGTAAGCATCCAATAATATTTTAGCTGATCAATTCAAATTTATATAGGCCTATCTATATTTATTTATTTGGCTTCAGTTCTCCGTTGAATATATGACTGTAACTGTCTTTCTCCAACGAATTCTGAGTTGCGTTATTCTCTTTGCCTGTACTCACGAGATCTTAATTGATTTGATCTCTTTACCCACTGCTCTTCTTCAAATATTCAACTTCCTTCCAACCCTTTTATTTCCTTGTTGGTTCCAGTCCATAGCTTGTCTGGTTATGTTGTCTGACTCATTGATGAGGGTGCATCCATATCCATTTGCTACGTTTTTATCTCTACCTCCGCCAGGCCCTGCTTAGTTCTCTTTCACAACTCATTATTTAATAGCAACTCTGGCCGGCGATCTAATGCAAAGCACCAGATACATTTGTGCATTCTAATCCAATATTGAATGTTATTAATAAACATTTAGTATCCCTTGTAGTTCAGAATAGATCACTTGCAGTCTCCACAACGAACGTTTGATGATCTCCAACACTTCTTTCTTATGGCTTGTGTCATAATGGTACACTTTCACATACCATAATTTGACCATCTCACCCATCAGTACTTCAAGCCACAAGATATGATTATTTATTATATAAACAGATTCCTCAGCAATAAGAGAATCAAACATGTGCAGAAAGGGTTCGTTTCTTTTACCAAAACAGCAATAAAATGTTGGAGAGATATACTATCTATCCAATAAAGTGTTCGCGAGATCTACTATCTATCCAATAAAGTGTTGGAGATATGTACTACCTATCCAATAAAGTGTTGGAGAGATCTACTACCTATCCAATAAAGTGTTGACAGTGATCCTGTCAGAGAATTCCCATAGAATGCTGCGCAAGATAGAATAGTACATGACAAGATCTGAGTGGATCACACTTCTTAACAACGTCGAAAGTATCATACGGATCTATTATCCAGGACAAGCTGGAGAAAGTGGCAATGAAAGAGATTATCCATTGGTGCAAACACCCTCTCGTTAGTTTCAGTGATAATATGTTAGAAACACTGCTAAATAAATTAGTTCAGGCATGTATACATTGCCACAATGATGAAGAAAATGCTGAAGTAGACAGCGTAGGTAGTTGGTTGGTAGTTAATGAGTTTGTCTCTCTTTTGGAGTGGCGTGCCACTTTCAACCAGCGGACAAAGTCCAATTAGGTTATATCAAGACACACTACAATAAAATATTAGAGGTAACCAAGATCCCATATGTTGTCCTATTTTAGTAGATAACGTTCATATTCAGAGAATAATATAAATTGGAACAAGAAGAGAAGGGAGAAAGTGCATCCAGTCTTTAAAGATTATGAAAACCCTCAACCAATACATGACTGGGACAATGAGCTCATATTCTTAGATAGCTCTGTTTCTATTGATCTCTATATGAATTTATAAAGTGGATGTAACAAATGACCATTTGTTACTGGGTTACATCATGTTACATCATGACTTGTGATGGACGAACAGCAACAACAGATTGTTGGAATGGCAAGAAAAGTACTAATGGAAAAGCCACAACAACAGATAACTGAGATGGCAAGAAAAGTGCTAATGGAAAAGCCACAACAACAGATAATTGAGATGGCAAGAAAAGTACTAATGGAAAAGCCACCTTACCTCCAACTGCCGTGATGTTGGTTTCTAATTTCAATATTGCATTTATTTCTCTTAGCGGCTCTTTTTTTTTAAAAATTACTAATTTTTCCAAGATCTCCTTGCTTAAGTGTTTATTTTTAAATTAAATTATATCTATTCTCGTGTATATCTGCAACTCAAAGATGTTTATTGACTTCTAAATCATCCTTGTTAAATGTCAAAGTTTCTTCTTCAGTAACGTAAAATACACATAGTAGTTCTACTTTTAAACTTTCATTTTTTTATTACAAAATACTTTCTTATTTCATTGAAAGTACTTGTAAATCATAATCGTATCCGTTAATCTGATACTCGCATCGACTGTGTACTTACGTGTTTAATATGTAAGAGGTGACTAATGCTCGCTAGACTCTAGAAGCTAGACACCAGCAATATAATATTTTCTTGACTCTTTTTGATCCTCGATTAGATACTACCATCACAGCACGTGGGGCACTCCCATAAGTACTCCGTTCTCGTTATCAACAGATTTTCCCTACCTCCTCTCTACACACTCCCATTTCTGATATTCTCTGTATGTGTACGTTCTCAGCTTTATTGACATCATCTTTATCTTGGAATGAATTTATTACTGCCTTGATCAAGTCTGATTTATAATATTCTAATAGTATTAAACTAGACCACAGCAATGTAATATTTTAACTCCCTAAGATATGTTTCATTTAATTTCCAGTGCATATAACAATTATTAAAATGGCAACATTAAACAGTAGAAGCATTCTTCACTCAATTTTAACAAAAGTACAATTGTTATTTCTTTTACCAATCTATCTATCTATTGGTGTTTTTTTTATGCTTTTGGTGTAATCCGTCGCAGGATTGAATAACAATCGGTTTTGCGTATATGGCACGTTTGGTCGCTTGGTATGTTATGTTCCTCCAGGGCCATAGGCGGCGCATAGGGCAGAAACCATAGCTTTCCATTTCTGTCTTTGTGTTGCCAGGTCTTTCAATTGTTGCGTGTTGTTTAGGTTCATTGACATGCCTTCTCTATTAATGGTTCTTCGTAGAGTTTCTCTAGGTCTCCCTCTTCTTCTTACTCCAGGTGGCACCCAATATAGTGATTGCTGGGGAATTCTTAGGCTGTTCATTCTAAGAACATGGCCGATGTAAGTCCAACGCCTTTGTCTAATGAAGGAAGATATAGGTTTGTTTGCTTTCCTCTCTTATAGTAGTGTTAGATTTAAAGTCACTCCACTTAACGTTCAGAATGGTACGTAGGCATTTGTTTTCAAAGGAGTCGAGTCTTTTATCTGTGGCTTTTGTGGCTTTCCAACTTTCGCACCCATATGATAGAATAGGGATGATGTTGGAGTTAAATAACTTGAGTTTTGTGGTGTTTCTTAGTGTGTTTGACGTCCATATGTTGCGTAGTTTATTGAAAGCACCCGCTGCAAGGGCAATACGGTGTAAAATTTCTTTTGATGAGTCTCCATCCAATGCTAGATTGGTGCCTAAATATGTAAAATTGTTGACTTTTAATAATGGAACATTTTGAATTTCTATGTTGTCGTTGGATCTCGTAAAATCTAGTATATGAGTTTTTGATGTGTTGATTTTCAACCCTATCTGATTTGAGTAGTGTTGGAGATTGTCAAGCTTAGATTGAGCATCTGTGTGGTTTGCGCTCAAAAGGGCCAGGTCATCTGCGTAGTCAAGATCTTCGAGAACGGTATTATTAATCCATTTTATTCCTGTCAGCTCATTTTCAGTGCTCTTTCTCATGACCCAATCAATAGCGACGCAGAAAAGTAATGGGGACATGATGCATCCCTGTTTAACGCCCGTAACAACTTGGAACCATTCTGACTTCTCAGTGTTTGGTCGCTTGATATGCAGTAATATTATGACGTCTCAGGATGTCTGCAACTCCTTCTATCCACCTTTTTCTTGGTCTTCCTCTGTATGTTGATGTCTCCAGTTTTATGTTGTATGTTCTTCCACTGGCCAATAAGGGTTTATTCTCATTGTAAACAAACCATTTTAGTCTATGGTTTTCAATATAGTTCACCACAGATGTTCCAATAATTTTTGCAATCTCTTCATTCCTTATATGGTCTCTTCTTATTCTGTTTGCTTCTTTTCTTAGACATCTCATTTCACACGTAGTAAGGTTTCTTTCTGATTCTTTTGTTAGTATTGTCAGACATTGATAACATATTATTAGAATGAAGGTTTAATTTATGATTTCTCTTTTGGTTACCATTGTGATATATTTCTTTAAAAAAATTTGGTGTACGTTCATAATTAACTTAGTTGGCTTTTTGATTTGTTGTCTCGATCTCTCCGTCCATTCTGTAAAAATGCTCCTAAGATATTTAAATTCCTGCACGTGTTCATACAAAAATGGACTACACGTCATCTCAATATACAATAGTACATTTCCTTAAAATAGCTAGCTAACTGCAATTTTTAAAAAAAAATAAGCAACGCCAGGCTGAGAGGTTAAGTGAATTTCCTTTCTGTTACAAGGACGTGGGTTTGATAACATGTGGAATTTTCTGCAAAAATAATAAGCATCTTTGTGAAGCACCTCTCTTTCAACCACGGACGAAATCCATTTTGGTTATATAAAAGTAATCAAAAATAATTGAGGTTGCAGTTCACATAATCATGTCACCATATTGGTTAGAATATATATTTTCTTTTACCTCTTCCTTCATGACAACAATAACCTAGATTTCCTTAAGAAAAGTCATTGCAAGACACTGTATGTAATATATTACAGGCCACCACTCATGTTTGCTTTCATAATGAATTTCATAAATATGTTTACCTCTATAATCAATTTCATAAATATGTTTACCTCTATAATGAATTAGATAAATATGTTTACCTCTATAATGAATTTCATAAATATGTTTACCTCTATAAAGAATTTCATAAATATGTTTACCTCTATAATGAATTTCATAAATATGTTTACCTCTATAATGAATTTTAATAAATATGTTTACCTCTATAATGAATTAGATAAATATGTTTACCTCTATAATGAATTTCATAAATATGTTTACCTCTATAATGAGTTTCATAAATATGTTTACTTTTATAATCAATTATTTATCTTCAGACATAGGCCTAGTTTTCTCTTTATATAGTGAGAACATAATGTGTGCAATAGTTGGTATCTCAGGAATATCAGTGGGAAGACATAACTAAAATAATTTATGATATGCGGATGAAACTGTTATGATTGCTAAGAGTGAAGAAAACTTTCAACAATTAATGTAGTAGTAACAGAAAGTAAATAGACACGCCTCTTCTCAAATATAAATAAAACAGAAGTAATGGTTATTTCAAAGAAACAAAATACCACAACTTGCACGATAAAAGTGAATAATATAGTATCAAAACATGTCCACCAATTCAGGTATTTATATACAACGATTACAGCAGATGGAAGATGCTCAACAGAAATAAAAATCAGAATATGGTAGACAAAAATAACATTCAGAAAAATGAAACATATATTGTGTAATATGATCTTGTCATTAGAGGTGAAGAATAGAGTGGTTCAGTGATCTATATAACTCCTATACTAACATATATATGCGAGTCTTGAAAAGGACAATGAACAAACAGGAAAGTGGGAAATTAGGGGAAGTAGAGATATGGTTCTACAGAAAAATGTTGAGAATACCATGGACTGCCAGAAAAACTAATGTGGGGGTGCTGAAAGAGTCAAATGCGGGACGGAGTCTATCAATAATATCAGAAAAGGACAATCTTATTTTTTGGCAAAATTATAAGATAATGTGCTTTTTTTATTTTTTGAAATAAGGAGGTTTGGGGAGCATAGTCACAATAAGCAATATTGAAGGCAACAGAGGTCAACAAAGTGAGAAAAATCATCAAAAACCAGCTGGCATGGCATCTGTTGATGATGGTAGTTCTAAACATTTTTCAAATGAACGAAGAAGAAAGAAAAATAGAAAATATAATTTTCTAATTATAGAAAATATAATTTATTCGACAATTTTAGAGATTCTAAATCGTATGTATTTTCTCCCTCATGAAGGTTCAAGCACAATTTACTGAGTTATATACCGATTATGGCACCTATCAAGTATGCAGTGGAGATGGCTCGGAAGAAAGTAAAGTTAATTACTGCTGGTCAACAGACAATGTCTACGAAGATAAATGCGACAGTAACCAATACACTTTCCCAGATGCTCCCGATCAGCCCCAGGACGATTACGCCACAGCCGCTCCAGTCTATGAGGATTTCGAAACTCATAAACATAGTCATAATTTAGATGAAACTGACAGAAACCATTTTAATCTGATTAAAGAAATACTTAGTAGTGCCCTTGAACGTCTAGATTACGTCAAATCTTTGATTGATGCCTACTATAATAGTCACTAAGTGTGATCAAGATAGGCAAACCACTGCGATGATGTCTACAATGTGTAAAATGTCAAAAGTGTGTTCATTCTAAAATAAAAATTATGTGAAATAACTCGTTATAATGACAAACTATAATATGATGTTTGTATTGTCTGATTATGATGTCTGTATTGTCTGATTATGATGTCTGTATTGTCTGATTATGATGTCTGTATTGTCTGATTATGATGTCTGTATTGTCTGATTATGATGTCTGTATTGTCTGATTATGATGTCTGTATTGTCTGATTATGATGTTTGTATTGTCTGATTATGTTTGCATTGTCTGATTATGATGTCTGTATTGTCTGATTATGATGTCTGTATTGTCTGATTATGATGTCTGTATTGTCTGATTATGATGTCTGTATTGTCTGATTATGATGTTTGTATTGTCTGATTATGATGTTTTCCGGTTGCCGTAATGTGACGACGTGTTTCCATGTTTACATTTGTGTTTTCTGGATTACGCGAATTTCGATGGTGTGGTTAGCGTATTACTGGTGACAGTGTGATGCCAAATTTAGTTCCATCCTGTAGGATCTGTGTTTTTTGTTCTTAGACGATTATAGGTGGAGTGTATTTCATTCAAGTTGTTCCGACTAGCGAACTCCCTATCTTCGATACAGACAAAAAATGGCGTCTCGACTACTCCAGTTAATGGCTACGTTCACAGCGTAGAATTTCTTCGCAAAGAGACAACCGTAAGTCAACAATAGGGAATGTCCATTCCTAGACAAAAAGTCTGTGACGGCACGCGAGGCGGAGGAATCCAAATGGATCAACGGCTCAAACGGCGAAACAGCAAAGTGTGTGGCGCACAAGAGGCAAGTTCTGGGCATAAGAATGAATATTGGCTGGCCACCGTGGAAAAGACTGGAACCTTACCACGTACACCCCAAAGTCAAGCAACGGATGAACAACATCTAAAGTTTAGGAAACAACATATTAGAATAGGAACATGGAATGTCAGAACACTACACCAATCAGGAAAGCTAGAAAATTTAATATTAGAGGCAGAATCATTAGATGTAGATATTCTAGGAATAGCAGAGACAAGATGGAAAGATGCTGGGTACACAAGAAAAGAAAATTTTAGTTTTATACATTCAGGAGGAGATTACCATGAAAGAGGGGTAGGAATACTGATCAGGAAAGAAATAGAAAAATATATCAGCGGGTACTGGACATATAATGACAGAATGATGTTGCTAAAGATCAAAGCAAAACCATTTGATCTGGCCATTATACAAACTTATGCACCGACTACAGATTACACTGAAGAAGAAATAGAACAGTACTACGAAGATCTACAACAACTACTCAAACCAGTAAAATCAACAGACATTTTAATAGTCATGGGAGACATGAATGCGAAAATAGGAAAAGGAAGACATAAGAACATTGTAGGGCAATTCGGACTAGGGACAAGAAATGACAGAGGAGAAAGACTTATACAGTTCTGTGAGGAGAACAATATGATCATATGTAATACATTCTTTCAACAGGTAAATAGAAGATTATATACATGGAAAAGCCCTGGAGACAGAAAGAGGAACCAAATAGATTACATTATGATTAACAATAGATTTAGAAATAGTGTCAGAAACATCAAAACATACCCAGGTGCAGATATCAACTCTGACCATAATCCAGTGATGTGCAAAATAAATGTCAAACTTAAAAAGATAGTAAATAGAGGAATCCAAGAACCACAGATAGACGCATCAGCACTAAAACAACCAGACATACAACAAAAATACCTTGTAGATGTAAGGAATAGATATGAACATCTAATGATAGAGTGCATGGAACAATATAGAAGGGAAAATCCAGAAGAGAAAATAGACAATAAATGGGAAAGCCTAAAGAAAAGTATTCAAACATCAAGTAAAAATTTACCAACAAGAAATACCAAGAACAAACAAACATGGATGACAGATGAAATATTGGAGAAAATGACAGAAAGAAAGAAAGCTAAAAATACACCAAAATACTCAAGTACAGACAAGGAGATACGTAACATGTGCAGAACAGCGAAAAAACAATGGCTAGAAACAAAATGCAGTGAAATAGAGGAGATGTCCATACAACAGAAGACAAAATTAATGCATAAGGAGATAAGGCTGTTCACAAATAAGAAAAATCCTATTAATGGCGGTGGCTGCATAAAAGATAAAGATGGTAAAATAATATTTGATAAAACAGAAGCACTCACAAGATGGGCAGATTATGTAACAGAACTGTTTGACGACCAACGGAACAAAAAACCAACAATACACAACAATGATGGACCAGCAATACTGAAATCAGAAGTAGAACATGCAATAAATTCAATAAAATGTGGAAAAGCTGCAGGCTCTGACAACATAACAGCAGACATAATAAAAACTCTAAATGAATTTGGTGTAGATACTATCACAGAAATTTGCAGTGACATATACGAAACAGGCCATATACCTAAAGACCTAACATCATCAATATTCATACCACTACCTAAGAAGCCCAGGGCTGTGGACTGTACAGATTATAGAACAATAAGTCTAATGAGCCATCTAACTAAAATACTTCTCAAGATAATACATGAAAGAATTAAGAACAAGATAGACATGGAGGTCGGTGAAGAACAATTCGGTTTTAGGAAAAACAAAGGAACCAGAGAAGCTATACATCCGGCTAGTGATAGATAAATATATAGAAGTCCAAAAAAGTATCTATATTTGCTTCATAGACTACAGCAAGGCCTTTGACAGAGTCCAACATGAAAAATTAATCAAATGTCTTCAAGAAATAGGCATAGATGGAAAAGACATCAGGCTGATTAGAAATATATATTGGGAACAAACTGCATCAATAAGGTGTGAAAACAGCTACTCACCGTACATAGAAATAAGAAGAGGGGTAAGACAAGGATGCATTTTATCACCAAGCCTATTTAATATCTACACAGAGAATATCTTTAAAAATATAGAAGAAATACCAGGACTCAAGATCAATGGGAAAATAATAAACAACATTAGATATGCAGATGACACTGTTCTTTTAGCAGAAAGTGAACATGAGTTACAAAGACTAATAGATCAAGTCAATAAATCAAGTAATGAATATGGACTGGATATAAACATTCAAAAAACAAAAACCATGATAATCAGCAAAAACACAGAAGAACAGGAGGTAAACATAAACATACAGGGAGAGAAACTACAACAAGTAAAACAGTATCAATATCTTGGACACATAGTCACAAATGATGGCAGATGTGAAACAGAAGTTAAAAGGAGAATAGGAATGGCTAAAAGTACCTTCAATGACATGAGGAAATTATTAATATCTAAACAAATTACAAACAAGTTAAAAATGAGAATTATAAAATGCTACATCTATTCCATATTAATGTATGGCTCAGAAACATGGACACTAAATAAACAATTAGAAGACAAAATTGATGCCTTTGAGATGTGGGTATATAGAAGAATAGGGAGAACATCATGGAAAGAGAAGAAAACAAATAAAGAGGTGCTAAAAACACTTAATATGAAGAAAGAACTACTAAGAGAAATAAAGATCAGGCAAATAAAATACTTTGGACACATTAAAAGACATGACACCCTATTGAAGACCTTACTTGAGGGTAAAGTCAAAGGGAAGCGAGCAAGAGGTAGGCAGAGATACAAGTGGGAGAGTAACATTACACGATGGACAGGTTACAGACTAGCAGAGTGCACCACCAAGACAAGAGACAGGAGATGTTGGAGATACGTTGCAGCCAACCTTCGTTGCGGAGACGGCACTTGATGATGATGATGATGTTTGTATTGTCTGATTATGATGGTTGTATTGTCTGATTATGTTTGTATTGTCTGATTATGATGTCTGTATTGTCTGATTATGTGGAGACTCACATATACAGATATTAGAAGGTTAGCCCGACGTTGCACTTGCGAGAATAAAACAGAAAAGAAGTGAATAGATAAAATTTGAGATGCACTTGGCAGCATTTCTCCTCGTTCGAACGAAATAAAACCAAAGAAAAGCCATATATAATTAATAGACCTAACAGAAAACATTATCCCATAACTAAAGTCCGCCTAAATCAATTAAAATTTAGGGAAAACAACGTCCGTAGAAAATATATCGAAGGAATTAAAATTTTATACTTATGAATGTTGTGTAATTTCTACGAAAATTAACTGCTATTAATCGACAAATATGGGTCAATTATCCCCTTTATTGCAACACAAAATGCTACCAATATCAACAAAAAAACATCTTATCTAGAATATCTTCATTCCAACCCTGTGCTACAAATGTCAAACATGGTCCTTAACAACAAAACATAAGAGACAACTGGTTACAACAGAGATGAGATGTCTGAGAAAAGCCACCGGAGTGACCAGAAGACACAGAATTAGAAACAATGTCATAAGAGAAAGAGTGGGCGCCATATCAATTCTACAATTCATACAAAACCAACAGATACAATGGTTTGGTCATCTGGAAAGAATGCCGTGTGATTCATTAGTTTATAAATCATATACGAAGAGAGGAGAAGCAGAAAGAAGAGACAAGGTTAGACCTAGAGTATGCTGGATCGACAACATCATAGAGACATTACACGAACACCAAATAACATTATCTGAAGCTGCCAGAAAAGGGGTAACACCCGTGAGGGGTGAAAGAAGAAGGAAAGAAGAAGAAGAAGAATCGACAAATGTTTACATTCGTTAAACCATAAGTCAGAGGTGTAATGGTAACCAAATCACATCAATTTTGAGCTTTGCCGGGTAACATGAGAAATTCTAATATTTTCTGTGAACGCCACGAGCTGGCAAATGTGCATAACTATAAATATGCCAAATATGCTGATCTCACGCAGCATCACTCATCTTGGCTAATGCAAATTATCATTGTTCACGTTACATATACTTTATGTCAGCAGCCAATTGAAAGCACGGGAAAAATCGAATGAGCCAAACTAAGTGATGCTACGCTCAGCGCGCATAACTTTTCTGAAGAAGGACTTTATACACGAGGCTATTACATTTTCTAGCTACGTTAGTGATAATTGGTTCAATGACGGAAAACCCCAGTTACGCTTGACAATCAACTGTTTTTGTGATTAGCAAGTCCACTTGTATATCTATCTATATGTCTGTGGCTAAATACAATATTAATTAATTACCCTACCTTTTTATATTGTTTTCTATTTTTACTTACCAGCTGGTGCACAGTCTGCCGTTCACTAATTTTTCTTATTACCTATTTCGAAGTTTGATATGCTGTTCTACTTGATCTTCTGTGTTCGATACCTCATGTTGGTTTTATGTGTGATGTTTTTCTTGATCTTCTGTTTTCGATACCTCATATTTGATCTTCTGTATTCCCTATCTCAAATTCACGTTTTTAAGGGGATTGTGTCATGCAACGTATTGTTTCCAGAACGTTCTTCCTTATGAATCTCCAGAAATTCCCTCGGTCTCTGGCAAGTTGTCCCGCCTTCTCTAGCAACATGCACAATCTCCAGAAATTCCCTCGGTCTCTGGCACGTTGTTCCGCCTCCTCTAGCAACATGCATATTCTCCAAAAATTCCCTCGGTCTCTGGCAAGTTGTTCCGTCTCCTCTAGCAACATACACAATCTCCAGAAATTCCCTCGGTCTCTGGCAAGTTGTCCCACTTCCTCTATAACATACACAATGAGACAGTCCATAAATCACGTCAACAATTTTTGCCAATTTGTGTACTCCCTTCCCCCTTCTCAACAACTGTCTAGAACTATCCGCACCTCTGTAATCATGAATTCCCTCCACCTCTGTAATCATGAATTCCCTCCACCTCTGTAATCATGAATTCCCTCCACCTCTGTAATAATGAATTCCCTCCACCTCTGTAATCATGTTTAGCAAATATTAACCACTCCCCCCCCCCTCCATAATCTTTTAGCAGCAAAAGTATACAAAATACATGTTGTTTAACATTATGTGAAGTCAAAAAAATAAAATTCACCCAAATTCTTTGCTGTATAAGAAACAAGTTTCAGCGTCACATTTTGTCACCCCTTCCCCTCCCCCCTCCCTCCCTCCTCGCCGCTCAGTTTGTAAACAACTTTAAATCTTTTTTCCTGTCCTAATTGTTGATATAATTTATGAACAAGCTCTAAGGAGGATAGAAATTTAAAATCAGCCAAATTCAAAATCACCACTTATGAAGAATTGTTTGGATTCTTCTCTTAGGTCGCTATTGTCGGCAACGTTAAACGTGTCAAACCGTGACTCTCAGAAGTATTAGACCTACTGGCTAATAGCAAATCAAGCCTTCCA
Source organism: Meghimatium bilineatum (assembly GCA_034231615.1). Lineage (NCBI taxonomy): Eukaryota > Metazoa > Mollusca > Gastropoda > Stylommatophora > Philomycidae > Meghimatium > Meghimatium bilineatum. The sequence continues at coordinate 36,029,176 of CM067300.1, forward strand.
AATTTACTCATTTAGCTAACGCCTTGATTTTCATTGGTTTTCACACAATAATCATAGTCACCAAAGATAATCATGGAAATAGTCAAATAAGTCATTAAGAAGGATTGATTTTCTATACGCCAGTAGGACTTATTATTCTTTAGACTTCATGATTAACTGTGTATTACGTCCTTGAACCAATTTTTAAAGGTATTTGTAGAAAGTCGTGATACTGTGTTCAGGAAAATACGTGAATGATTGACTACCTCGCCTGTTACTGTGACGTAATTATTCCGAAGCTAGTCATTATTTGTACGTTGATGTCTGCTGACTGCATGTTAAAAATATGGGTTGCTAGTATGTTCATTTAAATTTTAAAAGACTGTTAAAGGTTCTTTGAGGCCTTTTCGTGACCTTTCGACGAAACACGCCTTCGAAGTACCATATGGCGCATCACTATGAGAGGCTGCTTTGTGCTTTTCATTGATTTGCGACACCTGAGTGGTATTTGGCAGTAGTCTTACTGTGGTGATTTAGTGTTTATGCCTTTATGGGATGTACGCTTCTTTCAACCGAGCATGTGAGTCCAATTTGGTTATATCACAGATTTATGACCATCACAAATAATGCAGGCTGTTTGATCAAATCATAACCATGCAAGTTATTTAAGTAGTCTTGATGTTGCAAGTCTCATGTATACTATTTGGGTCAAAGTAAAGGTGGGTCCCATGACAGCAATCTGCCGTCAGAAATGAAGGTAACTCTTAGTTTACTATTCCGCAGCAATTATAAGTTTTGTTGACAATTCTCTTCCTTGCTTTATTTATCTTCCTTAACTCATGAGTCAAGTACCCACTTACAGCTGGGTCTACTGGGTGAGGAGTTGTGTACGACGAGAAATCATATTCCAGATTTTTTTTGACTGTGTGTGGTTCAGAACCTGGCACACTGTAACCCTGTGATAGTACGCAAACTTACTATCAACTAAGCTACAGCGTTCCTACAAATAAAGAGAAAGAACCATAAATACGAATTTTACATAAAACGTACATTGTTTTTATGTGCCATCTGTTTCAAATATATGACAAATGACTATCATACCCAAACTGCATAGTGAAATTAGGAACATCGGTGAAGGCAAATTTAAAAGTAAATATAGGTCTTTGTGTATTTTTATATGCCTAGGTATTAGAGCAACATAGCTCTTGTATTATTTCGTGAATATTTGGATGAGGAGTGTGTCCTCATAGTTTAATTTAATTCCCGGAAAATTCCAAATCTCATAATTTAATTTCATACCCAAAAGACTCAAAATCTCAGATTTAAATTTCACACTCAGAAGACTGTCAACTCTCATGCTTAATGTCATACCGAGAAGACTGCCAACTCTCAGAGTTTAATGTCATACCCAGAAGACTGCCAACTCTCAGAGTTTAATGTCATACCCAGAAGACTGCCAACTCTCAGAGTTTAATGTCATACCCAGAAGACTGTCAACCCTCAGAGTTTAATGTCATACCCAGAAGACTGCCAACTCTCAGAGTTTAATTTCATACCTAGAAGACTGACAACCCTCGGCGGTGTGTAGTCCTTTGAGAAGAAGCCTCATACTTAGATGATCAAACTATAAATGTACAAATGAATTTCTACGGAGATTTCCCAGTTGGAAAACCGCGTTATATAGACACATCAACTACTAGGAGTTTGCTGTTTCATATTGGTTGATCTGATAGATTATTGGTGAGAACTTCAGATCTTCCGAAATCGGAAAATAAAATGTGGTATTGGGCTTAAATGTGTCATTATGCGAAGAAGACTAACTGTGTTGTATTCGTGCTTTCCTACAAACTTTAGAACTCTTCATCTAAGGTCAATAATCCCCTGCCAGTTATAAAAATCAGACAAACTTGCAGCTTTCAGCAGTGTTACCTCAAATCAGCAATCCCTTGTCCGTTGAAAATAAACAAAAGAGTGCTTTTCTAAGAACGCTCTTCTAATTACAGTGCGCACGTATCACATATACATTTCAGACAACGCTGTAACTTTAATAACAATCTCATAAAGTCAATAATCACTTAATGTCAGCAATCTCTTCTGTTATAAATAGCAGACAAATTATACAGCTTTCAACATTGTCTTCTTAAATGAGAAATCCCTTCTCGGGTTAAAAACTAACAATATTGCAATTCTAAGAGTACTCAACTAAGAACAGAAATCCCTTCTCAGCTGCAAGAAAGACAAGTCTGCATATAGTCAAACAATAATTTCCTTATTTCTTTCAATTTACACCACAGAATTAGCTAGCACCATGTGGAGCGAACCTTCCTTTATATACCTATGATGTCTTGTGTTCTAAACCTGGCATACACTCCTAGAACTAACACATATATCATTATGTTTCTATTTACAGATCAGTTATTATCTATAATGAGACACGGTAATGAGTGTCAGATATTGTACATAAAACTATGATATCAGCTAATAGTATTTACTGCCGACGAGATTTAGTATCTACCTCTCAATAGAAATAACCAGATGAGAAAAATATATCTCTCAATAGAAATAACCAGATGAGAACAAAGAGAAAATAGCAGTTGTTTCAAATGTGCATGTTGAAAATTTACGACAGGCAAAATGATATTATTGATAATGTCCTATTACGTGTCATTGGCATGACAGTTATAGGTCGTTTCAAAATACATTTTGTCAAACTGTCTTTTAAGATCGCAATAACCCTGTTAACAAAATAATGACTTTTTGCACGCCATCTTACATTTTACATGCCCACATGAACGTATAATTGTAAATTCTACATTTATTGACGTTTTCTTCACAAGGACACCTCAGTTGATATATATATATATATATATATATATATATATATATATATATATATATATATATATATATATATATATATATATATATATATATATATATATATATATATATATATATATATTGGATGGGGGTATGTTAGGATTATTTTAACTTTGAAAAATGTAATTTACAATAAACTGTCTATTTTAAGACATTTTAAGAGGCATTCGTGTTGAAAATTTTCGTACTAGTGGTTTTAAGACAAGAAAACTAGTAACAGCAAAAATGGCGTGATACCGAAGAATAGTTGCAGTGTCATAAAGATAGAATTAGAAATGATAACATCATACATATAACCAAAACAATACACGTATTAACATATCATGAGGCAATAGATTAAGTGGTTTTCACACACGTCCTTGCTGACAAACACATGCATATATCACACAATGGCATTGGGCATGAGCCCATGGACCGCTGGATCAGCAACCAATCAACCAACCACACACGTCCAGACTACCACACAGATAGTATGCCACAAATAGCCATGACACAGACACCACGGCTATAAAGTCAGAGGAAGACCATGTAAAAGATGGACCACAGAAATCAAAGAGGATAGAGGAACAAGTCTACAAACAGCACACAGGGAGATCATTTCCACAGAACTGTTCTACTCCTTACGCCGCTGCGCTATGCATAAAAGTGTAACGGTGTATAGATAGCGTGGTTTTCGATAATATAACTTGAGAAGCATTGTAATGGATAACCTTGAACATAAGCTTGGCATATATCAATCAACGTCTTTCATTATTTGACACTGACCTTACATATGTGTATCTCGTGGAAATGTTGCATACCAAGTGTGAGCGCTAAAAAACGCGAGAAAGATATGCAAATTAATGTTTTAACGACTACAAACAGATTGAATATACTGAAAACACGGTACAAATATTAATTACGAAATGATTATGTGTTATTTTATACGGTGCAATCATGCATTAATTAATTTTTCTTTTTCTTGTTAAAATAAATCATGTAAGAATATCGGTTATTTTATGTCATACGTAAAAGTTTATGTGTGAAAATGTTCCAAAGTTGCACATTTTTACAGATGAGCAACTATTTTTAAACGCACTACCATCTTAGTTTATGACATCAATGTATAAGATACATGGAAGTAAGTTCAACAAGCAGGTCTGAAACACTGAGGAATCTGGATTTTGGCAGATGGCTGGTACTTGAGGAACAAAACATAGAGCTGGGACGACTTCTGATAAGTCCCCACGAGAAAGCTCACTTCATTTTTTTTCCAAGATTAACATAATTCAAATGCATGTACTCTATCAGCGCTCCGCAACCTTTTTTTCATTCAATACACGCTGAAGTTCTTCCCAGAGTCCAGCTGCACACCAAAAGAAAAAAATTATATTTAAAATTCGTTAAAAAATTCTACATTAGTTTTATAATTTGATAAATATACATACATATATAAGAACTATACTTTCTCGATTTTATATGGATCTCATATAATCAATATAATATATGTATTTACTTATTCTTTAATATAAAATTTCATTTCATAATAGTTAATGCAATACTTGAGAAATATTTATTCACCAAGTACGCACACTGGCACGCCGTGGTACTGTGGAGCACTGTTCTAACACACGAGTTTCCAACACATGGTTTCTAAATGAGCTCATGGAGGGATTTTTTCTGGGTCAATAAAGTAAATAAAAATATTATTTTAAAATATTATTTCCAGCTGAACTGGAAATTGAACTTTGTATCATACAAACAGGAAACCAGTTCACTAACAACTTATCCACTGCGGCCATTCAAGTTTTTAAGCTAACTTTTGTGTGTGTAGAATGCAACTTTCTGTTTCTCTTAATTTTTCTAGGTGAGTTTGTGTGTGTGTATGTGTGCGTGCGTGCGTGTGTGTGTAAAGTAAGTAGCTCTGTCATATAATTTCGAGCACTCTTATAAATTCCCATATTCCTATTTTTTCTTAATTAAAAATCTTCGGTAATCTATACTTTTATATAAAAATTTACTTGCTGTTGTATAACGCCATGCGTTTGAATATTGAATTTTTGCTTAAACTTTCCTTTGTTAGTTACCACAATTCTTTTATTTCTCCTCTCATTTCGTTCTCAATCTCCTCTGCAAAATAACAGGATGCATTCCGGAGAAAGAATACGTTGTGTTATAGTTTCAAGCTTGGCTGCGGAATCTTTCGGCCAAGGCACATCTGACTACATCATGTTTTCTGGGTTATTTGTCCATCTATTAGATGCGACGTCCGGCTCTGTGGCGAAGTGGTGCAGAGCGCGTCTGTGACGGCGCAAGCACCGAGTTCGATCCCCGCCACAGGTATTTGAGCATCCACACCGTTCAGAAAGAAATGGCAAACTACTTAACGTATTTATATTGTCTAGAAAATATTGTCTAGAATACAGCCAAAAAATGCTGGGTTGATGGATGCGTCCTGATTAGTATACGCTACCAATTAGATTCGTTTTAACATGTTTTTCATTGATGCTGGTGTAAAAAGATCAACAATATCAAATATTAGGGGCAGGCAGTCAAGGATTCTAGGGCATGTGCTGAGAAGAACACAGCTTGAACACTTAATAACCACTGGAAAGATCAAGGGGAGAAGAGACAGGGGATGACAAAGAGAAAAATTACTAGATGGACTTGTATTGTGACAAGGTACAAGCTCACTAACCGAGCTTATTGACAACACAAGAGACAGAGAATCGTGGAGAAATATGATCGCCTATGCCATTCGGCATGGCACTTGATTGATTGACCAATTAGATGAGACAGACAACTCTACCCCCTAAATCTTCTAAGTCATCTATTACGTTGTGCAGACAGGGTCGCTATTTTTTTGCTCTCTTTTATAATTTATTTTACCTGATGATTTAAAAAAATTCTCAGATTAAAAATAAATATTCAACCATTACACGTCGTGGCGACAACTATATCAAAGCAGATTTATTACCATATATAATTTCCAGAAAACCAGAGAACATCCGGAGATCATCCATGGGATTTATTGCCACAGCTATTAAACTTAAGTTGTGCACTTCTTTACAGGAAACTATGCAGCAACTAAAGGGTTTTAATGTCCAATCAAATCGGTATAATCAGTTCGAATCCCTATGGCGTCGCATTGTTTATAACATGAATGTTTCTTTCGGCGAAGCTTGTGGATGAAGTTCCATGCTATAAGTGGTACTTCCAATAGGCCGCTTGCCACTTCGTTGAGAGAGACGAGGTACATTTGGGATCAACCCACAGTGATGCCAATCCCCTTCGATCTTTGAGTTTCCCTTAATATCACAGGTTCTCAAACCTTTTTTTCAATTTTCGTTCCTATTTTATAAAAGCAAAGTGACCCGCGACCCGATACATTTAAAGATCGATAACATGCACTAACTGCTGCAAAACTGAAATTCAACAGGCGAGACTTCAACAGGATAATGAAGTTTTACTAATCATCCTAATCATCCTTCGGGATCAGTGCCCTTCAGTCGCATGGATGATATCCATTGAGATCAATGCCCGTCAGTCTTATCGCTGATATCCTGCTGTCCATCATTTCTCTGTTTGTTTCGTTTCATTGATTTTTGGTTTGTTTCGTGTATTTTCTCTTTGTTCTGTTTCAACTCTGACCTTTTAGTTTTTAACCCTTCCGATTTATATCTATATTTAGCTCTGCCATGTGAACGTGAACATCAATAGTGCCGTTTTTACTTATTGTTTCTTTTATTAAAAGTGTTCTTGATAAAGGTATTTTTGTTGAAACATCCATTTGCGTCTATTATTATGTGTGTTGCCAGTTATTAGCAAAACGCGGTTTCATACCTCATATTACCTTTACCTTACCTTTTACACCTCGTAGAAGACTTGGTAGGGTTGATCGGGGGCGATCACTGTAGGCAGAGATACACATGAGAAGGAAGTATCACGACATGGGCATATTATAGTGTTATAGATTACACCACCAAAGCAAGAGATAAAGAATGTTGGAGGTTCATTGCAACCACCTTTCGTTGTGGACACAGCGATGTGATGAACAAAAGATGTGAAGAACAGACAACTCATCTGAAATCTATTATTAAATATAATAAAATGAAAACTATTCAAATATTAAGACATCGACTACAAATGAAAACTGTTTTAATTTTTTTTTTCGTTTCCTGTTTCAGCCTGAACCTCCCCCCCCCTCCCCCAAAGTACCTTCACTGCCCATTTATTGAGAACCTGTGGTTTAGTCATTGTTGAATATTCAATGATGTTGTTTTTGCATAGCATGGGCTTTAACGTAGGTTTCCTACAGACATATTTCTCGCAATTCTATAAAATTGCCTTAACGGAATGATGCATGGCAATCAAACTTTCTAAAAAAAATAGTTTCTCCCAAAAGTAGTCCAATTCTAAAAACAACCCTTTCCCAAATACAGCTCATTCCCAAATACAGCTCATTCCGAAATACAGCTCATCCCCACAAACAATGCATTTCTAAAGATAGTCCATTTACAAAAACAGTCTCTTGCTAAATACAATACCTTCCTAAAATCAGCCCTTTAGAAATCGCATGTATTCAGGGACCCGAGAGGGGAGCAAAGAATAGCATACTGTTTACCTTCCGTATATGTCGAAAGAGGCGACTAAGGTGGTTATGGGATGGAATTTACTGTCCCATCCCATATAGGGTGAGTGACCCAAAGGCATTTTGAAGTCGGATGTGTCAGGCCGAAGACGCAGATATCGCAGAAATATCGTAAACCATGACACGACGCATTCCGTTCTCCGAACTACATCCTGCTAAAACGAACGCAGACGAAGAAGAAGCCCTTTCCAAAAACACCCCCATGCGAAATATTGTCTCCTGTTTGGAAACACTCCTTTTCTTTTAAAAAAAACTTAATTAAATATAACGTCATCTTAAAACTAGTCCTCTCCCAAAAATAGTCCCTTGCTAAATACAATCCATTCTTTAATACAGTATCATACTAAGTACAGTCCCTTACTAAATACAGTCCCTTGCTAAATACAGTCCCTTGCTAAATACAGCCCCGTTCGAAATACAGTCCCTTGTGAATTACAGTCCCTTGCTAAATATAATCCCTTGCGAATTACAGTTCTTTGCAATATACAGTCCCTTGCGAATTACAGCCCATTCCTAAATACAATCCCTTGCTAAATATAATCCCTTGCTAAATACAATCCCTTGCTAAATACAATCCATTGCTAAATACAGTCCTTTGCTAAATACAGTCCCTGCTTAAATACAGTCCCTTCTTAAAAGGGGAGCTTTCCTGAAAACAACCCCTTGCACAATACACCCTCTTCTTAAAAACAGTCCTTTGCTAAATACAGTCCCTTGCCAAAACTCCAAACTTTTAGTGCAGCCATACAACCATTTTTTATTATTTTTTTTTAAGTTATAAACATTCTATGGGGATGTCTATGTGACAGAATAACGAAAAAGTGCAGGAAAATTGCTGAACGGATGAAGCCACCTAATTGAGTCTCTAACTAATCTAATAAACTTACAAACAACATGCCGCCATGAGAATTATCGATTTCACCGAATAGCTTTTCCCAGAGATTTCTTTTCACAACCACAACCTGCTGAGACTGCTCAAAAAATATATATAATGATATATGAATGGAGTTAACAACATCAGCGGATACTCAATAGACTTGGCTACAGAAGCTATAATCTTGCAGAAGGACAAATCGAATCATATTTTTCTAGAAGAATGTTCAATTTCACATCCTGTTGTTAGGTGTGAATGGACAACATTATATACACGCCTTATTTACGGGCTATGTTATAGTAAAGTAATTAGATCGCTATTTTTTGAGTTCTCAATAAGCCGAGGTTTGTCCTGTAGCTAGTGCACTGCAGAAAGAGCTCTGATTTTTACAAATTTTGTTTAGCTACTGACAGAAATGTCCGTTTCGACTCCAAACGCAAAAAACCAACATAGTAAAGTATTTAGGTGTGTGTAAAGTATTATGTCGTACGATGACCAATATAAATACCACACATAAAGGCTTATTATCAAATTTAACTTCATCTCTTATTAACCTATACTCTGCACACAATAAAATGATTTTTTTTCATACGATTTTACATCTTGCATGAAACGCTACAATCATTCCCATATGAAAGAAAGGGGGCAATAAGAGAGACTGCACAAAATACAGAGGGATATCCTTACTAAGCCACACGAGAAAAATGTATACAAAATATTAGAACAACGATTACGATCATACATTGAACCACAGCCAAAACACCCAAATGGGCTTCCGTAGGAACAAACGGATACTTTCTTTAGACTTAGGCAGCTAACAGATAGAGCGACAGAAAACTACAAGGAATTATACATCGCATTCGTTGACCAAGAAAAAGCTTTCGACAAAGTAGACAGGCAAAAACTATGGAAAACACTATCAATAAACGGAGTACCAGAACATTTAATCAATATGTGCAAGGGCATTTATGCTAATAGCCAATGTGAATTAAGAACAGATGCAGGAGTGTCCAATAAGTTCGAAATTAAATCAGGAGTTCGCCAAGTGTGTGCCCAATCTCCTCTACTTGTCATAACATATATCGACCACATCTGTAAAATAACAAGTACCAACGAAGAAAATAATATAAAAGACAAATTGAACGAACTACTCTTTGAAGAGTATTCTACCAAGTACTAATAGCGAAATCAGAAGAACAATTGCAAGAACATATGAACAGACTCCACACAACATGTCAAAAATTAAACATGAAGATTAATATTGAAAAGACAGAAATAATGGCAATAGCAAAGAAAGAAAGAAATATCACTATCTCCATCGATTTAATCGATGATTAAACAGGTAAATCAGTCCACTTACTTAGGAGGCATTATACCGAGTGAAGGGAAAACCAGTAAATAGACACAAAAGCCACAGGAACAAGCTTACAAATAGCACACAAAAAGGTCAGGCCATCTCCAGAGAACTCTTCTACCCCTGACGCCGCAAGACAAACAAGGGCCACAGCGTATCAATAGATCTTACTTTTTATATGTTGCTATGATTTGTAAAAAAAAAAAAACAGCAAGGAAGGGAACTGGCCACCCCACCTAATAGTTGCTGCGGCTTAGTACATGAAGAGTTATCTTCATCCCCGACGGCAGATGCCATGGGACCTACCTTTATTATTATTTATGATTTGTAAATAAAAAGTGATCTTTAGTTATTACCTTTTTCTTAGAAACTAAATTATATTTTTGCAAGTTTGTTTGTTTGAGAACCTCAGGAATAGTGAGTGATTATCTCTTACTTTCTTTGTGCAGTGGAGTAGTTTATATTTGTATGTATTAATAGTTGTTTTTATCCCTGTCGTCTGTGTGTTCTTGGAACCCATTGGGAGCAAGGAACAGCACTGATGCCTGCCACGCATATCATAAGAGGTGACTAAAGAGTTTTGGGGTGAATAAATGTTGGATGTATTGGTCTAATTCATTGTCTAAACTGAATTTTTGAATTTCCTGCTGGCAAGACTGATAGGCCACTGGTAATACTTGCATGTAGAACTTCCTCATGCGGGGGGGGGGGGGGGGAGGAATCAATAAATAAAGGAATAGAAAAATTATCTGAAAACAACTATAAATTATTGATGAAGATTAGTAGAGATTACAATTATAACTCAATATAAATTAGAACTGGAAAAGAAATGTACAAATTATGACTGTAAATTAATATAAATTATAACCTGTAAATAATTTCTCCATAATTTTCCTTGGAAAAATATGAATGTGAAATGTGGGCAATGACATACGCAATGGAAAAGAAAATATCAGAATTTGAAATTAAATGCTATAACAAAATGTCTTAAGAATATCATGGAAAGAAAGGCGATCCATCGTAGATGTCCGTAAAGATGAAAACAGTAGCTGATTCGCTCCTCAAAACTTTCAGAAAACGCAAGCTGGCACATAATTTGGAAATATAAAATAGACACAATGAAAGATCAATCATGAAAGAAAATGTTCCAGAAAAGACAACAAGAAAATTAAAACCAGGATGAACAAAAGGTATCGAAGATCCTCAGAACACTGGAACAGGCTGGACAACTCGCACAGGGTGTCAGTGAGGACAACGTATTGTAAAGGTCTCGTAAAATCTATTTCTGATGATCTAAATATGACAATAGCTGAAATGAACACATACTAGGAATTAATATAAATCACATAAAATTAATATAAAACATGAGATCGAATAAATTATGAATGTACATTTTAAAATTATGAATGAAAACTATTGAATAATGATAACAATAGTTGACTATTGATTCATGCTTTGTTATGTGCGTCAATTATACCGCACCTTTCTTCTATTGGATTACCAACGGACATGTAGGTTGTATGAGTATTGCGTGAATTACAGCAGCTGATCTACGGGACAAATGACGCCACTTATATTTGGCGTATGCAATTTGTTGAGCTATGTATGCTTTCTACTTGGGGGAGGGGATGCTTTAGCACAATGAAATGTTAATATGTCTATATCCAATTTTGAAGAAACATTGTTCAATTTGTAATTCATGTTGTTCTTTATTATTTTTAAACTTTTGGTTCTATTATTGTTTATTACCTTTCCTGAGATGGATGATGCTTGATCGTATCCACACGTGCCGTTAAGCGTAGAGGTGGTAGCCACGGTTGTCATTTCGAGGACAGATTGTTTGTTTTGAGTTCATATTTTTTCAAGGTTACCACTGTTTTCTTAACCATTCGGCTTTATATCCGGATATTCTTTTGTTATAATCTCCTATTGGTATTTGGTTTGAATTCATTCTCATACGGTGACCAACTCATTTTACTTGCTGTATTTGGATATGTTCAAGACCGAATATTATATCCACTCTTCTTTCTGTCCTCATGTACCTTTCGGTGTTGAGGGGAGAGTGAGTGTACGGTCTTTTGCCCTTCTATTTGCCTCCTCTGCTGTTATATTTCCGAGTGTCTCTAATACACTATCTATCCACCTTTTACGAGGGCGTCCACTAGGTCGACTGTTTTCGTATCGTTTGTTAAGTGTTTTTTGGATAATACTTTGCTCTTTCTGTCTGGTTATGTGGCCGTACCATTTAACTTGTTGTTTCTGTATGTATTCTATTGTTGGCTTGATCCCTAATTGTTTCCTTAGTGCTTCATTCCTGATTTTATCTCTCAATCTAACTCCAATCATACGTCTCCTGTTTACATTATATCCACTAATTTCTTAATTTCTATTTTATCTAATTTTTAACCACTTCAGCTTTACTCGGACACTTAATTTCACATATAACGATTTTAATTTCCTGCGAGATTATTAAACACCAAATTTGACAGTGGTATAAAAACTGTAGCTATTATCTGTCTTTGGGTGTCCATCTTGATATTTAGTTGGAAAATTAATGATGATAGTTGACAGGTCACTGTTTTCTTTCTGAGATCTTGTTTCTATTTCTCTGTCTAGTCTTCCATTTTCTAAAATATTTTTGCCTAGATGTTTAACATCTTTGGCTTCTTTCACTTTGGTGTTATCTATTGCTATATCCATTAGTGTTGCAGACTTGCTAATTTTCATAACTTCAGTTTTCTTTTAAAGTTAATTTTTATGTTGTAATTCTTTCATGCTATTAGCAATGCATTAATGTGGTTTCGCAACTAATTTTCGTATATTATAGGCCTACTTTGATCGTTGTCAAATAGTAGTTCGTTAATTTCATTATTAAATTTCTCAACAGGTTTATTTACAATGTTTTTCACTTTGTTGATGTGAACGTCTTTTATTATTTTGACAATGTTTATATTGGCATAATATACGTTGTTTTTACTGAGAGTTGGCATTTGCTGGTATAATGCTTTTATATTGTCTAACTGGCTGCTCATGTTTAATATTGTACAGTTTCCCAGAGAATGTGACTACTCTGTGGAATGCCTTTTCCAGGTCTACAAATACCGTGTTTAGATCTTGTTTTTATTTGATTGAGTTTTGACTTAGTTATCTTATTGTGAATAGTGTGTACGTACATCTTGCACCTCTTCTGAAACCAAATTGAGCGGGACTCAGCTGTGATTCTGCAATGTATCATTTACTTTGCTCTATTATTTGTGCGTAGATTTTACCTGAATGACTTAATAGGAGACACCTATATTTTATTCAAATTCTCTCTCTTACCATCTTTGTGTTTCCATAACGGTACAATTACTGACTTTTTCCAGTCGTCTGGTACTATTTTTATCTGTCCATGCTATCTAGAACAATCTGGCCAGCCACTGAACCCATGTGTTTGTACGTGCTTGTATTGCTTATCTGGGTATACATTTGTCTCATGGTGATTGGGCTTTGTTTTAAGGCTTCTTCTATTTCTTGATTTAGTATATCTGATTTCTGGGTCTTTTATATATTTGGTGGTACTATATCTGTTGTGATGTTTTGGTTATATAATTCTTGGAAGTGTGCTTTCCATTTTGCTTTCCTAGTTATGCTGTTCTTCACTATGGGTTTGGTATTTTTCATTGATAATTGTTATGGGATTATAACTCTCCTCTCTCACTTTCATTGATTTAATACTTTTTGCATGCAGAATACGGATGTAGTGGATCGGAAGACACATAAAGTAGCAAAGCTCTACAGCACCAACCCCATGCTCAACACAAGTTGCAACACCAATCCCATGCTCAACACAAGTTATAACACCAATCCCACGTTCAACACAAGTTATAACACCAACTCCATGCTCAACACAAGTTGTAACACCAATCCCACGCTCAACACAAGTTATAACACCAATCCCACGCTCAACACAAGTTGTAACACCAATACCACGCCCAATACAAGTTACAGTACCAATCTCAAGCTCAGCACAAGATACATACAGCATGATTAACTTTAACTGAAAAAAAAAACAAGGCTAAGTTTACTTACTTAACTAAATTAATTTAATATTTTCTGTTCAACTTAATATAAGCAGTTTTTCTGATTATTTCTTGCGTCTGGCTAATTAAATTTAATACGGAAATTACTTATATAATATTTGTTTTTCTTACTGTATTTCTTACTGGCCTTTGTCGTTCGTTATCTATATTTGCGTTTTATTTGTTCTCTTCGTGTCTAGTTTTGTTGTATTAGATTTCATAAAAGTGCAATAATAAGATTTTTAATTCATCAACTGTCTTGTCTCATGGCCCTAAAGAATTAAAAAACGTATAGAACTCCTTGAATTATTGATAAGAAAATTGATAAGGAAAACTAAGGATAGATTATTTATTATTAAATGATGAATTCAAGATAACGGAGTCGGCTTTTTGTAGACAGAAAATGGGAATGTTTAAATAAAAAAAGCCTGTCATCAAGTGTCGTCTGCGAAATGAAGGTTGGCTGCAATGGACCTCCGACATCATTCTCTTATTCTGATAGTGTACTCTGACAGACTTTCCTTAAGCTTATAGAAAAATATAATAATAAGACATATACGCCGCATATACATATGTGAAGACAGCACAAAAACTCACTTAAATACCTACTTTCTCAGCATTCAGATGTTGTAGGTCATTGTTGCCGGAACCCGGTAGAAAAATGGCGACACTGTTACCTGACAGATATGTCATAAAAGGCGAATTTGGGGGAGGGGAGTTTGGGGGATAAAATTGGCTTTAAAAATTGCATAGATTGTCAATTTTATTCATAGACCCATGCTGAAGTCAGATTTATCAACTGGAAAGGGGCAGATATCGCAGCTAAGCTGTAAACCGTGACACAAAGTATTTCCTTCTCCTGACCACATTCTGCTAATATGCTGAAGTCTGAGAATGAAAGAGTTGATGATGATTTATGGGAAACTCATGCATAGGCAATTTCTTAATGATAATGCATGATTTGAGTGTATCCTTCTTCTTCCGCAGAACAATCAGCCTTATAAGTCAGATGACCAAGATTCTACTGCGCAAAATAATGAGGCGTATAAAATAAAAAGTAAAACGAGAGATATCAGAAGAACAATGCTGATTCCTTGAAGGGAAAGGCACAAGAAATGTCATATATATAGTAAAAATATTAATGGAGAAGGCCATAGAAGTACAACCGTTATCTGTGATTCGTAGAATACAACTAAACATTTGACAAGGTGAAGCCTTCAGAGATTATAAAACTGCTAGAAAATCTTAACGTTAATGGGAAAGATCTAAGAATAGTAAGAAATATGTATTGGAAACAAAAGGCTGAGGTGAGAGTTAACAACACTACAGGTAGATTTCAAAAGCTAGAAATGGGTGTCGGGCAAGGTTGTGTAATGTCATCGAATCTTTTCTCCCTGTATACAGAATACATTATGCGAAATATAGAAGATGTGCCAGGAATAATAGTGGTAGGATGCAATATATATAACTTGAGATATCCTGACGACACAGCACTGATCACAGGAATCGTACAGGAACTACAAGTCCTGATAGATGAAGCAGTGAAAGAAAGTGAAAACAAAGGCCTCAGTTTAAACAAGAAGAAAACAGAAATAACGGTTGTCTCGAAGAAACATACACCACCAAGATGCAACATAATAATTAATGACACACAATTAACACAAGTTGAAAAAGTGAAATATTTTGGCATCTTGTTAACATTAAAAGGTAGAGATAAAAAGCCGAACAGCACAAGCCAAATCAGCATTCAAAAAAATGAGAACCATTTTGTGCAATGGAACACTATCAATACAGACCCGAATTCGATTGCTGAGATGTTATATCGAACCAATCCTTTTTTATGGATGTGAAGCATGGACAGTAAACAAACTAAACATTCAAAGCTAATTAGAGGCTACATAGATTATGGTTTCTGAGAAGAATGGTGAAAGTACCATGGACATCTAAGAAAGCTAATGCAGGGGTTGTCATTGATGCTGGCGTAAAAAGATCAAATATATCAAACATTAGGGCAGACAGTCAAGGTTTCTAGGCCATGTGCTGAGAAGAGCACCGCTTGAACACTTAATAACCACTGGAAAGATCAAGGGGAGAAGATATAGGGGACGACAAAGATAAAAGTTGCTAGATGGACTAGTATTGTGGTATGGGAGAAATTCACCAACCGAGCTTATTGACAACACAAGAGACAGAGAGTCGCGAAGAAACATGATAGTCTACGCCATTCGGCAATGCACTTGATTGATTGATTGATTCTTCTTCAATTCCAACTGTTTGTTGTTGTTTTTTCACAAAGTTTTAGAAAGTGAACAATTTCTATTGCATGTCCAAACCCTAGACAGTTTGCTCTGTTTAACTTCTATCATACTTGTTTCTTTACAATATGCATGTTTGTCTATTTGTTTCAGAAAGGATACATTTGCTTGATGTTCTACATAACTGACCTCTAACAGACAACTGTAACACTCTACATAACTGATTTCTAATAGACACGCCTGTAACACTCTACATAACTGATTTCTAATAGACACGCCTGTAACACTCTACATAACTGATTTCTAATACACACGCCTGTAACACTCTACATAACTGATTTATAACTAGGGCTGTACCGGATTCAAATTTTTGAAATCCGGCCGGATCCGGATTTGGCCGGATTTATGAAGTGAAATCCGGCCGGATTTACACATAAAAAATAAAAATTAAATAACGTACTACATTACTTGACTTAGGTGAGTGGAGTTACTCGACTGTTATCACTGCAGTTCATTACTATAGACATGACAATGATGCCATATACTCATATTAAATCATTTAAATGTAAAATAATTACATTTACATTAGACTAAGTAATATTAAGTTCCATACGGTCAAGGTGAAACATAATACATAAGCACATAATGCTAATTTAGTCATTTTAATTTTTAGTTTTCAGTTTTTAGTTTTCACATTGTTTTCAGTTGGCAAATTGGCAGCTCAGTTACAACTCACAACAACAGTACATTGAACAGATTGAATTTATTGAAATACATTCATTCAGTACTTCCACTATTTCAGTCAATCAGTCTTCATTATGGCTGTGAAGTTGAACTCTCAGAGTCAAGAAGGGACGAGTTGTATTTCAGGAAAATCAACGTCTCCACATTTTGTGGTACAAGGCTACTACGGTGGTCAGTGATGATGTCTCCTGCGGTACTGAACAGCCTTTCCTATGGCACACTTGTAGGTGGTGGTGCAAGAAATGCTTGCGCCAGTCTAGCCATACTTGGAAATCTTTGCTTATTGGCATTCCACTATGAAACTGGATCTGACTGTCGAGTTTGAAGTGGCTCTGACAGGTACTGTGTCACCTCAGTGTTAATGCTGTTGCCTTCGGCACTTGGAGAACGATCTGCGGTGGGATTTTCCTCGACAATTGTGTCACAACAGCTCCATAGGCTGGACTCGTTCTGTGTGGCAGTGCTCACATAAGTCAAAACACTTGTACTATTACTAGTAGCTGATGGATCAAGTGCACTGACTGTGTTTGATGAATCAGTAATGGAGTTAGTAGCTAACATCAGATGGGCTCGTGCAACACTTCTGCCACGTTCGGAGAAGAAGCACAGCTTGAATCGAGGATCCATTAGTGTAGCACAGGTGTAAATACTGTTAGGTTCAATGTCCGCAAATCTGCTGCTGACAGCTTCAAGTAGGGCTGCTTTTATAGTTTTGATTCCAGCAACACTACCTTCTTTCTGGAGAAAAGCCATGAGCGTTTTCACTAATGGGATAATAACTGATATTGATGCCTGAGCTGCACTTATTTCACGTGTGAGTTCTTCAAATGGTGCCAAAGTAGCTACCACATTCTCCGTGACTGCCCACTGCTGTGCCGTTAGCCCAGTTACCGAATCAATTTCAACATAGTACAGGCTGATGCTGTGCCGTTGTTCTAACAGACGTCGCAGCATAGATAACGTTAAGTTCCATTGTGTTGTCACGTCCTGGATAAGCTGATGTTGTGGTAGGTTTAATTCATTTTTAAGGTCATGCAAACGATTAGTTGCTGACGAAGAGTGCTTGAAACATCCTACAAATTTTCTTCCAGTACTGGTGATGTCAGCAACATACTTTAGACTCAAAAGACCATCACGCGCACACAGCTGCAGTTGATGTCCCAAATTTTGGCCCGGTCCCATGCCTGCACAATTGACTTCTTGGTATTGCTGCTTGCTTTGTGCAAACACGGATTCATCATAGATGTGGTCGCCACGCCAATACACTGGCCTCCGGTGATGCTTTCTTTTCCATCATTTTGTCATAGCTTTTCCTGTGCATCGATCGCAAATGGGTCTACATTGATGATGTTGAGAAGTCTTTGGGACGATCTGATCGTCCACACGATAACTGTTTGTCACACAATTTACATTACATATCACCTTCGCTGAATCATCGCCTTTAATCTTGAAGTAATCCCAAACGGCGCTGTATGACCTAGATTTTGATGTCATTTTATTGTATCAGCAAGACCACAGAAATTTACGAAAATACGAAATATTCAAGTCCCACAAACTCATAAAGTAATGCATCATTAAAATTCAAAATGAGTGTTTATTTCTTTAAATTCTTATTTACATCAGCGAGAAATAGTAAACCAGGAAGTGCTACTGTGCTATTGCCTAAGATTCGGCTTGGCCTCATGAAACATGTACAGAAAATTCACGTGACTAGGCAACACAAATCCGGCCTAAATCCAGAAAAACTGGACCGGAGCCGGATTTGTAAAAATGGCCGGATTCCGGATTTACCGGAGCCGAAATCCGGTACACCCCTATTTATAAAAGACAACTCTAACACTCTACATAACTGATTTCTAATAAACACACCTGTAGCACTCTACATAACTGATTTATAACACAACTCTAACACTCTACATAACTGATTTCTAATAGACACGCCTGTAGCACTCTACATAACTGATTTATAACAGAAAACTCTAACACTCTACATAACTAATTTATAACAGACAACTCTAACACTCTACATAACTGATTTATAACTGACAACTCTAACACTCTACATAACTGATTTATAACAGACAACTATAACACTCTACATAACTGATTTATAACTGACAACTCTAACACTCTACATAACTGATTTATAACACAACTTTAACACTCTACATAACTGATTTCTAATAGACACGCCTGTAGCACTCTACATAACTGATTTATAACAGACAACTCTAACACTCTACATAACTGATTTATAACAGACAACTCTAACACTCTACATAACTGATTTCTAATAAACACGCCTGTAGCACTCTACATAACTGATTTATAACTGACAACTCTAACACTCTACATAACTGATTTATAACACAACTCTAACACTCTACATAACTGATTTCTAATAGACACGACTGTAGCACTCTACATAACTGATTTATAACAGACAACTGCAATACTCTACCTGATTTATTACTGACGTCTGTAGCACTCATACTCAAGGGACTGAATCCTTCTTTCAGTGTTTGCGTTTAGTGGTCAGCTCTTATATCAGTATAAAAGAATAGTGTGGAATATAGAATATTTTTTAACTTCGAATTTGGAATTAAAATTCTACATTAGAGGCATATTCGTCCAACTATACATTTTTAATATATTTAATATTTTAATGTATTTTAAATTATAAATATTCTTATCTCTTGGTGAATGAGAGTGACTTAGTTATTGGTCATGCTATGAAGACGTATATAATTTATGGGGTTTTTTTATAATTCGAAATTTTTATTTACACATTTACTAGGAATATTTCTTTTTATCAAATTTTAAGGACGCATTGTTTTACTTTCGAACAATAATTTATTGTTTCTTTTCTTTGTGTGAATAATTTTCTACACTGAATTAAACAGTATTGTATGCAGTTTTCCTGATTACTCTGTAAACAACAAGTATTTTCCAATCTGGATTGGTGTGACACTAGAATATTATGTAAATGTTTCTATTTTATGATACTTTGATTCTTTCCTTATTTTTTCGACTCTCAATTTATACACAGAAGTAACCTTTTTAAAAAAGAAATATTGTATGTAACCTTCTATTGCACCATTTACGGTTTTGTGTGGTAAAAAATAGGTTTATTGAATCTTTCAAGTGTATAAGGTTTAGGTATGTATAACATGCAATGAAAACAAATGTATACCTGTTTGATCATTCCAACGAACGGCGAAAATATCGCTAATAGGTGTAGGACAGCCTACAGCCTGTGCATCAATATATTTATCAATGTCGCTTGCACAGCACGTTGCCCTTTTTTTTGTCACCCACCCAAATTGTGATCGTGGTAATCGTTCCTTAATCTTTGAGCCGTCGTCTGGTTCGTTACAATTTTACCACAGACTACCCTCGAGTTGATGTAGTAATTGCTGATAATAAATGTGTTTATCGCTCAATTTGGAAACTAAATAAAACTAGGATTATGAATTCCGAATATGCTCATAAATAGATATGTTTATAGCATGCATTTAACAAACATGAGTAAAGAGTATTTAGACATGGACACATCAGACAATCGTGTACATTTTCTGTAATCTAATGACAAATTATAGTAAATGTGAAACACGTTATAAGGATAATATTTCAAGTATTTAAGAACTGACGTCACTGCACTCCGGACAGATCGATTGGTTTTTAGCCTATTCTAGCAGATGGTGAGGAGTATGTATGCTTATCGTTCCCGTTGAGCACTGATTTCTCATGTACTTAATTCGACCCTCTTTTGACCTTCTCTACTTATCCAACGCTTGATTCAGAATTCCTTCACTTTCTGTAATACTGATTCGTTCAGTTATTTTGCATTCTCCAATATGTGATTCAGTATTTCTTTCAAGAACTCACATTTGTCCATATTCAAAGTGCAACCACAGACGCTCTTGTAGCCTGAGTATCATTTCCGCGTACTCCAGCATGACCTGGACTGCAAATCCATACTAGTTCTTGAAGGGCAAAGGGATATATATATATATGCTGACCATTCATAGACCTTCCAAAGCATGGACTGAGAATCGAACACAATAACAGCCATGTTCAGTGTGTTCCAAGAACCATAGTAAGGCTGTTGTAACAACTTCTACCTACATTCTTTTACTGGAGATTTTTCGTACATACTCTAGCAGAGAAGCCCAATCAGGACTTCTCTCCAAGCAAGACCGACCCATTATAGTATATGACTGCATTCTCGCTCCCTGCATTGCCCTCTATCAGTTGCTTTATCTCAAGGCACGCCTTCCCATTGCCCAATTATGTGCATTCCCTACACAGGTTATTAATGACATAATAGAAATGGCTAAAGTCCTTTCAACGAATTGAAGAAAATATTTGCATACAAACAAATCAAAAACTCAAATAATGAGATTTACAATAGCTACACTTACATCTACTCTACATTAATATGTATATCTCAGAAACATACGAGAATAATGAATACGAGAATAAACTCGTAGATAATGAACAAACAGCTAAAAGACAAAATGCATGTTTTAAAATGTGGATAGAAGAATAGGGAGAACTTCTTGGAAAGAAAAGAAAACAAAGATGGTCTGGTAATACTACAACACTGGCTGCGAAAAAAAAAAGAAGAAATATTAAAGGAAATAAAAATCAAACAAATGAAATATTTTGGACATATTAAAAGACATGAAATCTTGCTGAAGACCTTACTTAAGTTACAGTTGGGGGGGGGGGGCGGAAGGACATAAAATCTGCTAATTAACTTACTTAAGTTAGATCAAGAAGTAGGCAGAGACACAAATGTGGAGGAAACATCTTTAAACTGACAGATACAGTCTGTCAGAGTGCACAACCAAGGTACGAAATAGAGCATGCTTAAAGTATATTCAGCAAACAATCATTGCAAAAACGTCACTTGATGATGTTGGTGTAACTAGATAATTATTAAATGCATGAAGCTCTGATAGAAGTATTAAAAAAATACTTCTCTTGTGTAAAACAATTGATTGCATTTAAGTGAATGTCAGAAGTTTAAACCTGGCACTGTTATTTCTAAAAAAATCTACGTATCCGTCCATAATAATAATAAGACCAACAACCCGTCAGGGTTGTAGGGGTGTCACACTGGAAACATCAGCACAAAAAGCTCTCTAAACATCTCTATCCTCAGTCATTCGAATGAATGCAAAAAAATCACGCCCAGACCACTCCATGATGTTATAAATCCAGGATTTTTCTTCTTCTCTCCTTCTTCCCTCGACTGTTTCTTGCAAAATAATTTCAACCATTTCGTCAATACAGCTTAGACAAATAGAAAGCTCTACTTGCTCTGACGATTTTTGGTGAGTGCAATGTTGCTGCTCTGAGGCGAATGGCCAATAATAATAATAATAGCACATACATTTTATTGAAGTCATTCTTATGTGAAGATATGGTGTAAATATCAAAAGCTAATCTATAGACATAGGAAATGGCACATTGGATCCTTTTTTCTAATCATATCAAAGCAAGAATCAGAGACCATGGCATCACTATGATGTGGTGCAGACCATAACAGAGACCATGGCATGACTATGATGGGGTGCAGACCATAACAGCGACAAGATCACAGTGAGGGGAGAGGGAGTTACATTAAAAAAGCAAAATTTGATTGTTAAAAGAAGATTCACCATAAAACGGATGTGTCGAGCCATTGGCGCAAATAAAGCGGCGACACAGCGCATTTCCATTAGCTAGACTATATCCTGCTGAATATCTAGTAGGAGCATTGTTCTGCTACAAGAGAGATCCATTGGGAATTTGAGAATGAACGCTGAAGAAGAAGAAGAATTTGTTTTCGGGCGTGCGGGCGTAGAATGGGTTATAACATAACCTTCTCTCGGAGGTCATGGTGACTGGATTTTCAGAACCGCGACTTCACTCATTTTTTGTTATTGCTTTAAAGCTCTGGTATAACAAAATTGTACTAATGTCCTCGGTTGAAAGAAGAATACCTCGCCATAAGAGGTACATTTTACTTAACGAAAGGGTGTTGAGAGCAATAATATAGCTCATCGGTTCTCTCGTGTAGTCCGCGAAGACTAAATATAATGAGCCGTTACAATTACAATGAAAAATATAGACATATATTTTGGGGGTTTGCGACAGAAAACCTATTTAAAGGGGATCTGTAACAGCAAACAGTTTTCAAACCACTGAGTTGGCTGATACACTAACGTGAATGGCCATTTTGTCACAAAGTACATCAATGGATCGTTCTGAAAGTATTAATGAACTGTAAGACCTTCTCCCTTTAGATTATCTAAAGTGTGGATCATGGTTTCGGAATCCGGTGTAAAGATCGAAGGCAGGAAAGAGAAACAGAATAGATATACGATGAAACTAATAAATCAGCACATAATTAAAAATATAAGTCGTTACATTAATGGTGTTATTGAGTTCAGGGCATCTATGGATCTCCCCTGGTGTCTTCTTCTTCTGTGGTCATGCTATACCGTCAAACCTGTCGTCAAGATGAAGTCCACTGTCTTCTCCAAGTTAGAGCGGCTGCCCCATAGCTTTTGCCTCAAGTCTGTATCCTCTGGCCAGGTCTGCTGTCTCTGCTCTTTGTATGTTGGGCAGTCCTGCAGTATGTGTTCAGGAGTCTGGGTTCCGGATCCACATGGACATTCGTCTGTGTATGAGATCCTTAATCGATAATTCCCTGGTGTGCGATGATAATAGCCCGAACTCAGAAACTGATGGCGAGATGACAATCGCTAGACACGTTTATAAGGACACGAGGGGAAAAGACGGAAGGAACTAAAATCTGCTACTTAACTTAAAATGTCACCTAACATGATACACAACTTACTTGTTTAAAAAAAAAGTCACCTAGCGTGATTGTTAGCGTGATTGACAACTTGTAAAAATGTCAGCTATCGTGATTGTTAGCGTGATTGTTAGCGTGATTGACAACTTGCAAAAAAAGTCACCTAGCGTGATTGTTAGCGTGATTGACAACTTGTAAAAATGTCAGCTATCGTGATTGTTAGCGTGATTGTTAGCGTGATTGACATCTTGCAAAAAAAGTCACCTAGCGTGATTGTTAGCGTGATTGACAACTTGCAAAAATGTCAGCTAGCGTGATTGACAACTTGCAAAAATGTCACCTAGCGTGATTGATAACTTGCAAAAATGTCAGCTAGCGTGATTGTTAGCGTGATTGACAACTTGCAAAAATGTCACCTAGCGTGATTGATAACTTGCAAAAATGTCAGCTAGCGTGATTGTTAGCGTGATTGACAACTTGCAAAAATGTCACCTAGCGTGATTGACAACTTGCAAAAATGTCAGCTAGCGTGATTGATAACTTGCAAAAATGTCAGCTAGCGTGATTGTTAGCGTGATTGACAACTTGCAAAAATGTCACCTAGCGTGATTGACAACTTGCAAAAATGTCACCTAGCGTGATTGATAACTTGCAAAAATGTCAGCTAGCGTGATTGTTAGCGTGATTGACAACTTGTAAAAATGTCAGCTAGCGTGATTGTTAGCGTGATTGACAACTTGTAAAAATGTCAGCTAGCGTGATTGACAACTTAATTGTAAGCATGTCGCCTAGTGTGATTGACAACTTTGTTGCAAAAATTTTACCATGCGTGATCGACAAAACTTGCTTATAAAAGTGTCACCTAGCGTGATTAACAACTCATTTGTAAAAATGCCACTTGGCGTGATTAACAACTCATTTGTAAAAATGCCACGTGGCGTGATTGACAATTCATTCGTAAAAATGTTACCTAGCGTGATTAACAACTTGTACAAATGTAACCCAGTTTGATTGATAAATTGTAAAAATAATCATGGCATATCAAACCGGTAAGTGTACCACTGTTGATATAATCACCACATAAGTTGTAATCAACCGACAATGTGGATATATTTTGATGTCAATGAGCTGTAATCAGTATCGAGAACGCCCTAATTTGGAGGATAGGCCAGCACGTAGAGAACAATTCACGAAAATGTTAAAAAGTACATTGATGCAACACAGAACAGAAACCATCAACTGCTACATCCTGAGAAATTCACTGAAGCCCACATGTACATAACCGGTGTGACTGAAGACGATAATAAACGTACCCAATCATTCTCATCAAGTTCCGTCTCCGCATCGAAGGTTGGCTGCAACTAATCTTCAATACTTTCTGTCTCTTGAATAAGTTGCACTCTCGCAGATCCTATCCATCTCATTGTGTTTCTAACCCATGTATCTACTTCTTGCCAGTCTCCTTTCAAATCTACTTTCACGTAAGATCTTCATCAGAGTTCCATGTCTTTTTGTGTACAAAGTATTTTCTTTGCCTCATTTTTATTTTCTCTAATTGTTTTTTAAATATATTTTTTTTAAATATTTTTTGTTCATACGCTGTGTTGTCAGAACCTCTTTGTTTTCATCTCTTTCCATGAAATTCCCCAATAATTCCATATATCTACATCTTAAATGCATCAATTCTGTCTGCTCAAGCCAGTAGATAAGGAGATGGATGATCGGGGTTCAAATTCCACACCCCCCCCCCCTTCTGCCAGCAAATCAGACCATGGCTTTAAGAGTCAGAAACTTATCGAAAAGATAGGCAAACCCCCACCCCCTTAAGCGAATTTTCACAAACAGGTCATCACATTTTTCATCACAGAGTGGAATTTACTCACGAAAATAGGCGAATGATTTTTTAAAAAAAATTGTAGGTGAAACCCCTCCTTACTGAAAACGTATCTGCAGCGCTGTGTCTGATCTTTGTTCGTTGTCCATGTTTCTGAACCATATATTCATATATAATATAGAGTAAATGTGCTATTTTATAATTGTTCCATTTTTTTTTTTAATTTCATTTTTTTTTTTGTGTGTAGGATTTGTTTTGATCTTAATATTTTTCTAATGTCATTGAAAGTACTTTTAGTCATTCATATTCTCCTTTTAACTTCTGTTTCACATCTGTCATCATTTGTGATAATATCCTCAATGTAATTGTAGATAATTATTTACCATTATATAAAATAAATGTAATGTTTTTTAGAGCCTACAACAGAACAAATCAGTGTTTCGGCAAAAAGGGTCTTCATCAGGATAGGGAGAAACAAAGAAAATGGCACCAATATAGAATGGAACTTAACATATAAGTAACATAAATAAAAAACACGAGCATGGTAAATGAGAAAAAACACTACAGGAATGAGAAGTTACATTACAAGAAGTCACAGCATATAACAGAAAAGTTAATTTAAAATCAATAATATAATTGATAACTAAATATGTATTAGTTATTAGGTATTAGGACTGTTGATTATCCCCTTCACACACAGGACACGTCCATAGGTGCTCAGATCTCCGCTACAGTAAATCTCTCAGGGTATAACGATTGATGGTTCTGGTTCTATATTTATTCACTGCTCGTTTTGAAATCTTTGTCATGGGGTTCTCTTCGGGTGACGCCCATCCTCACTCCCAATTTTCACATTCTCGATATTGACTCGTGCTCATTCATCTCAAAATCCTCTGATTGTGAGGACTCACGAAGAGCAATGAGTATGTATACTCGGTCCATAGGATGACCGTCTGTTGTGGTGACGATCGCCTTCCTCATTATACTCTTTAGTTCAAGCCCAACGTCGGCCAGTCGGAAATTGGCTAATTGGTCGGTCTTTTCGTTGACCGCATGCCCGGGGACACAAAAAAAGCGTGAGTTTTCGTAGTGATTCCCGCATTTTAGCTCTCTCTCTCTTATGACTCTGCTCATTCCCTACGTATACCACCCGTTTTGACTTTCTGAATCATATTCAGTGAGTCACTCAGTATGCACGCGTGGGAATAGGCTTTCGATTCCTGCAAGTAAAGTGCCTGAATACGGAGAATACTTCCATTGTTAGACTGCTCGTTGTTGCGGTAAAGGCACCACTGGCTTCGTGTACTGTTCTTCCTTTTGATCTGACAGTAAAGGCCCATGCGCATCGGTCGTGACGGATGACCGAACCGTCCGTGTAAATCACAACATCTGTATCATCGGTATTCTCGCATATTAATGCCGTGACATCAGCATGCACGCTTACTGAGCTGTGTTTCCTGCACTCTCTGTTGAGTGTAATGACGGTCTTGACTGCCTCTTAAAAGACCGTAGGAATATGTATCCATTCCTCGCCTGAAGTTATGTCTTCTGGGGCGCAGATATGTTTAACGGTATCTTCGGCCGAACCCATCCACGATTTGCCTCTCATGAGCCCGCTTCCCTTCACACGAGGGAGCTCGCTGTGTAGTGAGTGGTCTATGTCAGAACTCACTCTGAGGTATGCACTGGCACGCCACATAGCAATTCTTCT
Source organism: Meghimatium bilineatum (assembly GCA_034231615.1). Classification (NCBI taxonomy): domain Eukaryota; kingdom Metazoa; phylum Mollusca; class Gastropoda; order Stylommatophora; family Philomycidae; genus Meghimatium; species Meghimatium bilineatum. Next base: position 36,056,309 of record CM067300.1, read on the forward strand.
TCTTCTTCTGCGTTCGTTCTCAAATTCCTGCAGATTAGCAGGATGTAGTCCGGAGAACGGAATGCGTTGTGTCATGGTTTACAGCATTGCTGTGATATCTGCGCCTTTCGGCCTGACAGATCCGACTTCAGCATGGCTTTGGGTCACTGACCCTATATGGGATGGGACAGCCAACTCCATCCCATAACCTCCTTAGTCGCCTTGTACGACATGCGTGGAAGGTAAACAGTGTTGCTATACTTTGCTCCCCTTTCGGGCCAGGGCAACACTAGGGCGACATATCAATTCTATGATATATGCTTGGAAAACAAGGAGAAATCTCATTGCCGCACAGGGCGTGTCCCTTGTGGAACCAAGAATGATCCGCATCGCTTCGTTTTGAATTCTCTCCAACATCTCAATCTGTGTGTGACTTGTGGTAATAGTGGCGCCTGCATATTCAATGACAGGGAGGACAAGAGATTCATATAAGATTACGAGCTGTGGTTGTTTAGTGTAAGCCGCTGGCATCACTTTCAGAGCTGAAAGTTCTTTGCTGGCCTTTGCGGTAACATGATCAACGTGTTCCCGGAAACACAGACTACTATCAAGTTGCAGGTATTGTAAGGATGAGGTCCTGATTACATCGAACTCTCTCATCTCCATAAATAAGTATGTTAGCAGTTAATGCTTCTTCTTCTTCTTTTTCTACGTTCGCTCTCTGATAGCCAACAGGATAGTTGGTGTGATTTCCGTCGGGGCGTGAAGTACGTTGTGCTGCTGGTTTCCAGTATAGCTGCGTTATTTGCACCCCGAAAGGCCCCGCACATCCGTTTTCGTCATGCTTTTAATTTGGGTAGTGGACTTCCCTAGTCTGTGACAGCCTTCCTATCTGTCGCCTTGCGATGGATGTATATCGACTCTGCAACGTGACGGTTTTCCATTCACTGCGTCCATGGACTTTACATGCCATAACATGTCCCTGTGTGGCAGTCTCTGTGGAGACGGAAGTCAGGGATTTAGCCTTGATTCAACTACGTCTATCTCGCACGAAGTGTTTCCACTGCCAGTGAACTCCTCTCGCGTAATTAGATGTATTGCGCCTGTGCCAATTGGGTACTGAACCTTTTCTATTCGCGAGCATGATTCCGGTATAGGAAAGAATCGACGGTAGACTTGGGACCGGGTTCTTTCGCCCTCTTAACCGAGGTGTCATTTGCCAGAATCGTGAATCCCTCGTCAAAGTCTGAGTCTATACATTTCTTTGGAACACCGGGGACTAGAAGATTGTTCTAAAGTTGAACAAAATGTTAGTTCCAATTTTCCTTTTAACGTTTTCTCGTTCCGTTTGCATATAGCGATGCACTCTGTCGTTGTGCTGCCCTCTCATTGTACTCAATATGTTATTATTTCGACTCACACTATTCATCTTGACATCTACCCATTTCGTGACAGTGGCATTGGCTGCCCTTCTAATGCTCGAGCCGGACTGTTTTGCATCACTGTGTGTCGACAGAGAAGATGTAAGTGTTGGCACAGAGGTAACTGAGATATTGTCTGTCTTTGTGCAGTCAATTCGCATTCCATCTACAGCCTCCACATTAATGGACGCGATCCCAAAAATGGTGACCAGAAGAAGCACGAGACGATTTACTTCTGATTCCATGGTGCACCACGAGGAAGTACTTTTGAACCTTGAATATCTGCAAACCCTGGGTTCACCGAGAGCAATGCGGTACCCATAGCACTCCACAATTAGTCATAATTTGGTGAGTTGCATTTTAAAGACAATTTAAAAACAAAAATTTAAAACAATTATTAATTATAAATAACAAAAATATCAGATGATGTCTGGCAAAGGGGAGAGTGTCGCAGTAACAAAACACAACGTGCTAGCGTTATCATTAATTAATTATATTATTGCTTTTGAATTCACTTGTGTTACATGCTGTGTCGTCTTATAATGTAACTTCCCACTCTTGTATTGTGTTTTTATTTTTAAATTTACCATAGGCCTACTCCTTTTCCCATTTAGGTTGTTAGATTATTGATGACTCGGAGGATGAATTCGATAAAGTCCTCGATAAATTCGGAGGATATTTAAAGTGTTCATTCAAGGATGATTCTATGACAGGTCCAGCAAACAGGTATGGGATTTGAGTGCTCACAGAAATCTACTCTAGATAGACCCTATTGTGCAAGAAAATAAGAAAATCTATCAGTAATCGGAATAACAACAGTTCTGAGCACAAGTACCAATCCGCCTTCAAACAATTCTAAGACAGTTAAAATATGTACTTTGAACGCATGTGGCATCAGGAATAAAGAACTAGAAATAGTTGAATTTATGAATATGGCTCGGTCATCTAATGAGTATGAACCCCTATTGGCTAGTGACAAGAGCATATAACATGAAAATGAAAAGAGCAAGATACAGAGGAAGACCAGGAAGAAGGTGAATTGAGGGAGTTGCCAACATTCTGGTACGGGACAGAATTTCTGCATGCCGGTCGACTAGGCGCGCAGTGGCCCGAAAACCGATCGTCATTCAATCCTGCGACACCTCACAGCATATACAGAGAAAATACAATAGATAGATATATAACTCGATTACACAATGTAGTCCTCTTCTATATTGGTGCTCTTTTCTGTGTTTGATTCTCCCTATCATGTTAAAGACCTTTTGGTGAAAACGTCGATTTGCTCTGTTAAATATTTTAGGCTCTGTGTTAAATCTTTTTAACTTATTTTATATTTTTTTTATAATGATCTACCTGTATGGTATGCGGTTTTAACCTGCAATCTCCCATTCATCCAAAGTAATGGTATACTGGCTGCAGTGTCTCTCCATTCTCCGTGTATTTTTATATTTAGTGTGTGTACCTTTCATTTTGTTGATTATAAATTATCATGATTTAATTTTTTTTCTACGTTAATATTTAGTTCATATTCTCTACTTGATGTTTCAACTTGATATATTAGTCTTTGTAGCCCCTATTCATGTTCAGCTAAGATGAATGCACCAACTACATGTTGTTGTTCGTCCATCACAAGTGATGATGACCATTTGTTACATCCACTTTTGAAAATTCAATTTTAGTTATGTCCTTGATTATGATTTCGTAGATGGCTAATGAGTCCTATTCGAGCTGTAAATGTCATTGGACAGTTTGGACATGGAATGACGACTGTAGACGGATCTTGGTCTATCCGTGACTTTCTAGCTGCTCTCCGCTGTTGAGCTGCTGCATTTCTCTTCTTTTCACAAGATGATGCGCTCTTTTTTATTTTAGAACGCCATTTAGATCTATGTTGTGCAAGCTCTTCCCATGTATGGTGGTCTATTTCAAAGGCTTTAAGTGAGTTCTTTAACGAGTCATTGTAACGCTTCTTTTGGCCACCTTGAGATCGTGGGCCCTTCTCTAGCTCACCATAGAGGAGTATCTTTGGCAGACTATGGTCTGGCATACGCACCAAATGACCTGCCCAACGAATCTGTGTCTGCATCAGGATCGTGTCAATGCTTGGGATACCAGCTCTACCAAGGACACTGGTATCTGAAATCTTGTCTTGCCATCTGATGTTCATAACTTTTCTGAGACAATTTGTATGAAAATGATTTAGTTTTTTCACATGACGTCTATACACAGTCCATATTTCACTATCGTATAACAGCACTGGAAGTACCACTGCTCTGTACACTTTCAGCTTAGTCTGTAGGTTAATGCCATTTCTACGCCAAACGTTTGCGTACAATCTACCGAAAGTACTGCTTGCTTTGGCGATCCTTGTATACACTTCATCATCAACGTTGGCATTTTGTGATAACGTACTGCCTAGATATGTGAATATATTCACAACTTTCAGTGCTACACAATTTTCCTTTATGCAGGGCTCGAGATAGCTTTTGCCATGTGCTGGTTGTAACATGACTTCTGTTTTCTCTGTGTTTCAACTACATATCCTATGGGTCCCTGCCCTTATTGTTTATTTTCCCTTTCATCTTGAACCCTGGCCTTTCCTAAGCCTACTCAAAATGTATAATGTAGATCAATATTGGCATATGAGTGAAAGACGATTAAGTTTATTATATATTTGTTTTGTTAATTGAGTACAGATTCATTCTGAGGCTTGTGAAAGTATGCCTGACCAACAAATGTTCTATGGTTTTGTAATTAATTAGGAATGGCATTGTGCATTGCATCCTGGCATACTAGAAACTGGCACACTTTTAACTGAAAACGTTTTTTAAAATGGCGATCAACGTAACCGTGATCCTTGCCTTGCTAGCGTTAACATGTTCAGCCTCGGTTCCAGGCAAAAGAACGTTGGTTTTAGTAGACAATTGGTCTATTCGAGAAACCCATTCAATATTCTTTAGGTCACTTCGAGGTACTTTCGATATTTTGTATTTTATTTAGTAGGCTTAATTACATGATTCCAATTAGACAGTGACACGTCGACACACCCAGTGTTGTGTACCGTACTTACCGGTGTACACTGTACACCTACAATTAACAATGCGTCAATGCCTACATTCTACATCAGACACTATCTCATTCATATGGAATAGATACTATTTCATTCATATTTAATAGAATACTTAAATACTAAGACTACGGTAGGAACTAATAGTAACACACAATATCTTCACTGCCTTTATTTTAGAAGTATAGATAGTAGGGCCAGACGCAACAACAGGCAAACTTAACTTAATAACTTATACTAGACAGAAGGGTTATCACGGTTATGGTAACTCAAGTAACTAATGGTTGTCAACTTGTCTAGTGCTGGTACTATTCTATTGTTTGTTTATTTTACAAGTTATATAATCTGTAGGTATAAACGAAATGATAATATATGACGAGTTTTAAAATCCATAATTATTTCTGCTGCATCACTGATTTCTCAATGGTAAAGCGAACAATGCCACAATACAATACTGCTACTCTTACTTATGACCTGTAGTCAAAACCTTTGATAACAGTTATCATGTTGTTCTGACAGGTTGATATTGTGCTTGAACTAGTTACGGGCACAGTGTGGATGGGTGGAACGACGAAGAAACCTGTTGCAAGGACCAGAGTTGTGCCCTGATGTCGACAACTGTTTTGGCGGCATTAGACTCGAAACACCATTGAGTCGAATGGCTGCTCGAACAGAGGGTGGAGCACTTGTGGGAATGCCCCACGTGCTGTGAGGCCAGTTTTCTAATCAAGAATCTTACTTAGGAACATGTACACTTTCAAGTCTACACCAGGTGTGGATATAGGGCTTTTGGCAAAATTCAGACCACCAAGCTATCCTTAGTGTCTAGCCAAAATAATTTTAAATTACCATTTATGCAAAGGCCCCAGCTCACAAAATATCACATGACAGGCATGAAGTAAACCAAGATGCTAAATGCCGATGGTGATAAAGATGAAGTGATTACATAAATATTTTATTTTGCAAGTGCAAAATTTCTCAGAGCAAATGAAAAGAAGACTTACTTGGGAAAATTTTCTTCAGCACTTTTTAGATTTTATTTTGGCAGATCATCTACCTATAATAATACATATGATTGCAGTAAAGACTAAAACAAAAAGGACAACTAGAAAATCCTACCCAATAAATCATAATGAACTAGAAAATCCTACCCAATAAATCATAATGAACTAGAAAAAGAAAAAATACTGCAAAAAACTAGAGATAATCTTACAAAAAGATTTGAATCATTAGCATAAGCCACAAAGAAAAGGATGGAATATGTTCAAGTCCTGCCTAATGGAGACACTAACAAACAACTGCAGAAAAAAAGAAGCAAGGAAAACCCAGAGCTAAAAGACAAATGTATGTGATTACTTACAGTCAATTGCACACAATCTTTCATACTAAGATGAAATTTCCAGATTTACAAAATTATTTGTAATGTGATAGATAAGACAAGATTGGCTTATTTTCTGTTTTGTGTACATATATTTCAGATCTAGGCTTTGACTTAACATTTAAAACAGCTGATGATGCAAGTCTAGCTTTGGTGAAGTATGGAGAGTTTCTATATGACAACTTGGTCTTATTTTCTCCATCTGTTGAAGGTAATATCATCTTGAATTGTGTACATTATTTATTGAGAATAATAGGTGTCCATTTAACAGTCCAATGATAATTCCAGTCTTAGAATTGTGTTGTTACATCTCCATGGTATGTGTGATAACTGAAAAGTACAATTCTGACATAAAATCTCCAACTACAATTGGGACACATGGTCAGCTGTGTATTTGCTTTTCTCTTCTGGTCATGATGTTGTCTCTGCAATTGACTGCTTCTAAGTGTTGCGAGCTTCTTTGGTGGTATTGCTGTGCCACATTGGACGTTTATTTGCGATGGATTCTCAGATGTTGAAGCTCATTAAAGATACTTTGAGAGAGTCCTTGAAGCATTTCTTCTGTCAACTGGCTAGTCGTTTGCTTTGAACTGGCCATACATTAATTGTTTTGTGATGTTTTACACATACTTAAAAAATATTACTTAGCACACATGAGGGCCATCTCCAGAGAACTCTTCTACCCCTGTCGCTGAAAGGCAATAAAGGGTTTATTGAATAGATAGAGAGACTTAAAAAAGGACACACTGAACACATTTTTATAAAAACTGCACAGATTTCCTAGTTTGCTAAATCTTCCTGCGGTACAGTTTAAGCAAATGTGACCTCATCACGTGACATATCCAACTTTTTAATATTACATGTAGTTTAATTCAGATTTTTTGGACCTAGCTGCCCTCTAATTAAAAGGTTGCTAGATAGGCTTTGAACTGCCCACTGAGAGGCCCCCACCCCTTCCAAAGGTGGGGAAGGAGGATTCTCAAGGTGCAGCGAGTATATCAATGGATCTGCAAGTAGGCATAGTTTCTGTGAAATGCATCATTATTGATATTTCATTAAATGATTACGTATATGTTTTGTTTAAAAAAAGGTCACATTTGCTTAACCTGTACCAAGTCTAAGTCTGCAAATTAAGGGTTGTAGGTCTCTGATCCAATCTATCTAGCGTATTATTGTAATAGTATCAACTCATTTGATTTAAAAGTAGTTTAAGGGACCATAATAGAACAGTGGTTAGTTTACTAGGTCCCTAGTCAGATCATCGATCATCCATGTACTGCCTGTGCTTGAAAGGGGAGCTCAAGTGAGTCTGTGTCGTGCCTTTCATGTTATAAGAGGGCACTAAGAAGTGTGAGATTGGTTTTCTAATTCCAAAGAAAGAGAAAACAACCCACAAAAATCATGTTGAGTAATATATGTTGTACCAAAAGGCACAGATATTGCAGAAAAGTTGTAAACTATGACAACTCATTATGTTCTCAGGACCACATTACATTCTTTTAACACTTACAATCCCAGACAATCGTGAAAAATTGCAGGCTAAATTTCCAAGACAGGAAATAACTCCACAAAAAATAAGAAGTGATTGCACAAGAAAATTAATTTTTTAAATATACAATTTCTAATCAATATTTAGGATTCAAAGTTCAATTTACAAATAAATGGAAGAGGTGAATATGTGAGTGTCATGTAAGACATTGATTGTTTACTTATGTAACAAGCTAGAGGAAACAAAATGAGCACCATTTTCCTGTCAGTATTACTTGTATCAATTTGTTTGCTGCTGATAATGATGATGAATCAATCCCTTTAGGTTTGAGCAGGTAGCTCTTGACAGTCCATAACCTTTCTAACAAAAGCACATGTTCTCCTTTTTGTAACTGAGATGACACCCGGACTCATATAAGGTTGTCTGGAAAGCATGGTTGTATAATGGGAGTTTATGGGTGCATGTTTAGTCCCTGAAGGGTGACATTCCTGTGTGCTAGTATCCAGGGTTTCCCATATTATGCCAGGTGCAAAGCACACACTTCTGGGCCAACTATCTCATCTTTCTTTTGTCAGATTTGTTGACCCCCATCTGTGTTTATGGCACATCTAGCATTCCCCATCACATGGGAGCCTGCCACACAAAAAAATAATATCTTCAACAAGGTCTTTTAATATGTCCAATAAATTTGATTTTTATTTGCTTTAACAGTTATTTTTTTTCATATACAGTGTTGTCAGAACTTTTTTTTCCTCCTTCCATGAAGTTTATTCTTATTCTTCTTTATATCCACAAATAAAGTAGAGCTAATTTGTATTTGAGGTTAAAAAATTTATAAATGAACAGAGGATGGTCATATTTTATCTGACAGAGTTTGGTGGGTCCATTGATGTCTCTGCTATAACCAGCTTCATTGATGGAGGTGGCAATGTTTTGGTTGCTGCAAGCTCGGACATTGGTAAGTGGATCATTGTTTAGCAAAATGGTATAAAATTCTCCTGTCTTTTGCCAGGGCCTTAGAAGGGAACAAAGAATAGTGACACTGACATACCGTGCATGTTTTGATACGAGACTAATGAGGTTTACAGGGTGAGCTTGGATGTCCCATGTCAGAGATGGTCAAAAAGATCTATAAGTCATGCATCATATGTGTCAGGCAGAAGGGTGCAGATATATAGGAGTCAAGCTGTAAACCATAAAAATGCAGTCCATTTTTTGGACTGCCTTGTGCTAACTTGCAGGAGTTTGAGAACAAATGCAGCAGTATAAAATTTACACAATCCTGCTCTTCTGTACTGTCCTAGGCAGTTGTTTAGAAACATACAGTTTCAATTTTAACCAATCCCCCTTACAGTCGCCACACGTCGTTTCTACTAGTAGACAACTACAGTTGCCACTGGGCGTTTTATTTTTACTTGTTTCATTGCGATGTATATTCTATTCTTTGTTTATGCTGGGTTAATCCCTCGCAGTGACCTTTGCGTATGTCACAGTTCACGCTTTCTCTGCAAATTTTCATCTTGAAAATATTATGTCCCATGATTTTTTAATGAAATTTCAAAATTTTCTCAGTTGTGACAAAAATATTTCGCAGTGGATGATATTGTTCTTATGTACACGGATGATGACAGCTGTAGTTATGATGGAAATATGCATGATGTAGGTAATTTGCGTAAAAAATATAATATGGAAAGTGACAGGGAAGTTCCTTGTTAGACAGACCTAATGTTTCCTACAACAAGAAGGAAATTCATAGTATTTGTGTCATCGCGAATTTCGCCGGAGTGATGTAGTTTTTTTAGTAGAAATTGAGAATTTTGTAGACAACGTTAATCTGTACAAAATCTTAATGAGATTGCCAAAAGTTATTAATACTTTAACATCATTGTCAATGAGGAGTTTATCAATTTGTAATCGATCGGACACACTTGTATGTAACATAACGCAAAGAACAAACAAGGAAAGAAGACGATGTGCTGGACATCTGTAACTGCCATTGAAATAAAACATCTTTTTTATATTTATATTATGATGAGCCTGTGTATTCTGCTTGAAAATGGCATGTATTGGAGTACAGATGACAGGTTCAACATTTCAGACATATCCACCTGTTTGGGGGAAAGATTTGAGAATATATCTCAGTATTTTCATCTCAATATGATACCACTACTCAGCACCCTCAACGGGTAAAAAAAATTATTTTTTTCCCACATTATGTTGAGTTTGACAGTTTATTTTTTTAAAATATATAATTATTAAATTATTTTTGATACAGGTTCATGCACGACTTTATTTTGCTGTCGATCTGCCAAGTGTGATAATATGAATAGTTTTTAAAAAAATGTATTTTTTACATCTTCATATCGATGTTGTGGAGGAGTCTTATTGATATTTTTTTTTGGGGGGGGGCGAAATTTACAATAGGGAAATCTCATAGTAGTGAAATGGTTAAACTTCTCACTTTAAAATTGAAGATTGGTACTGTAAGACAAAACACACCACTGCAGAATAATAAGCTATGATGATGAAGTAATCCCTTTAGATATGAGAAGGTAGCTCTTGATAGCCTGTCTAGCAAAAAACACATGTTCTTCAGTTGAGTGACTGAGGTATGACCCAAGCTTATATAAGATGTCTCAAAGGCATGGTTGTGTTGGTTGGCTTATGAATGCATGTTTAGTTCCCAAAAGTAGGGGGGGGGGAGTATTCATGTGTGGCATTATACGTCTGTCATTCACCATCACCTAGGAGCCTGTCACAGAAGTGAAATGTCCATTGGCCTGCATCTTTTTGTTTATCCATGGAGATTTTTTTATAGAAGACAAAAATAATAAATTAAGATATTTGCATTTAACCAATTAGTGAGAGACAACTGGAAATACAACATGAAACATATTAATTTATAGATGAATGTTGGAAAGATTTTCCTTTCACTTTATACTCATAACATTATCTAGAAGTATACTGTTGCATCCTGGTAGACCACTGGTAAAACCCTTAGACCTTCCTCATGCGAATAAACTGTGGTGCTTCCTTTACTTTTTCATTCAAAATATTATTTATGTTATTAAATAACAGGTGACCCGGTTCGTGAACTAGCAACTGAGTGTGGCGTGGAGTTTGATGAAGAAGGCAGTGCTGTCATAGATCATCTAAATTATGATGTTGCTGACAACGGGAAGGTTTGGCTGTCTTTTATTTTCTATATATATTTTTATTTCTTTAACACTTTACAGACATGGCAATTTTACCCTTTAAAAAAAATTATTATTCATTTTGTTTTAAAATCAGTAAAAATTACACATGAAATGATACAGCAATGCATCATATGTCATTTTGTTCAGGATACAATTCTCTATGTATCCTGAGCAAAATTATGATCTTACATGAAGTGTTTGGTTTAGAATTTAATAAAATATGATCAATTATTATTTTAATATTTTGGACAAATTTTGTAAATGACACACTCACAAAGAAGGAAAAAAAAAGCATGACAAGAAAAACATACAAAGTTTAGTTTTTATTACATCTGATCCATATATATAAAAGATATCAAAAAATGGAATAGATGTATCAATAGATGTAGGAATAATAAATTTTTACAATATGTGATATATTGCATGACTTTTTACAGAAAAAAAATATTTACAGCTATATATATATATATATTAAATTGTGTAAACATTACATATGAGCATAATATTAATTCAAACATTGTTGAGCATATTACTACAAGATGCTAATGTGATGTTATTGTGTTTGTGTATTGTTTTAACTCTGATAAAAAAAAATATTACAAGATAATTGGTTGTCGTTTTAAGTTTTTATGCTTTTTGATATTCTGATAGACAATTTCTGCCACCATGGAAACATAAATATGTGTCACAGACTTTACATCTCACTTTACTCTTTCTCTGAACTTTTGACTTACTATAACAGAGCTTACAATTTCGTTTTATTTTAGTAAATTCAGGATCCATTGCGTGCCGTGAGAAAGTAGCCGCCTTTCCAGCAACTGGAACATCATCATATTCTCTTATATTTCCTAACTCCCTAACTAATTCCTCCGTAAAATTTAACTGACTATATCTATTTGGTCTTTTTAAAGCCTCTACATCTGAATTCTGTCTTCTATTATCTTGGAACAATATATAGGCATTAACCCTATATCAATGAGATGGTAGAAAATTGTCTTCCAGTATTTTTTGTTTTTCTAAGACAGTTATATTTACCTATCAGCTGAACACTTTTATCTACTCCTTTCATATACTTATTGTAATCTTTAACAACATTAGGCTGCCTGACTGGAATCTCCCTAAAAACCCCATTTACTTTTGTTCTTCGCTTTATATATGTACATTTATTTGCTTTATGAATTGTAGTAATGATCTTTTTATTATCTATCCACTCCCAATTAACCGTTCCCAATTCCTCATCCACCTCATAGCCTCTCTAGCATTGCCCTTTTCAAATTCCTTAATATTTTTAAATTCTACTGGAAAGCCTTTTCTATTTCTTAACATGGTCCCACATGCAAGTACACCTACTTCCCATAAATCTGAGTAACTGCACTGAAGTATAAAAGTTATCAAAGTAAACCCTATACCCCTGCCTCACTAATGGTTTTATCAAATTCATAACTACCCCATGAGCTAAACCAAACCCTCCTACATTTGTATTATTATTATTCTTACCCAAATAAACTTCAAAATCATATGTATAACCACTAATAGAATCAGCTAATACCCACAACTTCATCCCCCACTTTGTCGGTTTATCCTTCATGTACTGCCTAAATGGATATCTCCCCTTATTTCTAACCATTTTTTCATCAATAGAAATATTCTGATCAGGCTGGTATAGTTTTTTTACATTTGCTTCTAATATAAGTTAACAACATGTTAACTTTACACAGCCTGTCAGTTGGTTTCTCAGTTGCTGGATCAGAAACTTTCAAAAAGCTCATGATCGCCTTGAACCTATCTCTAAACATAAACGATCTAGCCCATAACCCATTCCATAAAGATTTCTTTGACCAGAAGAGATTTGAATTGGGGGGATTTATAAGCCCAGCATACATTAGTAACCCACAGAATCTGTAAAATTCTTCTGCCGTAAGATCATACCAGCCTGAGTATACTGTCGGACGGTTTGGTCCATGCTTATGGGCGTAAGAATTTGTGTATTTACAAATGTATGTAACAATATCTAAAGTAAAGAATAATTTAAAAAACTGCAATGGTCTGGTAAACTGCCTGGCATTCTCCCTTGTTATAACATCACCTAGCTGTAATCCGGGCACTCTCTCAGGAAGAAAAGTTGGTGGCTTGGATGGTGGTCACGAATCGTTGTCTTTATATCCATTACACCTGTGGTTAAAACAATATACAGAAAACCATTAGTATATGATTTAAAAAAATAATTGACCAGACCACTTATAAAATAAGAGGATCACAGTCAAAGCATTAGGCCTATAGAAATTATACTTACATGCAGAGCATAAGCTACAATAATAAACAGAATAGTATCAAATTATACCTTACAAAAAATGTAAACAAAAAACAGCTGATTGCTGAAGTTTGTGGTAGACTAGTGTTATCAAGATTAAATATTCCTATATATGCTTATGACTGTTTATACCAAAGTATTAATAATATAGAACAGGTCTAGCCCAATCAATAAATTATTTTAATTAAAAAATAGTAGTATGAATAACAATACATATATGTATAATAATGTAAATAATCACCAATCAGAAAATAAATAATAATCTAGGATTGGCCTAGCCTACAGAATATGAAAGAGAAAAAACAATATTGACTAGGCCTAGACCATTTATAAAATAATAGGATCACAGTCTAGTATTGACAAAATATAGGCCTACTTGTGTACAATGCATAAAATAACATAGAACATAATCTATTACAAAAGTACACCTCACAACAATCACAATGTAAACAGAAAAACAGCTGGTCGCAAATGTGCTGAGTGATTATCATAATTCACGATGTCTTTACAGTTAGGCCTATTTGTAGTTCTTTTATACAAGAAAGTCTTAAAATTATGAATATAGAACGATATTTAAATATTTTAATTATTATAATTATAAATTGTATGTAGTGATAACACAACAAACTAGTTTCTTCTGACAAATATAATAAACTGAAAAACATACCTCCGTGTTGGACTTTACATCTTCATCACTATCCGTGTCAGTTTCGTTTGATGATGAGTTGGAGATGTCAGAAACATCTGATTCACTTGAGTCATAATCACAGGATGTATCATGATCGCTACCAGTTTCCATTTTTGAACTAAAACGTGTGCTAGATTGTGATAATCCTTCTGAATTGGAGAAATTTCTCAGGAAATATGGTTACCAAAATGGCGTTCCTTTCCAAAAGGTCGTCGTATTTTCTATGTTTTATAGCATAAGTTGCGTATAAGTTACGCGATTTGCGTAACAAAATTTTGCAACCACTGTTATCAATAACTATTTTTTTATATTTTTTAATTATTTGCTCCCCTTGTGGACTCTGGCAAATCTGAGTTATGTCCATTACTTCTATCATCAAGTGCAGACTAGACTGAGCTATTGTGAATCTCTACAAACATTTCTCTCTAATATTAAATATCAGTTTCAATTTTGCCACTTTTCCTTGCCATGAAGTTAATCTGTCTAGCATTGCCTGCATTTTCTTATCCCTTGTTGATGTTGCTTGTAACATGCACAAAAATTATGATCTTGTTATTATAATGTCTGTGTGTTTGCCTCTTTTAGCAAAGTTGGTCTTCTTAGTATAGAAGTATATGAGATTCTTACAATTTATTTATCATCTATGACTATCTGTAATATGTTATACTAGTTTCATTTCTGCATCCAGTCAAATTGGAACTTTATCATTTTTGTTTCAAATCCTACCATGATTACACTTTAAAAAAAATACAGAAACAGACCACACAAACACTAGTGTTAGATGGAAGACATTTTCAAGAAATAAGTTTCAATATTTCTGAAACTGATTGTCTCTGCTTTCTGACAAGATTATGTGCATTTTTTTTTAATTTCCAGAAAAAAGTTTTGCTACATTGCATAAACAAATACCATGTTCAAATGTTTGGTGATAATTAGATTACATGTTCTAACTTATTTGTTTGTTCTCAAAACTCCTGTAAATTAGCAGGTGTAGCCCAGAGAAAGAAATGCTTTTGTGTCATGTTTTACAACTCTGCTGCGATATCTGCACCAATCCGCAGATATGAAGGAATGCATTTCTTTTAACAGTCAACATAACAGCAGTATTTCTCTTTCGTTTGAACAGCTTGCAATAGTCCGTCATAAATCATTATGATGACTTACTATTAGATTTGGCAAATGTTTTTACAATTTGTATCGGAGCTGACACTGAAAATAATGGTGTATGCATATTATGAGTACTCATGTGAACCACAATTTAATCTATGTAAACCCGTGTAGGAGTGGAGGAGCGTGGTAGCCTAGTGGATAGTGAGCTTGCTTGCTATCATCTGGTTACAGCGTGCCAGGTTCGAAACCATGTCCGGACATTAAAAATAAAATCTGGGTTGTGATTTCTCACTTGACACGACCACTCCTCCAGTCGACTCAGCTGTAAATGAGTACCTGACGCATGAGTTAGGGAAGGTAAAAAACAGCAAGGAAGGGAACTGGCCACCCCACCTAATAGTTGCTGCAGCTTAGTACATGAAGAGTTATCTCCATCCCCGACGGCAGATGCCATGGGACCTACCTTTACCTTTAAACCCATGTAGACACATTTTCAAAGTCAAATGTTGCGTTAGGAACATGTACTGATAGTTGTTATAATAATTGACATATCTCATTAATAATCCCTGCTTTTAATTTGCAATTTATTTATGTATCTATTCAGCACACATTGATTGTGGCAGATGCTGAAAATCTGATGAAGGCACCCATGATAGTTGGAGATAAAATAACCTCTCCAGTGTTGTTCAGGGGTGTTGGGTATGTACCATTTCTTGGAAACTGGAAAATTTTCATACTAAAAGGAAGTTAATAATAGTTTAGTTAGGCTAGAATATATTAAATCGGGTGACATATATTACTTTTAAAAAGCAAAAAAAGATAGATTGAAAGTGATAAGGAAAGATAGTACTTGACAGCGGAGAGAATCAAGTCTGATAGACATTCCAAGCTTGTATGATCATAATTTATCTCCTCTTTCACTCCATCAAAGACATGGGACCACCTCTACAGTTGGTTTCATTATAAATTGTCTTCCTTTGTCCATCATACATGGAACTCTTACGTAGGTGGTGTGATTATAATCTCTCTTCTTTCACTCATGCAAGGACAAGGCACTGTAGTTGTATGATTATTATAATCTCTTTTATTTTCTCTCCAACATGGGCATGGAACTACCACTGCTATTAGCATGAAAGCATTTATGCTCTCTAGAATGTTGGTTTTGGGAGCAATACATGTTGTGAAATTTATAACACATACACTATAGAGGGATTGACTGTTTTGTCTATTATAGAATGGTGAGTGGTCCTGTACAATTTTTTGTAAATATTTTATGATTAGGTAGAAACTTCTTCTTCTCGTTCGGAGATTAGGTAAAAACAAAACACAAAGTAATAAGTTTTATAGTTCACAAAACAGACTGAATTACATGAGATACATTTTCTGCATTTGTTCTCAAACCTCGCAAATGTTTGAAGAATAGAACTTGTGTCGTGGTCTACAGCTTGGCTGGGATATTTGTGTCATTCGGTCCGACACATCTAACTTCAGTATGGCTTCTGGATCACTTTGATCCTTTGTTGGATGGGTCATCCAACTCCACCCGCAGAACCTCCTCAGTCCCTTTTTTATGATGTGCCTTCCAGGTAGTAGTGACACTATTCTTTGTTTGTCTTTCCGGCCCTTGCAACACATGGGTGACATGAAGTACTACTTTCAACATTTCAAACGGCAAAGCTCATATGAAATACTCATTTTATATTTCAAACAACATACTGAATGACACACAGTAGTGTTTTACAGTTCACAAAATGTGTGAATTGATGTTTTTGCCAAAAGTCCTCTATTAAGAATAAATACAAAACAAAGAACAGGAAATTAAACATCTAGCATTAAGGAATTAGATTACTTGTTAATACTCTTATTACTTTATATTTCTAAGAGTGGCAAAACAACATCAAACAGCTTTACAGTTCTTTGTGGCAATGGAAAAAAAATACTACGTATCGCCACAATTATTCATTGAGCAGTGTAATATTCTTTTTCTTGTGTCCAGAACAGACACGATTGTGGCATGGGGCAATGGATTGCGCTGACGTTTTGAACTCCTTAAGAGATATAGTATGCGAGAGTGAGACTAGTGTGGATGATGATTCCTTTTCAATGGCCAGGATTAAAGATCATGGTTTGAAATGCGGTGTTGCTAGAAGTGAACATTTTGGCGAGCGCAAAAGAATGATGGTCAAACAGCATAGGACAGGTACTGTCAGCAGACGTGTAATAGCGGATACACTCAAGGAGAGATCGGAGCTACAATGGACGTGTCCAGTTTGCAGTCAGGATGATCCAACGACTAGCTAACTAGAACAGGCATACACAAACATATCAGTAATTTAAACACAGTTTTGCTCAGGGAAATATTACAGCACAGAATTAATATTTGAATGCCATATGTTGTCATGATGGTATTTTATTTGTTACTGTTGAGATGTTATTATACTACAGTAATAATATGTTCGTATAGTCAAATCTTAAAACAACTTGGTCCGTACTGACAAAATATTTATGTAATAGCAGTAATTTGATATATACAGTACAAACAATCAAGAATAAATATAATTGGGGATTTTGGAAAGTGTTGTTATATAGGGAAATGTGTTATAAACATGCAATATAGAGGAATTCACTGTTTTGTCTATTATAGAATGGTGAGCGATCCTGACAATCCGTTAGTTCTGAGCCTACTCAAGGCCTCTTCAACAGCATACTCATACAAACCTGATGAGAAAATTGATGAGGTAAAGTGGTTTTCTATGATTCATCTGAATATCATTACCAGTTAGAGAATAATATTTATATCATTTCTAACATGTAGAGACAGTCCAAACTTCAAATACAATCTTCAATAAAAATGAATAAGGCCACATATATCTATGTTTATATAGACTTCAAGTATTATTTCATCTCTCCGTCAAATATAGTTATTTCTATATATTCAGATGGCATCCTATCTAGAATGTTGTTCTATTTATGTTTGTATAACATGCAGGAACATATAAGACCTCATCACCTCAACCTACAATTATGTCTTACAATCAGTATACCAGAAATGGTAGTAATAAATCTCTATTATAGTTCAAGGACAAAACCGTAGAAATGAAAACAAATCTGTGTACTTTTGTAGAACTCTATCATAGACCACAATAATTGGTGAGGATGGGAATCTCCTCTGTGTAGTGATGAAGCCATTTACTGAAGAGAGATTGTGTTCGAATTCTTCTCATAACATCTTGTTTATAAAGTGGATTGTTTGCAGACATCCCTCTACATTATTGCTTGGAGCTACGTACTATGAGTGGTACTCTTGGCATATGGCGTGCTACTTCGTTAAGAGGAACGGAGTACATGTGGGATAACCTGAGTGCAATGAAGTTAATCATCTACATCTTTTAAATCTTTCAATTCGCAAGAATGTTGCCCATGCAAGTGCAACTTTGGGGGGGGGGGGTATTCATAAAAGTGTCGAAGTCCTGCGGGGTCTCAGCTTGGAAACCAAACTGCAATCTACCTTGAAGTTATTCTGCCTTCTTTGCTACATGCGGCAGAGTCACAGCTTGTCAATGCCGTGCAAGACGAAGAGACAAACAGCTTTCTCTCATCTCAAGACCTTCAAACTAGTTCACACAACTAGTTTTCCGAGCCCTGATTAGACTTCATAGCCATATCACAAATACCAGACTTAACTGACTTGTCTACCTCATGTCATATTCATCTTTGAAGGTGAAGCATCATCATCATTATGATCCTGTATTTTATATTGTTGATAAATAAAGTAAAGAAAGATTTCATGATGTTTATTGATGTTTGCAGTTTCCCATGGCTGTTGGTAGCAGCACACTTTTGGTGGCAGCTCTGCAGGCAAGAAATAATGCCCGTGCTGTATTTGTTGGCTCTCTTGATTTCTTCAGCGACCAGTTTTTCCAGGCAAATGTGCAGAAGGCAAATGGTGGCAAAAAGTAAGAGTGTGTCATATATGCTGTAAAATTGATCACCTGTTATTCATACCTGCACAATTGCAGATAATTAGATATTATCCGTATTTATACTCAATTTCTGCTGGTTAGAAGAATATTTTTTAAATTAGTTTTAAAACACTGCATGTTTTGGATTATGTTTGGCTGTGATAACTGCAAATTTCTACCGGATAGATCCAACTTTTCTGGCTGAAGCCAGAAAATGCGACAGGCGAATCCACCATTAACTGTCTCAATCCCATACTGGCCGATATTGATTCATTCCCAGAATGGCCAATGTCGATATAGTGAGTTAACCCATATCCCTCCTTACAGTCTCCACACGTAGTTTCTACTGTTAGCCAACAACAGTTGACGCTGGGCTCTTTTATAATTTTTACTTGTTTCGTTACGGTCAATATCACATTTTTAGTTTGCACTGGGTTCATTCCTGGCCATGGCCTTTGTGTAGGTCACAGTTACGTTTTCTCTGCATATTTACATCATGGAAATATTATGTTGGGCTGGTTTTTGTCAAATTTTTCAAAATTTACGGAGTTTTGGCACAATTTTTTTTAATTGGAGGATGTTGTTTGTATGTACACTGATGATGACAGCCATAATTACGGTGGAAATATGCACAATATAGGTTTATTGATTGATTGATAAAGGGTTTCTTTGTGTGAATTAGTCTTATATGTTTGGAGTTTAACTGTTACTGAATACTATGGTCTACAGATGAACTGCTGAATGTGACTGTAGGGTTCACCAGTTACCTTCCTACAGAATTTTTTGTTTTACTGATGAATATGCTTTTTTGTGTCAAGTGTAATGTCCAGAAGTATATTTCAAAGTATAAACAAGTACTCAATGATAATTCCAAATTCATGACACAAGGACTAGATGTAATTTTTAAGGTTAGACTTCTGTTTCTGAGAACTAATGATGCATGAACAAGATATTAGCATTGATGACGCTTTAATAGCTTTTATAGGCAGACTCCAATTCAAACCGCAGTAAACCTATATGAAAAACAAACACCAGTGAATACAAATTTGCTGCGCTGCGGATCCTCATTATGGATAACTTTAAGGTGTGTGTGGGATAATCAGGCAAACGATGAAAGATGGACTAGGATATGTTGTCATGATGTGTAAGGGAGACAGCTATGCAGCTTTTCATTTGAACATTTATCAGCAAACATTTTGACACAAATGAATGAAGCTGAGAGGAAACTAGTGATTCTTTGTTTCCTCTCATTGGTTACATGATAAGAAAAACCTGTATTACATGATATTCACAAAGATATGTTCACAGATTTCTTCCATTTATCTGTTAAGTGGACTTTGAACATAAAAATTGATTGCAAATTGTATATTTTATTCATTTTTGTGGAGTTTTCATCCTGGGAATTAAATGCTGAGTTTTTCCTGATTGACTGGAACTGAAAGGGTTAAACCTCCTTAATTGCATCTTACAACATGCATTGCAGATCACAGTGTTGCTATTCTATAGTAATAATACTAAATTAAGTATGTGTTACAAATACTAACTACTACTAATAAACATGTAAATAAAATGATAGGTATTTGTTGTGTTAATACAGACCATACCTTATGGATCTTCTCTGGCTTTTTGGTAGTTATATATATTGCTATTCTTTGCTCCTCTTCCAAGATCTGGCAGTAAAATATATGGGTGTATCAAGGTGTTACATTAGTATATTATTTGTTATTAGGGATTAGCTAAACCAACATCACTGCACTTTGGACACACCCACAGTAGCCGAGTCTCTTTCAACAAATGGCAATGTATATGGACATTGATAGTTTCTGGGACATTTTGATTGCACACTCTTTCAATATTGCTCTCAATCTCCTCCTGCTCTCTAAGTGCTCAATTCCTAATTCACAAAATCTTAGATCGAAAGACTCATTACTTATATCCTCATAAAAATGATGTTCATAAAAGCAGTGCTGTATCTCTTCTGTACTTTCCTGTTAAGTTGGCACATACATTTAACGAACAAAATATAGCGTGAAACAAAATATAGCATAACTAAGGGGAAATGAAGAAAAATTAAGAGTACAAGTGGAAGAAATCATTCAGAAATAGACCCATCCAACTATATGTGTTTTTATTTATGTAATATAACTTCATTAGATTCTTCTAGCCTGTAGAATGTCTGCACATTTCCACCTGATGACACATCAAATGTTAGCATATCTTCTAAGTTACTTTAGTCCTCTATGGGATGGGATAGTCAACCCCCACCCCATAATTTCTTTAGTTGTTCCAAGACATTCGTAGCAGATAACTTGTGCTATTTTTTGCTCCCATTTAAGACCTGCTGGTTGGTAATCTAATTTTCAATCCATCCAGATAAACTTAAGTTTTCACTCATCATCATCAAGTGCCGTCTCCGCAACGAAGGTTGGCTTCAACAGATCTCCAACATCCACTCTCTTGTCTTGGTGGTTCACTCTGCTAGACTAACCTGTCCATCGTGTGATGTTACTCTCCCACTTGTATCTCTTCCTCACCTCCGTTTGACTTTACCTTCAAGTAAGGTCTTCAATAAGGTGTCATGTCTTTTAATGTGTCCAAAATATTTTATTTGCCTGATCTTTATTTCTCTTAGTAGTTCTTTCTTCATATTAAGTGTCTTTAGCACCTCTTTATTTGTTTTCTTCTCTTTCCATGAAGTTCTCCCTATTCTTCTATATACCCACATCTCAAAGGCATCAATTCTATCTTCTAATTGTTTATTTAGTGTCCATGTTTCTGAGCCATACATTAATATAGAATAGATATAGCATTTTATAATTCTCATTTTTAACTTGTTTGTAATTTGTTTAGATGTTAATATTTGTTTCTATTCTAATATGTTGTTTCCTATTCTTTAGGTGTTGTTGATCCGTTGCTTGACTTTGGGGTGTGTTTAGTAAGGTCCCAGTCTTTTCCATGGTGGCCAGCCAATATTCATTCTTATGCCCAAAACTTGCCTCTTGTGCACCACACACTTTGCTGTTTCGCCATTTGAGCCGTTGATCCATTTGGATTCCTCTGCCTCGTGCGCCATCACAGACTGTTTGCCTAGGGATGGACATTCCCTATTGTTGACTTTTAGGTTGCCTCTTTGCGAAGAAATTCTATGCTGTGAACTTAGCCATTAACTGAAGTAGTCGAGATGCCATTTTTGTCTGTATCGAAGATAGGGAGTTCGCGAATCAGAACAACTTGAATGAAATACACTCCACCTATAATCAACTAAGAACAAAAAAACACAGATCCTATCGATTGGAACTGAATTTATCATCACACTGTCACCACAGTTTTCACTATCCTGTATCAAATAATTGATTTAGATTATATTTGTTTCTACCAAGTTTGTGTGGGAGCTATGGTAGTGTAGTTATGAAATTCGTTTGTTGACCTGCAAACCTGGATTTGAAGTCCACTTGTTATTTGTGGTTTTAAATAATTATTACTCCTGTGGTACACCCAGCCACTAGGAAGTAACGTATCAGGGTTTATACTCTGGGAAGGTCGAGGAATGGTACCATCGCTGCTGAGCCAGTGCGGTAGGTAAGCAACACTAATCTGGTGGTTCCTGGTCAACAACTGGTTGTGCAGCTGAGCACTTATGCGTAACTGTGTGCTATGACACTGGTTCATATCTCAGTTTACCTTTTCTATTACCAAATTTGTGTGTCTGGCATTCATGCTTTGTGAAGGTGCCATGCAATTAATTTTCTTGCATTGCACTACATTTGTTCCATAGAAGCTTGTCATGTATTATTCTGTAGAATTTCCTGTAATATTTGTGTTTTCAGGTTTGAGAGATCCAGCAATGAAGCTCTTGCTGAGAATTTGGCTCGCTGGGCTTTCAAGAACAAAGGTGTGCTCAGAGTAGGAAAAGTCGCTCATCATTTGCAGGGTGAGAAAGAACCACCCCAGGCATACACAGTCTTACAGCAAGTGGTATGATTAGAATTTTTATTTCTCTTGTATTGTTTACTGATCTTTGGGTCTCTGTGTCATCCCTGAGTTAATCCCATAAGATGTTGCAACAGTTTTGTGGAAGTTTTTTTCTGATTTTAAAAGAAACATTAACATCTTGATATCTGAATCATAAGATTCAATGGCTACAGAGGAGAGTATAAGACTGGTGAGATTAAAGAGCACTTGAAGTGGAAACCAGAGAAGTTAAACATCAAGGGCTAAACCTATTGATAGTAAGGGTCTACGGGCAGAATCAAAACAAGCCTGCATATATGATGATTTTGTTTATTTCTGTAGTATTTTTTTGGCCGCTATATATATATACTTTGTGCTGCCGGCCAACAAAATGCATGGAAATAATCGAAATCATGACCTATGAAGGCTTGTATAAATAATGCTCATAGGCCTTTACTGTCAATAGCCATGGCTAAACCTTAATAGTAACTTCACTCACCAATATGAGGCCACATACGGTGCAACAGAGATAGTTGCAGGAAACTTTCAATCAGTTTATTACCAGATCCAGAAAGGGGAGAAATAATAGCAACAATGTGACCTCTGACTGTGCACACAGCCAAAATGAAATACCAATAATCAAATTTGATTCTTGTCACTTTATATCAACATGTTGCTCAATGCCAAAAAAGGATGACAGAAAATTTCTCACTGACTGAAAAACTTATCAGCTTAACTGCTCTAGTTATTAATTTAGTTTTTCTATACTTGTTCATTTGTAAAAACGTCTATCCAGGAATATTCAATTGTGATTGAAGAGCTAGTGGGAGGAGAATGGAAGCACTTTAAAGCAGATGATGTTCAACTGGAGTTTGTACGCATTGATCCATTTGTCAGAACCACTTTGAAGGCCAAAGGTAAATACTTCATTTAAAGTTTGCCTCACTTGACAATAAATCATTTCTTTAATATTGTATCTAATCCCTTGTAACAGGATGGATCACAGCAGTCAATATAAGTTTGTAGTAGTAGGAACAAAAAAATAGCAACACTGTTTACCATCCATGCATGTTGTAGGAGCTGACTAAAGTTTTGGGATGAAGTTGGCTATCCCATCCCCATAGAGGGCCAAAATGTCCCTGAAACCAGAAAGGCGCAGTATTGCAGCTAACCTAAACCATGGCACAACACATTCCGTTCTCCAGACTGCATCCTGCTAATCTTCAGGAGTTTTAGAACAAACACAGAAGAAAAAGTAGTAGTAGTAGCTGGAGAGTAGCTGAAGTCAGTAATAGTGGCAGTATATTCGAGAATCTTCTACGGCCATAGTGATACTGCAGAGGATATGTCAACATACAGAGATCTCTATTATCTTCTGTCATCTTCTGTGCTGTAAGTGTGTGGAATTCAAGTCACATCCATTTCTTGATGTTGCCAATCCATAACTTTTTCTGTGCCCCACTCCTCCTTCCACCCTCCACTATTCCCTGCAAGATTGTTTTAGACATGGAGTTGTGTCGGGCAACATGCTCGGGCTGCATCACCTTTCTGATTTTATTTATGACATAATCATTTGTTTTATGATCTCTATAACAAATATGTCTATAACATTTATGATGCTTGGACTCATGTTTGATCTATACCAAAAATGGCCTACTCTTGCATTCAATGAGTTTTAGAGATGCTAACA
This sequence comes from Meghimatium bilineatum, assembly GCA_034231615.1. Taxonomy (NCBI): domain Eukaryota; kingdom Metazoa; phylum Mollusca; class Gastropoda; order Stylommatophora; family Philomycidae; genus Meghimatium; species Meghimatium bilineatum. The sequence continues at coordinate 36,080,552 of CM067300.1, forward strand.
GGATGCATCGACACATAGACCTCCATTACCATATATATATATATATATATATATATATATAGTAGTTGTAACTAATACTCTAACTTCCTAAGACAGCTGATCTAGGTTTAATATTTCAATTCAACTGGAATAATATTTAGACTACTGACTACGTCAACTCAGCCTAAGAAAATGGGTACACGTTCTTCAGGGAAAGTAAAAAGCAGCTAGAAAGATGATGACTACATTTATTCCTAGGTATATTTAGGCCAAAGAAAAAATACAAAGCTCTATTTTACTATACAGCTCAATATTGTGTAAAAGTATTTACACAACCAATTCCATAGCCACATGTATAAAAAGTTCAAGATTGCCAACACAACCATGTGGTCTGGCACCTCAGACAGCAGAGCATATTCTTCAAGAACTGGCCCAGATAAACAACAATGGAAGAAAAACTCTACGGATATCTGTATGGGCTACAAAACACAGTCAAGTTTATAGAAGAGATAGACAATAGACATATTCCAAGTAAAGGAAAGAAATAGATAAAGGTTTTTAAATCAGTTATAATAATGAATGAACTATAGAATATAATGATAGATGTACATCCTTATCCTCAGATGGAAAGTTCAGTACCAGTTTTAAGTTGCCAGATGTATATGGAGTGTACCAGTTCAAAGTTGACTACAACAGGGTTGGATACACACATCTTTACAGTGCTACACAGGTATGCTCATTTTACTTTTACCATTATCAGTATGGATGACTGGTTTAAGGTGGTGAAGTAATCCCTTTAGCTGTGAGCAGATAGCTCTTGACAACCCATAGCCTTTTGATAAAAGCATGGGTCCTCCTCAGTTAGGAAACTTAGATGAGACTCAAGGCTTTTATATTATTTGTCTCAAATGCATGGTTGTGTTATGCTGGTTTATGTATGCATTTTTCAATCCCTGAAAGGGGGGGGGGGATTCCAATGCAGCAGTTTCCCCAGGATCATCATGTCCTGCCTGGAGCACAGCATACACTTCAGGGCCAATCTGTTAGATTTATTAACATCTCTTCTCTAATGATACATCTAGCATTCACCATCACCTAGAAATAAAAGAACTATAATAATACTGTGCAATCCTGTTATTATAAGAATGAAGGAACAAACGAAATATTGCTAAAAGGAAAATAACACAAACTTCAGCAATAGTAAAGCGCAAGGTCATTTCTTCCATTTTGCCACCATACCTGTACTTATATAAAATGCAACATCGAAGATTATACAGTACGACCGTTCCCAGGAGTTTTTGCCAACCTCATAAAACCTGCGACCACCAGGTATCAGAAAGTTCCAAGATTATGGATTCATTCAGCTCTGTCTCAGCAACAAAGGTTTACTGCAACGATGATAGTATCAGCAATTAGTAAATTTAAAGTAAAGTCAATGAATGGATCAAGTCAACTTTTAGCTTAGCTTTTAGATTTGCCTTCAAGTTGTGAGGACAACTCTATCTTTCGACTGTGATGTTCCCACGACAGGATAAAATTTGTGAACTGTTTCAGAATTTAGACAGTGATTCCTATTTTAAAGGATTTGAATGACTTTTGTACCAGTAAGTTTATTTCCTGTTACTGTTAGGCTTATTTGAATGTATTCTATGTTACTGTTTTTGTGTTTCTACCGGTAATAATTTTAATACAATTTTATTGTGCATACATATTAAAGCCTATGCATTACATAGTGATTTTTCCTTAAATCAATAGTGGAAAAAAAATTCTTAGCTTATATTCGAAAATCTACGGTGTGTTTGGAAATTTGACACCTATGACATACTTAGAAAGAAGACTGGTTCTATTCTTTTCACCCTGTGGATCTCACCAATGGCCCACTGGACAAACCACCCATATAACAGAAAACCTTAGTAGATGAAATGCTGTTATATTGAGGTTATCTTCTTTTAGAAGCTTCATGGCACATCATCTATACAATTATGCTTATTATGCTGTTATTTTGTTGTTGAAATGTGTTTCATGTTTACTTGAATATATGTATGCACCCTCTGTGGTTGGGAGGGAGCCAGAGGTGTACTGTGCAGCACTGTGGAGGAGGAAACTGACAGCACTGTTTTTCCCTATGACTGAGACCCATCATAGAGGCACAGTGACTCAGGACATGACAATCCTTTTGACTTGAACATTGGTTGCATGCCTGGAGCAATAGATAAGTTCGGCATAACCAGTAGTCAATTGGTGGTGGGGAATGAGCACAGTGAACCCTATCTTGGCTGCAGTGCATAAGTTGAAACTTACCTTCCTGGGGGTGCGATAGTTATTCTCTGGCCTGGGGTGGGCCGAAATTCCACAGACTTGCCAGCAATATAATTCCATTTAATGGCATTGGGTCAAAGGGCATGAGCCCATGGACCGCTGGATCAGCAACCAACCAACCAACCATTCTTTTCACCCTGGACTAGAAGACTCCAGAAAGAAGCAAAGAATAGTAGTTCTACATGCTGGGCATGCCATAAGAGGCATACAACAAATTTTTGGAATGGAATTGATCACACTATCCCATATTTCTACACAGAAGTCATCATACTTATTTCTCTTCTTCTTTTGTTCACTTGAAACATGTCTATATTTGTAATTCTGTCTCCTGAATAAAACTCACTGTCTTTTGTAGTTCATACAGTGGTGCATAGAGCTTTGATTCCAGTGTTGTTTCCTATGGCCAATATGTCTGCTGTAGCGTTTCATAATTAGAACACTCCTGAAGTATATGTTTGGCACTCTGTGCTGCCTGTCCACATGACCATGTTGCCAATCTTGAACTTTATGTACATGTGCCTGTGGAGTTGGTTGTCTCCCATTCTGAGGCATAGAATTACACCTTCTTCTGATCTGTTCATATTGTGATAGTCTTCTTGTATTGGTGTTTGTGGCATAGAACAAATTTGTACAATATAACACCCAAATTTTTATATTTATTTATAGGGCTCCATTACATAGAATGTTTCTCATTGAAATATAACTTTGGTTTGTACTATCCTAATCTTTATTTCATTGAAGCATCTGCCATCTGATTGTAAGAATTATTGCTCTTTTAAATATATATCCATTTCAGATTAGTTGTAGTATTTGTTCATTCTATGTGATATTTTTATCCATTAAAAATATAAATGTTCTTTTGATTTATAATGTCAATAATTTGTCAACATGTGTTTCATCTTAGGTGTCAGTACGACCACTTGAACACACTCAGTATGAACGGTTCATATTATCAGCATATCCCTATTATGCAAGTGCATTTTCTATGATGGCTGGTGTATTTTTGTTAAGTCTTGTATTTCTACATTACAAGGATGATTCAAAAGACAAAAAGGAGTAGTGTATTAGGTATATATAGTGCAATGTTTGTTGTGTTAAATATTCAAAACATTTCATTTGTTTTATATTTTGGCTGGAATTTTATGTGAGACTGAGTCTATTTTAACATTGATCTTTGCCGTTATTTTGTTTAGTGGCTATATCTGTTATTTTTAGTTATAATCTTTGTTTGAATGTTGTACACGTCAACACAGAGATCGTTTCCAGATCAGACTTGAAAAATTCATTATTATCTCTCTTAAAATTCATGATCCTCCCTTCTGTGTTCGTGCCAGGAAAGTGGTAGGGAGGAGACATTTTGTTAACATGTCATCATTCATTGTGCATTTGTTCCAGCAAAATATTTTCATGTTTGTATGTTTGCATATAATGTCAATTTTATTATTATATTAGTCAATATTTGATGTTGGATGCTGAAATGAATGTTATACAAGCTGTGAGAATGAAAGAGAAGCAAATAAAAAATATTTAAAATGACACCATGTACAGTTTTTCTTGTTGTAGATTGATTGTTTGCTTATATAACTATTAGTCTGCGACTCTAGTCTGACATGTCTTTTGCCAGAGACTCTCTCATTAACTTGTGTCTGCTATAAAGTAAATCCAGGAATAGGGTAATAAAGTTTTGCTAATAACTAGAGACACACATGATAACATACACAAATCGTCATTTCAAACAAAAGAGCCTTTTTATAAGACAACAATTAAAACATATAACAGAAAATGAACAGTAATGACATCAACGGTCACATTGGTATGTGTAGTATAGATTGACTGTGATGCATGATGTGTAGCATCAAGTTGAAATGACACCGGACAATGAAAATACAAATATGTGACACGAAACAGAAACTATGGATCAAAAGAGGTGAAATGACACCGGACAAGGAAATACAAAAATGACCACAAACATGTGACACCAAACAAACAGAAACTATGGATCGATTAGAGTTATACACGAGACAGGCGCTCATTAATGTCCTCAGGTTTAAGAGTGCCATATTGGTAAATGTAGCGGTTCTCAAGTGCCAGACAGGTCCAGTCGTCAGAGAAGCACGACTTAATGGCCATAACCTGAATGGCCCGTGCCATTGAAGTGGACTTTTTAAGTTGGTCCACATTGACTTTACTTCTCATGTTTGCAACAAACATATTATGACAGTACAATATAAACAATGCAAATAATGAGACTGAAGTAATTTTCCTTGTCTCAAAATAGCAATCTGTCCTGAGGTCTCAAGAGAGAACAATGGCAGTTAGTTGAATTTACAACACATTTGATTTCAGCAATATTACCAAAAGAAAACTACACAGCAGAGATAATAGCAATCAAGAAAGCTTTGAATAAAATCATTATGGACTTCGAGAATGGAACTACTCCACCTGAAGATAATCATCTACTCAAAATCAACACTTCAGGCCCTGGAGAACAAAAAGACACCACCAGGTTGCAACATCAACAGAAAAATAGACCAGCTATCCACATCATACGGCACAGAAGTCATCCTCCAATGGATACCTGGCCATGCCGGTGTCCCTGGAAATGAAGCAATTGATAAACTATCTAAGAGAGGTGCCGTCTGCCCCTCCCCCCAATCCCCTCTAAAAATGTCCCTACAAACAAATCTTAAAAAACAACTACAGACAAGAATAGCTATGACAGTGTGCCATCTCAAAGATTGGATGCTCACTATATGAACACCAACAGAAACCCAACCCAATGGACCCTCTAAAACAATTCAAGAGAGCAAACCAGAGTCTCACATTCCAACTAAGAACAGACCACACCCAAGTTCACCATTAGTAATTGTTTTTACAATTAACATAATTTCTCTCCTGCAGAAGAGTTCTTTTTTGAAAATGTGTGTTATTGTTGGTACCCTTTTCTGAAAGTGCAATAACTTTTTTTGTTGTTACAGATATTTAAATAATATTTGTACATATAAATAAAGATTTGAATTCTGCATATATTGGTGTACGTTTTGTTTGTGCGTGTGATACGAGACATATGATAAAGTGGAAAAGACATTTCTTTCACAAAAAACAAATTATAATGAAAAAATAATAATACAAAATTACTTAACCTTTTTTCTTTAAATTTCTTTTAGTGGCAACACTGTGGCATGACCTAATTTTGCAGTATTTATGTTGTTTCATTGACAAAATAAAAAAATTTTACTTGGGAAAATGACTGAACCTTATAGATTTGTCATAAAATCGTTCTCTGAAGCTAGATGTAGTCCAAAACTGTAACGCTCCAAAAGTTATTTAGCCTCTACATACAGAAATAAACGTGGTTGACTATAAAATACTGTGAAAACTAACTAACCCCATGAATTCATTCGAATCACAATCCATTATGATTTTATTGAAAATACCTTAAAGCAAAAGTTTCTGAAACCTGATTCACTTTCATGGTGCGCGCCGACTTAGTGATGTGGACAGATGTAATTGAGTTTTATATTACAATGCTATAGATACTTTCATGTTCATAAACTGTCAAAAAAAGGGAGTCAAATGGAATAGCTAGCTAGTATTGGTCAAATCTGGTTACTTAAACATGTTATTTTCAAGTATTAAGAGAGCAATAGAGAGTCCCTAGCGACAGGCGGATCCATCAGCCTTAACCGTTCAGAATATGCTAATACTATAGGCGTAACCATGTGCCTAAAGCGGGCTTAACTTTAATAAACACCTGAACAAAATAAATCCATTATATGAACCAAATTGCAAACACTAACGCACAAGAGGAGACTGTCGAACACCTACTACTACAGTGCCCAAAACTAACAGACACCCAACAAGAACTACTACCACTGCTTCAACTATAGACAACAGACTGAGGAGAACCTGTGCATTTGGCAGAAGCGTTATTGGCATAAGGGATTGAATCATCACCACCAAAAAAGAAATTTAATTTGATGATAGAACACTAAGGGATTATGAGTCTCCTGTGCCAGGTGAACACTAAGGGATTATGAGTCTCCTGTGCCAGGTGAACACTAAGGGATTATGAGTCTCCTGTGCCAGGTGAACACTAAGGGATTATGAGTCTCCTGTGCCAGGTGAACACTAAGGGATTATGAGTCTCCTGTGCCAGGTGAACACTAAGGGATTATGAGTCTCCTGTGCCAGGTGAACACTAAGGGATTATGAGTCTCCTGTGCCAGGTGAACACTAAGGGATTATGAGTCTCCTGTGCCAGGTGAACACTAAGGGATTATGAGTCTCCTGTGCCAGGTGAACACTAAGGGATTATGAGTCTCCTGTGCCAGGTGAACACTAAGGGATTATGAGTCTCCTGTGCCAGGTGAACACTAAGGGATTATGAGTCTCCTGTGCCAGGTGAACACTAAGGGATTATGAGTCTCCTGTGCCAGGTGAACACTAAGGGATTATGAGTCTCCTGTGCCAGGTGAACACTAAGGGATTATGAGTCTCCTGTGCCAGGTGAACACTAAGGGATTATGAGTCTCCTGTGCCAGGTGAACACTAAGGGATTATGAGTCTCCTGTGCCAGGTGAACACTAAGGGATTATGAGTCTCCTGTGCCAGGTGAACACTAAGGGATTATGAGTCTCCTGTGCCAGGTGAACACTAAGGGATTATGAGTCTCCTGTGCCAGGTGAACACTAAGGGATTATGAGTCTCCTGTGCCAGGTGAACACTAAGGGATTATGAGTCTCCTGTGCCAGGTGATGGAGTTTTACTTTCAGATCCAGATTAGTGTTTCTCCTATATTATTTTTTATACGGAAGTCTTCCTGAGAACTTTCTATTCCTAGATGATTTTGATTTAAGGCTCATTGTCGCCTTAGGCAGAAATGACACAAGCTGGACAGTCTTCTGCTCCGAAGGAGTCTTTGCCATGAGTTTCTTACAATTGAGGTATATTGCAGATATATGGGTTGATTCCTTCCCAGCAGTCCATGCATGTCTGCATCAGGCTTCATTACTGTTGAAGATACATGTCAACTGCACACATATGGTATGACTTGCATAGTAGGTGGCTCTGTTACTATACTCTGCTTCTCTCTTGGACTTCAGTATCATATAGGCAGTACATAGATGTTTATATTTTTTTAAATATTAACATTTCTCAAAACAAATGAAGCGCAAAGATGTGTCGCTCCATTGGCACAAATAAAACGGTGACAACACATCTCCATTCTCCGGACTACATTTTGCTAGAAATATAGGACCATTGTCCAGATACAAGAGATATCCAGTGGGATTTTGAGACTGAATGGGAGAAAACATTTAAAATGTCAAATAAATTCCTTTATAGTAAATCTTGCTATGACAAATTTCCCTATTTAACATTTTTCAAAATTCCCAATTATATTTAGTCTTTATTATTTTGTATTTATAGTGAATTTCTGTTATTACATAAACATTTCATTGGTTCTGACCAAATTGTTATAATGGGATTTGACTGCTTGCTGAACATCAAAATGTGAGAAAATTGGTGAAATACTAGGGTAAAGTTTTATATATAAATATATATGTGTGCAAAATGGCTTTTCAACATATACCGGTATATATATATATATGCCAAAACATTGATCCTGATGTGGCAATCAAGCACAGTGTTCTTAAGATATTTGCTGTACCAGTATGTAACCAGGGGGAGAATTAATGATTTATATCTACTGAAAAGGTGGCAGTTACACTCTGGACATCTCATAGGAGTTCTGTCTCTCTCTGCAGATTGCGAATGAATATGTATGCTGATAACTCCCAAAGCCCATTGACTGCACATCTTTATTATCCCCCCCCTTGTCATCCTCTACCATCTCAATGTCTCCATTTTCTTTCTCCTATCCCCCCTTGTCATCCTCTGCTATCTCACTGTTTCTGTTTTCTTTCTCCTATACCCCTTGTCATCCTCTACTATCTCACTGTTTCTGTTTTCTTTCTCCTATCCCCCCTTGTCATCCTCTACTATCTCACTGTTTCTGTTTTCTTTCTCCTATCCCCCCTTGTCATCCTCTACTATCTCACTGTTTCTGTTTTCTTTCTCCTTCCCACCTCCCCCCTCCCACACAAGTTCTTTTCATTTCATAACATCATCCACCGTGGTGGTCTTGTGCAAAAGACAAATAAATAGGAAATCAATTGTCCTGATATGTCCTCTTTAGGGCAGTCTACCAGCTCTCTCATCTTCAGGACAAAATATCCACTTCAAGTCCTACCAGGCATGAAAGCTCAACATACTCCATCCATTCTGAATCATGTGGGTCATTGAGTGAGTCTTACACATTAGCATCTAACTACCATTGTTTCAGAGGCCCAATTTAGGCCACAATAATTGCTTTGATCTCCATTCTCATACTGGAAGCTGCCATACTATACACTCCACACCTTTCAGTAATGACTCTACTTGTACATCATAAAATGATAAAGAATCCTCAGCCTGATCTTGAACCCCATTTTGTGGACTCATGTTTCCAGTGTACCACTCCCTGCATTACCTGCCAAGTGTGATTATAACTTTACAGATCTTCAGCTCTTAATACATTCCTCCTCTTTAAATATTTCATCAAGTGTCGTCTATGAAATCATTTTCTCCACACCTTCCACCATGTTACACCTTGATGACATTTTGTAACTAATTATAGACGTGGTGTTTCCATGATGGTATTTTGTCACATTTTAAAACATTTACAATAATTTACCCATTCTCGTGCATGTCTGGTTGTGATCGTAATTTTAGCATGTTTTTCTTCATCATAATAAGGACATGACACTCAGACATTATGCAACTGATGTGAGAGGAGTCCTAAGCCACAATCTATCACTGGAAAGAACAGAACACGCAATCTCTATTCTAGACTCAAGCCACCATTGGTTTTAAAAAGATTTTAGTAAGGTGTGCGGTGTTCGTTTCGTCCATTGTCATTAGACAGTCTGCGAGCACACCCATTTAAAAACTTTGGTTACTGCCAAAATCTCCATTGTCATGCTGCTTGTCGTCTGTGCGAATGCACCACATTCCTCTCCGGTGGTCCCCCCCCCCCACCTATGAGCCGTGAAGGCCCAAGCACCACTATGTGTGTCAACCGACCTATCCGTATATATAATCATATCACATCATCTGTGCAATGAATGAATGTTTATAATTTGAGCGAGGTAATACATAGCGAGGTAATTTCATCACAGATGTTATCAGAAAACGCCGTTGGTCCTACATAGGGCATGTCCTACGCGCAGACACCAACAGAATACACCACAAATCTCTTGAATGGATACCTACAGGCACAAGAGCAAGGGGTAGACCAAAAGAAGCACTCAGAAGAACAATACTTAGAGAAAGTAAAACAACCAATATTCATACTATTCAAGAACTGCACAGAATAGCTTTGAGCAGACAGAATTAACCTCTGCCCTATGCGCTAACTTGAAAATGGAAGCGCAAAAGGAAAATTAATGAATACATAAGCATAATACAAATCTATAGCAGGTTATATATTTCAAAATTCAGCATGCATTTAGTAGTTTATACACAATTTTTAAAATGGCCATTTTTACTATCAATGATAAAAATGAAAATCTTCCTGTTGTATAGGCAGGCATAGGTTAAACCGTTCGTTCTGTGCTCAAGATGTCATGGGATTAAATCCCGCTTGTAATATCTTGTTCATAAAACATACTTTTTTAGGGATCCTCTGGGATTATCGCTTGAATTTACAGAGTTACGTGCTGTGAATGGTACTCTCGGCAGGCGTCGTGCCGCTTCGTTGAGGGGCGGAGTACATATGGGGATAGCCCGAGTACAATTAAGTCAATTCTCTGCGCATATTTAGTCCTTACCATCGATAAAGTATAAGAACTGTGCTTTTCTGGTCTTCGACTGGTAATTTTTCAAAATGTTGATTGGTAACTATGATCCTGATACTCTGTGCCCTGGCTCCACAACGCGACGGATTGGATAAATATACCTACCTCTTCGATAAAACAATATGCATAATATTCATGTCATTGATCAGCAATGCCTAGGTGATGTAACATACCTCGCAGTCTGAGTGTACAGAAAAGGGGGGGGGGGTATTAATTTCAGTTAGCTTTGTGTAAAAATAAAAAACATGACCATCAAATGAGAAATATACAAATAAAGATCGATATGCCCTATTACACTTTTGGCCGCCATTTTTTTATTAATAATTTTTAGCCGCCATTTTATTAATTAAATTTTTTTTACCATTTGTAGCTGTGTCACTATTTTGTATATGCAAATCATTAGATATAATGACAACAATTGCAGACGTTATTTAGAAAACATATCACATACTTCACTAAGAAAAATGTCATTCTGAATACAGAAAGTTACTTTCTGAATAGATAGGCCTAGACTATAGGCCTATGTTCGATTGGAACGCGTTATAGGTAAAGGTCCAAGTCATTTCCCATGTATGCCCTGCGGTCTATATCACCTATTTTGGCTGATCCAAGTTTTTCAGTGATCATTACTTATAATTTGGGTCGTCAGCTAATGAAATCAAAATCATCGTTCAATCAAAAGTCAGCCACTTCTTCTTTCGTTCGCCTGGAAGATGCCTATATCTTTTTGTTTCTTATAGGGGCCTATATATAACTGTAGGTCCATTTAGTTGACTCCAAGTTGGCATCGTTACTTATGAAGTTCACTTTACTTCTGAAGTTCACTTTACTTCTGAAGTTCATTTGCTTTCCTAACTCGATCAATCCACATCCCGTAGAAACCTTGTAGACTCACGTTGCGAAGAGATTGGTATCTGTTGACCTAGCTCCTGGGAGACTATAGTTCTTGATCGCTCAGCTTGGCACACCCAGATCACTGCTAGCATCACTAAATTTGAAAAAGAAAGAACACTGCGGGCAATTTACAAGCTACAAAAGTGGAAGGACAAATACGAAAACTCTCCTACTCCAAACCCTATACACTCCTGCATGCACTGCAATAGAACTTTCCTGGCAGGAATTGGACTCATCGGGCATCTACGAACTCACAAACCATATTAGACATTCACAAATGTTCTGTTGTTTTTCTTCTTGTTCATCACATTTATTGCTTTTCATGTCATGCTCATCTTCGCTTGCGAAGGAGGAACACCATCATCATCTTTTGACCACGTTCAAAGTCTCATCTACTAAAGTCTGATTTCAATCAATAATCCTTGGTCTTCATAAATGGTTTGTTCATTTAGGAATATGTTGAAGAAGGGTTACATCAGCGTGATCTTTTCCACAAGTTTTTCTTTACCGCACTAATACATTCAAAATCGTTCTACTTATCTGATTTTGCTTGATGAAGAAAGCAAGAGGGAAAAGAAGCACTTACACTAGTCTCTTGTCAATTATAGACTGATGGACTTATCATTCATCCTTCAAAATTAAGTTATTTGACTGTTCTCGTTATTTTCGTTAGCTGTCGACACAAAATATATACACGATGACATGAAAATCACGGGAAAAGTCAAATAGTATACCACTTGATAGATGCAAGCAGATGAGTTCACAGGATTGTAAGATTGACGAGAGACTCGAACTTATTCTCTCTGCCTGCACGAATTATAATTTCATATTGTCTTTGATATCATCTGTCAATCTCCTTCTAGGTCTACCACTTCTTCTACTTCCCGATACTCTGCCCTCTAAGATGCGTCTTTCTATGCCATTCTGTCTTTTTATATGTCCGAAATATTTCACTTTTCTATGTAAAATTGTATTCGCCATCCATCTTTCCTCTATATTCAGCATACTTAAAACCTCACTGTTCCTTATCTTTTCTGTCCAAAAATTTCTTAATACAGTACTGCCCTATAACACTTCAGTTCGAATGCTGATATTCTTTTTGCCGTTGTTCTATGTATAGTCCAAATCTCGCAGCCGTATGTTGCAACTGGGAGAATTTATGATCTAAGAAGTATAACTTTCGATTTGAACGTACATTAGGAATCGTAAACAAATAATCTAAGAATACACAACATGTACGTCTTGTTGTGACACGCACATTCAAAGATGTACATACTTCGAGAGCAGTTGAAATGAACTGCTCACTTTTCAACTGTTGCTTCTAGATGTTTGAGATGATAAAGCCAATCGGCTCGAGCTAATGGAGAATATGCTTCCCCTTCTTCTCTGTTTTAGTAAGTTCTTGGCTTTTTGTAGAAAGTCTTTGTAAAGTCCAAACACACGTCGGTTGCAGACAAATGCGATGAAGATGAAGAAACCCTGAGATGTATTAAAGATGATGAAGAGAACTGCAAGAAAGTGGACAATGGCGCATGCTGTAAAAGTAGGGGGTTTAACGAATGAGCTCAGTATAGACGAACTCAATCCGAAAACCCAGGTAAACCCCATTACAGTGGACATCTTAACATATAGCATGACTTCTGAGTGGTCAGTTAACTTCTGGAAGGATGAGTTGCTGTGTCTGGACGTTAGACTCTTTTTGGCAATCTTCGCAGTCTTGGATATGCTCATAATTGTTTTGGAGAATAAGATGCAGTTAATCAGGAAGATTGCCAGAATGATATCACCAAAAGCAAGAAGGGCAGCTAATGGCTGAGTAATCCAGCATGAGTGGATCTGATGTTCGTCTGTGATTGATGTGTTGTTAATGGCAATAGCATACTCTTGGGATGGTAACGAACAGTTGTAACTGCTCAAATCGGGGATCGATGATTCGTCTCCATAACCAATTGAGGCATTATGAAAAAGATTTGAAAAGTCGATGAACACGCACATAGAAATGATTATGAAAGGCATACCCCAAGCATAGAGAGCATATCTATGGAAATATTTACTTCTCTCTCTTATGTGGGTCATCATGACCGGGTTTGTGAATGTCTTGTACACATCGTAGCTCATAACGTTCATCCAAAAGTGAGCTGCTAGCAATGAGTAATGCAAACTGATGGCTACAGTCTGGCATAACCAATGTCTGTTTTCCCCGATGCCTTCAGAGAAGATTATTTGTGCAACAAGTAGGCAGACTGTCAAATTCATAATGTTTAGTCCCGGTAGATTTCTTAAACTTGGAAACAAGAGGTAAGTTAAGATCACACATAATAGAGCAAACGTTGAGACTCGTCCTAGAACAAGAGTCATGTGACCCTCAACCCTCAAAGCTTCCTCGAAATCACTACCGCAACCATAATCAACTATCACAAAATGCGGATGCAGCGTCTTGTCCTGATCACTAAATGTTGGAGGCACACATATTTGAAGGCATCCCGTTGTCTCATTCTGAACCCTATAATTGAATATATCATACTCTTTACCTTCAAACATTATAGATCTATTTGGGCCTAGGACGTGGTATTCCTCCTTTGCCAGATCAATCATGTTGCATTCTGTCTGGTTAATTCTAGGCATAAAGCACACGAAAGCGTACTGCAGCACATTTGTAACATTCGTCTGTTCCGCATTATTGTTTCCACTCAATAAAATGTACAAATCGAAATAGCCAACACTGACATAGGAATTGGTGTTGTTGACATACATCACTGTAACATTGTTCATATTCATCATCATAAACTCATTATCATACACCATATACTCAAATCCCCACGGACAGAACTGCTTGTCATCGTCCATCTTATCTCTATCATCATCAACTGCAACCACGTCAACATTATTACCGTTTAGTTTCAGTGTGAATTGCTGCTCGAAGATCAAATTATCGATTTGTTGTAATAAACTTTGCGATCCTGCTTCCTTAGATAGAGGATCATCTGGTGGAACAAGAACAAACGATACACGCATGACCATGCTCTGTTCTAGAAGATTCTCGATACTTTCTGAGTTTCTTGTCAGTAAACAAATCCTTTCGTTTTGCTCGTTAACAGGGGCCGAGATATACAAATCTAAATTTTCATTTTGTGACCGAAATTGGTAAGGAAAAAAGTTCCCATACCGAGTTTGCACCAAAGCTCCGTGATATTTTAACGCTTGTTGACGTAACTTTTTATTTATAAATAAATTATATCTGCTTAAATTTGAACTAAAAATCCCCATGATACCAAAGTCACTACTAGTAAAAGAATTTTGTTCTGTCGTCTTTCCAACACTATGACCTGCTGGTTTATGTCTGTTATTGGTCGCATGTCCTGAATTGGTTTGGTATTCGCTTTGGTCGTCAATATGTCTATGGTATTTAGTATATCGTGATTTCAAACTTACATCAGTTGGTTTCACCTTATAAATACCTCTCTGTTCTAGTTCACTCACTTTATTGTTTAAAATGAGTGTATTGTTTGTGATTATAGTTCCATTGTCGCTACCGTCTGACATACTGTAATTTTTTATGTCAGTATCGGCATATTTTATTATAGAATGTCCTGACTCTTCATCCGGTTTCCAAAATTCCGTTACACCAGAAAATCGACCGTTGGTCTCATTGTGTGAATGATGATGTGGGAACATGTTACTGTAATCCGCCTCTGTCAGTGTTGTCATCTGTAGAGCAGAGCCGTTGATTGTACCGAGTTCGTACGTAATATTCACATCTTTGATTCTTTCAACGCTAAAGTTCAGGTGTTCTGTAAAATCACAATATAAAAGAGGAAAGATAATGATAGTATAAATCATATACAACAATATTATATGAATATCAGACTATACGCAAAATAAAACTTTATAACAGTGCTTCTCAACTGTTTATCACATATGGCTCATTTTTACACACTTTTATTTTCGTGGCTCCTCTGCGATTTAACATTTAAAAAATAGCGTGTGTCAACTATTTTTCAAAACTTATGTTTATATTTCTTATTCAATTACGTCCAAATAATTACTATTATGTTTCTAAAACATAGATCTTTGACACTTAATTTCGATTTGTTTTGTACACAACCCTCAATAAAGCGCAATAGTCCCAGAGGTTCACGTCACCCACGTTGAGAACCACTGTTTTAGAATACTATAATAATAGATCATGTGCATTATTCGTATTACTTCCCTTCATTTAAATTGTAATAGGTACATGAACAGTTACGTACCCCTACAGAAGATATTACTAGTCAGGAGCAATACAATAAAACGGCAACATGGGGGTTGCTGTAACTCGTGACAAGTGTGGCAAATGCGGGACAATTCCCCTATATTGAATTTATTCTTACAGTAATTTTAATTATTATTTAGTTTTAATAAAGATCGATCTTCGTATTCTGTGTTTGTTCTTAAACTCCTACACATTTGCAGGATTTAGACCGGAGAACGAAATACGCGTAATGGTTTACAGTTCATAAATATGCGCCTTTCTGCCTGACACATCCGGCTTCAGCATGACTTCCGTTTAACTTTGACTCTTTGTGGAATGGACAAATCAACCTCACCCCCAAACCTCCTTAGGGGGTTGTCCATAAATTGCGTCAACAATTAGGGGATCTTTGAAGAGAGAGGTGCGGTTGATAACAGTTGACGTCAAAAATCTTTTCTATTTACCAAATAAGTTGCTTGAATTTTCTATATACCAAATAAGGTGCTTAAACTTGAAACATTTTCAAAACGTCTGAGAAAAATGTATTTAAACAAATTATTTTTCGGCTAAACAAAAATTCAGGAGGGGGGGGATTATACGTTCTGGACATATAATCAGGAGCGGGGTCTCTGAATTCTTGACAGTCTGGTGATAAGAGGGGATGGGAGTAAAAAAATGGCAAAAAATTAATTGTTCACGTAATTTAGTCCCTAGTCGTCTATTGCGACATGCATGACAGATCCTCTTTTCTCGTTCGTAGTTTAACAAGTCGTTTTTTTTTATACATGCTGCGGTATTTAAAAGCACATCAAGGCTCTCATACAGCTGGATATTCGTAGATATATGACTCTGTGAGCCAGTGTTCCTCCCTTAACTGGTTTACTGTTTGCAGGATATGTTCCGCCATCTGTGCTGCCTGTCCACATGGACACAGAGGTGATGGAACATGTCTTAGTCTATTCAAGTGGCTGTTTAGTATGTTGTGTCCAGTTCTGCTACGGAAGATAATAACCTGCTCAGCCCTGAAGATAGTTGTATTTTCGGTGGTCGACTTTCCTGAAAGGTTTGATGAGGGTCCTAATTTCATGGTAGATAATTTCTTAGACCTGTATTTCTGCAGAGCAGTTGGGGCAGAAGATTCCAGATGTTTCGGTCAACATGTGTGTTCATTTTCCTTGTCTTGATATTTTATGTACACTTCAGCACCTTCCCTCTTCATTGCTCTAGTTGTTGATTGATCAGTATATACTTGTATCCACGCTTCTCTGGAGTACATATTTTCAATCATGTTGCATACTATTGTTTTGTTCTATTTTGGAGAGTATTCAGCTCGTTTATAGTGTAGTGTAGTGTTTGTTGTGATTCTGGGTGAAATTTCGATATTGCTCCCACGGAAATGAAAAAAATTGTTGGTGTTATTTCTTGTGCTATGTCTGGTAGTATATGCTTGCATTGTCTGTTTACTTTTTTTTGATAGGTGAACAAAACTGCTTCTCTTCCGCCTTCCACTCATTGGCTATGTCACTGAAATTGGTCTTCATTGGGTGTACTGGCATGGTCTTATACTTTCTGCCTGGATCATGGTCATAAGTGTCCCGCCTGTATGGTAAGGGGATGATGCCTGGAATTTTCTCCATTTCATTTATTATCATCATGACACTTGTGATAAGACGAAGTCTGATTTTGTACCTTCTCCAGAGCTTTTAGATTGGCGTTGATTGCTGAAGTCCATGCTGTTGTTTCGTATTCTTGTA
This sequence comes from Meghimatium bilineatum, assembly GCA_034231615.1. Lineage (NCBI taxonomy): Eukaryota > Metazoa > Mollusca > Gastropoda > Stylommatophora > Philomycidae > Meghimatium > Meghimatium bilineatum. The sequence continues at coordinate 36,097,627 of CM067300.1, forward strand.
CTCGTCTAATTAATTACACCTGCATTTCTCTAGATTTCGTCTTTAAAGTTGGCTCATTGCCCCCTCTCCCCAATCTTATTCATGCTAATTTCCTCAGGATGGCAAGTTTCTTTCTTGTCTTTGCCTCTATTTCCTCAATGTGACGCCGCCACATAAATCTTGTACCTATTGTGGTACCCAGGAAATCCGGATTCTCTTTGAATACTTGTATTTCTAAGTTTTTTATCTCCATTTTTGTTTTGAAAGCTTGAAGAGCACTATTGAGGATTCTTCAACATTGATATTTACCATTCATTTTTCTGCACATTCTGCTGTTTTCTACTGCATTTTGTATTTTCTTGCTGGGGATTTTCAGATGCTCTTCTACACACTCTCCACCAAGTCATCAGCACACATGATGGCTTTTACACCGTGTGACAACTCACATATTAGATCATATATGTACACAAGAAACAGAGTTGGAGACAGTACTTAATCTTTGAGCAACACCATGTTTAAGGATAACTTTTTTTTGCTGTTGTGGCTTTCCATTGTGACTTTTGTACTTTCCGATTGTGTAGTAAGAATCGTTACCTCGAACTCATATTTCCACTGATTGTTTCTTTGCAACTTTACTATTAGTCCATCGTTCCAGACATTGTCAAACGATTTTGGACATCTGTCCATAGGGTGAAAACTTACTACTTTTCTTGAAACGCATTTTCAATGAGCTGGGACAGGAATATTATTTGGTCTTCTCTGCTGTTAAACTCTCTAAATCCAGATTGTTCTGGCACCAATAGCTTCTCTGATTTTAGTTAACATTTCAATCTTTTGTTGACCATCCTTACCATTGTCTTGCAGACGCAACTAGTTAGACTTATAGATCTGCAGCTGTCAGTTATTAGTTTATTCTCAAATTTCAGCAGATTATCAGGATGTAGTTTAAAGAATGGAATGTGTTGTGACATGGTTTACAGCTTAGCTGCGATGTATGCACGTTTCAGCATTATACATCCAAATTCATCAGGTCTTCTGGGTCACCATGACCATCTCTAGGATATAACACTACACCAAAACAGCATTGGTAATATCTTACAAGATGCATAACAGATAACAGTGTCGCTATTCTTTGCTCTTCTTTTTGAGACAAGACGACAGCATACGGATATTATATGTTTATACATTTTATATATTTGATACGTTTCAAGATGTTTATACATCTTATACGTTTTCTTATGGTCCATGCCGTGTGCAGTTGGTTATGTCTTTCCATAACTTTCTATTTCGTGTGCAGTCAATTATTTCCGATATCGAAGTTCTACAACATCATGATGTCCAACATCTTCTCTCTAGTTCTCAACGTGCTTGTTGTCATAATGCACTCCAAATTTCCTCCTGTTAGAACCGTAGATTAAGGAGTGTTGGGGTGTTCAAAACCCTAAAAAGAAGGTAAAAAAAACAACAAAAAACCCCAAATATACCACCCTTAGTGATGTTTCATAAAAAGAAAATCATCAAATTTTACATCAATAGATCGATCGTAACCCGATAACACGTGAATGAATTTATTTTAGGTATCCTCTCACCACTTTAAGAGATCAAATCCATGTCCCTGCCGCCTGTCTGATGGGTCCAAAGAATTAGGTCGATATTCTTCTAATACGAGTGAGAAACTCTCTGAAACATTTTATGTCAAAATATCTGTATTGCGCCTTTTATTTGTCCATTGTGTTCTCAACATTCTTCTATAAAAACCACATCCACTACTGTCTTCTATACAACTGTTGACTATTCTGTCGATTCTGCTATTCAGATTCGTTAGGCAGGTCATCTGGTACGTATGCGAGACCATTGCATGCCAAAGATACTTTTCTATGTTGAGTTGTAGAAGGGCATACGATCTTAAGGTGACTAAATGACTCGTTAAAGACTTCACTTAAAGCCTTTGTACTTGACCAAGATATATTGGAAGAAATTGCACAAAACAGTGTTAAATGGCGCTCTACAGTCAAAAAGGGTACGGCATCTCGCGAAAAGAGAAGTGCAACAGCGGAGAGTAGCTAGAAAGTCACGAGTAGACCAAAAATCATCTACAGTGGAAATCCCCATTTCCGAACTGTCCAATGACATTTGCGGCAAGAATATGGCTTATTAGCCATATTTAATTTGTAGCCTATCCTATTCAGAACGTGGCCATCAATCCAGCATTTTTTTGCTGTAGTGATTTTCTAGGCAATATAAATACGTTTAGTAATTTGCCATTGCTTTCTGAACGGTACGGATGCTCAATAGCCTGTGGCGAGGATCGAACTCGGTACCTTGGCCGTCACAGACGCGCTCTGTACCACTCCGTCACAGAGCCGGACCATATATCATTAGTCATATACGATCACATAATCAAGCACATTACTCGAACTGAATTTCAATAGTGGATGTAACAAATGACCACCAGAATTAGTTCTATATAACTTGTAAGAACTCTTTCTCGACTCATTTGTCGAAGTTATATTACATATGATGTCTTTAATCTTGTGACAGGTTACCCTTGCCTGGAATATTATATATTTGAAGTCTTTAATACATTTTTATCTCCTATTATCAAGACATTTGAATAGTTAAATAAAAGCGTGGAACCGTTGTTTACGCTATGGATATTTGATAATTCTTACCGGCAATTTGAGGAATAATGTCCGGTTCTGCGTCTTTGAACTTCATAACAAGAAAATCTCCGAATGTGATGTTGACCTGAAGAGTTACAATATTCACAGTACGAAGCTGCGATAAGTCCGTAATACCCTGGTACTTAAAAAAGAAAAGAAATATTTACACTGATGTATTATGTTACGGACAATCATTTAAACCTTCAATTGTTACTATATTGTCTATCTCCAGGTGGTGTTGTCGTAGTTTCCACACTTGTCGTTGAGCGTAGAGTTTGTTAAGGAGATGTAGTCTTTTTTACAGAACAGGTGTGTTGCTCTGGTTGAGGTGTAGTTATGCGTGTTCAGGATTGTCTTGATGTTGTTTATCAATCTTATGTCTGCCCTTAGCTCTGTATCCTGATTCCAACTTGTTGTAAGCTCTTGTGGGAAGTTGATCATTCATCCTAATAAGATTTCCAAACCATTTTATCTGTTGTTTCTCTATAGATTCTATGCATGATACGATACCTGTTATCTTTCTGATGTTCTCACTGCGCATTTTGTCGAGTCTGGTGACTTCAATAGCCTTCCTTAGACATTTCATTTCATAAGTTTTGATCTTTCTCTTATGTCTAGATGTCAGTTACCAAGTCTGGCATTGATTGGTAGCATAGTGTTCGTAAAGATGCTCTTGATCATTTGTTTCTTTACTTCCATATTGATTTTTGGGTGCAATAGCAAAGGTGATTACTATTGCTACTAATTATGATAAGTTATTGTCACACATGTTACTTTCCAGAAGAATTTTTATTTCTTCTTCTTCTTCAGCGTTCATTCTCAAACTCCCACTGGATATCTCTTGTATCAGGACCATGGTCCCATTAGATTTCCAGAAGGATGTAGTCCAGAGAAAGGAAATGCGTTGTGTCGCCGTTTTATTTGCGCCAATGGCCCGACACATCCGTCTTCGGCGGAATTTTTATTTCAGTCACAAATTATCCGAATATTATGTCTTTCAGTCATATATAGTCCGAATATTATGTCATTCAGTCACACATAATCCTAATAGTATGTCTTTCAGTCACATATAATCCTAATATTGTCTTTCAGTCACACATAATCCTAATATTATCTTTCAGTCACACATAATCCTAATATTATCTTTCAGTCACACATAATCCTAATAGTATGGCTTGCAGTCACACATAATCCTAATATTATGTCTTTCAGTCACACATAATCCTAATATTATGTCTTTCAGTCACACATAATCCTAATATTATGTCTTTCAGTCACACATAATCCTAATATTATGTCTTTCAGTCACACATAATCCTAATATTATGTCTTTCAGTCACATATAATCATAATATTATGTCTTTCAGTCACACATAATCCTACTATTATGTCTTTCAGAGACAAATAATCCCAATAATATGTATTTCAGTCACACAAAGGTAGTTTATGGCGTCAAGGACAACACCTGATACCCATACACCCAATAGCCAACTGGCGCCCACAATGTGTTTTTTAAAAAGGTTATATATATTAAATATATTTAGTATAGCAAGAGAAAACATTATGTAACTGTCTCATTAATAGAAATGGATACACGGTGGATACATCCGTTTACAGCCCCGATAGCAGGTTCGACTGGTTGTGGAAAAACGGTATTTGTCAAAGAGTTTCTAAAACATATGGGTAAAATGGTGGGTCATGTTCCAGATGAAATTATCTGATTATATGGTGAGTAGCAGACATCGTATGAGAATATGTCAGGTGTTCAATTTATTGAGGGGTTACCAGACATGAAACAATGGAAGAGTGATAGGAAAAGATTGTTGGTGCTTGATGATTTGATGAATGAAAAAGATGATCGAGTGACCAAACTGTTCACTAAAGGTAGTTATCATAGGAACCTGAGTGCAATGTACATTGTACATAATCGTATTAGTAAAAACAAGGAACAACGAACAATTAGTTTCAACTATATTATATCGTCCTTTTCAAGAATCCCAGAGATGGTTCACAAATTATATATTTAGCTAAACAAATGTACCCAGGGCAGAGCGCCTATGTAGAAGGAAGTCTTAAAGACGCAACATCAGCACATCAAGATTATTTGCTGATTAATCTCCGACAGACAACACCGGATCATCTGAGACTAAGATGTCATATTTTTCCCTGAAGAGTATCAAGTAGTCTACGTACGAAAATAAAATGTCTGAAACTGTGAAGAGGCACAGTGCCATGTTAAAAGTCATGGGTAGGGCAAAACCCTCTGAAGTGAAATAGACAATTAAAAACTGCATCTCCAGATCTCATACGTATCCTATGCGAATGTTCCCTCAACATCTTAAAAATGAATGTTCGACTTACATCGCATCAGAAGAAACGATTGTTTCGTTATAAGAGTAATCCCAGAGCACTCGCTCAGGAAAAAAAAACCACTGTAGAAAGGAGGAAACATATTCTTCAACAAGGTGTTTTCATAGGTGTGTTACTGAAACCTGTCCTGAGTGTGTTAGGTGGTATCCTGTGTGTCTAAGAATGGAAAAGAAAATGATGTTAATTGATCCTCGGCTGTTAGAAACTCTAACAAAAAGTAATTATACACCACCAGACATATTAACACAGACTCAATGCGTGACTTGGACCATCAAATGAGGCAGATCGTGGAACATGATGATGTACATATAGGTGATAAAGCCAGACTATCAGCAGACATTACAACAGTATTTGGCTTTTGATGGTAATATTGCCAACGCTAATGACGAAGACAACCTAAACAACCTCCTGAGCGAACTTCTTTTTGCAGACGATCAAGCAATAATATTAGCAACGAAATAACAACTAAAACAACATATAAATAGACTCCTCACAACATGTAGGGACTATAACATGAAGATAAACACAGAAATAAACTGAAGTAATGTAAGTATCTAAAACAGAAAGAAACATCACTATTCTAATCGATTATCAACAACTTAAATAGATGAAAGAATTAACTTATCTTGGAAGCATCATATATAATGGGAAAAACACCAAAGAAATCCAAAATAGATGCAACATAGCATACCGGATCTTGGGGCAGATATCTCCTATTTTCAAAAACAAATATGTGAGCATGAACATCTATGGCGGGGGTGGGGGTATGAAATATACATGTGATTGTTTATTGATAAGGTTGCTGATGTTGCACGTTTATCTCATGTCTTACTTATGACAGGACGAACGTTGATGTGTGTGTGATCTGATCTACTAGTTAAACTGCTTAATGCACTCCAATGTGAAAACACTCATATATGTATTATATATATATATATATATATAACTTTATTACTGATTGATCAGTTCTCAACATCTATATCAAGGTACACCATGAAGCAATATAATCTTCAAGTTCAATAATCAATGTGAACTTCAAGTTCAGCAACGAATATAATCATCATGTTCAACAAGTAATATAATCTTCTGTAAGCACTATAATCTTGCAGTTCAGCAAGATAATCTTCCAGTTTCAGCAATAATTATAAACTTCAAGTTCCGCAAGATAATCTTCAAGCTCAGCAATCAATACAAACTTGAACTTACTTCTTAACCTGTGGACCGCTTGAATTCAGAATATCGTCCACCTAACTGTGAGAAACTTCTCAACTGCACAATTATGTCTAGTGTTTCAAACCAGGGAAACTGCTAGACTCTGACTACGACGGTCCAAGCTAACTGTGGTCTTTCCGGTGAGCAAGTCCCAACTTCTCGACTTCTGACTTCTCTTTTGTGCTGTCCCTTTGAAGTCCTGCCCGAAGTCTTTTTGCCGAAGTCTGCCGTCTTGCAGTGGACTCCCTCTCACCGCTGGGATGAGCAACCAAAGAACACCTAATTCTCAGAAACTCAACCTGAAAACTAGAGAACATTCCTTTTACTAGCTCAAGACGTCCCTGTCCCTTTTTTGTGTCGAAGCATTTCATAGGTCTCTCCCGAGATCATCTCGCTACACAAGACAATACCATTTTATCTTGTGGCAATCTTACATCTAAGACGGCCCCCTCTCTATGCTTAATCGTATCAGAGAGTTTTCCCAAAATATGTTTCTAATTATAAATTTAATCAGTCTACAATCTATTTCATGGTATTCAATTCTACACCAAAAAGAAAATTAGCACCGGGAATTTATTTCCTTATTTAGAACAATCTCAGATTCACACCTCCGACGTTCTGTCCTTTCCATCTAACATTTCAGGCAAACTATGCTACTCTCATGCTAATAGATTTTCTCAGTCCTGTTTCTGTGTTGCCCTCCGATAATTGAATCTATAATACCTTGAATATAAAATTCTCCTTTATTCTGTTTCCCGGTGTGTCAGTTTCTTGATTGAATCCTATCTTCTTCTTCTTCAGCGTTCGCTCTCATATAACCACAACGAATATTTCGTGTGATTTCCCCCGTGAAATACGTTGTGCTGAAAGTTCCACAGAAGAACTGTGTTATTTGCACCTCGGTTGGCCACTTGTGGTCAGGACATCTGAGGTCCAGCACATCCGTTTTCGTCATGCCTTTAATTCAGGTAGGCTTCCATAGTCCGTGACAGCATGTCTATCTGTCGCCGGGCACGCTGGTGTGTAGTGCCATACGTAGTATTTTCTTAGTGATTAACCACAGGACCGTGGATTGTCGGCCTTTGCACGAAGTGGTGCTCAAAGTGGTACTCAAAGTAGTAAGCTCTCCCAAATCTTACTATTTAACATCAAAACAGCACTATATAAAACGATCGTCATACTATAATCACGTCTATGAGTCCGGTTCTGTGGCGAAGTGATACAGAGCGTGTCTGCGACGGCCAAGGTACTGAGTTAGGTCCCCACCACATGCATTTGAGCACCTGGACCGCTCAGATATGGCAAAATACTGAAGGCATTTATATTGCCTAGAAAATAACTACACTCAGAAAATGTTGGGTTGATGGCTACGGCCTGAATAGGGATATCACTATGCTACTAATGTCAAACGTGGACACTAACAACAGAATAAAAAGAAAACTTTTTACAACAGAAATGACTTGTTTACGTAGAATCTTCGGAGTAACAATAAGAGACAGGATCAGGAATTAAAACATCAGAAGCCTAACAAACACAATGGCAATCCTAGATTATATCATAAGACAGCAAATTAAGTGGTTTTTCCATGCTTCCAGACTACCATCTGACAGTGCCCCCTCTAAAGCATTACTATACAGACACGATGGATACAAAGTCAGGGGCAGACCTTGCAAACAAAGGATTACATAAATAAAAGAGTCAACGAAAACAAACATATATGAAGCACACAAAAAGCCATCTCCAGAGAACTCTTCTACCCCTGATGCTGCAAGGATAAAGGGGTTTAAAACGAAAAGAAAAAAGAAAGATAAGTAGTTACGTGCTATGAGTGGTACTTTATACAGTGGACGTGCTGCTTCGTTGAGACGGCTTAAATTATTAGGAAACCCAAGTACACTTAGGTCAATCCTCTATACTTCTTGAATTATTCTTTGAAGAAATACATGTCAAAACGGGCGGATTCAGTGAAAACTTTCGCCGCTGCATATTTTCCGGTTAAAGAATGTAGTAATGCTTTTTATGGACAAGGGGTATTAAGGCAGCTTTACTATAAATTCGCCATGACGTGCACAGATTAATTTAAAATATATTTACTTTTTAAAGCATGTTCTTAAATGCATATTCTTCTTTATTAATTGTTCGTATAATTATACGTTCGTTCAGACGGAGGTCTTATGATCGAAACGTCAACCCTTTTCTCCCTTACTTACTTTATTATCATTTATTTCATCATCGTTTCAATAGTAGTGAAAGGTATTTGTAACACTTATTTCCTTATTCATTATTGTCACACTCATAGCAGGTAACTCATTAGTGTAAAGTGATTATTTTCATATGAAGTCGACATAAAGTATAATCAGAGCGACAACTGAATTTCACTGGAATAATCAAATGATTCATTTTAGAAGTCTTTCTTCCAGTTATGCTGCAGTTCATCTAATGCCTACGATCTGTATCTAAGCATAAGACTTAGAACTGGCTATGCCAATCTAATGCGTCTCCCTGATACAAAACATTCATTCTTCACTCATATGTCTCTTGAAGTAGATATACTCGCAGGGCGGGACTTGTCTAATCACACCCTACATTATTTTTTATAGTTAAAAAACTATGATATAACCAAATTGAGCTACCGTCAATGGTTGAAAGTAGTGTACGGCACCATAGAAGATATTTTATTTACGTATACATACATTCAATATCACCAACCCAAATTTCGTTCACACATCTCACATTAAAGTCTGCTGCTACAAACGGGTTCACTAAAAGTAACCTATCCGACATAACTTCAAGATCAAATTATGTTCACACATTTCTCTCCTATAATAATATAAATAATTGAATCATATCCTGTGTATTGTATTGATATCCATCTATTGGTGACTTTGTAGGTACCACTAATACATCCAATCGTATGGCCAGTATAATGTGAAAGGGGTTTTGCTGTCTACCGAAATGACAAAGAGAAAGTGGTGGAAAATCTGCTGCTTATTCCGCAACAACATCCACCATGAGAATGGAAATATAGACAATAACAGCTACTCTCAGCTGACCACGCAACCACCAACATCTACAGTGTTTCGATCAGACTTCCAGAGTATGCTGCGCAAGATAGAAGGTGTATGATAAGAAAGGAATGAGTCATTCTTCTTAACAACACCAAAAGCATTACGTGGATCTACTATCTAGATTATGCTGGTGTTAGCGGGAACGAAAGAAATTATTAATTGGCAGACCAAGGTATAGTGTATGGCAAATCCATGAGAAAAGACGGTGCTGATGTAATTAAAGCAGCCATGTAAATACCACAAAACGACGACGCGGATGCTGAAAAGACAGTGTACATGTATAAAGAACAGTACTAATGGGAGAGATCAGCTGAGAGGGGAGGATGTGAGTCGAGACCTTCGACTGTAGAAGACCTCTGCACAGAATTAATAAATAATTTATTTGTTAGATTTTTCATTGTTGTCGTGATTTTTGTTCTTCCACTACTTCCACTTGGAGTCAAATTGCAAAAAAAAAACCAAGATCAACCAAGGAAATGTAAGTAAATAATCAAAATCGGTCTTTCAGGTCACGTTTATATTTCTTTACACAGGTCTTTAAACCGGAGATTGGTCATGAGTGATACTAGTTCCTAATAAAAAGTAAATCAATCAACCGCATCGCCAGTACAATGTGGACTGTGTGCTTTATAAGTTCGACCAAGTTAAGTCAGTAATAGAGGGATACTAAACACTTTACTCATGCTATGATTTATCACTTTACCACCACCAAGCTGATACACTCTCTCACGCTATAGTTTAACACACTAATCACTTTACCACCAACATTACACACTTCACTCACGCTATAGTTGAACACACTAATTACTTTACCACCAACCTTACACACTTCACTCACGCTATAGTTGAACACACTAATTACTTTACCACCAACCTTACACATTTCACTCACGCTATAGTTGAACACACTAATTACTTTACCACCAACCTTACACACTTCACTCACGCTATAGTTTAACATACTTACATCTAAAGACTGTTCGTCTCCACTATTTCGAACACATTTGTTTTCCACAAGTGTGTAGAACTTGCTACAAGTAATTTGACGACAACTCTCAATGAATGGATCGTAGGTTTTACCATCTTGGCATCTATGAGAACATATTTAACAATTACTCTCATCTGATAAACATTGCATCTCCTCTCGTACGATAAATAATTATATGTTAAATATTAGGTCTTGAACAAGAAATAAACCAGCTAGTAAACATTAGAGACAACGAAGATGCGCTTCTATAGAACAATGATGAAAGTACCATGGGCAGCTAGATAATCTATGGAAGACGTGCAGAAAAGAGTCAAATGCCATGCGATGGTTAATCAATAATATCGGAAATAATCTGTTATGGCAAAGTTGTCGCAATGGCCAATATTTCAAGTCCCATGCTACTTGTGCCGACGCTTACAGACTTCGACGTTAGTATGATATCTTCTGGGGAGCCGAGGCAGTATAATGTAAGTCATTCGTCATTCGATATACTTGGTTTAAAATAAAAATTACTCTCGTGGTTAACGCATCCACCAGGAAGTAGAGTACAATGTTGCGCCTTGAGTAGTTGTTATAGGTCTTCGTAGTAATTTTCTCTTTCTTCTTCAGTGTAGTCTACAGTTGGTGTGTATGTTTGTATAATTATATCAAAAGATTTTGCTTTGATCTTTAGCATCATCATTCTGACATTGCATGTCTAGTACCCGCCGATGTATTTTCTTTCTTTCTTAATCAGTATTTCTACCTCCCGTTCACGGTATTCTCCACCTGAATATATAAAAACCAAATTTTTCCTTTCGTGTGTAACCATCATCATTCCATTAACAGCTTTTAAACGGATAATCTTCATTACATCATCTTTCATTCAAACACTATTTCGCGAACGTTTTGATGCTACCTAGTAATGTAGAAATCTGCGATCTTATACTCGATGCATCGATTCTGTGAGTGCTAAAACACTTTTCCTACGTTCATTCTCATACTCCCACTGAATCTATCTAGCAAGTCTCAATAGATTTCCAGCAGGATATAACCCAGATAACGGAAATGCGTTGCATTATCGATTCATTTGCGCCAAAATCCCAATCCGACTGGGCTGTGGAAACTAATACTTCAGTGTTTTTACCACTTCTACTGAACGGTGGACACTCGTAGCCATATCGCTAAGATGGTCAGTATCTAACAACCTGTTCCCGCGCCGTAGTGCACCCTGGTCAGCAACCCGAAACCTAGCTACCATCAAACTTTCTTATGCTGTCTGTGTCGCTATTTATATAGCCACAAACCCTCATGCTAACACATTATTTAGCAGTGCTATCTTAAAAAGGGCGAGACCGTCTCCTTTACTATCTATGGAGTGGATCAATTACAATGCGTTGTTCTACTGCTACTCTGTAAGCCTCTCGGTTCTGTGCCAGCTGTCCAACCCCCCCTCCCCGTGTCATATTCATTATCCTGTGTCCATCGTAATCTTGGTCCTGCCTTGTGAGTTTCATTCGCTTGTATACGTCTCGTTGCTGGATGAAGTAAAAACACTAGATGATTTTGGTGTTGAAACTATCACAGAATTTTGCAATATGAAAAAGCACATACCTAAAGACCTGAAATCATCAATAATCATACAACTACCTAAGAAGCCCATGGCTGTGGATTGTACAAAATATAGAACAATAAGTTTAATGAGTCATATAACCAAAAAACTACTCAGGATAATACATGAAAGAAGTAAAAACTAGATAGACGCTGAGGTCGGAGAAGACCAATTCGGTTTTAGGAAAAACAAAGGAACCAGAGAAGCTATACTTAGCATCTGACTATTGATAGATAAATACATAGAAGTCCAAAAAAGTATATATATTTGCTTGATAGATTACAGCAAGGCATTTGACAGAGTCCAACATGAAAAATAAATTGAATATCTTCAAGAAATAGTCATAGATGAAAAATACATCAGACTGATTAAAAATATATATTGGGAACAGACTTCATCAATAAGGTGTGAAAACGTTTGATCAATATACATAGAAATAAAAAGAGGTGTAAGACAAGAATGCATTTTATCACCAAGTCTATTTACTATCTACACAGATAATATATCTAACATATAGAAGGAATACCATGACTTAAAATCAGTGGGAAAATAATAAACATCTTGAGATATGCAGATGACACTGTTCTTTTAGCAGAAAGTGAACACGAAATACAAAGACTAATAGATCTCGTCGATAAATCAAGTAAAGAATATGAATTGGACATAGACATAAAAAAACCCATCATAATCAGCAAAGTCACAGAGGAACAGGTGCTAAACATAAAAATACACGGAGCGAAGTACAACAAGTAGAACTTATCAATATCTTGGACACATAATCACAAATGATGGCATATGTGAAACAGAAGTTAAAAGGAGAATATGAATGGCTAAAAGTACTTTCAATGACATGAGGAAAATATTAACATCTAAAGAAATTACAAACAAGCTAAATATGATCATTATAAAATGCTACATCTATTCTATTTAATGTATGGCTCAGAAACATGGGCAATAAACAAACAATTAGAAGACAGAATCGATGCCTTTGAGATGTGGATATATAGAAGAATAGGGAGAACATCATGGAAAGAGAGAAAAAACAAAGAAGTTCTAACAACATGAGTCGAAGGGAGACGAGCAAGAGGTAGACAGAGATACAAGTGGGAGAGTAACATCACACGATGGACAGGTTACAGTCTGGAAGAGTACACCACAAAAACAAGAGACAGGGGATGTTGCAGCCAACCTTCGTTGAGAGACGGCACTTGATGATGATTATATGTCTCAGTAGTTTGCCATTGTTTTCTAAGCCGGTTGTGGCAGCTTATAAGTTACCTCCTTGAGGTACCCTTAGCCCAATACGGGACCTTTCCAACTCCCTCCTTTGAAGCCGTTGTCGATAATACAATCTTCAACTTTCCCCACCAGCAGGTGCGTCGACAGTAGAGAAGAACAAATAGGTCAATGTAGTTCCATCGACTAGCCAAAGTCGTTGCCCGGGAGGGGGTGTCGCCGATGTGCACAAGCAAACACATGAAGTCCTACGTGAGCTAGACATGAATGGGGAAACCAAATAAGATCATAATCTTCCCAAGGGAACATGGTTGCCATTTACCATCTCCTATACTAGCACTTCTAAAAGCATGCCTGTTGTTCATCATTTGAAATTAAGCACTGCTCCTATAAATTTCTCCAAAAATGACATTATCTTGGCGGATCTGATTGTGTCCATTGCTCATTTTACATATATTTTGTGTCGTCTGCTATTAAAAAAACATGATTCAATCAAAAACCAGCCAATGCTAAGAGACGTTTTCAGAACTATATATAGAGAAAGATATGGTTATTATCAATGTGTCCTGAACTGTAACTGAGAAAGAAGGCGTCTGATAATATTGGGATGAGTAATGAAGTGGATTCGAAATCCGATACAAGAACTTATGAGACTGGACCGTTCAGAAGCAATGGCAACCTACTTAACATAAATATTGATTACACAATTATTACAGCCAAAACGTAATGTTGGTTTTACCACTAAGTCCTGAATAGTGATTAATGTTGGTTTTACAACTATCTTGAATAGGGATTAATGTTGGTTTTACCACTATCTTGAATAGTGGTTAATCTTGGTTTTACCACCAAGTCCTGAATTATAATTAATGTTGGTTGTACTACAATCTTGAATAGTGATTAATGTTGGTTTTACCACCAAGTCCTGAATTGTGATTACTGTTGGTTTTACCACTATCTTGAATAGTGATTAATATTGGTTTTACTACTATCTTAAATATTGGTTAATGTTGGTTTTACCACTAAGTCCTGAGTAGTGATTAATGCTGGTTTTACTTCCAAGTTCTTAATGGTGATTAATGCTGGTTTTACCACTATCTTGAATGGAGATTAATGTTGGTTTTACCCCTATCTTGAATAGTGATAAATGCTAGTTTTTACCACTATGTCCTTAATAGTAATTAATGCTGGTTTTTGCCACTATGTCTTGAATAGTAATTAATGCTGGTTTTACCACTAAGCGATTGGAAAATCAACCCCACCCCGAGAACCTCTTTAGTCGCCTCTTACACTGTGTGGACAGTTAACAATACCAGTATTCTTTGCTACCATTTCGGTCCTCGACAGCACATGGACGAATAAACTTCTTATCTACTAATATTCTAACCTACCTTGGTATATATTCTTCTTCAACGACCGTCTGACTTGCCGTGAACAAAATGTGGGTATTCCCGGTAAAGTCAAAGTTCATCAGAACATTAAACGACACTGGATAACTGGAAGTTAATGAGTTAATCATGGGAGTGCTTTTACGGGTGTTCTGTGAAGCATGATGTACCCCTGATACGCACTCTTCCACGGCTTCGGGAATAGAGGGAATGATCTGTTTCTCACATTTAGAAGTCTGCATATCCAAGTATAGAGGAGTCAAGTCCATGAAATCTGAAATCTGAAATGTCTCAGGTGATACCTTGTTGCAGGCAAAGCTTGCTGTCCATGGAAGAAAATACTCGACATCGTGACACTTAGCGCAGTAAACATTAGCGTACACAGTTCCATTCTCGTCTTGAACAGGGAGAGTTGTTACGCCATCTATAACGGTTTCTGTATCAAGATCTTCCCAAGACTCACATTTAGTTTTTGTGTCAGAGCCTCGCCAACGTCTCGGACAAAGAGCTACCATCAGCAACCAGCGATGGTCATTGTATCCATCAACATGACCGCATGAAATCGTAGATTCTAGACTGTCATCTTGTTGAAGAGTTGTTGAATGCGTATTTTCGTCATCACTGAGTAGATAGGAGGCGGTGCTTGTATTATATACCAGTTCTATGTCTTCAGGAAAATCTTCTTCAGAATTCGCATCTTGTTGAGTTGGTTCTTTCAGTTGAAGCTGCTCTTGAGCATCAGTGCTATTTGTTATATTATCTTTTTGTATATGGATCTTAGCGTCTGCTGGTTGCAATCTTGTAATCGGAGCTCTATGTAAATGGATAGTTCGATTCCGATGAGGTAAGTTCTCCATCAAGTGATGTGAAACAGAGGATAATTCATGTATATCTTTCGCGTTCCTACTTCCTTGTTTTATTCTGTGGTATCTATTTCTTATACCCGCATGCAGCCTCCGGGTAGCATTATGTTGACTAGTTATCATGGATATTGTTTCATCTATGGGCATTGCATGTTTAACCTCAGCATTGGTTAAATTTGCGTGCTCTGATTCATTACTGATTGGAATTATGTCATTACTTGTGCCATCTCGCGATATATTCAGTGCCATTGTATTGTTTTCTGACGGCACAGCAACATTATCATTTGTTTTATTCTCCAAGTTTCTTTCCATTAATGGAATCGCAGAACTGACTACAAGTACATACAACGAAATCCATGATGAGATAGCCATTTTATTCATAATTCGAAATCGCAGATGCCGTAAAAAATATATTTTATCAAAATACACATATCATCTACAACTATCTTGAGATTTCGCAGAAAATATCAATGTACACACCTTTTATTAGTCTTGACGATGCATGACAGTTTGCACAACTATTGTTTTATTAGTCGTGACGATGGATGACAGTTTGCACAACTATTGTTTTATTAGTCTTGACGATGGATGACAGTTTGCACAACTATTGTTTTATTAGTCTTGACGATGGATGACAGTTTGCACAACTATTGTTAATGTTGACGATTGATGTCAGTTGTTAGAGCTGTTGTTAGCTAAGAAGAAGGATGACAATTTACACACCTATTGCTGATCTTGGCTATATATGTTGATTTACACAATTGTTGTTACTCAAGTCGACAGTTGTCAGTCTATATCAGTGACAAACTTCAAAATATCAGTCTATGTTCAGTCGCAGACCAATAAAATGCGTTGGCATTCAACTATAAAACTCTCATATTGTCATAGAAAAACTATTCCTCTAAGTTTTACTGATAAAGCATCCAGGAATGTATCGATGAGTCTAGCTTACCAAGAATTTTTCGTATAACCCCCATCTCTCAGTGATGTCCCACAAAGACAACCGGTATAACTGTTATCTTTTTCCAGAAGAATATTCATTCGAAACATATGGGCCAGTGTTTGATATATATTCGTCGTCGACTCGTATAGGTAGTGTTTGATATTCGTCGACTCGTATAGGTCAGTGATTGACATCAAGGTTATTGCCAAAAGATGAGATCTTTAATGGTAACAAGAAAACAAGAAGAAAATATTTAATATGCAATATTGCTGTGAGAGTACATATGCATTTCAAACATTAACTGTTATCATTACGATAGCATTCATGATTTTTTAAAAGTCATTTAATGTTCTAAATAGTAATACTTGTAAACTGTATGAAGTTATTGTTTAAACATTAATTGAGTGACCATACCTACCTTAATGTGTCGACTCATAGCATTTGCCCAGTAGCTGAGGCAACGACTAGGTAGTTCTACAAACTAAGTCAATGATATATTTCTCGCTGGATTTCCCTTTTTGAACTAATTTCACTAGTATAGCTAAAAACAAGTCCTTTTTCAGCGTAGTCGTGCGCCCTGATCTCACACAGCGACACATCTTGGAGTTTTCAACTGATTCATGCTTGTCATTTGCTGGCACACCAAGAATATATGACTA
Source organism: Meghimatium bilineatum (assembly GCA_034231615.1). NCBI lineage: Eukaryota > Metazoa > Mollusca > Gastropoda > Stylommatophora > Philomycidae > Meghimatium > Meghimatium bilineatum. Next base: position 36,114,584 of record CM067300.1, read on the forward strand.
GCGACAAATTTTCACTCGCATTACCCAGGATGCGGGACGATTTGTGAGATCGGCTGAAACCATCGACTATAAAGGACTTGTTGCTAATTGGAAAACAGTGTTCTAAATTACTCATCTGTCTTACCTTCTGATTTTTATTGGTCACTTTGTGTATTTTTTGTGTCAAAAAGGCAATGAAAATCACAGGAAAAGTAAAGAAGCCGTTTTAGAAGACTGCTTTTTAATATGCACAGCACGCATACAAATTTTGACGTACTTAGTAAATACTGCATAGAAAATCCAGGCAGTTTCCAACCGACCGTTGCTGTGACGTGTCCGTAGTTAGTCTTTATATATATATATATGCCATTTGTCGCAGGGATGCCATATTGTACATTTCATGGTCAAATTTCACAAATTTTGCCTCTATTAAATGTCATTGGCAATTTAATTTACATTTTCGTCATTTTTATTTAACTTGAAATTTTATCCATTTTTGAATATGTTCTTGTTTAATTAAATTATTTTGTCACAACGCCAAGCAGTGTTGTTTGTAGGTAAATCGGCTTCTCTCGCAACTTATATCAAATCTTCTCATTATACGCATTTATTTGACTCTACTAAATTCAATATCGTTCACTAGTGTTTTCAGTAATTTGTGTATTTAAAGAGTTTCGCTATTTTGTGATCAACTTGTTTCACCTAAATTTTTGGTCATTAACATCTCCAATCCAACTGTATCTATCTACCAATTGTCATTTTCACTTGTAATATTAAGCGTCGTGGGGTGGAGAGGGGATGCGGAGTGTTTTTTCTTTGGTCATTTGAGTTGCATTGGCCATAGTAAGCTGGTGTCTATTTAATGTTTCTTTGATTGTCTCTGCCCATTTAGTTATTGAGCTTCCTCGTGTCTTGCAGCCCGGTCATCTGCTGATGTATGCACGAAGGGCTGGTTGCGCTGGTTCCATTCTCATGTCGTGACCAAACCATCTGGTTTGCTGCCTCTCGGTGTAGTCTTGACTTAAGATAGTTTTTATTTCTTTCCTGATATCTTCATTTCCCCGGCGGTCTTTTCTCGTGACATTTATAACTTTTCGCAAACTGTGATCTTTTTTTCGCTAGTGTCTTTGACAAGGGTCATGTTTGACATTGGTAACACTGTATCATTGGTAACACTGAACCAATTGTATCACATAGTTCAGAAAGTGTAGATTATTGACTTCATTGTACTCGGGTTTTCAAAAATGTTCTCCGTCCCTCTCAACACAGCGGTAGGCCGCCTGCCGAGAGTACCACTCATAGCACAGAATTCCATAGCCTCAACCGCTAATCCTCATGGATCTCAGAATATATTCACTTTGTATACAATACGACACGATCCGTGTTCGAATCCGTAACCTCCTCAGCACAAGGCGAACAGCTTAATCACTACGCTAGGGACATTCCCAGCTCCAACTATACGACAGCCTTGATTCGTCACTCTTATTTCTGATTACAGGTGGTGAAGTAGTGGAATGTTAAATTCATCTCCAGAATTGTGTATCCATTGACAATTTTCTTGATGGCTAGATTTCCAGATGTTTGGAACCTTACCGTGACTCGATTGCAATCTCGATGTATGTTGCAGATAAAACAGTTTAATCCCTCCAAACAATTCAGGTATATGTCTTCATTAAACATTATATCGAATCTTGCTATGTTGGAAAGGCAATCTTCTTTCAGTTTCTTATGAAAAATTGAAGCAAGATTTTCACTGTGAGTACTGATATAGTTTCCAGAACCGTAAGTGTGCCTAATTTATGATTCATATATGCATAATAATCTTGGCTCCTGCCAATAGAAAATATACGATCAGAATGTTTAAAAGCCTTTAAACGTGACGATATTTATTATTGTCATGATTCTCATTGGTCATTATGTATATATTTTGTATCGCCTGCCAACTCCAACGAACTGCACGGAAGTAATAGAAAAAATGACGTAAATAGTCTTATTTGATTATGTTTGTATTTCTTCTAATGGCGACAGTCAAGATAATAATTGACACGTTTATACATTTAATTTAAAACACCTGCATATATTTATTTGCCTTCGTTTCGGATTCACATTTAATGAAGTATCGTCAGCAAGTACAGTTAAATTCTGCGATCCGTACATAGTCCTGATAAACACATGACACTTATCATTATAAAATTACAGAAACCATAATACTTATCTTATACTGAAACTATTCTTCAAAAAAACTTCACAAATGGTAGTGTAGTTTCATATAGCGCTGTGAAAGTCCAATAGTGCTTATCTACGTTTCGTAATCGTTTCAGAGAAACCTTTTTTTTTTATATTCATGAGTAATCGTACTGCTACGATAAGCCCTGCAGATAGCAACTTGGTTGTGCTTTTAATTGTTCTTTCTCATGATCCTTCTACGAGCAGGCATTTACTAAAGAAAATTCCCAGTTAAGTTATCGAGCCGACATTTAGAAATATTACTTTGTTTGCTTGTATCAATAGTTTCTAATCTTGATTTATTTCCTTTTAGCTTCCTAATTTAATCCAGCATCTGAACTTTGCAGGAATGTGTGTGTTCAAAATTAGTCGTTTCAGTTAGCCATTACATCTCTTGTTTATTTACCTCTTGTTTTCTGGGTATTAAATCTGCTCTTTTTTCCCACAGCAGGTTTCGGTAAAATGCAGGTTTAGCTATGTGAATCAATTGTTATCTAATAGCGCATTATGAAGATGATCTAACTTTTCTATCCCGTATAGGATAAAAGTGACATAGAGGCCATGCTGAAATCGGATGTGTCAGACAGAAAGGCACAGGTATCACAGCGGAGCTGTAAACAATAACACAACCCATGTCGTTCTATGGACTACATCCTGTTATTTTGCAGGAGTTTGAAAATGAACGCAGAATAATATTAATAATTCAGTCATTTCAGTTCAATTAGAGTTAGATAAACTGGCGTCATGCCTGAGACATCTAGATAAACAAAATAACAGGATACACGTCACAAAAATACTCGGCTGTCAACAATCGAAAGTAAACATGATCTGGAAAGTTGAATTTTGATTATTTTGGTGAATTTTGTAGATTTTTGATTAATTCTGTGGTCAGCCTTGGCTTTTTAATGTCCTGCGTCATCACGTATATAAATAGTGACCAACAAAAACGCGACAATTACAAAAAACATAAAGAATGGAGTCTTGTTTACTTCCTGTTCAGAGCCGGGTCTAATGTTATAGCCCTGTCATTATTTTATTTTCATGGTACGACAAAACTACTATAAATATTAGTGCTTTTCTCAAAATAGTTTCCCGAAATAAAGTGGAAATCATTACACTGGTCAACATCAAATTTGCTGTCGTTTTTTTTTTGTTTTGTTTTTTTTGTTTTACAGATTTAGAATAATTTTATTGTGCTGAATCGAAAAATCACATTGGTTTTGCTCAATCAGGTCAGGTTTTTTATCTAGCATCACATTATGTTTTTTATAGGTGCGTCATATTTCAGGTCAAATGAATCAATAAAACGACAATTGATTTCTCACATTTGATCAAACGTGGTTTTTTTTCTATTTAAAAGGACAAATAATATAGAAAGCAAGTATTTTATTGTCACATGTATGGATATTTTCATGCCATATGTTGCAAAATGTCTTAATCTATCTTGGAATATACAAATTATGAAGATTTCACATTTACTAGTATTACTAATTTTTTTGGTATTTTTTTAAGGTTTCAAGTGATTCAAATTGCTTCAACTAGAAGATCTTGCGTAAATAAGCCTAACATCTTCTGCTACATCTGCGGTGAATATACCATGAGTATTTTGGTATAAATCCCGGTGACCAGGATAAAGCTAGGGCTCCTCACATGGTGTGCAAGTCATGCACTGAATACCTACGTCAGTGGATTAAAGGCAAGAAGAGCAGTTTGAAATTTGGAATACCCATGGTTTGGAGGGAGCCCACAAACCATATCTCTGACTGCTATTTCTGCGCTATTGACGTGACTGGGATCAATAGAAAGAATCGAAATGTCCTCAAGTATCCTGAACTTTAATCAGCACGTCGTCCTGTAGCTCACTCTGATGAATGTCCGGTACCTGTCTACGCAGAACTCCCTGACATCAGTGATGAAGATTCTTCCAGTTTTCTAGAAGGTCAAGAGGAGAATGAAGAAGAAGAGATTTTTAGCGGTGATGCTCCACATCCTTTTTACCAAAATAAGCTTAACGATCTTGTTCGTGATCTCAATTTGTCGAAGTCCTCAGCTGATCTCTTGGCATCCAGATTAAAGGAAAAGAACCTCTTGTCTGACAGTACACGCATCACTTTTTACTGCAACAGGCATCAAGAGTTCCTCCATTTTTTCTTTGAAGAGAAGGACTTGGTGTGCTGTACAGATATTGTTCACCTTCTGCAGAAGCTTGGAGTGCAACATTATGAACCCAGAGCTTGAAGACTTCATTGACAGCTGCAAGAGATCACTAAAATGTGTTCTGCTTCACAATGGCAATCAGTTTGCTTCTGTACCTCTTGCTCACTCGACTACACTGAAGGAGAAGTATGAAGCGGTGAAGTATGTGCTGGATAAAGTTTCTTATTATAAGCACGAGTGGTATATTTGTGTTGACTTGAAGATGGTGAATTTCCTATTGGGACAACAGTCTGACTTTACAAAGTACTCCTGCTTTCTGTGCATGTGGAATAGTAAGGACATGTCTAGCACTATACTAAGAAGGACTGACCTGCACGAGAAGAATTGGTGCCGGGTAGATCAAAGAATATCGTCAACAATCCTCTGGTAGACAGAAAAAAAGATACTATTACTACCGCTGCATATCAAGCATGGCTTGATTAAACAGTTCACCAAAGCCCTGGACAAGGATGGTGGCTGCTTCACTTACTTGTGCCGCGCTTATCCGGGATTAACTATAGAGAGGTTGAAAGGTGGCATTTTTGATGGTCCTCAAGTTCGTCAGCTTATCAGAGATCCTCAGTTTGAAAAATCAATGAACAAATTGGAATTGGAAGCATGGAAGGCCTTTGTTCTGGTTGTGGAGAATTTTTTGGGCAACACCAAAGCCAGTAACTATGAAGAAGTTGTCAACAATATGCTGACTGCTTTCAAAATGCTTTATTTATTTTCACATATGGATTCTCTTCCTTACATGTCCTTACCTTTTTCAATGTCTTCTCTTCATTTACAGATATCCATGTTTGTAACATTTAATACATACAATCTTTTAAATACTTTTTATATGAGAAATGTAACACATAAATCAACTACTAATATCATCAAAATGTAGTTATGAATAGAAGGTTATAGTCAGAGAACAGAATTTGTTAAAATTAATTTTGTAAAAAAAAAAACCTGACCTGATTGAGTGAAATGAATGTCATTTTTTTGGGGCTTCAGTGGCACAACGTGCTCATAAGTCAGTTACAAAAATTATAGACAACTTTGAACTTCATTTTGTTTTGTAAACCAGTGTTATGATTCGGACAATATGATTTTTCTCGCGTGTTGCTGGAACTCAAGAGAAGAGTAAAAAATATGACCACACTGACCAGTCACTTATTTTGTAAAAGGCAACTAAAGATGTTTGGGGGGTAAGGTTGACTGTCACATCCCATAGAAGGCGAAAGGGGTCCAGAAACATTACTGAGGTATTCTATGTAATAGTGAAAGGCGCAGATATTGCAGCATAGCGGTAACCTATAACACAACGTATTCAGCTTCTGAATGAGATCCTGCTAGCGAGCGGGAGTTTGAGATCCGGTGTAGAAGTAGAGCAGAAGGAAGAACAAGCGTGCGTGACACAAATCTTCAAGTTATAAAATATAAATGTACAAACAAGTAAGAGATCAAGATTTCAGTAAAGGAGTAAAGGCTGAAAAGTAGTAGAGGATTGATTTGATTGTATTCGGATGTCCGCATATGTACTCCCGCTTTATTAACATAACTGCACACTCACTGTATGTGGATAGTATAGCTCATATTACGTAAATCAGCAGTGATAGTCTCTATCAAAGTGCCCCCTTAAAGAACGCATACGTGTTTCCCGTAACCATAAGAGAAGCAAAAAATTGCAACCACTATAATCCGTCATGCATGTCGTAAGAGGCGACTAAGGGGGTTTTGAGGGAGTACGGGTGGTTATACTATTTCATAGAGGGTCAAAGTTATCCAGAAAGGTAGGCCAAAAGGCGCCTCTAAGCTATAAATCATGACACAATGCATGCCGTTCTCTAGACTCCATCCTGCTAATCTGCGTGAGTTTTAACAACGAGCGCTGAAGAAGAAGAACTTGCAACCAAAACGTCGCTTTCAAACCCTATCCTCATTTTTTTGAAAGCAATACAAATGGCTTCCCGTTGCACGGGGGAGATTCCCAAAAAGATGGTGGTTATTAGTTTAATAATGTTCTTTTTAATGTACTGTATTTACAAATCTTAAAAAACGTAACAACAGCAAGAACTCGTCGACTTTTTAAACACAACACTTACCTCAAAAAAAAAATTGAAATTGAATATTATAGATATTCTTTAAATAACATTTTTATATATTTCAATGTTCATTCGTGTACTAGTCTGTCAATTGGGAAACAGTAATTAAGTTCCAATAATGATGCAGACGCCACCAAAGCAATTTTGTCAATGTTTCAATTGTTAATGTGTTCTAACTTCATGTGCTAGTTGAGTCCAATCAGAGCAGGGCATGTCAATGCTTGCAGTGGTTCACAATGTTTCAGAAATAGTGTGTTGTATAGGATTGCACGGAGGCAAGAGCGTGTCAGCATTTTACAAATGTATGTACAATTATTTCATTCCGTTAAGAATATAGGCAACAGATAACGCGTGGAGGAATTATCGTTAAGAGCAATCTGCTTTGTATAATGATTGTGGGAAGCACTGATCGGTCATAACAATGCTGTCATAACAACGCAGTTAACTGTAGCTACAGACAGGTCGTTCTGATTGGTAGATTAAACATGTGACATAATCATCTCTGGCACGCGAATTTTACCAGATTATCTATCACAATATGCCTTCTCTTTATGAAATTAGATTTTTAAATACAAGGAAAGTATTTGCAATTGTAAATTACGCTTAAATAGACGTGATGATTCTGTTAGTGGTGGTGTTATTGGTAATATGCCCTGATATTGGTGGTGTTATTGGTAATATGCCCTGATATTGGTGGTGTTATTGATAATATGCCCTGATATTGGTGGTGTTATTGGTAATATGCCCTGATATGGGTGGTGTTATTGGTAATATGCCCTGATATTGGTGGTGTTATTGGTAATATTCCCTACTATGGGTGGTGTTATTGGTAATATTCCCTGATATTGGTGGTGTTATTGGTAATATGCCCTGATATGGGTGGTGTTATTGGTAATATGCCCTGATATTGGTGGTGTTATTGGTAATAGGCCCTGATATTGGTGGTGTTATTGGTAATATGCCCTGATATGGGTGGTGTTATTGGTAATATGCCCTGATATTGGTGGTGTTATTGGTAATATGCCCTGATATTGGTGGTGTTATTGGTAATATGCCCTGATATGGGTGGTGTTATTGGTAATATGCCCTGATATTGGTGGTGTTATTGGTAATATGCCCTGATATTGGTGGTGTTATTGGTAATATGCCCTGATATGGGTGGTGTTATTGGTAATATGCCCTAATATTGGTGGTGTTATTGGTAATATGCCCTGATATTGGTGATTTTGAAGATTGTGATATTAGTCTTCTTATTTATATTGTTGATGCTGTTGATGATGATAATGGTAATGGTGATGCCAACCATAACGAGCGATAAGGATTGTGACGATGATGGTGATAATGATGGTGATGGTCGTGATAATGATGTCAATGATGAAGATGACGATGATGATTGTGATGTTGATGATGATCATGGTGATGATGATGAGGAGGAGGATGACGATGATTATGATGATACAAATATGATAATGGCGACAACAACGACTAAGCAGCTAAAATATATTTTTAAAGATAATTTGGAAACTGGTATAAATATGAGAAATATCATGGATACATTACACGGATATAATCAATCCTGGAAGTTTTTGAGAAAAGACATGCATACAAGTCCACGGCCGTAGTACACGATGTCTTGAATATACAAGAAAATTTCTTTCCGAACACTCAAGCAGGACAGTTTGTAACATATCTCCTAAAACTTCAAGTGGTAAAGTGATATGTTATTCATAAATAAATGAAGCACATCTAAAATAACGGTCTCAGTATACTATAATTGTAGACTATGAATTCACTTTTAATACGATTATTGATATTGTACCTCGTTAACAAGATTATTGATATTGTACCTCGTTAACAAGATTATTGATAGTGTACCTCGTTAACAAGATTATTGATATTGTACCTCGTTAACAAGATTATTGATATTGTACCTCGTAAACATGATTTTTGATATTGTACCTCGTTAACATGATTATTGATATTGTACCTTGTTAACAAGATTATTGATATTGTACCTCGTTAACATGATTAATGATATTGTACCTCGTTAACAAGATTATTGATATTGTACCTCGTAAACATGATTTTTGATATTGTACCTCGTTAACATGATTATTGATATTGTACCTCGTTAACAAGATTATTGATATTGTACCTCGTTAACATGATTATTGATATTGTACCTCGTTAACAAGATTATTGATATTGTACCTCGTTAACATGATTATTGATATTGTACCTCGTTAACAAGATTATTGATATTGTACCTCGTTAACAAGATTATTGATATTGTACCTCGTTAACAAGATTATTGATATTGTACCTCGTTAACAAGATTGTTGATATTGTACCTCGTTAACAAGATTATTGATATTGTACCTCATTAACAAGATTATTGATATTGTACCTCGTTAATACGATTATTGATATTGTACCTCGTTAACAAGATTATTTATATTGTACTTCGTTAACAAGATTCAAATTTCGCGGTGGAGCTGTCATTCATTTATGTGAGTATTGGTTGCTTCAGTGTGTCTACTGCGAAAAAGACAGATCTAATTACCCATTGCTTTGTGGATTATATTGGATATTTAATATTTTAATGGGAGATTCGTCACTGACCCAAAATATCCGACTTCGGTGAGAAATCATGTGAGACGAAACGGCAAAGGTTGGTTGTACGTACAAAAAAAATATTGTTGGCATTTCAATGAGGTAATATGAGTTCTCTTATACGTGTGCTTAATTGGTGAAAACTTGTCAAACTGGTTATATGATCTGGAGAGAATTTGAACAAGTAAAGCTATAAAAATTGAATTGTAACGGAAACTCCCAGTGTTATGTACACCCAACCCTTACTGTGACGAGACAAATTCCGTAGCATTTCCTTACATCTAGAGAACTGTGGCTGAGTTCAGGGTGTATATGATACAAGATGAAAGTCAGCTGGAAAAGAAACAGGTGATGAAGTTAGATAACGAATGAGATCTAGATTATTTGGCAGAACAAAGACTTGACTTCAACAGTGGACCAATTTACAGACATGTTAAGTTTGATATAGGCGAAGATTCTAGATCAAGGGTTTTCAACTTCTATAATATTCAACAAATATTCAATAATACGCGTGTGAGTTTCACAAACTAGCATGATTATCAGCGCTGGGGGACTTAAAACTTCCTTTATTTCACATCCTACTAGGTTTATCATGTATCAGCTGAATTGATGCATCTCCATGTGGTGATGGCAAGATATCTAATATATTCATGTGGTGATAGCAAGATGGTTAAGATCTCCATGTGGTGATAGCAGGATGGTTAATATCTCCATGTGTTGATGTAAGATGTCTAATATCTCCATGTGGTGATGTAAGATGTCCAATATCTCCATGTGGTGATGGTAAGATGTACAGTAGCTCCATGTGGTGATGGCAAGATGTCTAATATCTCCATGTGGTGATGGAAGATGTCTAATATCTCCATGTGGTGATGGTAAGATGTACAGTAGCTCCATGTGTTGATGGCAAGATGTCTAATATCTCCATGTGGTGATGGAAGATGTCTAATATCTCCATGTGGTGATGGTAAGATGTACAGTAGCTCCATGTGGTGATGGCAAGATTGTTAATATCCCCATGGGGTAATGGCAAGATGTACATATCTCCATGTAGTGATGACGACAATGTGTCCTGTATATCCATGTGGTGATGGCGAGATGTCCAGTATCTTTTTATATATATATATATATATATATATATATATATATATATATATATATATATGAACCGCGTAGTGTAGCATATGACGCCTATCGAGTAAAGGGAAAAACAGTAAAGAGATACAAATTAGATGCAACAAAACATACCAGACCCTAGGACAGAAGAAACGTATTTTAAGAAAAACAATTTAAGCATAGATACTAAAGTCGCATTATACAAGACTATTAATCCCGTTAACGTGTTACCAGTGCCAAATATGGACAATGACAGCACACGACAAAAGCAAAATAGTGACAATAGAAATGACATGTCTACGAAGAATACTCGGAGTGTCATTAAGAGATGAATTAGAAACGATAACACCAGACAGATAATCAATATAATTCTATTATTGGAACACATCAAAAGACAACAGATCACTTGGTTTTCACACACTTCCAGACTACCAAAAGACAGCATGCCACAGATAGTCATGACAAATAAACATCGCGGCTATAAAGCCAGAGGCGGCCATATAAAAAATGGACCACAGAAATCAAAGAAGCCACAGGAACAAGCTTACAAACAGCACACAAGAAGGCCATCTCCAGAAAACTCTTCTATCTCTGACGCCGCAAGGCAAGCAAGGGCCACATCGCATAGGACAGGCAGGCAGGCGGACGGACGACAGACAGACAGAAAGACAGATAGTTCGGTAGGTAGGTAGGTAGGTAGATAGGTATCATACTTCCGCGGCTCTCTTGTAGTACGACAATGGTTTATTGTTTTATTTTCTCCAATAGAAGAACAAATCCAACTTCGGTGGTAAGATATTGATGTCACGACGGTGATGGTAGTGGTGTTAGCCAAAAAAAAAATTCTTCTGTCAATATTTCCATAATTAAAATAGACGTGTCTTGCTACAATAACTTACAAAAAATATGTCATTCACTAATAATAACTTCTCAAGGTGTTATATGCACGTAGAGCTGACACAATAATTATATAAATATTGTCATTCTGCTGGTTTATTAATAAACATAACGACAAATTGCAATTTACTTTATATCCAACATTAATTGTTCCTTCACGAACTTCCTTCCGTTCACACAAACAAAACGAGGTATAGTGTGGCAACGGGAATATTCTTCTCCTACGCGTGATTTGGAAATATTTCCGTACTTCTTCTACTGGCTAGCAGATTTTTAACCAGATAACATTTTTTGTAGTCATAGTTAATAACGTGGCTGTCGGTGTCTGTGGATATGCCGATAGCACGTAAGACAGCGGCAGAAAAGTCAAATATGTTTGACTGTAGTTAATCAAGGGGTAAATGTTCCAATGTCGGATAACAACCCTAAACAGGAAATTGGTGGCTGGGGTAACACAGGGCACATATCAAAATGAACAAAAATAGGTATACGTGTTACCAAAATAAGTCGTAAAACAACCTAACAACGAGACACAGTTACAGACGACGCTTCGACTAAAAAGCCTTCATCAGGACAAACAAAAGACCACAGTCAACAAATCTTGCATATAGATAAACATGGTTGTGATAGGAAGGAAAGGAAAAGAGAGAGGGACAATAGCGAATGGAAAACGGAGGAAGCAAAGATAGAGCAGTATGACAGGGAAGAAGAGGGTGTGAGGAGAAAATAACTCTTACAGATGACGGGAATTGTATCAGGTCCTAGCAGCACTGAATCGCTTCGCAACACAAGTTAACAGGTTTTCCGTACTTGACCAACCACATCCCCAAAAAATAAGATTTGATCTCGTCAAGACATTCAACCTGTGTAATCAAGTCACTGAGAACGGACCAATAGAGACAAGGAGTATTACAACAACTAACATCCCGTACAATTATTGAAGTATCCTCAGAAACACAAACACAGAACAGCTACACACAAGGTCCAATATATCTTCTGGTAAACATAGATAACATAGAGACAGAACATGGTTCTGTCATCTGAAAGAATTATTTTCATTTATCCCCGTGCTATCTATATTGGGTGCCACCTGGAGTAAGAAGAAGAGGGAGACCTAGAGAAACTCTATGAAGAACCATTAATAGAGAAGGCATGTCAATGAACCTAAACAACACGCAACAATTGAACGACCTGGCAACACAAAGACAGAAATGAAAAGCTATGGTTTCTGCCCTATGCGCCCCCTATGGCCCTGGAGGAACATAACATAACACATCATAACATAACATAACATATCTACTTGAATTTACTTGTATGAGGAGAAGATAGTGGTAAGTAAGAAGGGAAAAGTGCACAGAAAAAAGTAACAAGTGAAAGTAGATAAGATATAATGCAAGTAAAATGAGATAAATGTAAAATACTTATCTCCAAAGTATCGAAATAATTATACAGATTTTTGTTCATTTTGATATTTGACTGTGGTTAGCTTTCAGGCTGGTGTCCAGCTTGCAGTACGAAAACTAGTTCTCTCGTACGCTGGTCTACTAGAGTTATGGTTATAGACGTCCAGCGTTAAGTGGAAATAGTAAGAACACTAATTCTCTTGTACGCTGGTCTACTAGAGTTATGGTTACAGGCGCTCAGTGGAAATAGTGAGAACACTAATTATCACTGCCGAACTAGGATGTGTCGCATAATTGGCGTAAATAGAAGACGACGGAATGCATTTCCGTTTACTATTGCTTTATATTATGCTGTACGGCTGTGAGAGTTGGACACTCGCTGCGTACATGGAGAGACGACTACAGGCCTTCGAATACAAATGTTACAGATAAATTATACTAATTTCCTATTGAAAGCATAAGACAAATGTGTACGTAAGAAATAAAATAACAATTTACACAGGTCCATAATAACTATTACTTTCAATAGTGAAATAACGAAAACTTGACTGGTTTGGACATGTATGCCGACATGATTCTTTGTCAAAAACAATACTGCCGGGAACTGTCGAAAGTGGAAGAAGCGGGGAGGACAAATAAAATAATGGACAGAGAATATGAAGGAATGGATATATTTATCCTCATGTTTCCGTATTGTTGAAGATATGAATCGCTGGAGAACTATGTGTGTTGATGTATCCAATGTGGTACCCCTACGACCCTGACGGGTTTCGGATTTGTAGATAGATAGATATAGAATATGGAGAACTTCATGGAAAGAAAAGAAAATGAGCAAGGAGGTTCGCACGAAAAAAGAACTATTACATAAATTAAAGATCAAAACAAATAAAGTATTTTGGACATATTAAATTACATGACACTTGTTGAAGACTTTATTTGAAGGTAGAGTCGAGGGGAGGTGAGCAGAGGAAGAGATACAGGTGAGAGATAAACATCATGAAATGGATAGGCTAAAGTCTAGCAGAGTGCAACATTGAAGCAATAGACAGTGGATATTGGAGGTCCGTTGCAGCCAACCTTAGTTGCGGAGCCGATACTTGATGATGATGAGGACACATTTTACTGTGACTATAGAATTTAATTAAAAATGTACACGTGATTTTTTAAATAAAATATTGTAACTTGTAAAAATGTTCATTAAATATAAAAATTGCAATACAAAAACTTGCAGAATAAATCTTGCTTTGTGACTGAAGTACATTTTAAATATTTCTACATCAAAGACACCATCTAAATATTGTTATGCAATTATAATACACCATACAATATACACACATTAGTTTTGGACATGATCAAAATTTTGTGTTTCTTTATATGTAGAAATTATTCACTCATTTTATCTTGAGAGAGCCTTCGGGCTCTTCAATAAGGCCGAATTTGTCAGTCTTGCCTGTTGTGACTATGTTCTTAAAACCTGCCTGTCTGATAAAGTGACAAATGGGGTATTTTTCTTATCTTTTTCTTTTATTATTCTTGCACTCATCTACAGTGCCTCTAATTTCCCACTTTCGGTTTGTTTATAATGAATGCACTCATTTTCTCTTTTACTAGATGCGTTGCCATCCCTGAGCTATGGAGACGGGGCTTGATGAAATATAGTCATTTATTTTGTTTTTTATTTTGTCGTTTTCTGTTGTTTGTCTCTTGAAAAAGGTTCAATTTGAGCCGATACGTGGATAATTGTCCTGTTTAGTTTTATTGTATGCTTTTTTATATATACGTTTTTTTTTGTTTTTTTTAAAAATATATTTTTATTAATAGGCAAGGTAAGTGTTTTAGTAACCTGTTTAACTCATTTTGCTTTACTATCTCTTCAATAAGTAATGACAAATTTGGTTGCAGTCTCATACTCCTGATCAATTGAAAACATTGAAGACTTTCATCATCATCATCATCAAGTGCCGTCTCCGCAACGAAGGTTGGCTGCAACGTATCTCCAACATCTCCTGTCTCTTGTCTTGGTGGTGCACTCTGCTAGACTGTAACCTGTCCATCGTGTAATGTTACTCTCCCACTTGTATCTCTGCCTACCTCTTGCTCGCTTCCCTTTGACTTTACCCTCAAGTAAGGTCTTCAATACTTTATTTTACTTTACAATTCAAGACTTTACTTAAGGGTAAAGTTAAAGGGAAGCGAGTAAGAGGTAGGCAGAGATACAATACAATTGTTATATGCGTCTGTTAAGAATTAGTTATATAGAACACAGGACATAGCCTAACTGTGTTTTATTTAAAGTTTTTTTTTCACACATTAGGTCCCCTGTTACTTAACGTTCTAAATGAAACATTTCAATTAGGTCATATCCCACATAGTTTAAACCAATCATATATTACTGTAATTCTTAAAAACAGCACAGATAAGATATATGAAAAACTACAGACCTAGTTCTTTGCTAGATACATATGAAATAGAAGCAAAATCTTTAGCTTTAAAACTTAAACTTTCTATGCCAATGTTAATTCATGTCGACTACCACCAGTACAGTATACAAGATACGAGTAAATACAGTAAATACATACACTTTGTAAGAGATGTCATACATTACACGCATGACCAAATGACAGTTTGAAATACTATCTATTGATCAAGAGAAAGCCTTTCATAGAGTATTCCATACATTTTTACACGAAACAATACACACAAATAGCATAAGTTAGCATTTTGTAAATTGGATTTTTTTAAAATATGCCAAACTAGAAAGCATATTATTAATAAACCATTCTCTAACAGGCCCTATTTTCTTGATTTCCTCCGAACACGGATGTGTCGGATCATTGGCGCACGTAAAACGGCGACACAACGCATTTCCATTTTCTGGACTACATCCTGCTGGAAATCTAATAGGACCATTGTCCTGTTACAAGAGAGATCCAGCGGGAGTTTGAGAATGAACGCTGAAGAAAAATAAGATTAGTAAGATAACTATGTCTATTATCTCCCTTGTTATACGTTTCAAATTTGAGCAAGTTTTAGAGAAAAAATAACGAAAGACCCAAATATTAAAGGAATATTTATACCTCACTTAGGAAATTTAAACAAATTATAGCGAATGCTGATGACACTGCATTTGTTTCCTTCTAGCTTTTGGCATTCTTACCACGATTTGTATTGTCTACAGACACAAAGTATAAGCAAAATGACCAATGAAAATTATGGGACACATCAAATGTCACATCAACAGGCTTATTTTCCAAGTAAATTTAAGTGGGAAGCCAGAGGACAATTTTTAAAAATTCTTGAGACTAACGGGAATTGAACCAGTCCGTTCTACGGCACCAAATCGCCTAGCAACAATTGCACACGCGTTTTCCAATGAGCCGTTAGATCTTATATTGACGATTAGTCACGAGTATACAGAAAGTAACCAATTATGAGTTCACATGCGTGTATAATTCACTGGAAACTTGCTTTTTCATAATTTTTAGTGGGTTGGGTACCATCCTATTTACCTTGTATTAGTCCAAAATGTCATGTTCTAATTTCATAAAGATGGTGATGGGGTATACGACTTTCGTTAACCAGCGCGTCTACGGACTTACGTTTCAGCGTGTATCAACAATAATAATAATATTTGTGTGTTTATTTTAGTCTCTTTAACAGTTTTTATTTTTTCACATTGGAATTGATGGATTTCTCCGACCGATGGTTACACAGTACAGTCTCTTGGTATATTTCCTCAATTATACAGTTCTGCTGGCTCATCGGAATCATCCTTCTAAAGCAGTGTTTCCCAACGTGGGGGCCCAAGTCCCACAGGAGGACAATTTGATTGCCCAAGGGGAGGGGGGAAATTTGAAAAAGTTGTAATTAGGCTTCATTTAGGGAATAATTCAATTGTTGAATATATAAAAAATATGTATATGATACATAGGGGCATCAGAATTTTAGAAGGACTTAGGTGGGGCATGGTACAATAAAAGGTTAGGAAACACTGTTCTAAAATGACACATTTAACAACTCCCATGATTTTCATTGTTCACTTTGTGTCGACAGCAATGAAAACCATGGGAAAAATCAGATGTGTCATGTTAGAAGGATGATTCCTAATTTAGCCCGCGTGTCTGTTTCTGTGACCGCCGCATGTAAGACATGCTGGCTAAATGAAAAACAGCCTTCTAAAATGTCTTAATTGACATTTCCGTTGATTTTCGTTGGTGACTATGCTTATCCCTTGTATCGTCAGCAATTTAAAATCACAGGAAAAATCAAATTAATTAGAAGGTCGTTTTTCACTTAGCCAATGTATATATTGTCTAGGGCATTGCTTATACTGTCCATGAAAATGGCTTTCTGTAACCAGGACATCCCATAAATCATATTTTAAAGGTGATGTCATCTTGCCCTGATGCCACATTAAGCAGCGTTACCACTCCTATGATTTTATAAAACCAAATTCGGGCTTTTTAATATCACATTTAATCACCCCCCCCCCCTTTTTTTTATTAAGGAATCGTAATACAACTTTTAGTGCTCTGAATTTTGCCGAAAGATGTATTAACCCTTTCACACCCTTCCCCTCCCCCCTCCCAAATAAAAACATTTTTTCCCCAAAAAACAATTACAAAAACTATCATGAAAACAAATGAATTGCACAAGAAATAACTTCTTTTATATAACCTACCCCCCCCCCTTTTTTAGATTTTTTTTTCCCCGTTATTTTCATTGGTCACTTTGTATCGTTAGCCAAAGAAATTCGCGATAGAAAGTCAAATGCATCAGGATAGAAGGATAAATCCCCTAGATAAATCCACAGGTCTTGTGATGTCCAATGTGACGAAGAAATGCTGCGTCCCCGGAAGAAACCAAGTGCCGATCTCTGGCAGTTTAGCACGAAAGTGATTTTCACACATTTTCAAACAAAACGAGTACAGTTTCTAGTTTCCGCGGTGCCATTTGAATATCATTTTAAAAAATACCTGTTCGCTCGGAGACCAGACGTCATTTATCTGTGACGAGTCAACAATTCCTCCCCCCCCCCCCTCCGTGTTTTTCATTGGCTGACGAATCAAAGTACGAGTATATGCAAAACGACCATTTATCAGAGGCATTAGCCAAGGTAACGGACGCTGTGCGGATCAGCACAACGGGTTAATTGGAAGAAGTGATGGATCTCGTAGGGCGTTTTGTGAAAGTAGAGTATGTACACTTACAGTATTGCCGAGTTGGCTGTCTGAGACTTCGATTAACTTGGTAGTGTATCCTATTCAGATATTAGCAATCAACCCAATATTTTTTTTTACTGTAGTGGTTTTCAAGGCATTATAAATACGTTCAGTAGTTTGTCATTGCTTTACTTGGATTGTAGAATACAGATAATAAAATTCAGAAACACACAGATTAGTTAGAGGAAGAAAGAATTCTTGCTGGGCAAATATCGAACTTTTTAAAGGTACGTTTCATGTATCAATATTTTAATAAATATTGTGATCTCAGGAAATGTGTTTGCGTGGTGGGGAGGAGGAAGAGATAAAATGGCGACACAATATGCACCCCCCCCCTCCCAAGCGGTGTTGCCAGTAATAATTAAGTACTTATTCTCACACTAATCGTATACCCCCGCTTTTTTTCCTAGACAAAACCAAATAATTCTTCTTCTCGAACTCCAGGAATTGCAATCGATTAGCTCTTACTTCATATGTGCAGTGGGGGAGGTTTCTCCAAACTTTCTTTCATATCCGGAAGGGTTCAGCTTTCAGCTTAGTGTAATGCCTATTGAAGGGAGCCTTCTACTTAGAGGGAATATAGGTCACGAGATGAACTGATAATTTGCCTGGGTCATTCATTTCTTGTCTTTCCTCTGACAAGACGCTTCGAAACCAACGAGCTGTTCCTCGTGTAGGAAGACCGTTCCATATTACACCTTTTGTGTCCCTAGATCCTAGACATAATTTCTTCCGTATGAGCCGTGTTGGGTAACGGCGACGGTCGAATTAGATTCGGGGTTGATACACCTTCCTAGACGAGGTGTTGCTTTGCCAAAAAGGTCTGGCTTATGGGATTTGACCAGTACATTTCTAACGCACTCACATCGTTCGATTGAGATGGCCTTTTAATCCATCGCCAAGCTTTCGGTGTATTTTGACTCTTCGCCATGCATATTACACAAAAGGAGTAGGTAAAATGCGGATCTCGGGCGAGAAGCTTCGCAGTGGGTCCTTAGATACCGAACCTAATTCTCTATGTATGAGCCGTATTAGGCAAAGGCCGACAGTCGAGTCAGGCCTGGTTTGCAGTGTCGTTAGAGACTTGCGTCCCCCTCTACGTTGCCCGCAGTGTCCAGAGCTCGTGTCTTAACACTGCTGCGGACAGACATTTGTTCAATGCTTGTCCTGTGTGCAATGGGGAACTGTATTCAAAGCTTTTGTTCCATACCCATGAGTTCATGTTCAATTACTTGAGTCATGACTCCTACTTTGAATGGGGTCAATTGTGATTAGACATGTGGGCTTCTGTGTGTTCTCGTGATGGGACATGTGGGCTTCTGTGTGTTCTCGTGATGGGACATGCGGGCTTCTGTGTGTTCTCGAGCATGAACAACATTTCGGCCAGTCGTTCTCGTGCTGCACTATTGTAACTTCGTTGTTACTAAATTGATTCACACACTATATGCTGCCTTCTACGTGTGTTACCATTTCCAGCTTCGGTATGTACTCGTAAGATCACTGTATGTTAGGAACATTGACATTGGTCGCCACTCCAATGTTTGTTTTTTAAGCTGACCGAATGGAAATGCACATATGCTTACATCACTGTGTGCCGACAGTGATGTTGAATGTAATGTCATAGAAGTTTCGGGGGTCTCTCGGCAGGCAATTCCCATTCCATCTACAGCATGCACATTCACGGACCTAAATGTGTTAGCCAGGAATACAGCAAGATCAGCTGTATTTCTGTTTCCAGGGCGCACAACGAGGAAGTGCTTTTAGTATCTGGGTTATTCGCTCACCTGGGTCCATACGAGAGCACTGTGTGATCCTTTGCACCCCAGAAAAAAGGACTATATATATATATATATATATAATATTTTGTCTTTGGAACTAGGGTCCTTTTAAAATGCTGAGTGGTAACGCTGTATGATTTTTATATAGGCCTATTGCATTTTTTGAAGAGGTTGTGGTGGTTAAAAACAATATATGCCTATACATTCTTCTATACAATCATATCCCATCATTATAACAACCTGGGCCAGTCCAACGAAATGTTTATACAATAACAAAAATTCGCTACACGCAGTACAAACAATACAGGATAAATGCAATTGTGGTTTTTTTAAGTGTTAAATATGGAAAATCGTTATAAAAGGATGCACTAAAGAAGGATTCCACTGTACTTGTGTTTGTTTAGAGTAGAGATAGATTGAGAGAAGGGAGATTATGTTATTGTTGATCTGATGTTCCGTATTGACTGGAAATACCGGAAGTGTCACCGTAAGTGGTCGTCCGGTCGAATTCAGTTAGTTCTGTTAAGGATGGTTTATCAAAGTCCAACCTTCGGTGTGTGGCTTATCTTGAGCTTTGGGAAACCAGCACATGAAGCAGGAATCTGATGTCAAGTACAGTTATCTCGTTTGCTTTCTGCATGTCATCTATCAACCAGCCTTTCTATATGCCAGCTATTAATGTGTCATTCTATGTCACCTATCCACTTGCCTTTTTATATGTCATCTACCAACTTGTATTTCTACGTGTCATCTACCAATTTGTCTTTCTATGTGTCATCTACCAACTTGTCTTTCTATGTGTCATCTACCAACTTGTCTTTCTATGTGTCATCTACCAACTTGTCTTTCTATGTGTCATCTACCAACTTGTCTTTCTATGTGTCATCTACCAACTTGTCTTTCTATGTGTCATCTACCAACTTGTCTTTCTATGTGTCATCTACCAACTTGTCTTTCTATGTGTCATCTACCAACTTGTCTTTCTATGTGTCATCTACCAACTTGTCTTTCTATGTGTCATCTACCAACTTGTCTTTCTATGTGTCATCTACCAACTTGTCTTTCTATGTGCCATCTACCAACTTGTCTTTCTATGTGCCATCTACCAACTTGTCTTTCTATGTGCCATCTACCAACTTGTCTTTCTATGTGTCATCTACCAACTTGTCTTTCTGTGTGTCATCTACCAACTTGTCTTTCTATGTGTCATCTACCAACTTGTCTTTCTATGTGTCATCTACCAACTTGTCTTTCTATGTGTCATCTACCAACTTGTCTTTCTATGTGTCATCTACCAACTTGTCTTTCTATGTGTCATCTACCAACTTGTCTTTCTATGTGTCATCTACCAACTTGTCTTTCTATGTGCCATCTACCAACTTGTCTTTCTATGTGTCATCTACCAACTTGTCTTTCTATGTGTCATCTACCAACTTGTCTTTCTATGTGCCATCTACCAACTTGTCTTTCTATGTGCCATCTACCAACTTGTCTTTCTATGTGTCATCTACCAACGTGTCTTTCTATGTGTCATCTACCAACTTGTCTTTCTATGTGTCATCTACCAACTTGTCTTTCTATGTGCCATCTACCAACTTGTCTTTCTATGTGCCATCTACCAACTTGTCTTTCTATGTGTCATCTACCAACTTGTCTTTCTATGTGTCATCTACCAACTTGTCTTTCTATGTGTCATCTACCAACTTGTCTTTCTATGTGTCATCTACCAACTTGTCTTTCTATGTTATATATCAACATATTTTTCTATGTGTCATGCACGTGTCTTCTATCTAGCAACTTGCTATATACCAACTTATATATCCATATTCCACCTTTCAACAGACCCTTCTGTATGTCATCTACCAACGTGTCTTTCTATGTATCATCTACCAGCTTGTCTTTGTCATATATCAACTTGTCTTTTTATATGTCATGTATCAGCTTGTCTTTCTATTCCATATATCCTTATCTACCTATATACCATCTGCCAACCTATTTGTGATAATATGACTTGTCTTTCTTATAAGCGGTTAATTAAAAACCATCCCAATTGTAACTGGCTAATGCCCGTGTGTTGAAAGGGGAGCACAGAATATTCACACTGTTGTCTGGCAGTCATGTCGTATGAGGCGACTACGAAGGTTTGGGAAATGGTGTTAGCTATTCATCCCATAAAGTGTTAAAGTGACCCAGAATCCATGCTGAAGTTGGATGTGTCAGTTTGAGAGGCGAAGATATCGCAGCTAAACTGTAAACCATGACAACGCATTCCGTTCTCTGAACTAATCCAATCGTTGCCATCTTAAACTATGCTTCAACAGTTTTGTATGCTGTTTGGATCGATATTTTCTTCAATAATGATGTTTCGATCTGCTACTCTGCCTGGGTACGAGAATGCACGAAGAAGATAACATATTTCTACACTCAGTACTCATCGTTTGTGTGTGTCTGTACGTGCGTGCGTCAGTAAGCCCGTATATAAGGGGAACCCCCTTATTGAACAACCCCCACCCATAGGTAACTTCCATCCCGCCTCCCCTTTTCTTTTTCCGTAACTATTCTTCACAAAAAGGGCATGAAAAGGAGGGAATTACACATACTTTTTTAAGGTAACCCTCGCCCTTACCTACGTCCCTCTCTCTTATATATATATATATATATATATATATATATATATATATATATATATATATATATATATATATATATATATATATATATATATATAGAGAGAGAGAGAGAGAGAGAGAGAGAGAGAGAGAGAGAGAGGGACGTAGATAATGTTATATATATGTTATCATATATGTTTATTTGTTGTTGTGGTTAGTTGTTTCAGTCCCTCAGGATGTGTAGTAAGAAGGACTGTGTCGTCTGCATATCTTATTTCTGGAGTCTTGTACCCAGTGACATTTAATGAATGAAAAACATTTTCCTCTAGTTCTTCTCTTACATTTCTCAGTATACTCTCTGAATAGATGTTAAAAAGATAAGGGTATAAAGTACATCCATGCCTCACTCCCCTTTGAACAGCGAACCATTAAGATGTTCCCCCCTCCACTCTTACTGCTGCTTGTTGTTCGTGGTATAGCGTTTCAACAAGATGTATTAGGTATTTGCGGTAGCACATGTCTCTCATGATGGACAGCTTCTTTCCTCCTGAAAAAACGGCAACCTACGGGAGTAAAGTACCAAGCAATTCAGAATATATATATTTTATATTAATATACCCGTCGTTGAATGGGTGATAATAAATGTAATTGTATAATTAGCCGACTTGCTCTTCCTACGAATCAAATAAATATGTGTATCTCTAGTCTGCCTTGCTAAATGAACGTAATTGGCCGTTAAATGTGCTACCATAAAATTTCGGAACAGTATCGAGAAAATATTTACCAAAAATCAAATGATGTAAGGAATACGCTTAAAATAGCAAACAAAAAATAATGTGTGCGAATTATTATTCAAATACGCCAATTAACTTTCATCTGTTTTCTACAAATTAAAGAAATAAAAAAGCCATTGTCTTTGAAAATCCAAAACAACTCCGAAAACAAAAATATACTGTATTTTGTTACGCGACAGACCCCGAGCTCATTTCACTAACGGAGACTGACGTCAGAGATTGTAAAATTGCATTTTATATATAAACGTTGCCAGTATTGCAACTGTTACTTCTGATAATTTATCGTCCGACCGATTAGATTTAACAATACAACAGATACGCAGATATAAACAGTATTATGTGATTCGCTCACAGACAAAAATATACACGGCATTAGCACATGGCAAAGAGAAGGAGTATTGAACACAGTAAACGTCGATCGAAATAAAAATATTATTTAGGCCCATGCATTTGTTTACATATTTGTTTGACATTTTTATACCAGTCAGAAGTAAAAAGTTTACTAATCGCATCATCGGTCAGCTTTTGCCTGAAAGCTGGGCAGTAATTCGATTTTTCGCTAGCACCAGTGCCAGCTGCTTTATAAACGTGACAAATTTAATTTCTATACATGCCGTATTAAAAAATTTTATAGCAAAAAAAAATAAAGATTCAGAACTACGGAGATATCCATCTAATTATATATATATATATAATTAGATGGATATCTCCGTAGTTCTGAATCTTATATATATATATACATAGGAAGGTGAGATATATATGGATCTCATGTTCTTTCCGCGAAAACTGTGACCTACAGACTTTTCTCTCTCTCTCTCTCTCCACACACATACATACATACACGCACGCACACATGTTAAACTAGCCCAGAGTCATAACCGTGGTGGAGAACTGTTAAATAGTTATCTTAACAACTTGCTAACTTACTCTTGCATCTTTGTAAAGATAGGGTAATCTACATTATCTACAATGTTTCTCGTAATGTTTAGCTGCCCTAGTCATTGGGTGACCAGATATCGCCTAAGTAGTGCTGCTATCAACATTACTCATGATCACAAGCAATAAATTGTCATGCAGCAATGACAAATGCGGCTTTTACTCAGTTGTGAACAGAGATTACTGTCTTTTAAACATGGGATTGTTTCTGCAATATATTATTGATTGACAATTATGGATGGAGCGCAGCCAGACCCATTGGATAAAATTCAGAATGAGATCATGTGTATCATCCTGAGTGCACAAGGTACGAGATGTGGAATTCTTACTCAACTATTCACCTGTTGAGAATATGAAGCCTGTGCTGAAGGTTACATTCATTTTTTGGTTCCCGTACACGGTGTACATAGCGTACACTAACTTAAATTGTAACAATCAAGGTCCAAGTATATTAAAAGCCGAGTTAAAAGAAGCTATACAACACTTAACAAAACAACAAGTCATTGCGTCCGGACATGATTACAAAAGAAGAATTAGAAGCCCTGGTAGATTATGGAATTGAAGTTATCACCAAAATGTTAACTGACATCTATAACATTGGCTATATTCCATCGGATTTGCTACAATCAATTTTCATAGCCCTACCAAAGAAACCTGGTACAGTAGATTGCGAAGACCACAGAACAATCAGCCTTATCTTCTTTTTCTCCTGCGTTCGTTCTCAAACGCCTGCAGATTAGCAGGATGTAGCCCGGAGAACGGAATGCGTTGTGTCATGGTTTACAGCATTGCTGCGATATCTGTACCTTTCGTCCTGACACATCCGACTTAAGCATGGCTTTGGGCACTGACCCTATATGGGATGAGACAGCCAACTCTATCTCATAACCTCCTTAGTCGCCTTTTACGACATGCGTGGAAGGTAAATAGTGTTGCTATTCTTTGCTCCCCTTTCGGGCCCCGGCAACACACGGGTGAATCAGCCTTATGAGTCAGATGACCAAGATTCTGCTGCACATAATAATGTGTATAAGAGGAATAATAAAACCAGAGATAACAGACGAACAATACGGATTCGTAGAAGGAAAAGGCACAAGAAATGCCCTATATATAGTCAGAACATTAATGGAGAGGGCCATAGAAGTACAAGACCTTTATCTGTGCTTCATAGATTACAGCAAAGTATTTGATAAGGTGATGCATTCAGAGATTATAAAACTGATAGAAAATCTTAACGTTGATGGGAAAGATATAATAGTAAGAAATATGTATTGGAAACAAACGGCTACGATGAGAGTTAACTACTTGCCGAAGATATAGGTAGATTTCAAAAGATAGAAATGGGTGTCAGGCAAGGTTGTGTAATATCACCGGACCTTTTCTCCTAGTATACATAATACATTATGCGAAATATAGAAGATATGCCAGGAATAAAAGTGGGAGGATGCAATATAAATAACTTGAGATATGCTGACGACACAGTATTGATAGCAGGAAGCTAACTGGAACTACAAGCCCTATTAGATAAAGTAGTGAAAGAAAGTGAAAACAAAGGCCTCAGTTTAAACAAAAAGAAAACAGAAATAATGGTTGTCTCGAAGAGACATACACCACCAAGATGCAAGATAATAATTAATGACACAAAATTAGTATAAGCTGAATAAGTGAAATATCTTGGCACCCTGTTAACATCAGAAGGTAGATGCTCAAGTGAGATAAAGAGCAGAACAGCACAAGCCAAATCAGCATTTCAAAAATGAGAACCATTTTGTGCAATGGAACACTATCAATGCAGACCCGAATTCGAGTACTGAGATGTTATATCAAACCAATTCTTTTGTATGGATGTGAAGCATGGACTATAAACAAAAAAATTCTGGCTACTGACAAGAATGATGAAAATACCATGGACAGCTAAGAAAACTAATGCATATGTTCTCATTGATGCTGGCGTAAAAAGATCAATCATATCAAACATTATGGATAGACAGTCAAGGTTTATAGGGCATGTGCTGAGACGAACACAGTTTGAACACTTAATAACCACTTGAAAGATCAAGGGGAGAAGAGATAGGGGACGTCAAAGAGAAAAGTTACTAGATGGACTTGTAGTGTGGCACGGTAGAAGCTCACCAACCGAGCTTATTGACAACACAAGAGACAGAGAGTCGTGGAGAAACATGATCGTCTACGCCATTCGGCATGGCACTTGATTGATTGACACGGTGTACACGTGGGTATTAATGGAAATTAAAGAAGCGACAGACGTACCAGCATGGCCACAGTAAGTATCGAAGGCATCTAATTTCTTATCCATTATTGCGGTAGATTTCAAACTTTCACATCCATATGTCAATAATGAAATCACACTTGCATTGAATAGTCGCAGTTTGATGTACTTACTTGTAATCTTCGATCTCCAGATGATTGAGAGTTTGTTAAATGCGTTGGAGGTGAGAGCGATTAGAGTCTTAATTTTTTAGTTGATATCACAGTCTGCTGTTATCTTGCTTCCCAAATATAGAACTATACATCCGATACCGAAACACTGGGAGTTTCACAATGACAATTTGTTAAATCGTTGATGAACGTATCCAAAAGAATAAAGAACAAAAACACAGTCCGCCATCTTGAAACTAGTAACCGGAACTTGTTACCAGTATATACAGTTCAAATTACAACTGTCAGATTGCAGGACCGGGGAGAAATATGTCCTATGTTAATGCCATCTTAGTATATAGGCATTGCAGAGATAGAGAAACGAGAGCCAGGAATTTTCAGAGGGCTCTTGATCGTTTAGGAGAGTAGTGCAGTAATTCTGGAGCTTTTGTTAATCCATCAAAAGCATCGATAACATGGTTACCCTAAATAATCACATAGTAAACACGCCCACACCATCGCTTACTTTGAGAGGGGATGTCTTCGAGAGAACCAGCACAATGAAGTACTTAGTGGTTATGTTGGACCGCAGTCTGAGTTTCAAAGATCATGTTAACCACATCATTGTAAAGGCTTATAAAGATTGTGCGGCGATGAAAGTTATGGCTGCTGCTAAATGTGAACAGAGGCTGCTATTTCTGCTGTATCAGGGATTTGTGGTAGAGTACTCACTGGCGATTCTGACACTGAGTCAGACTCAAACAGAAAGATTGAATATAATCCAGAAAGAGGCAATGCGAATCATTTTGGGGTGTACGAGAGATACGTCGGCACGGGCTATTTCGATACTTACTTTTTTTATTGCCCAACTGCAGAGCAAAGAATACAAATGTGCAGGGCGAGGGACTGCCTACAAATCACCGCTACCGCTGATAAAGAGTACCCTCTACACCCTGAAATTCTCAAAGTGAGAGGCAGCTGACTTAAGAGAGGAAAGTCGTGGATGAGGCACGTAAAAGATATACAAAGTGTGTGCAGATTGGAGGATGGGCTACCTGGTGCGGAATGGAGTCAGATTGTCCGAAGGCCTTCAAAATGATAATAACACTCAATAGAGCAGGGACTGGTGTCCGACAGTGGTGGAGTTGGAGGTACTTGCTCTGATCTTTGAGAATTCCAGGGAGAGTGATATGATTATATATACATATGGGTCGGTTGAGAGACACATCAGGAGTGCCTGGGCCTTATCTGCTCAAAGGTGGGGGGAGACCATCAGAAAGGAAAGTGATGCACTTGCTCAGACGACAAGCAGCATGATAATGGTGATTTTGGCAGTAACCAAAGCTTTGATATGGGTGTCCTGGAGCATGCATGTATACTCAGTGACTCGATCAGCATGATTGTGAAAGTTCAGGCGGGGTACATTCAGGAAGAGTGGCTGGATACAGTGAAGAATTCCTGTGTGCATAAAGCGGATTCTGTTTTTTTGCTGGGACATGCCTTGTCCAGGGTAATGAGGGAGCAGATAGGTTGGCTGCACACGCTGCTACTACAGCTGTTGGTGGAGCGATCGATCGGGCAGACATTTTGAACGCCCTACGAGAAAACGCACGAACAAATTATTGTATAAGTGACGATGACAATTGTTCCATGACTAGAATAAGGGAGCTTGGTTTGAAATTTGTTGTCGCTAGAAAGGAGCAATTTCGTTGGCGAAAAAGAATGATGATCAATTAACGACGTACTGGGACCGTCAGTCAATACGTAATAGCAGATACACTAGGATAGATCTGAGCACCTATAGACTTGTCCAGAGTGCAGAATACGATGATCCAACGATTAACTAACTGATAGCACACTGCATCAGTGACTGTCATTCAATGAGGACACTGATATCAAACTGCATCAGTGAGGACACGGATAGCAAACTGTATCAGTAACTGCCACTCATTGAGGACACTGATAGCATACTGCAAACACTGATATACAAATTTTATATATATATATATATATAATATATAAACTGCACTAAATAAAGAAAAATATACAAAATAAACATTTTTTTATTTTTTTAATGGAAGGAATTAAAATCAGGACAAAATTACATTTAATTGGAAACAATTTTTAAAAATCGCAAAAAAGAAGACGGTTAAGACAAAAGAAAAGCCAAGTTCAGATAATGAAATACATAACAAATGCTATATTTCTGAGATAAATTAACAATGAATATAGAACATTTTATTATCTGACTTGACAAACTATCTAATAATTATATATCTCAATGATATATCCTGTTGCATAGAACACTAGAAAGCAGCAGAAAAAGCATCATCAAACTAAACAACAAGCATGAAGAAACTGATACTCTGCTAAGTCTACCAGCAAAGCACAAAATTTAGTTATATCCCTTTCATGTCGTAAACATTGTGGTTTTCAAAGAGTTAGAACTGGGGCATGGACTTCTAGATCAGCGTGCAAATAGGGCCGCTGTCTTCTTTCCAGGCACGTCGTAGAAGGCGACTAAGGAAATTTGGATAAGCTGACAACCTATCACTTTTGAACAAATTATTAGTCATATCTTGTTTCAATTTCTTGATTTTGTCTTCTATCAAATAATCTCCATAGATGATGAAGAAATAGAGGGCAGTGGAAACTGCAACTTCGTCCCTTAATGGCAGACTTCTAGGCGATAGGGAATGCTAGATGTACCATAAATGAGGATGGATCAATAAATCGGACACAAAAATGATGAGATGGCCAAGACATGTGTTGTGTTCCTGGCAAGATGTGGTAATCCTGGCACACTGGAATGCCTTCTCCAGGAACTAACATCCTCCTATAAACCTCCCTTACACAACCATGCCTTTGAGACAACCTTACATGAGGCCGGGTTTTACCTCAGTTACATAACTGAAAAACCTGCACTTCTGTCCAAAAGACTATGGGCTGTCAAGAGCTACCTGCTCACAGTTAAAGGGATTTTTTTCCATCATCAGCCATTCTAACCCTTCTTCTTCTTTATCTCTGATTTTGCTGCTAGGAATCACAGGTCTGGATGATCATTAATTGTTGGGATATGGCATGTTTTGATGTTTGATATGCAGTAATGCATGTTATAATTTCATAGTACATTGGTGACTTCATCCATCCACATTCTTTCCCTTCCTCTTGTTTCCAATCTCATCTTCATACTTAGCTACTAATCCTAGCCCCTTGAAAATCTGTTTACAAAACAAATGGCAGATAACAATTAGATTTTGGCCTTTAAGAGTAGATTGAACAAAAGTACCCAGTTACTGTTTTCTTGAAAACAAATTAACAATTATATGATGAAAATGAATGGAAACATTCTTAGAATAGATGCAGACAACAGCACAAAGTATTGCCATGATATGAATTAGATGTGGAAGACAGAAGAGAGACAGATTAACATTGAATGATAGAACCATATTACCTGTACTAGCAAAATTATTAACAACACATCAAGGAACTGTTTTTATATTCAACCCATATGCAAAAACACAATTTTTAGGTATTATTTCCCTATCACCATCTAAACAGTGGTTTTTCAAAGGGTTGGACTTTAAGGTCTAGCTAGAGCACTAATTCAGAGATAGGCAAAATACAGACAGACAACTAATTCAACCCACAATATCATAATTTTTAATGGTCACTAGGCTGATTTAAAATCACTATACATATTGATCCAAGATAAACAAAATATCAAATCACAAGTATTGCCTGCCCCCAACCTTAGATGTTCAATATTAAAGACATCAAATGCAGCATGTGCTGCAATGCAGAGAAAGCCTTTGGCAATCTGTAACAACTGCATCAAAGTCCTTTCAGAATTTTGCAGGGCTAAAGAAAAATTCTTCACCTTATCTTACACGAGAAATGCTGAATCTGGCCTGTCAACCCTAAAAGGTTACTAACTTCTACCCTAACTTATGAAAGCCCATTTAGGGCACAAACAGAAAATAATTATTAAATTTTGTTCCTGGCATGTGCATTGAGAAGTGCCCAAGGAACAAACAAAAAACATACAAAAGTCACACACGAGCTTAGTATACCCTTGGTTCTTCAGGTATGGGTACTTCCAGTTTTCCTTCCAGATGAGGAAACTCTTTAACAAGTTTCTTGTTCTTGATCATCTGTTCTCTATACTGCATCCATCGTTGACGTGCAAGCTTTTCTCGCCACAGGGGTAAATACTTCATATGCTGTTTTCTAAATACTCGTGGGTAGAGTAAGTTATACACTTTGTTCATGTGTGGTGGTACCTCATGCTCCTTAAACTTTCTCCATACAACACGGCCGAGAAAATCTCGTATGTATGCACCACCAGGTTCACTAGGCTTGCCAGTCTCTAGTAAAGACACAGCATTGTTTCTCTCTTTCACAACTTCTAGGATGTTTTCCATACTTTCCTCAACCTGAAATTTCAATCAAGGTTTGAGAATTATCATAAAGATCAAATATTCAATAAATACAGTCTAGATTATAATTTTTGAGTCACTGTGGCTCAGTGGCTATTTGATTTTCCTTTTCAACTGGAATATCTTTTAGATCACAAATGTTGTTATTTTGTAATTTATCAATTGCCAGAGTGTTCTTCTTCTTCTTTCCTTCCTCTTTTAGCCTTTACGGGTGTCAAGGGAGATACAATGTTCTTGTTCTCGCTTTTCTGGCAGCTTCAGATAATGTTATTTAGTGTTCGTGTAATGTCTCTTTGATGTTGTCGATCCAGCGTACTCTAGGTCTACCCTTGGCTCTTCTTTCTGCTTCTCCTCTCTTCGTATATGCTTTATAAACTAATGGATCACGCCTATTGAACATAGTAATAGTAATAGTAATGAATTGCCAGAATGTTGCCGGGTCCAAAACAGGTGCAAAGAATAACACTGACCTGCGGCCTACCATTTATGTCGCAAGAGGCAACTAAGGAAGTTTTGTAGGGAGTGGTTGTCCCATCCCACAGAGAGTTAACCTTTAGCAAGCCGGATTAAAAAATACAAAACATCTCCTGCCACCGGATTCTTTTTTGAGAATTTTCATCTTTTCTGGTTGGTGTTATGGAAACGCAATAACTTTTTTGTTATTCGAGATAAAAAATTTTTTTTAGGGCATGTAGATGCAGAATTGAATACCGCAAATGTATGTGTATTTTTTTTTTTTTTACGTAACCTACCCGATGTTTGCGCAAGAGGTGAAGACCTTTTTTTCGCAAAAAACCAACAATAACAACAAGACATGGGTTTCGGAAAACTGAATACCATTTTTGTTATTAGAGCTTTTTAAATAATTTCAACAGATTTAAATGCAGAATTGAATACTGCACATGGGTGTGTAATTTGTTTTTTTTTATGTATCCTACCCGAGGTTTGCGCAAGAGGTGAAGACATTTTCTCGAAAAAACAGAAAACATGCAAAAAAGACATGGGTGTTTGGAAAACTCAGTACCATTTTTATTACTAGAGATTTTAAAATAATTTCAAC
Source organism: Meghimatium bilineatum (assembly GCA_034231615.1). Taxonomy (NCBI): domain Eukaryota; kingdom Metazoa; phylum Mollusca; class Gastropoda; order Stylommatophora; family Philomycidae; genus Meghimatium; species Meghimatium bilineatum. The sequence goes on from CM067300.1 coordinate 36,146,324, forward strand.
AGATGTAAATGCAGAATTGAATACTGCAAATGGGTGTGTAATTGGTTTTTTTTTATGTATCCTACCCGAGGTTTGCGCAAGAGGTGAAGACAATTTATATTTTAAAATTACATAAAAACAACAAACACAAATGACTTACCCACTGGATGTGCAGTTCTCCTACGTGCTGTGCAGCTCAGATGTACACTCTGTCTTGAAAATTAATAATGTGTGGTATCGATGGAAGCAGGGATATGGGCACAGAGTGACCTGACATGCTGCACACACGTACTGAGTCTGGTGGCGCTTCTTTGTCCGATCTGAACAGACAACACAGTCAGGAAATGAATGCCTGCCACTGGACAACCGTTTAGGATTTATAGCAATGTGGTGTGCTGGTGCTAGTGTCATCCTATCCGGTGGGTGGCTTGTTCTTCTTCCAGAACTGGAAGATGCAGGCCTAGAGTAGCAACCCTCAAGAAGCCCATGAATTATCTGCAAGCGAAATTTTTCCGCCTTGACTCGGCCAGGATGTTTAGCCCGCCACAGGACAGATGAATTGACAAAGCAAGCTTCCAACAAGTAAAAGAAAATTTTCTTCCACCACTTGCAGGACCTGTGGCCTAACATATAATATGTTAGCTGCTTGTCAACACGATCAACGCCTCCCATATGACGGGTATAGGCCTGTATTGCGCATGGTTTTACCACATCCCTCACATTACCACCATGGCGTTTGGAACGGACCTTCCTATTGAAGGTCTGCGCATCGTGTGCAGATGTCATCAAATTGACTTGCCTCTTGTCATACCATGACAGGTAGAGAATGTTGTCATCACTTTCAGTACGAAGTGGGTCACCAACCTTGAGTTTTAGACCCTTCAACGCAGGGGGGACCCCTTTGCGATTCAATTGTAGTGTGCCGCAGGCGCCTATCTGGTTCTCGGCAAGCTCCTTGAAAAGGGCTGGAGAGGAAAAGAAGTTGTCCATGTAGACAATATGGCCCTTACCGTGCATTGTGGCCAACAAATTACTCACAACACAGTGAGCCAATCCCTTCTTTTTGTCATAGACATCCTCCTTCCCAAGGTACAGCTTCCAGTTCCAGAGATAACTAGTCTTCGAGTCAGCCAGTGCCCAAGACTTTATACCCCACTTTGAGGGTTTCTTGGGCATGTACTGCATAAGACTAGTCCTACCCTTGAAAGCAATCATGCTTTCATCGATACTGATTTCTTTGGAGAGGCCGTAATATTGTTGGAACAGAGGAATAAGTTTGTCAACAAACCCTTGTATCTTGAACGCCTTGCTGTGACCGGGTTGCCCTCGTGCAACAGCTGTTGTGTTGTCTACAAGGTGCAGGAATGAAAGAATAGCTAAAAACCTATTCCTACTCATGACATTCCTAAACCCAGGCATCTCGATGAGACCATCATTAGACCAATACAATTCATAGGAGGAACGTTTGGTCAGTCCCATCAAGAGGATCAAAGCAACAAAGGCTGTCATCTCATCAGCTGTGACTTCCTTCCACAACTTCACACGAGATGCATAGCCGGCGTCCTGTCCCTTCGATTCACTAACCTGCTTAGCGTACCGATTAGTTTCAGTTACCAACATGTTAAGAATATCATCTGTAAAAAACAGACGAAACACGTCTACCTCACTAAGGTTATCAGCTAGGCCTATAGGTCCAACAATTTCATCGAAATTTCGAAGCCAATCATGGCTATACCCCGAAGGGACACTCGAGTTTTCAACTACCTGGTCCTCCAAAATGTCTTCTTCCACGCTGCCCACAGAATCAGTATCACTAATATCATCTCCATCTAACCACACATTATCTAATGGAGCTATATCTGTATCGGTAAGCTGCACAGTTTCTTCCTCATCGGAATCGTCATCCATGATGAATTCGAAATAAATTGCATCCATAATTGAAGGCTTGGGTGTCGGTACAAGATAATAGATTACAACGTCTTGCTGCTAGACAGAATTTTTTCAAATGGACAGGGTGAACGTGGAGATGTTCCGGTATCGATTGCGCATGTCCCTAGCTATGTGCATTAACTAAGCGGGCTGTGGTACGTGTAAATCTCACGATAATCTCGCTGGGCAGGACGGCCCGCCATCAGCGCGCGCGGCCATTTTGTTTTTCGGCGGCTGGATATCATATCGGCTCGGTGAAGGTTAAAGTGACCCACACCATCCAAACAGATCCTTGACACAGAGATGGGCTTGGTTCAGCAAACTGAGGCTGTAAACTAAGACTGGCCAGGCCCTACTACAGAGAGTTTGTAAAGTCTCACTAAACTTTGTAAGTAGAACAAATTTGAAAAACAGCGTAATGTGACTGAGAATGTGCAAACAAATTATTAATATAATTACAATAGTCACTGCTATGCCGATTAAAATAATAAAAATATCAATGCAAAAATTTTAAACAATTAAAATAATAATCACTGCTATACAAAGTGTAGTGAGACTTTACAAACAACATGTATAACCGAACAAAACCACACACTGCTCTAGCAAGTACAACAGTCAGGAGGGGCACTATAGCCATCAGGATGCCACGAACAACCAACACAATAGGAATATGTTTGTATCTGACATATGTTATGATTTCTGCCTGTGATAAACATCCGGGTAGGGACAGCGCTGGGCCTAATGTCTCAAAAGGGTCCAACCGACCTACTGGAAGTTCTCAATTGCCCTGAGGAGCTGGAGACATGAGAATAGAGAAACTGGCCGCCAATAAAAGAGACCACTGAAAATAATAAACTGCAACGTTGAAGGTGTCAACAGCAACAAAAATTACCATAACTCAAAAATATCCTGAATGAGGACCAAGTAAATGTATGCTGCTTGCAAGAAACTCATCTCAACAAGAATCTTTATTTTCGCGTTTTACCCCTTTATGCCTTGCATCTTCAAGGATAGAAGAGTTCTCTGGAGAACTTTTTGTGTGTTTCATATATGTTTGTTTTCATTGATTCTTTTATTCCTGTGATCGTTCCTTTGCATGGTCTACAAAGCCCCTGGCTTTGTATCCATCATGTCTGTATATCATGCTTTTTGAGGGGCACTATCTCATGGTAGTCTGGAAGCATGTGAAAACCACTTAATCTGTTGTCTTCTGATGTTTTCATTTCTGATACCGTCTCATATTGTTACTCTGAGAATTCTATGTGAAAATAAGTAATTTCTGCTGTAACAAAGTTTCTTTTTGTCTTCTGTTTTCCACATTTGACATTGGTAGCATAGTGATTGTATGATGATAATTTTATATAGTGCAGTTTTAGTGTTCATGTTTACATGTTTGTTTTTGAATATAGGAGATATCTGTCCTAAGATCTGGTATGCTATGTTGCATCTATGTTGGTTTTCTTCCACATTTGATGACATGAAGCTTCCAAGATAAGTGAATTCTTTCACTTGTGTCAGTTGTTGGTCACTGCAACTATACAAATATATTTTTTATCTCATATGAATATTAGGCTGATTCTCAAAGCATTGCACTTATTGAGTAAGCAGTAGAACTCCAAAGAAACCTCCTGATTGCACAAAATGATGAGTTATGACTGTAGGTAATCATGAGCAAATTGGACAAATCCATAGGTAACTCCAATCTCCTTTAATAGAGCTCTATTGAACTCTCAATTTTATCTCTATAAGACCTCTATGGCTCGCAATTCCTAAGTATCAAAACAAATGAGAAACACCTTCATAGTAATTACCTTTGTTACTCTCTCTGGACTAGGAAAAAGTTCACAGTTTCTGGTGTACTCTGCTTCCATTGTCAGTAACATATTGCGTTCTTTCAGAAGAACATACCTGAAATGAAGGTTACAGTGTTACGGGTGAAGTCAAGAAAAAAACAAGAAAAAAATTACAGCTAAATCAGTTGCCCTAATCAATGTGAATAAAACAATAGAAATTACATTAAACACTGCGAAGTCAGAGGTGTTGGGCTATTGTCAAAACTAAAATAGTGACACAACACATATCTGTACTCTGGACTACAACCTGTTTAAAATCTAGCAAGACCTTTTGTCCTGATATCATCGCCATCTGATACTTGAATTTTGTGTGGTAATATCAATTTATAGTGATTGAAAAATATGCTTTAAAACTTTGGAAGACATTACTCGATGACAAAAGATGTTCTTCAAGGTATGTGGAAGGTGGAAGAAGATGAGGTGGTAAGAAGAAGACATAACTGGATAATATCAGAGACTGGACAGGGTGTGAAGTTGCCAAACTCGCCAGGATGGTTGAAGATAGAGATGTGTGCAGATCTTTCTGCATCAAATGTCTCAATGTTGTGCCTCTAGATCCTGACAGGATATGTGTTTTATTATTATTTAATAAACTGCGTAATTTTTTCTTTTTCTCTTTAATCATTTATTATCAACACTAGAAAAATTAGTAGGTTTTTTTTTTTTAATTTTTAAATTCTTTCAGAGGCAATGTATTTGGAAGAACAACAAATTTGGGGTTACAGCAAAATATTCAACCCCATCCCTGGTCTAGACTTTTCAACACAATATAAAATCTATCCTGCTCTAAATATTTTAAGTACGGCTTGTGATCAAGAATACATCATCCAAGCTGCATATGTTTCCTAAAAATTGTCTTTATTGCATACTCTTGTTTTATCAGATAGTCAGAACTACTAATAAGTACAGACTTGTTAGATAACAAGACATAATGTGTGTGCCTCATGCATGGATGTATTTATTGCTTCTAAAATTTCTGTTGTGCATCACACTACACACACAAATATATAAAAGATAGCAGCATATCCTATTCAGGATGTCGGAATCAATCCAGAATTATTTTGGCTGTAGTGATTTCCTAGACAATTAAAATATGTTAAGTAGGTTGCTATTTCTTTCTGAATGATCCAGATACACAGTGCTTTTGGTGAGGTTTGAATCTGGTACCTTTGTCGTCCGAGACATGCTCTGTACCACTCTGCCACAGAATGGGACACACAAAAATACTAGAATTAAATTGACCTATGAAATGAATAAACACGAAAGAAACGTCACACATGTGACATCTTCATTCAAACTGTGCAGATAATACTCACCAAAGCTTGTGAAGGTCTTGATTGCTTTTGATTCGTAACTCATCTAACCTGTAAGGTCTTCCTGAAGTAAAAATAAAAATGGAATTACTCAGAGTATTGGGGCATTCAACATTATAGAGCATCATCATCATCAAGTGTCATGCCAAATAGCGATGCAATCACATTTCTCCATGTAGTACATCGATCTCTCATACATGTCATCATCTCTGTTGATGTTGTCAATCGAAGCCATTTAGTCAAACTGCCCAATATCTTTTCTCTGGGTCTTCCCCTTGATCCTTTCCCTTCGTCACTATATTCTGGAGAATTATATTATTTATAGAGCATACAACACTAATAAAACTTCATTCACTCCATAATGAAAAAACATAAAGTATAGCATGTCATCAAATGTTCTCTGACTTTAGCACAAACAATGAGATGTGGGTAACTGTGACTATGTCGATAGCGACAGCTGCAGCTGTGAAAATGTCCAGTATGCTTGACCATGGTTAGCACTCATGTTAGTGTTCAGTATAGGAACCAGTTCCCTTGCGTGGCTGGTGTACTAGCAAAATGACTACAGATGTCCACCGTTCAGCAAAGGTGGTAAAGCACTGAACATATTAGTTACCATGCTGAAATGGGATGCATCTGGCCATTGGTGCAAATAAAACAGCGACCCAATGCATTTCCACTCTCTGGTATATATTGTGCTGGAAATCTAGTAGGACCATTGCCTTGCTACAAGAAAGAGATCCAGTGAGAGTTTGAAAATGAAAACAACATGGAGCTATCAATGATGTTAGTGTACACAACTTGTGATGTCCTCTTGTAGTAAGTTATGTTACACCAACAATGCTTCTATACACAATACTCATCCATCATCTTTCACAACTTCCTTGGAAAGCATTACCTGGATAAAGCATGTTTTTATTGTATTTTTTAGGGGTGCATTCTCAAACTCCTGCTGGAACTCTTTTTTAGCAGGATATTGCTCCTACTAGATTTCCAGTAGGATTTACTCTATAACAGTGGTTCCCACTCCATGTTTTTGGAATGCAGCTCCCTTTTTTAGGCAAATTTCATTTTGTGACAGCAAGTCTCTGTGATCTACAGGGGGGGGGGGGGGGGGGGGGCGGGCATAAACCATGATGAAAACCACTGGTCTAGAAAACACAGTGTCGCCAATTTATTTGTGCCAATAACCCTACACATCCAACTCTGGCAGAGATGAACCATGATCTGCATGAAATCCATTGGTCCCTATTATGGTCATCAACAGTTCTCATGTATACCATTCATGCTAGATCTTTTCTTTTAGTATTCGTTCTCAAACTTCCACAGGATCTTTCTTGTAGCAGGACAATAGGCCTACCAAATTTCCAGCAAGATATAATCCAGACAATGGAGAAGGCATTGTTCTGCTGCTTTATTTGCACCAATGATCTGACACATCTGATATTTCCAGCGGTATCTAATATGTTCATTGTTTTGCCAATTCCACAGAACATTGGACATTTGTAGCCTTATCATTAGTAGGCCGGGAGTGTATCATAATCTTTTTATTAGCAGTGCTTGAACTGCATGTTTGGCATCTCTTAACGATCTGAATGCTAATCTCTGTCAACACTGCACCACATTTGCTGCTGTCTGCATTATTATTGGACTTGCCAGATTTCCACTTCTTAGATCTAATTAAAAGACTTCGGCATTCACACAATATATCACATTACACAATTTCAATCATACATTTATGTAAGATATTCATACCTGAGGTAACAGTCTTTTCTCCCCAAACATCCTTGTGATCAAAGAATTCCATAAGGTCTTGTACTTGCTGTGTTTTGTGAAAATCACAAGCTGCTGAAGTATGAAACCCATTAACTACAGTGTTGTGAAACAGGGAGTTATGTAAAGATGATACAGCAGACACACTGGGAGATAATCTGGAAAAGAAAAAATAACTTACAATACACAATGGAAGAATTATTATGAAAAAGAAGGGCCCAAAAGATGTAAAGTTAGTTAGTTAGTCGTTTGATCATCATCACTGCAAACTGTTCATAGTTGCTCTGATCTCTCCTTGAGTGTATCCGCCAATACACTTCTGCTGACAGTACTGGTCCTATGCTGGTTGATCATCATTCTTCTGCACCCTCCAATATGTTCACTTCGAGCAACACCACATTTCAATCCCTGATCTTTAATCCTAGCCATTGAAAAGGAATCATCATCCACATTAGTCTCACTCTCGCATGTTATATCTCTTAAGGAATTCAAAAGGTCAGCGCGATCGATTGCCCCAACGCCTTGCGCCACAATTGCGCATGATGCCAGTTGATCCGCTCTTTCATTGCCTCGAAAGCCCACATGTCCTGGCACGAAAATAAATATAACCACTTTCAGCCTCACCTTTCTCAAGGCCATCAATCCACTGTTCGCGAACGAGACCCACTTGTACCTTCTTAATCATACTCATAGAGTCACTCAAGATGCAGACCTGTGTTACCTTCTGTGTGCATACCCACTCAAATGCCCTGGTCATCGCCATAGTCTCCATGGTCAAACTATGGAGACCGTAAAAAGCACCACTCTCCTCCTTGATAGTTTTACCTGCGCACTGAGCTGTGAAGGCCCCCCTATATGTACTCTATCTCTCTCAATGAGGCGGCACCCAAAGCACATTACTATGTAGCTTCAAGTGATAATCCCCAGGGATCTTAGAAAAAATCCACCTTGTAAATAGGACAACACAAGCAGGATTCAAACCCGTTACCTCTTTAGCACAAGATGAACAGCTTAATCAATATGCTATGGAGATCACCAGAAGAATTATTAGCTTGTTTCTCTGTATCTAACATAGTCAAATCATGTTCTTCATTCATTCTCAAATTGATGTCTGTTAGCTGGATGTAATCCATAGAATTAGAGTGTTTTCTATAACAATTTAAAGCTTCACTGTGATATCTGTACCATTTGACATATTCAGTTTCAGCATGGATTTGGGTCACTGACCTATAGGGTGAGATAATCAATTCTACTCTCAAACCTCCTTGGTCACATCTTACAAGAATGATGGGTCAAAGTGTTACAATTCTTTGCTACAGCTTTGAACCATGGGAGAAAAAAAAAAAAAAAAAAGGTGGTCAGATTATGATGTCTGAGAATTCATTAGAGGGTGATGTAATTTACACAGCTTTACACACTTTATATGAGCCCCAGCACTCATCTTTTCATAATGGGGTGTAGCCAAGGACTATGCACATTTCCTCATTCTACACAAATTTCAGATGTTCACATTATGACTGTGAAAATGTGATCTAATGAAAATGTGACTCCTAATTTATAGACAACCACAGACATGGCTAACTGGTGAAAGAGAAAGGCTAGCATCCATTGCTCAAGGCATGTAGATACCATAGTTTTAAGTGCTGTTAGACATTGACTAGATCGCTGCATCGTTTGTTCAACATGAGACATAAAAGACAGATTGCGCTCAAAGATTACTCTGAGATAACACAGTCTATCACTACGCTCAGTGTTGTGTCCATCACAGGTGACCATGGGTAGGTCAACTTTCATTATTCCATTATTCAAGGAGCAACACGTCATGTCTTCCTTATCATGGTTCACCTGAGACTTTGATTCCATACGCCAGTTAGATATGACATCTACTGTCTCCTGGATGTCTTAGTCCATTTTCTATATGTCTGAACCTCATGGATGACCTCTAGCTTTAGGATGACCTCAACACATATCAATGTATGTCCCTGACCAGGTGATTGAATATTGGTTACCATAGTTATATGGATGCTAAAGATAATAGGTAAGCTGAGTTATGAACCAGCATCATAGCACATAGTTTCCCATAAGTGTTCAGCTGCCTAGTCAGTGGTTGGCCAGAAACAGTCAGGCAAGCATCATCTCAGGACTTGCTCAGTAGCAATGTTGCCATTCCTCGACCTTCCCAGAACATGAGCCCTGGTGTCATATATCCTAGTGGCTGGGTGAACCATGGGTGTAACTCTTATTTCAAACCATGAATAATGAGTGGACTCAAAAATTCCAGGTTTGCTGATCAGCAGGTAAATGACTAAACATTACAATACTGCAGCTCTCAGAGGACAGATGATAAGGACTTCGTAGCAGATCTTGGCAAATATTCATAGGGTCTGAAGTTCATATTTTCATGCGTAGTGCTATGGTACTCTCCAGTAGGGCTGCAATGACCCAGTCCATGATCCAAGAATTGACTCCACTGCTTAGCAAAGAGGTTGTCATGCATATACAATTGAGGGTAAAAAATTGTATGATAAAATTAGGGCTGTACTGGATTCAAAATATTGAAATCCGGCCGGAGCCAGATTTGGTCAAATTTATGAAGTGAGATCTGGCCGGAGCTGGATTTACAAATAAAAATAAAATAACGTGCTACATCACTTGACTTAGGTGAGTGGAGTCACTCAACTGTTCATTACTGCAGTTCATTACTATAGACATGATAATGATGACATATACTCAAATCATTTAAATGTAAAATAATTACATTTACATTAGAATAAGTAATATTAAGTTCCATAAGTTCAAGATGAAACATAATACTTTAAGTACATAGTGCTAATTTACCGGTAGTAATTTTAATTTTTAGTTTTCAGTTTCCACATTGTTTTCAGAAAACCTTAGTAGATGACATGCCTTTATATTGAGGTTATCTTCTTATAGAAGCTTCATGGCATGTCATCTATACAATCCCATAGTCATAACCTTCGATAACAGTTACCATGTTGTTCCGACAGGCCAACGTTGTGCTTGAACTAGTTACGGGCACGGCATGGGTGGGCAGAACAGCAAAGAAACCTGTCGCAAGGGCCAGAGTTGTGCCCTGATGTCAACATCTGTTCCGGCCGCATTGGACTCAAAACATCATCGAGTCGAATGGCTGCTGGAACAGAGGGTGGAGCACTTATGGGAATGCCCCATGTGCTGTGAGGCCAGTTTTCTAATCAAGAAGAATTTCAGTTGACAAATTGGCAGCTCAGTTACAACTCACAACAACAGTACATTGAACAGATTGAATTTATTGAAATAAATTCATTCAGTAATTTCACTATTTCAGTCAATCAGTCTTCATTATGGCTGTGAAGTTGAACTCTCAGAGTCATGAAGGGACAAGTTGTATTTCAAGAAAATCAATGTCTCCGCATTTTATGGTAAAAGGCCACTATGGTGGTCAGTGATAATATCTCCTGCAGTACTGAACAGCCTTTCTGATGGCACACTTGTAGGTGGTGGTGCAAGAAATGCCTGTTCCAGTCTAACCATACTTGAAAATCTTTGCTTTTTGGCATGCCACCATGAAACTGGATCTAACTGTCGAGTATGAAGTCGCTCTGACAGGTACTGTGTCACTTCAGTGTTCATGCTGTTGCCTTCGCTCTGTGGTGGAATTTTCCTCTGCAATTGTGTCAAAACAGCTCCATAGGCTGGACTCGTACTGTGTGGCAGTGCTCACAGAAGTCAAAACATTAGTACTACTACTAGTAGCTGATGGATCCTGTGGACTGACTGTGTTTGCTGAATTAATAATGGAGTTAGCTGCTAACAGCAGATGGGCTCATGCATCACTTCTACCACGTTCGGAGAAGAAGCACAGCTTGAATTGAAAATCCAGTAGTGTGCACAGGTGTAAATAATGTTAGATTCATTGTCCGCAAATCTGCTGCTAACAGCTTCAAGCAGGGCTGCTTTCATAGTTTTGATCCCAGCATCACTACCTTCTTTCTGGAGGAAAGCCATTAGTGTTTCCACTAATGGGATTACAACTGATATTGATGCCTGAGCTGCACTTATTTCACGTGTGTGTTCTTCAAATGGTACTAAAGTAGCTACCACATTCTCCATGAATGTCCACTGCTGTGCTGTTAGCCCAGTTACCGAATCAATTTCAACACAGTACAGGCTGATGCTGTGCCATTATTCTAACAGATGTCGTAGCATATAGAACGTTGAGTTCCATCTTGTTGTCACGTCCTGGATAAGCTGATGTTGTGGTAGGTTTAATTCATTTTGAAGTTCATGCAAAAGACTGGTTGTTAAAGAAGAGTGTTTGAAATGTCCTACCAATTTTTTTCCAGTACTGATGATGTCAGCAACATACTTTAGACTCAAAAGACCATCATGTACACACAGCTGCAGTGTGTGTGCAAAACATCCAACACTTGAATAGCAACACTCATCCAGCATTATTTCAAAATGTGCAAGCAAGTTTGTGGCTGTATGATGTTCATCAAATGCAGTACAATGGAAGACTACACTGCGGTGAACGAAGGAGTCTGTTAACCAATGGCCAGTGAGGCCCATAAATCACTGAGTGGTGTGTTCAGCTGTCCACATATCTGTTGTGAATGATATGTAATCAGTGTCAGATATCATTGCTGCAATTTTTACCTTCAGACGTTTACACGTGTCAGGAATGACATGTTCAGCACAGTACTTTCTTGAAGGCAATTCATACCTTTTTTCCATTTTATGCATCAACTCTCTGAAACCTGGTCATTCTAATACTTGAAAAGGCTCTATATTTTCTCGGCTATTATTCGTGCTATGGCAGCATGAATGCGTTTAGCATTGGGACTGTTGATGTCCCAAATTTTGGCCCGGTCCCATGTCTGCACAATTGACTGCTGCAAACATGGTCCCAGATTCATCATAGATGTGGTCGCTGATACACTGAACTCCAGAGATGCTTTCTTTTTCATCATTTCGACATAGCTTTTCCTGTGCATCGATAGCAAATGGGTCTGCATTGATGATGTTGAGAAGTCTTTGGGGCGATCTGATCGTCCACGTGATAACTGTTTGTTACACAACTTACATATTACCTTCGCTGAATCATCGACTTTAACCTTGCAGTAATCCCAAACGGCGCTGTATGACTTAGATTTTGATGCCATTTTATTTTATCAGCAAGACCAAAGAAATTTACGAAAATACGAAAAATATGCAAGACAGCGAGAAATATTAAACAGAAAGTCCTACTGTGCTATTGCCTAAAATTCGGCTTGGCCTCATGAAACATGTACAGAAAATTCATGTGATTAGACAATCACACATCCGGCCTAAATCCAGCAAAATTGGACCGGAGCCGAATTTGTAATAATGGCCGGATTCCGGATTTGTCGGAGCTGAAATCTGGTACTCCCTAGATAAAACCAATAAAGAAAAACTCATCGAAAAAATACAGAGAGAGAGAGAATGTGTAAATAACTAACTATTTTAGAGATAGAACATTAATTAACACAATATATACAGATAAAAACCATGTGTTTATGTGCTGCTTTATGAAGAACTACTACAAGTGATTTAAAATCACTCAGGTGACTTCTGGTAGAAATTGTGATGACTACAAGTCACTTCAGGTGACTTCTAGCAGAAATGGTGATGACTTCTAAGAGTTCTTCAAGTGGCATCTCATATTTTAAAAGAAGATTAGAGAAAGCATTGAAGGAGTGATATTGTTGAAAGAGCGGATCAACTGGCATCATGCGTGATTGTGGCACAAGGCTTTGACAAGGCGATGGGGCAATGGATCGTGCTGATGTTTTGAATTCCTTAAGAGATATAACGCGTGAGAGTGAGACTAATGTGAATGATGATTTCTTTTCAATGGCTAGGATTAAAGATCAGGGATTGAAATGCAGTGTTGCTAGAAGTGAACATTTTGAATGGCGCAGAAGAATGATGGTCAATCAACCAGCATAGGACCAGTACTGTCAGCAGAAGTAGTGTAATGGCGGATACACTCAAGGAGAGATCGGACCAACTATGGACGTGTCCAGTTTGCAGTGGTGATGATCCAATGACTAACTAACTAACTAACTATAGACAATTGAATATATGGTGACTATAGAATAGACAGAAAAAAAACGTGTTTTAAACTTTTATGAGATGATAAATAAAAAATGTGTAGCTTCAGAGCGAGAGAGACAGCTAGACCCAAGAATATTGTAAAATTTAGGGCATATTATAGTCATAGATTATGCCTTAGCTTACTGATTTATATAATATTTATTATTAGGCCTAGATATCGCCTGCCTTATCCAAGTTTTAGTTATCGGCCTTTTTGCTTTACTCTTTTCTTTGACTTTGGATTGACTTCTTGAAGAAGTTCTTCATCTATCTAATTGACAGCCAGCTGTCGTAGCTTTAAAAAAAAATAATTTAGTAATAAATATATATATATATATATAAATGCTTTTATATGTTTTAATTTACCTCAAAGCTGAAAACTGCCTTGCAAAGGAGTTCAGCTGCTGGACTTTTTTAAAATTACGACAAAACGTCTTTACTACTGAAAAGCTACAATTCTTCAGGGCCGCCATTTTGTTAATAAGGAACAACTCTGTTTTATTTTAAGTTTTTTTATTCATGGGAGTTGTCTTCCTTATATTCACGGTGTGTTTCATGGTTTCTAGATAAACAAATGTGTATTTATAACTCTATGGGTTGAATAACTACGAGGAGGTTGTAGTGTCTGGATTACATGAACCACAACTCCACTATTTTTGCATGTTGTAAAGCTCTGATATAACCAAATTGGACTAACGTCCGCGGTTGAAAGCAGAGTGACCTTAAGCCTTAAGAGTAATGCAAAATAAGTTAAACAGGTTACCTAACTATGGATAAATAGTTCATTTGGTTACTGCGACACCCTCCGACCATTTGGTTATTTATATTTGACGCATTTTTCATCCCTAATGATCTGAATCATCTTCATTCTTCGCAATCACAGACGAGCATGCCATTAAGAAGGGTCAAGTTTGACGTAGCTATTTCTGAGGTCTTATACGCCTGATGTTCAATCCGACTCTGAAAGACCTCTCGCAGTATGAGCAGAAAGTAGCAGGTCATGAGATGAGGGAAAATTGACCCCTTTTTGGTCTTTTGAATGACATGCAATGTTCTACCCAGTTAAAATATTTTTAATACCCGCCTTTATCTGACTGTTCCAAGCTGGATGGTCAAGAGCTGTAGTTTCTCAATATTTTGGGTCAACCCAGCAGTGCTTGTCGATGCCATCAGGTAGTCCTTGAAGTGTTTCATGTGGCCTCCTTTTGAACGCTTACCCCATCACATACACCGTAGAACAACCGCTTTGGAAGACGTTGTCTGGAATACGGCTAATGTGACCGGCTCATTTGAGACCCGGTTTCATCTTTTTACCGAAGACTTATCTATGGAACTGTACCCAACATAGTCTATATGTTTGTGGCTGCCACAAAATGCCCCTCTGTTGTTGTTTTTCTTCTGCATTCGCTCTCTGATAACCACCACGAAAAATTGTGTGATTTCCGTCGGGGAGCGTGAAGTAAGCTGTACTGCAAGTTCCACATTAGAACTGTGTTATTTGCACCTCGGTTGAATCACTCTGTGGCCTTGACATCTGAGACCCAGCACATCCGTTTTCGTCATACCTTTAATTCCGGTAGTGGGCTTCCCTATCTTGTGACAGCCTGCCTATCTGTCGACAGGCGGCGGGTGTTTATTGACTCTTCTCCGAGACGATTGTCGTTCACGCTATTTAGCACGAGGTGTTCCGCTGCCAGTGAACTTGCCTCGCATAATTAGACGTTTTGTGCCTGTGCCCATCTGATACTGAACCTTTTTTTATCCACGAGCCAGGTTCTATTTTAGGAACAACTTGACATAAGAGCTGGACCCCGGTTTTTTTTCGCCTTCTTAGCCGAGATGTCATTCTTGTATCCCTCATCCAACTCTGAATCTCAACACGCGTTTAGAAGCAAAGAATGTTCTCGAGCAGAACAACCTTGTCCCATTTGTGCCTGAGCCTGTCGGGTACTGAACACTTTCTCTCCACGAGCATGTTTCCGATAAGGGAAAAGTCGACAGTAGAGTTGGGCCCGGTTGCCTCCTTGGCCGAGCGGCTACGGTTGGGTCTCTGTCCGTAAGAAGCACCAATAACTTAAGCTTATCTCGAGCTAACAGAACTTTTAGTTCCGATTTCCATGAAACGCTTTCCTTTTCTATTTACATATGGCACTGCCCTCTAACGCGGTACTGCCTTCTCATTGTCCTCAGTATGTTTTTCTTTACTCTCACTATGCGTCTGCTTAATTCGTGTCATTTGTATTAGCCGCCAATTCATTGATCGGACCAGACTGTCTTACGTCTCTGTGTGTCGACAATGACGCTGTATGTGTTGTTGACACATAGGTGTCGGAGATATTGCTTGTCTATCCAGTCAAATCTCATTCCGTCTGCAACCTCCACACTCACAGACACGAACCTAAAAGTGTTGGCCATGAATGCAGCAAGAGCAGTTGTATTTCTGTTTCCGAGATACAATACGAGGATATACTTTTAGGATCTTGGTTATCTGCTAACCCTGGTCCACACAAGAGCAGTGCGAGTCCCTTTGCACCCCTCTGTTGTTCAATATGGGGCAAACACAGGGGATGTGGTCAGGATTCAATCAGCAGCATCCGGGGAAACATATTAACTTTCGCATATGACATTCTAACTTACAGGACTGGTTCAGACAGACACGAAATTGTCCCAGGTATCCAGAATACTTTTGTCACAAACATTGCTATTGATGCTACTTTGATAATGTGGGAGGGAGGATTACTTATCTTTAAAATCTCATATCCTAGCTTTCTTGGGTAGTGTGTACTATTTTTGAGACAACTATTAATCGTTACCATGTTTGGCTTGCTCCCTGGTAATAAATGTCATGTTATGACTTCCTAAAGGGTGGACTGGATGTTCACAACTCAATCCAGAGGAATGTGTATTAGAGAAGAAAGTGGTGCATTCTATACAAGCACTAGTAATATGACGATATGGGGGTGTTGACAGTGACGAAAACAATGATATGTTGGAGTTTCAGAGTGATACATTTGCCTGTTTTCTTACGGATTCTATGAGTATGCTTTGAAAGATTCAGTCGAGTTATCTACGCCGTCAATGGCTTGAGTCGATGACAAAATCTATGCTGAAGATAGTTACCTTCATTTGTGTACCTGGATACATCGGTGTTGATGGAATTGAAAGAGCAGATAGACTTGCTAGCGTGGCCACATTGACTCTTAACAGTTCAATGCATCGTGCTGATATTTTGAATGCAATCATGGAGTTGAACCAATAAGAAGATATGGGTGTATTTCTTCTTCCATATATATATGACCAGAATGCAGGACAGGGAGTGAAGGGTGGTGTTTTAGAAATGAGAGGCATATAGGAATCAAAAGAAATTATGAACCAGCACACTATCGGAAACGTAATTTACCACATGAGATTGGAGCAACTGTGGACTTGTCCGGCGTGGCATGATGATGATCTGACAACTAATAACTTTTAGTAAACTAGCAGCACAAGCCACACGAGAAACCATGCTGGCTAATAAGAGCAAACGATGATGAAGAAGATGAATAGAGTCAAACTCCCAGGTAGATCTTCATCATCTGGAGAGGAAATCGTGACCTATGCTCTTCTGAGGACCAGGGACATGATTGATTAATTTGTTTAGTTCTCTTGGTGCACAGTTTGTTCACAATTTTGTTACCGTAGGAACAAACACCAAAATATAATAAAATGTTGTTAGCAGTTTTCAATGTCATTGGTGCATTTACCACATGGATGTATATTTGTGTACTATTTTGTATTATGTAACCTTTCATCTGTCCAATGCTTATATATGTGTGCTACATTCCGTATGTGCAATTCATGATGCATTTTTTGTGTAGAAATATCCCGAAGATTGGCATAGTAAAATCTCTGTGGTATCATTGCCTTATTTTGCTATTTAGTGTTAAATTGCGTATTTTCCTAAGAGAAATGGAATTTGAACAATAACCCCCTCTCTTGTATCTACAGACTTGTATAATACAGAAAAGGGACTGGCAGCAAACATTTCACAGACCTACTAAATGTTTGTGCTGAAGTCCAGGCCATCCTTGATCGAGTTTAAATTTTAAAAATATCTGAAACAAGTGTTAATGTTTGTATATACATTCCTGTTGTATTCGAGTGTACTGTTGAAAGCTCGAGGACTTTGTTTACCTCCAGGATGAAAAATATACTATTCCAACTAATATTGCACGTCTTGTGTGTTAATGGAATTCTCATTAGATGAGTATACGCATCAGTCGTACAAATTGTATAACTATTCGATCAGGACTATTTTGTACCCGCTCTGAGTAGGAAGCTTGTTTTCAAAGTACTGCTCTCTGATGAAAATTAGTCTCTTTTGTGTATAAAATAAAGCATTGGAGAAACCTTCCCAAATACAATAAAATATGAGCTCAACTACTAGTAATTCATTGTAATCGTTTTGTTTTTCGTTCGCTCCATTGTAACCATCACGGATATCCGTGCGATTTCCGCCGGGAGCGTGATTACGTTGTGCCACCGTTATGCGCCTTGTAGGCCTAGCACATCCGATTTCGGCATGCCTTGACAATTCGGGTGGGCTACCCTTAGCCTGTGACAGCCTCTATATCTGTCTCCAGGCACGCGTGGTGGAGACTCTTCGCCCAGACGATTTTCTTGCTCTTAGTCTGACTCAAACGAGGTGTTCCACTGTCTATGAACTTGCCTCGTGTAATTGGACGTGCTGTGCCTGTGCCCATTGGGTACCGAACCGTTTCTCATCCGTGAGCCTGGTTCCTTAAGGGGAAGAACTCAACAGAGGAGTTGGACACTGGCTCTTTCGCCCTCTTAGCCGAGGTGTCATTCACCGACGTGTACCCCTTGTCCAAGTTCGAGTCTCACACCACGCGTTTGAGAGCAAGGCGTTCTCGAGCTGAGCGTCCTTGTCCCAATAGCGCCTGAGCCCATCAGGTACTGAACCCTTTCTCTCTTCAAGTGTATTTCCGGTGTAGGAAAACCTGACAGTAGAGTTGGGCCAGGGCTAAATCGTTGTCCCTTTTGTGCCTGAGCGAATCGAGTATGGAACCCTTTCTCTCTGCAAGTTACTTCCGGTATAGGAAACCTTGACAGTAGAGTTGGGCCAGGACTGCCATCGTTGTCCCTTTCTTGCCTACACCCATCGGGTACAGAACCCTTTCTCTTTGCAAGCATATTTCCGGTTTAGGAAGGCTCGACATTAGAGTTGGGTTAGGTCTTTTGCTTTACCAAACGCCGATGGATTGGTCTGAGTCTCTGCCTGTTAGGAACTCTGGTGACTAGAAGCCCGTCTCGAGCTGACGGAGCTTGTAGTTCCCTTTCCTAGGGACTTTTTACTTTCTATTTGCAGTTCGCGCTGCCCTCTAGCGCTGTTCTGCCCTTTCATTGTTTCATTGTACTCTGTATGAAACATATTTGTCTCTCGCCATGCATTTACCTTTACGTGCATTTTACATTGGCCGCCCCTCCAATGTTCGGACTGGACTGACTAGCTTCACTGTATGTCGACAGTGTCGCTATATGTGGTGATGCTGGTGGTATCGGAGATATTGTCTGTCTCTTGTGCAGTCAAATCTCTTTCCATCTGCTACCTCCACATTCTCGGACACGATCCCCAAATGATTTGGCCAGAATCAGCTCGAGCTGCTGTATTTCTGTTTCCAGGGTGCACCGCGTGGAGGTACATTTGGGATCTTGGTTATCTGCTAACCCTGGGTCCGCCTAGAGCAATGCGTTCCCTTTGCACCCCATTCATTGTAATCAAAACTAAAAACATAAACAAATAAAATAAAATAAACACAGATAAACACAAAAGTTAAGAACACACACGCGCAAAGAACCTATACTTCCTGACAAATAAAAACAAACAAATGCTTGGCTGTTAGGCTGAAGAAAGCATTTTAAAATTTCAACCACGGATGAGGGTCCATCTCTTTTATATCAGGTTGTATGGTCATTCGTCGGCGTGTCAAAGTTCAGCTTGCCTTGTGAAGACCTTATCAGAAGTAGAGCGGTCACGTGTATAAGTGTTGTTGTATCG
Source organism: Meghimatium bilineatum (assembly GCA_034231615.1). Classification (NCBI taxonomy): domain Eukaryota; kingdom Metazoa; phylum Mollusca; class Gastropoda; order Stylommatophora; family Philomycidae; genus Meghimatium; species Meghimatium bilineatum. The sequence goes on from CM067300.1 coordinate 36,165,349, forward strand.
GTCACCAAGAATTACGAGCAATTAGCTCTTACTTCCTATGTGAAATGGAGTGATTTTTCCAGTGCTTTATGTCATACCCAGACGACTAACTCAGCATTGTATAATGCTTTGTGATGAAGTCTAGCTAAAGGCTACAACCTTAAATATACAAATGAAGTTCAGGAAAGGGTAAAAATTATAAAAGGGAGTTATTTATATATGTAAAAAGTTATCTCGTAACAAAAACCTCGGGGGTCATTTCCTAGGAACCGGGCCTACATTTCATACTTTTTAACAATTCTGCGCGATCACAAATTTTTAGTGATATGTGTCGTTATTTTATCATAGTATTCCTAGTTGCAAAATGACTGCCGTAATTGGGCTTCGATCAATAAATTCATTATTACCGTAAAAAGGTGTGCTCCCAAATGCAAAGATATACACGGGGAATATACTAAGATGTTATACTACGCTGCGGTAAGGATTTGATGGTAATGCACTGTTAAAAAGCAGATAGAGCTGGTGGATAAATAATAAACACCGGATTGTGTTTAGTTTATAACACCAGGGAAATAATAAATAAAAACACGAAGATCACAATGTTATTCTCCCATTTATATTATATTCCGCTATCCTGTGTTCCACATCCCATATAATATGTAGGTCCGGCTCTTAGAAAAGAACCACATAGGGAGAAATATTTACTACACAGCCTGTTATGTTTCATACGCATGGCGGTACATACATACGTCTTTGGCAAGGTTTTACCTAAAAAGAATGATCATGTCCTCGTTTTTCTTTGGTAATTCTTTTCTGTGCAATTTTGGTACTTTTTTAGGAAACCATTAAGAGGATCTGTTTATTATTTTTCACACATTACAGTTATTTTATTCGCAATAAGATAAAAAGAAAACAAGTTATAACTTTCTTACCTATCCGATCCTCAGGGTCTCGAGCTTTCACTTTTTCGTCCTGTCCCATATGATTATATAAGAGTTGCAAGTAAATCAGGAGAAAAGTTGTTTTTCCAGCTTGGAACTTCATTAATAAAACAAACCCAACAGCTTTGTGATTTAAAAAAATTAACTGCCTTAATCCAGTGTTTTGCAGTGGTTAAGGGTGATTCTATGAGAATACAACATACAAAACTAGAAATCGATACAAAAGGATTATCTTTATAGTACACGTCATGATAACTTTAAATTTAACATCACTGGTGTAGTTATTAACATCACTGGTGCAGATATCAATATTAACATCACTGGTGCAGATATCAATATTAATATCACTGGTGCAGATATCAATTATTCCTCTTCTAATTATGAACATCCTTTGTCGTTAGTAAGGATGTCATTAGTAAGCATAGTAAATCAGGGCGTTTACATGTACATATTTGAACCCATATTTCTTTCGTTTCTATGTTAATTTATCATTGCAATGGCTACATTACTGTTGTATTTTATTATGAGCATCAAATTCAAATAATAAAATATCTCAGATCTTCGGGTCTTATTACTGAATGTCCGGACGCTATGTATAAATTGAGCTCACTTTCTTCTTTTGTTTGCAAGAAAAAGTTTCAGAATTTATTAAAACTACAAAATTCTTGCAATAATTCTTTAACTTACTGTAGAGACAGCTAAAATAAAATTAATTAGTTACGAACATTGATTTGTTAATCTACTACCAGGTGTCTAGACAGAACAATATATAATTAAAATCTACAAATACAGAAAATGTATATGTTTAAATTCATGTAACGTTTAATTGTTAGATAAAATATAGCTCTTGTGAGGTCAACCTTTTCTTTTACAAAAATGTCTGTTAAATTTTACTAGACCCATTTTTGTGTTGATGTAACATATAAACAACACATCCTTCCCCCTCCCTCCCCCCCCCCCCATATCAATTCATGATTTTATACAGACGAAATGCCAAACGATTGGACTTTCCTGTTCTATGAAGCTCCAGCGTGCCAAACTGTAAAGTAATATTGACAATATACAGCTGCAGTATGTATATAAATGTGTAAAGTAATGTTGACAAACAATACACAGCTGCAGTATGTATATCAAGGCCATATATAATGGGTGGTTTAAAGGGTTCAAATCACCCTCCTGAGAAAATTTACATACATACTGCAGCTATGATTGTCAAAATATTACATTTAGTACAAAGAAATCAGGATATCGGAGAGGACAACAACCTTCACCTCTTAACTATTTCCTCAAAAATATAAACACTTCCAAAAAAGGTAGTGATTAGCTCTTTTAAAGGGATAAAAAAAAACACATACCAAAGTCGTATCTACGGCCTTGTTATCAATCATTGATTCTGTGATGTGGTGAAATGATTCCCAAACATCATGATGAATAATGAACCAGTTTCTTTCATTATTCAATCTGTTTAGTATGTCAAATGTAATGTGTCTATAATATTTGATGACACTACCAGGAAACGTAACGTGTCTATAATATTTGATGACACTACCAGGAAACGTAACGTGTCTATAATATTTGATGACACTACCAGAAAACGTAACTTGTCTATAATATTTGATGACACTACCAGAAAACGTAACTTGTCTATAATATTTGATGACACTACCAGGAAACATAACTTGTCTATAATATTTGATAACACTACCAGGAGCGTAATTTCTCCATAATATTTGATGACACTACCAGGAAACGTAACTTGTCTATAATATTTGATGACACTACCAGGAAACGTAACTTGTCTATAATATTTGATGACACTACCAGGAAACTGTGAAATCACGTGTACTTTTCGGGAGTTTCCTCATCTATTTTACTAGTGCTGGTGTAAAGCCTCTCCCAGTATAGTACTACATGTGAAGTCATTCATCTTGGTTAATCCGAATATTCATTGGTTACTTTTCGTATACTTTGTGACGCAAGCTAATGAAAAGCATGAGAAAAGTCAAATAGCCTCACTTATCTAGAATGATCTGAGATTTGCGCACATGACTATCTCGAAGAGGAGCTTGGCTGCAGTATCCATCAGCTTCGATACTAAGAATTCTGAAATCCTGGGCAAGGTCTGACACATGCGCCCCACCCGCTCCCACCCCCACCCGCCCTTTACATAAACTACTGGTAGATTCATTTCTTTTGTGTCGCCCATGGTCATTGCTATTGATCTTTCCAACCTGGGCTACTACCCCGATCCCCCAGCTGGTTTCGACGCTGGTATCCATATGTTACGGATTTTTTTCAGTTTATTCTTCAGGTTTACCTGTATCATGACCCTCTGATTGCATTCATTGAGGCGATGTATTCATTCTTGTATATTCTTGTCTGTTTGAATCCCAAGACATTATGAGCACTGAAGCTCTTGTTTTTTATCTGGTTTTAGATGAGCTTCTCAAGACCTTTCTTTCATACCCGGAAGACTCTCCCATCAATATGCAATGCCTTGGAGAAGAAGCCTCCTACTCAGAAGGGATCTGCATATGTAAATAGAAGGCATATTCCACTGTTTTCATATCTCACTGTCTTGTATCAATCAATCAATAAACCCATAACCCTTCAGGGTCGTAGGGGTACCACATTGGATGCTTCAGCACACAGAGTCCTCCAGCGAATTCTATCCTCAGCGATGCGGATGAGTGTGGTAATATCTAGCCCTGTCCATTCCTTGATGTTGTCTGTCCATGTCTTTATTTGTCCTCCTCTGCTTCTTCCACCCTCGACAGTTCCCTGCAGTATTGTTTTTGACAAGGAATCGTGCCTGCATACATGTCCGAACCATGCTAGTTTTCGTCGTTTCACTATTGAAAGCAATGGCTCCTGGACACCTGCACACATCTCTACTTTATTTCTTACGTACACATTGGTCTTATGTTCCCTATAGGAAATTCGTAGAATTCTTCTGTAGCATTTATACTCGAAAGCCTGTAATCTTCTCTCCATGTCCGCAGTGAGTGTCCAACTCTCACAACCATACAACACAACATAAAGCACCAGCGACCTATACAGTTTGATTTTCACTCCAACACTGATGTTGCTTTTCCAAATCACAGTTAGCCTTGACAAGGACGCTAAAGCCATCCCCAGCCTTAATTTTATTTTTTGCTTTGCATTTACCATCGCTGCATATACTGAATCCGAGGTATTTGAAGGTATTCACCTCTTCAAGCTTGTGTCCATTCATCATGATATTAGTCTGGTTTTCTGTGTCTCTGCTGTAAAAGAGATGTATGCTTGCATCCAATTACATAAAAGTCCCCAATAATTTTATTCAAGCCCGTAGATGGGGAGACTGGATGAGGGGGAGGGAGGTTCAACTTCCCCATCCCCTTAGGCAACCAGAACATGACTACTAGGAATAAAACGTATCCAAAAGGCAGGCGAATAACCACCACCTGACCAAAATATAACATGAAAATGAAGGAATTACGAACGAAAATGGGTTATTTGCCTTTTTACGGTGAAATCTACCCCACTTATTGAAGGTGTATCTACATCCCTGATTTTGTGGTATCAATGCTGACCATTTTTGACAACACATCGCATTTGACAGGACTGCTTAAATACGACCATGTGCATCCTTATCTGTAAAAAAAACAGAAAGCAATGTCATCAGATGAATCTGGATCTTCCATGGTAGATATGAAAGTTAATCACATGACACTTTGTTTATCTGCATTTGTTTTGCGTATCACTCAGTGTCATCATCATCAGGTGGCATATTTTTTCCAGAACGTAGTCTTCCCTATGGATCTCTAGAATTCTCCACAGTCTTGAGCAAGTTGTCCCGTCTCTTTTAGTGTCATTCGTAGGCATTCTTGAATGTCTTTTGTCCAACGGCGTCTTTGTCGGCCTGTGCCAATGTTGACACTCAGTGTATGAGTCATAAAGAGAAGATTTTACAGTACACATCTATGTCACATTTCTGCACTATCTCAATAATAGGTATAACTACAGCAAAACTGTAATCCGACGGCGAAAACAGGGTAATGAAGTTTTACTAACCACTGGAAACTTGAACATTTGGAACACTGTTGTATTTTGGTACTAACATCTGTTGGTTGGTTTGTTGGTTGATTGCTGATCCAGCGGTCCATAAGATAATGCTCTTCGAGCCAATGCCATTGTGTGATAGATACACATGTTTGTGACCTTTTGTTTTGTTACATTAAGGTGTTCCATTTATCTAGCCCCGTAGGGGAGAAGCATTTTCTTAACTCCATCGACGTCAGCGATGGACATTAAAAAAGGTGGTGTTCGCCGACAGTTTCGTAAGTGCTGAGTGCACAGCCGGCTAGAATGTTTTGTGGTTGTATTATGTTCAGGCGGTTTGCTAAGTTGTACATCTTGTGTGCGAAGTCGGAAGATTATATTATGGTCTTTCCATTAAAGTTGGTTGTTGTTATCTTTGGGATTTGTGTTGATCATATATGTGTAGATTTTCCTCCCTGTGTTTCCCATGCCCTATTTGTTCAGCCATGTCTCTTTGTACACATATTTCAAGATTACTAATATCCGTCATTCTTACTACGTGTAGATAGTATAATGTGTTATGTCAGTAGATATCCTGTTTGCAATGTTTCGTCTCTATCCATCGATTGTCTACATCATTTATATACTTCATTACAAACTATCATTTATTCTCCTCCCTCACTTCCGGCATGTATTTTACAATTAGCTCTGTTATTTGTTCCTGGACAATGTCGCTCTTTTTTTGTCATGTGTTATGTTATGCTCTTGATGACTGTCTTGAGATCAAAACGTCGACTTTTGTTTCACGTGATTTGTACTTCATTACCGTTTTAAAATTTTATTAAAACCGTTTTAACACTCCTATTTTATAACACATAACATTTATTTTGCATGCACATTCATTTTCCTCGCTAATGCTTTTTTGTGGTCATCATTTTAATGTGCAAGAATCTGGCTGCATCGTTCTATATATATTATTACTTATACATAATAACATAAATCGCAGATTTTATTTAGACATCTGTTCCAGTTTCGATATCATCCTTGTTGCCACCAGCCTCCAATCCATTCTTGTCGTCCTTGTGTACCACTTTCTCTCTGTAGAGGATTTCCTCCGCTCCGATGTCCACAAGCAAGAAAAGACCAGCTGCAAACTCGCTGACAGCACCGACCCATCCAATTATGTACGCCCATCCAAAACTGGAAAAAATAATGCCAAAGTTAAATTATTTTTTTTTGTGAAAGTAATCTTATAGCAAATAATTTCATAGCGAGGGTAAATGTGAGGGAGAGGCGTCCATAATTTACGTCATCGAGGAGGGATCCTCGAAAAGCTTGGTAGCTGTTAACAAGGGGAAGAGGAGAGTTGACAAAAGTTGACGTTAATAAAACGGTTGTATACACCAATTAAGTTGTGCGAATTTGAAAAAATAAATTACAAACATCTTTTTTAAAATATGGCTCTTGATCACACTTTTTCTGTACACAACATTTGTTTAGAGTGATGGGGAAATTTGATATAATTATGCAGGAAGTCCCAGATTTCTTGACAAATTGTAGATAAGAGGGGGGACGGAACAAAAATTTGCCCAAAAAGTGCTAACATAATTTATTGAGAACCCTTTGTATGTCCCAGAGTCAATATGACACATCTATGCCATAGAGTCAATATGACAAATGTTGTATGCCATAGAGTCAATATGACAAATGTTGTATGCCATAGAGTCAATATGACAAATGTTGTATGCCATAGAGTCAATATGACAAATACTGTATGCAATAGTCAATGTGACAAATTTTGTATGCCATAGAGTCAATATGACATATGTTGTATGCCATAGAGTCAATATGACAAATGCCAGAGTCAATATGACAAATGTTGTATGCCACAGAGTCAATATGTTGTATGCTAAAGAGTCAATATGACAAATGCTGCATGTCAAAGAGTCAATATGAGAAATGGTGTATGCCACAGAGTCAATATGACAAATTTTGAATGACACAGAGTCAATATGACAAATGTTGTATGCCACAGAGTCAATATGACAAACGATGTATGTCATAGAGTCAATATGACAAATGTTGTATGTCACAGAGTCAATATGATAAATGTTGTATGACACACAGTGATATGACAAATGTTGTATGTCACAGAGTCAATATGATAAATGTTGTATGTCACAGAGTCAATATGACAAATGTTGTATGTCACAGACTCAATATGACAAATGTTGTATGTCACAGAGTCAATATGATAAATGTTGTATGACACACAGTGATATGACTTACAATTAGAAGGCTTCATGATTTTTTAAATCTTTAGTCACTGTCTCTTCTTCCTCTTCTTCTTCACTCTCAAACCGTTGCATATTAGTAAGATGTAGTCCAGAGAATGAATACGTCGTTCCAGGGTTCACAACCTATCTGGGATATCTGCGTCTTTCGACGTAACACATTTGACTTCAACATGGCTTCTTGATCACTTTTGTTTATAGAATAGAGCAGCAAGATGTCTCCTTCTTCTAAACCCCCTTAGTTCCCTTATACGACATATATGGTAAGTCACACAAACACTATTCTTTGCTCCCCGTTTCCGTTTCGGAAACATGGGTATTCCACTGTAGATATTTCCTTTATAACTCTCTGTCAGAACTGATCGAGATGACTCGGAGAAATGCCAGGTGAAGGATGTGCATGATTCATAAGTATATATTTCAATAACAGATGGTTGGTTGCGGATCCAGCGGTCCATGGGCTCATGCCCTTTGACCTAATGCCATTAAATGGCACTATAATGCTGGGAAGAAAATAACAGATAGATTCCAGCATGTTTACAGTGGAACAGCCATCTTCTGCTTCTGTGTTCATTCTAAAACTTCTGCAGATTTGTAGAGTGGAATTCAGAGAACGAAATTCATTGTGTCTTGGTTTACAGCTTATCTGAAATATCTGCACTTTCTGACACATCTGACTTCCGCATGGCCTACGCATCACTCTATAGAAAGGGACAGTCAACTCCATCCCCCAAACCCCCTGTCATCTTACGATATATCTAAAAGTAACAGTGTCGCGCTAGTCTTTGCTCCCTATTTGATTCCCTAAACACACATGCGGGGAAGAGCCCTTATATGTAAAAAAAATAGCACTTGTATTTATACATCTATCTATCTATCTCTATACGTTGTGTCCCTGGTTTGCCTTGCGGCGTCAGAGATGGAAGAGTTCTCTGGAGATGGCCTTCTTGTGCGCTGTTTGTAAGCTTCTTCCTGTGTCTTCTTTGATTTCTGTGATCCATCTTTTACATGGTCTACCTCTGGCTTTATAACCGTTATGTCTATGTGTCATGGCCATTTGTGGCATGCTATATGTCGGTAGTCTGGAAGTGTGTGAAAACCTTTTGATCTGTTGTCTTTTGATGTGTTCCAATACTGGTATTGTTTTAGTTATATGTCTGATGATATCGTTTATAATTCTGTCTCTTATTGACACTCCGAGTATTTTTCGTAGACATGCCATTTCTGTTGTCACTATTTTTCTTTTGTCTTTTGCTGTCATTGTCCAGGTTTGGCACTGGTAGCATAGTGATGGAATAATAATAGTCTTGTATAATGAAACTTTTGTGTCTATGTTTAAATTTGTGTTCTTGAAAATACGTGTCCTCTGTCCTAGGATCTGGTATGTTTTGTTGCATCTATTTTGTATCTCTTTACTGGTTTTCCCTTCACTCGATATACTGCTTCCTAAGTAAGTGAACTCATTTACCTGTTTAAGGTGTTTATCATCGATGGAGATAGTGATATTTCTTTCTTTCTTTGCTTCTGCCATTATTTCGGTCTTTTCAATATTGATCTTCATGTTGAATTTTTTGACATGTGTGGAGTTTGTTCATATGGTCTTGCAATAGTTCTTCTGATGTCGTTATTAGTACTTGGTCGTCTGCAAAGAGTATTTCGTTCAATTTGTCTTTTATGTTATCTTCTTCGTTGGTACTTGTTAGTTTACAGATGTGGTCGATATATGTTATAAAAAGTAGAGAGGATAGGACACACCCCTTATTTATTCATCAATATTAATAAATGAGGCTTGGAAATACTTGCCAGGAACTGGTACATTAAGAACAAAGGATGAAAACTGGTCTGGGGCTTAGTGACGTCACTCATGCCATTGATAATGAAATACAGCTCAGGGGATACAACTCATTAAAAATATATCCCGTGTGCCTACTAAGCATTTTTTACTTGAGACTTAAATAATATTTATATTTGGTCACAAATGACAGCACAATAAAAAGCGCTCAAAAAGCGTAGAGGATTGACGTCATTGTACTCGGGTAATTCCATTATACGTTGCCACTCTCAGCGAAGAGGCGCACCGCTCGTAGCACGTAACTCCAGAGTTTAAACTATAATCTCCAGGGATCTCAGAAAAAAACCCATTAATAAACAAGACATCGCTAGTGAGTATTGAACCCATAACCTCTTAAATGCAAACTGAACGTCAGAGGATCCATTCACTCGTGTGTTGCCGGAGCATGAGAGGGGAGCAAAGATTAACAACTTTGTTTACCTTCCATGCATGTCGCAAGGGGCAACTAAGGAGGTTATGGGATGGGGTTGGCTGTCCCATCCCATATAGAGTCAAAGTAACCCAAAGCTATGTTGAAGTCGAATGTGTCAGGAGGAACGGCGCGGATTTCGCAATGCTGTAAACCATGGCACAACTCATTTCGTTCTCCGGACTACATCCTACTACTCTGCAGGACTTTGAGAAAGAACTCAGAAGAAGGAGAAGATCCATTCAGTTACAAATTATAATTGTACCAAAGCACTCCAATGTTTACCTCCAATGAGCTTGTTCTTTGTCTTCAATCTCTTCCAGAAATTTGATAGGAAAGATTACAAGAGAAACCAACTCTGCAAACACTGAGGATAAACAGTGCATCAAGAATGATTTTCTCAGCAACATATAGTATGACTTTTATCAGTGGATCATGGAAGAAACAGCTAAAGGTAAACATCTACTCTGCAGAGGACTTTTGTGACCTATCAACATAAACCCATGCACACTACCCTATTGCGCTTCACTTCGAGAGGCTACTTCATGCCTTTCATTAGGTGGCGACATATGAGTACCCTCACACAGTGACGCGCAATAATGTAGTGTAAGTGTGAGTTCCTGGCCATATAGTTAGTTAATTTTTTTTGTCAGTCAGTCAGTCAATTAATCAGTCAGTCAGTTAGTTCCCTGCCTACACACCAGGACGTCAACGGCGCACGCCATCGCCCCGCCACACCTCACACCTGGCCATATGTCACAAGAAGGGCCCAAGATATCGGATGTTTACCTTTAGCTGTCTGGCCTGTTTTCCGGGGCCCGTTTTTGCCACACTTTTACTGATCATATTTCTCATTGATACATACTCTCTCACACATCGGATGTCTTCCCCCCCCCCCCCCCCACGTAATTATATTGGCGTTAAAATATATATTTTGTATTCTCTAAAATAAAGTAAATTTGCAGTAGGTAACCTGATGGATATGTTTCGGGTCATGAGATTCTAGAATAATGATGAAATCACCAACTCTTGCCCACTCACTTTCTCACCGTTACGCGCACTCACACACGCACTTAACCACCTGTGTAATCATTCACCTGCTCGCTCACCTATCCACGCACACACAGACACTCACCCACGCACTCACTCACCTACCCACTCACTCAAATATATCTTATCATAAAATTAAGCAACTACAACTAATACAAATCTACACACCATTGTACCATTTTGCTGATAAGCCACGACTCACCAATCAATCAATCAAGTGTGATGCCGAATGGCGTAGGTGATCATGTTTCTCCACGACTCTCTGTCTTTTGTGTTGTCAATATCTCGGCTGGTGAACTTCTACCGTGCCATAATACTAGTCCGTCTAGCAACTTTTCTCTTTGTCGACCCCTATCTCTTCTCCCCTTGATCTTTCCAGTGGTTATTACGTATCAAGCTGTGTTCTTCTCAGCACATGCCCTAGATATCTTGACTGTCTGTCCCTAATGTTTGATATGATTGATCTTTTTACGCCAGGATCAACGAGAACTTCTGCATTAGTTTTCTTAGCCGTCCATGGTATTTTCATCATTTTCTCAGAAACAACATCTCTGTAGCCTCTAATTCGCTTTGAATTTTATTGTTTATAGTCCATGCTTCACATCCATAAAAAAAGAATTGGTTCGATATAATATACGATATAACAAAACTCACCGGCCAGGAAAAAACAAACAAGTCCAGCCCAATACAGTTTGTATTTTGCCAGAAAGTTTGCACTCTTTAAACCAACCGATGTTATGACAATAGCAATAATACAGATGATAACTGAAATAAGACACAGCGACTGGCACACTGGCATCCATTCTGTCAAATCAGAAATAAAAATTGAAAGTCGATTACAAAATCGTGGCAGGAAACAAGTTAAAACAATGTGATAATAGATCTGGTTCGCTTTCTTATAATCAACAAGAAGTTTCGTGGTTTTCGCTAGTGAGTGTGAAGTACGTTGTGCTGCAGGTTTACCATGGAGCTACATTATTTTTTTTTTCCACTCAGGGCCCCTAGGTATTATTACCTTAAAAGATGGTTTTACATTAAATTGTTTTTTTTTTAATTATCCGTTTTCGTGTGGAAATTTCACTGTTTGGCGGAAGTCCTTTTTGTGAAAATATCTCTACGAGGAAGGGCTTTTATCGACTTTTTGGTTAAGATCCTAGAACTCTTCTTCTTCTGCGTTCGTTCTCAAACTCCTGCAGATAAGCAGGATGTAGTCCGGAGAACGGAATGCGTTGTGTCATGGTTTACAACATTGCTGCGATATCTGGGCCTTTCGGCCTGACACATCCGACTTAAGCATGGCTTTGGGTCACTGACCCTATTTGGGAAGGGATAGCCAGCTCCATCCCATAACCTCCTTAGTCGCCTCTTACGACATGCATGGAAGGTAAACAGTGTTGCTATTCTTTGTTCCCCTTTCGGGCCCCGGCAACACACGGGCTATCCTAGAACTAAAATTCATGTTCAGATTTGCTAAAAAGGGGGGGGGCATGTTGAATCCCCAATCCGCCTCCTCCTTATCTATGGACCTGCTTCTATTATAACACAACCGATTTGGGCATGATTTGAGATCTAATTAGAAATATTTCTTACTAACCATATTCATTCACACAAGACAGCTATTTACCAGTTGCGTAGCGTCAACAGACGCCAAAACGCTCAACGTACCCTCCCATGATTAAATAACTTAAATAGAGCATACAACTATATCGTTTTTTGCTATAAGCATTTCAAAAAGATAATAGCTGGTTTAGTCTTTATTTGACATTTGTCCGCCTTCAAGTTTGAAGCCAAGATCCTTTGGCGTCCGCAGATGAATTTGACAATGAAGTCACGCCATTGCTTGCTGAACACCTAGTGCGGAAAACCCCGTTGATCTTTTAATATCTAAGGAATTGTCTTTCAGTAGATAGCCGGCACGCTAGCTTTAGACCAATCATCGCTTAGAAACAATTTCTGATGATGAGGCGAAAAAGGAAAGTTCCCTATCTATTCCCTATATGTGCATAAGCATGAACTATTAGTCTTTGTGTATAATTAATTGTGCAGTGTATTCCTACACAACTGAAATGCAGATTTGAATACCTTTTTCATCTAAAGTATATTGAATTTTTATATAACTGGGAATTTAAAGATTACAGCAAAGAATTATTCCCAGAATATATTGCGTAGTTTATAAAACACTGCCGATTTTTTTATAACAACCTACTAGTAAATGAACTTCATAGCGTATATGCAGATGAGACAAAGAATTTATTTCCTAAAGAACTCATGGCATATTTTGTTGTAAATAGTCTAAACTCAGTTTATCAGGAAATAACAAAACTACTCCGTTTAGTGTTGACTATACCTACTACTACAGCCAGCAGTGAAAAGAAGTATGAACACTCTGAAGAGAATCAAAACATATCTCAGAATTTCCACAAACAACAATCGTCTGTAATGTTTGAATTCCTTGGCGATTGAGAGGAAAATTATTAAGTGCCCTTTCATCAGAATCAGCGTTTATGGGAGATTATTCTGAAGCCACCGTAGATATGTTTACCTTAAGAAGGAAATATTAATTAACAAAAAAGGCATCCTTTATCATCCCATTGTTTGACGGGAATTTTGAAGACCTTTTTTGTAAAAAATCGCATAGGTTGAGGTTTTTATCGGCCTTTTGGTTAAGTTTTCAGTGACAAAAATCATGAAGATTTGCTAAGGAGGCAGTTTGAATACCCCCAATTTACGGGCATATTTGCAGAAAATAAGAAATGTCGCCTGGATCTGCATTACAAGATTATATAAGATATGTTTGTTTTTTTATAAAATAGTTCATATTTTGTAAAAAAATATAAAAAAACTGTCAATTGAACTGTTTTACCAGTTCAGGCGTTGCAGGGAGGGGATTGAATAGCTGTGTGATAAAGGTTGCATGCTCTTGCTGTCGCCACGTCATGTACAGGGTGATTTTTTAATTTACTCTCCGACAGAAAAAAAAACCAGTCCTTACCGGGGATCGAACTCTAGACCTCACTCGGGAGAGACTAACGTTCTAACCTCTCGGCCATGCGCCACACTATTTTGTATAGGGCTGTAAATATGTGTTTCTGGTGTGAAAAAAAAGGGAGGGGGTTCTACCTACTAAAAAATATCACTCGGCGTCCCCACTAAAAATTCACACTACGCCACTGCTATTCACAGTTGAAACAATTATGTCATGTAAACAAAGACGGTGCCTTATAACATAATCACTAATACTGTAAAGCAGTGTTTCTATTGTCTATTTCCAGGTGAATGATGGTTGATAGTATCCACATTTGCCTTTAAGCGTAGGAGTGAAAACTTACGTTTTTGTTCCATGGCCAGATGTGTAACCTTGGTTTCATTAAGTCCATGTTTGTTCTAGGTTACTTTGATGTTTTCTATAAACCGTTTTCTTGGTCTTTATGTCCGGATATTCTTTTGTTATATGCTCTTATCGGTATTTGATTTATTTCATTCTCATAAGATGACAGGACCATTTTACTTGCTGTATTTGAATATGTTCAATACATATTATGCCAACTATTTTTCTAATTTCTTCATTTCATATTTTATCAAGTTTAGTAACCATTGCAGCTTTTCTCAGACACTTCATTTCCCGATTTTCCTCTGATGCGAGACTGTTAAAGACCATGTTTGACATTGGTAGCAGAGTGTTCGTATAAAAATGATAGATATAATCTGTTGTTTTTTAATTTTCATCTTGATCAATGGGTGAGGAAGTATTGTTAAAAATTGGTAGGTCACTGTGTTTGCTTTCTGACACCTTGTTTCTATTTCTCTGTCCAGTCTTCCATTTTCAGAAAAATATGCTGCCAACATATTTAAATTCTTAGGCTTGTCTCACTTTGGTGTTATCTACTATTATGTCCATTGGTGCTGCTGACTAGCTAATTTTCATGACTTCTGAGTTTTGTGCGTTTTCATGTTGTATTTCTTACATGCTAATAGCAATGCATTGATGTGGTTTTGTACATTTTCCTCATCTTTGTATATTAGACTTTGATCGTTGGTAAATAGTAGTTCGTTATTTTCATTATTAAGTTCATCAGGTTTATTTGCAATGTTTTCTTAATGGTGATCTGCCCTTTTTGAAATAGCCACAATGGCTATATGTTTGTACTTCAGACAATGGTAAAACACATATTAAGCAGGGCCGTGTACATACATTTTCCGTTATGGAGAGTGGGTACCTTTATTTTAAAAAGTCACTGACCATTTTTATGTACAACTCCCTCTTTTTTGCATAAAAAAACGTTAAGTACCGGGGGAGATTTCCCCACCTTTTGGCTAAATTCCTAGCACTAAATGTCGTGCTCTGATTTTCCTGGGAGAGTGGGGTGGTGTTTAACACTCCGAACCTCCTTATCTACTGGCTTATATGCAAGACAAAATGCAGGGCCGTAGATACGTCTTCGATAAGGTTTATCAAACAAATAATAACGTCATTAGCCCCTATCTCGTAGAACTTTTAATGTCATGGATAAAGTTAATAATTACATTTTTAAAATCTTCTTTCTACTATTGCGATCTACATGTAGATCGACGTGTTGTTGAACACTTGTCTACGATATACAACGAGAAAAACAAACCATATGGTAATCCCTTGTCGCAGTCCACCCAATGTGGAACTGTTGTATTGTATGTACATCTTTCCCACAATCCTTCTCGTGCGCCATCCGCATGTAGCCAAGCGGTTGCAGCAGTGGACAATGTTAACAACAGTACTGAGCTCACACCAATAAGCAGGCCGATAACCTGAGGAATTTAATGTGATAATTAGATACAAAGACAGGCTGGCATATATAGGGTATCTATAAAGTCACTGTACAACGGCTTCACACAGATAAGCACGAAATATTCACAATTCATATGCCTTCGTGTCACTCACTACCACCGTAAATGAGTGCACAGTAATGTTGTAGATAACCAGTATATAAATATACTCAAAACTAATAAATAAACACATCCCAGTATATGTCTATGCGTTTACATTAATACAGACAGCTGAGTAGGTGTGTAAGTAAGTAGGTGAGTAGGCAGTTAAGGATATAGATTGGCCGCGTTCATTAAAAAAATAATGGAAGTCCTAGTGCTATCTGAACTATCTGAGTTGTATTAATAACTTTTTTTTATCACTGTCTGGTACTATCTGAGATGTATTAATAACTTTTTTTTATCACTGTCTGGTGCATATTTTCTATGTGCTAACCATGAATTCTGAGATGATTTCTTTGAGAGTATATTTCAGTTGTGGTCCGGCGTGGTACAGAGTGCGTCTGTGAGGGCCACGGTGTCGAGTTCGAAACCTGTCTCAGTCAATTGTGCATCTGGACCTTTCAGAAAGCAATGGCAAACTACTTAACGGTAAATACTGCCAAGAAAATTACTGCAGCAAAATAAAATACTAGATGTATGGCTACATCCTGTATTCTACAGATTTATATTTCAAGATTATTGAATTAATGAATTCCCTCAGATGTTCGGAACATGAGTCCATTACATACGGAATCTTTTTTAACCACTGCGGATTTCCTCAAGCATTTGATCTCACATGTCACTATCTTTCTGTAATGTGAAGATGAGAGTCCAGGTTTGGCACTGGTAACACAGTGTTGGTAGGAATATATTGTAGATCATTTGTCTTTTAATTTATATCTCGATCTTAGGATGAAGAAGTAGTGGTGACAGTTGGTATGTTACTGCATTTGCCTTTTGACATCTCGTCTCTATCTCTCCGTTGATGCTTTCATTTTCTGTAAAATTACTACCGAGATATTTGAACTCTGTTACTTAATTACATTCATAGTTCATTCTTCATAACAAGAATCTATATATTAACATAACGAAATCAAGAAAATGTGTACATACAAGATTTACAGTACCGAAACCAGGGAAAGCTATCACAATGAAATCCACACATGTTACTATAAATAGCATCCACTAGCAAGAAATTCGCAACCAGTCACTGTGTAAATAAACTGCCAGGTAAAAGTTATATAACACATAATACCTTCGGAGTCGTGGTAACAGGTTAACCTGAACCACGATATCCATTATTTTTTTATGATAAAAATCTCCGATATAATCAACATTTGACTCATATCCGCACTTGAAGTCTATCAGAGTTCACCACCACGACAAAAAGCAGAGACTGTTGAAAGTCTGTACAATCAGTCTTAGTTACGAAGTGGTAATTCACACATAGTGGTCCTTGGTTCATTCCTCAGTTAAGGTGGAAATGTTTTTTCAGACCGCAACGGCATCCGGGTGTACCTCACCACAAGATAGCAACATGGTGATTAAATACCAGAACCACTAATTCCACTATGTATTTTTATTTTTTTATTGTTGTAAAGTTCTGGTATAACCAAATATGGCTAATATCCACGGCTGAAAGGATCGTACCTTACCCAATGAGGTACATTTCTCTTACCCACACTAAGATAGCAATACTGGGAGTCGTGGTAGCTGGATTACAAGAACTGTGACTTCCACTATAATTTTTATGGTTGTAAAGCTCAAACTTGAACTAATGTCCTCGGCTGAAACGAACGTAACTCGTGTCCATCTCATGATGTTTCCTCTACTTTTATCACTGCCTATCTCTTGCTCGCCGCACCCTCATCTCTACATTCAAGTAATGTCTTCAACGTGGTGTAATTTCTTTTTAAATGTCTAACATATTTTTTTAATTTCCTTTAATATATATTTTCTCGAATTGTGTAACAAGAACCTCTTCTATACCCACGAAGTTAGCCATAATCTTCTATTTATCCTTATCTAGGGGGCCGTGTAGCTCAGTGTGCAACGCACTGGCTTCGCATATGAATTTCTGAGTGCATTCCCCAATTAAGGCTGAAATGTTTTAGACCGCAGCGGGTCCCGTGTCGATCCAGCATTAATTGGGTATCGGATTAATCCGGGAAGTAAAGAATGCGAGGGAGATGAGATGACTACCGCCCTCATATAGCAAAGCCATTGAAATGTGAGATCGCTAACATCTCCCACCCCCTACGGCATTAATAAATGCTATGGGTTAACTAACGTTTCTTTACTTATCTCAAAGGCATCAATTATGACTTCTACTTGTGTGTACTTTATCCATGTTTCTGAGCCATAAACTGCTGTAGAGTAGTTGCAGCATTTTATTATACCAATTTTTAGTTTGTGATTGGCTAAGAACAGGGGTGGGAACTCTTTCTCTAGTCGGCAGGCCAAGTTGAGTATTTTTCGTATCAGATCGGCTCTAAGCTTTTAGTCATTGGAATTTGCAAGTAGTATTTCCTAGCTCAGAGAAGCACATATAGGTATTTTAACTCAGAATGGATGAGTATTTTTGCCTTGACAACAAAAGGCGGATGGTGACGGGGTTTAAAAAACAAACATAATATATTCAAAACTTCATATCATATATTTTTAGTCAGTTACTGTTGAGAATCTTCAGTCTATCTATCGTATTTTCTCTGATTTTAATTTAAACACCGCAGGATTGAATGACGATCGGTTTTCGGACTATGGCACGTTTGGTCGGTTGATGTCAAATAATATTGTGACGTCTCAGAATGTTGGTAACTCCTTCAATGCACCTTCTTCTTGGTCTTCCTCTGCATCTGAATGTTTCCATTTTCAAGTCCTAAGTTCTTGCCGCTGGCCAGAATATAATAGACAATATAGCATCATAATTAACGCAACGAGGAACACAAAAATATATTACAGTAACTCACCTCCCCCATTGTTATGACAGGAAATAGCATTTTTATGAAAATGTCAAATTATCAAAGTCGTAATGCTAACGGGGTTGGAGTATCGCACCAAAATATAGACTATCCATTATTTTATATTCCGTGCCTCACCATTATTTTTCTAGAACAATGCACTTATCGTCGACATTCTCCTTTAAGCTCCTGTTTCGCATCTTCCGTCATTTATGATTATATGCCCAAGATATGAGATGTGTTTCTTTGTTGTATTACTTCTTAATATATTTGTATGTTTAGTGTTTGTTCTTCCTCGATTTTTCTGACTACCGTAGTTTTTTTCCTGCTTTTTTAAAAGTTAATATCTAATCCGTATTCCTATTTGATTTGTCTATTTGATCCATTAGTCTTTGTAGCTCCTGTTCACTTTATGCTAAGAGGACTGTATCATCTGCATATCGCAAGTTATTTATTATTTTCTCATTGATCTTGACTCCTCTCCTGGGTATGAAATAAAGCTCAGAAAACAACACCACTGCACATAAGAAATAAGAGCTAATCTCTCGCATTTCCTGGGGTTCTCAAATAAAGCAATTCCTGGGGTTCTCAAACATATTTCTCTGTGTCTCATGTGACATATTCTTTCCAGAACGTAATCTTCCTTATGAATCTTCTGAAACATCCCTACCTCTAGAAAGTTGTCCCGCTTCCTCTAGCGACATGTGCATGCATATCTTTCACTACAATTTCATATTTTACTTATTTATGTTGTTTTGGGTCAAAGGGCATGAGCCCATGGACCGATGAATCAGCAACTTATTTGTGCAATGACTGCTGGTATTTCTCAGCATGATCAGAGGTTTTCTGTTGTCGCTCAAAGGCATTTGGTAATCTTGTTACAGTACTTTTAATGATCAAAACACTCAACATTTCTACAAAATAATCCTGTGCGGTGATCCTGAGCAGATTCACTTATCTTGGCTGATCCAAATTATCCCGTGTTTTCATTGTTGGTGACACAGAGTATACACAAATTGCTCATTGATCAATCGTATCAGCCACAATAAGTGACGCTGTTTGGGATCAGCCTACATGACTATTTTGGAGAACTTATCACACCTAACCTTACCTTGATCGGTCTCACAACAAGAACCGTCTCAATTAACACTGTTGGCGCTGTAGAATCTCCTACGGCTCCCATAGCAAGAAATATGAAATGACTTTCTCAATCCTGCATATATAACCTCCGAGCTGTTTACATGTGTTGCCGTAACAGAGAAGCACGAACCACGTCGCACTTCTGCAACATAAAAATATCTGGATGTTCGCATTATTATCATGATGACTGTTATAATTATTATGTATTATTATTATTATTATTATTATTATTGTAGTGAAGGGGACCGAATGGGAATAAAGAATAGCAACACTGTTTACCTGCCATGAATGTCGTAAGAATTGACTATGGATGTTATGTGGTGAAGTGGAGTTGGCTGCCTCATACCATAGACATATATGGTCAAAGTTACCGAGAAGCCATATTGAAGGATGTGTCAGGCGCGAAAGCGCAGTGCGCCGCGTTAGCGCAGTGGTTAGCCCACTGGCTTCGCATATGAGTGGTCCTGGGTTCATTCCCCAGTTGAGGCGGAAATGTTTTCAGATCGCAACGGCTCCCAGGTCTACCCAGCCTTAAATGGGTACCGGATTAATCCGGGAAGTAAAGACTGCGAGGGAGAGGAGATGGCTACCGTCCTCATTTGCAGAGCCTGTGAAATGTGAGATCGCTAACATCTCACACCCCTACGGCATTAATAAATGCTATGGGTTACTTTACTTTACTTTTACTTACAGGCCGAAAGGCCTGCACCACAGCAAAGTATTTTTTTTTTAATTTGTTCAAAATAGTACCAAAATGTGTACCACAGCAAAGCTGTAAACCATGACATGACGCATTATGTTCTCCGGATTACATTCTGATCTGCAGGAGTTTTAGAACAACACAGAAAAGAGGAAAAAACAATTATCTGCCACCAAGTAGGCCCAAACAACACACGCGCGTCTTACATAATAGGAGGAAATTATTACTATTTGCCATGTTATCTTTTTTTCCTCTACTCTTCATACGTGACCGTGTAATGTTATAAAACCTTTAGGCTAATGGGTAAACAAGCCTTCTTAATGACTCATTTGACTATCTCCGTGATTTTCATTGGACACTGATTATACTTTGTGTGACAGCCAATGAAAGTCAAAGAAATAGTTAACTGGGTCTTTTTTAAAGGCGTGTTTTTCCATTACCTAATATCTTATTTATTTTCCATGGTCACCCATCATTGGTTTTTTTAGATTGTAATCTTAGGAATGTTTATAAGGGGAATCCCCGTTGATCAGAATTAGGTTTCGTTGTTTTTCCTAAGCTATTTCAAACATCTGCCATTATAGCTAATGTATCACGTGTCCATCAAATAAAATTGGGTCATAAATACTGATAGCATTGTTAACTGAGGCCCTGCTCTAGAATAAATACCCTGAACCAGAGCTACGAACATATATATAACATAACATTCAGATATGCATCACATTCCACTCGATGGATATTTCCTTCTAGATTTCTCGTGTTTTCCCAATTCTTTCTAGTATAAGCTAAAAAAAAACAAGTACTGTGATACGAGTGATATGATACAAGTACTATGATACGAGTGATATGATACAAGTACTATGATACGAGTGATATGATACAAGTACTATGATACAAGTGATATGATATGAGTGAGTGATATGATACAAGTACTATGATACGAGTGATATGATATGAGTGAGTGATATGATATGAGTGAGTGATATAAGTGTTATGATAAAAGTGATATGATATGAGTGAGTGATATGATATGAGTGAGTGATATGATACTAGTACTGTGATACGAGTGATATGATATAACTGAGGGATATGATATGAGTGAGTGATATAAGTGTTATGATAAAAGTGATATGATACAAGTACTATGATACAAGTGATATGATACAAGTACTATGATACAAGTGATATGATACAAGTACTACGATACAAGTGATATGATACAAGTACTATGATACAAGTGATATGATACAAGTACTACGATACTCCATGATACGAGTATTCAGTACCAATATCACTCAGTGTGATATTACCCCTGACGCTGCAAGGCAAACAAGGGATACAGTGTATAGATAGATCACGCATCTTTATTTATATATTCAGATTGTTCGATGCTTATATATGTCTGGCAACACAAAGTATATACACAGTGAGTCGCGTTAGCGCAGTGGTTAGCGCACTGGCTTCGCATATAAAAGTAAAGAATGCGAGGGAGAGGAGATGGCTACCGTCCTCATTTGCAGAGCTTCTGAAATAAAAGATTGCTAACTTCTCACACCCATACGGCATTAATAAATGATATGGCATTGTTAACTGAGGCCCTGCTCTAGAATAAATACCCTTAAGCAGAGCTACGAACTTATATATAACATAACATTCAGAAATTCATCACATTCCACTCGATGGATATTTCCTTCTAGATTTCTCGTGTTTCCCCAATTCGTTCTAGTATAAGCTAAAAAAAACTCTACTTACTTTTACTTACAGTGACATTTTATCCGTCGCATCAGTCAAGAAGACTGACTGTGTGTGAAATCAGCAGATACTAATATTCATGAGAAAAACAACAAATATTGTACTTCAAATCCTGGCTATTTTTGTGTGTAACAACCGACTCTTTCTGTGACGTTTTACAAGCCCGTTTCATATCATTTTGCATATCTGTCAATGGCTGAGCTCACACAGCGTAACTTATTATGGTTGGTCCTACCTTTTCCGGTTTTTTTTCATTGGTTGACGTCACAATGTATATCATACTAATACTTAAAAAAAAGACACATAATCTGTGACGGTCATGGGGGTGCCACACTGGAGACATCAGCGCAAAAAAGATCTCCAAACATCTCATCCTTAACCATTCGGTGGATTGTATAAACATCACTTCCAGACTATTCTTTGATGTTATCAATGCAAGATTCTTCTCTATTCTAACCTTCTCCCTCGACTGTTCCTTGCAAAATAGTACTTCCAGTGTGACGTAGATAATATAAGTATTAACTTCGGACAATTATCGGCGAATATTAATGTTCCATAGACAGTGCAAACATAAAAATAGTTTAGATCTGACGTATTGAGTTGAATATTTTGTGAGCCAAAACGACATTGACACGTAACTATCAACCCATTATGATGGTTGGTTGTTGATTTAGTGGTCCGTGGACTCGTGAACTTGATCTTTTTTTTAATGCAATACTACTTAAGAGGAAGGTCTGCAAGTATGCAGGGCTCCAAGGTATTGCAGTCAGGATTCGGATCACTGTACTCGTTCTCCACCACCCATTATATACAGGTTATGTCGAACTCCTCTATGTCTCAATGTATGTATCTATATGCTCAAACAAAAGGTTTGTGATGTTCTGAGTCACTGCGCCTTTATAATTGACGTCAACCATAAGAAACGGTACGGCTAGTCTCATATGGCTACAGCAGAGATGTCCACTATTCAATGAAATTGACAAAACACTGAAGTATTAGATAACACCGTCAAAGTTCGGATGTGTGTGGCCATTGCCACAAATAAAATGATAATTACACAGTGCATCTCCGTTCTTTAGAATACATTCTTCCGGAAATCTAGTATACTAAATGGTCTGTCACAAGAGAGATCCATCGGGAGTTTGAGAACGAACATTTTTTTTTTAAATGTGTGGACTGACAAAGACTTCGGAATACATTATTCTGTCATATCGGTTATGCAAAATAAAACAAACACACACATTTTGTCTCACCAAGGTTCTAATTGTAAACCCAGAGTTTTTCTTCCACTGTTGTTTCTCTGGGCCAGTGTATTTGCCTCCGCATTTCATACTCCTGGCATCCCTGTAGAATATTCTCCGCTGTCTGAATTGTCTGTCCACATGTGCACATGGCAGTGTTGCCAATATTGAACTTGTTATACATGTGACTGCGACCTACTCTGATGCACAGAATGAGAACTTGGTCTGGTCTGTTCATAATTTAGTGACATCTTGTGATGGAGTTGGCTTTCTAATTGCCTTGATCATATGTTTCTTTTGATGGCACGTTATTGAAACAGCTGGTTGATACTCTCCCTCCGTAGTCAGACGATCTGCTTTCTCGTTTCCAGGTATTCCACAATGTTATGGTATCCACTGCACAGCTACTCTACGCTGATTGCTTAGACTGGTCAGTAGTATTTGCAGGTCTGGTAGTTTTTTTTGACTAGAACGCTTAGACTGATGATATTGCACCTGCGATGAATACTACAGGATGTGAACCAAGATTGATGTTCAGCAGTTTTTCGTTTGCCAACTTAATTGTCTGGATTCCTTCGTAATTAGGACAGAATTATCCCGTTTGTACTTTAATTGCATCTCTAACATTGTTTGGGTACTATATATATATATATATATATACCTGCTCCTCCATTTTTCACAGCATTTCCATGACCTGACGACTGGGAGAAGAACTATAAAGATTTTAGAAACTATTACTCTCAGATATGACTTCTACTTTGATGGGACATTCTGCTCCTAACACATCATAGGATTATATATTTTGATTATATATTTATTATTATTTTGATTAAATAAAGTATATATTTATATACAGTACAGTATATTTTGTTGGGGCTGATAGTGAACAAGAAATGGTGCTGATCTCCCCTTTGTGTTAAATATGTGTGCTATGTTCCCTAGTAAGATAAGAAAAGACACTTAAGACTCCTAGCACAATGAACGTATTTAGCGAATGTCTATGGAATTGCATGCACTGTTATTTAACTCCGTCCCAGACCATAAAGTCACACAAAGATAAAAATCCATCACGGCCCGATATAACCAACATAAATTCAGGTGTAAGGGTCGTGCCTCGGCAAAAAGCTTTAATTCCCCCATCTAACAAACAAGAAAATACGCTTTGCATATTGGTGCATGCACCTGTGCAGCTTGACATACGTGTTTTGATTAAAGGCGTGTGCAGTACTTACCTGAGTTTAAGGACTTTTGTTTTTCTCATTTGATTATCCACATTCACAAACACGCGCACATAACCGCCAATATTGTCTGAGATGAGCACATCACGTGAATTGGCAAACAAAATAGGCCTACAACTAGGTCATAACACAGAAAGCATACAAATGTAAATTATGAGACTTTTGGTGCGAGCATGAAATGTACAATCTTCATATTTGACTTGGCTATCAATATACTTTTTTTAATATGTATTGTTCTATGTTCACGTACGATTGAATGATGTCCATCAGTATAATCACAATGTATTTGTATGCACCGACAAGGAAGATAAGAACGTGATATATAACAGGGGTTGCTATAACTTTTAGAGTTGACGTCGGAATCAACAATAGTAACACGAACGTTGGAAACCGGGACACAACAAGGTTAGCACTTTGTTTTACATCTGGATCAGGCCCATAGATAAGTCCTACAAATTTGCTAGGGGGGAAGAATTCTTAAAAATAATATGCAACAAACAATTGTTCACTTATTTCTGGTTTGGACAGGAAAATTTCTACGTTCCTGCACACTGCATGCAGTTTTATCGTAAAATGGGAATGGGACGAAGGTGGGGGTTACAATATTTTTTTCCACTTCATTTATAGTTCCAAATAGTGCCTTCCACTTCGGTAGGTTTTTTTTTAAATCCCTCCCTCTCCCCATATCTACAGGCTTACAATATACCTATATGTGTCTAGATGCTAGACATAATATGAATGGCTTTCAAGGTCCTTTCCCTGAATGCGTGCCTACCAGATCTCACATCGCTCATAGTTTTAAAATAATTGTCCGATCGCAATTTTTCAGTAGTTTGTGACGTCACTGCCGGTTCATTTTCTATTAACGAAATGGCTGCCGTGTCCATACCTTCGAATGATAAGGAAGCAACACAGCTTCAATCTCCCTTGAGATACAGATATATAGAATTTAAGAGGGAGGATGAGGGATAGGGTTAGAATTATATCTAATCCTGCACCTAACCTCCCCCCCCCCCCTCTCAAAATTCTAGGATCATTCATTTTCCTCCGATGCGCATTCGTAGCATTAAATCGTGGCATAATCGCCGTTTTCTTTCTCCTTTTTAGATACAGATGTATACAGTTTAGGGAAGGAGGGTACTAGGGATAGAATTAGATCTAAGCCTACCCCTAACCATCTCCCCTCATAAACTCTAGGATCATCCCTTCTACTCCGATACGCATTCGTTGTATAAGATCGTGGCATAATTTAATTTCCGCTAACATTAGCAATTTTGTTTTTTCTGTTTCTACGTTTCAACTGGGACCTTTTTCAAAAAACACAAAAAAAACATGAAACATGAAATTTCAAAATATAAATGCGATCATTTGGAGATATCTTTCTGAAGGCAAGGCGCACCAAATAATCAAACTTTAGAAAGGTACCAGTTGGACCGTAACGTAAAAAAAGTCCTTGTTCTTTTGTTTATTGCTTTTTATTTATCTTTTACTTTGATAGTAAGGCTTTAACAGTAACCGTAGTACTTTATATATTATTTATCGCTTAATTGCTTGGTTACTGCTGTACTCTCCACTTTGTTGGATGTCCTCTGACATTTTGGTTATTTATATTTCATTGACGGTATGTCAACAAGTTAACTGTAGCCGCAATAGCAGACTGGGAATGAACGCAAACTATCTAACTACCCCCACAATCCATCAACAGACGAAATATGAGGTAGACACGCATTCAGGGAAATGACCGTTATTGATAAATATTTAAATAACTATGTGCTTTAACATGTACTTTTACAAATGTAAAACAAATTACTGAGTTGGCAACACTAAACTAAAGCTATCGACAGCCAGGGCCGGCCCTAACAATTGTGGGGCCCAATGCGAAACGGATTGCGCGGGGCCCAGTCTGGGTAGGGAAGAGGATAATAAAATATATTCTAATATTAATTTATGGGCCTATGAAGTGCGGGGCCCGATACTGCCGCATAGGTTGCAATGGCCTAAAACTGCCCTGTCTACAGCGACGAAACACAGCTCATAGAAAATGAAGAGTGCTCAGGAGACAACCAAACGATTGGTGTCGTGACGTTATTCAAAGCAGACGACATTTTTTTTAAATATAAATGTTATGGATGTGCTAACATGTGAACTTCTGTATCGGCTTGTGGTTAGAGTTATCTAAAATACATTATATTTAAATATACATATAATTTGCTTTAAATTATGAATGAAGATGATCCAATCTCAAGAAAGCGTAAAAAAACAAAAGACCGAAAAGATAGATGATTGAGTCGTAAAGTAAAGAGTCATTCGGATTCGTGCTACAAATGCTGCAGAGCAATGACATAAATTGGAAGAGAGATGCAAAGAATTGATCAAGAAATCCTTCAACAAAGACAAACACGACTTGCTAAGGATGCTGATTTGCATCGGCGTCAAGCTAAGCTAGAATCACCATCGCAAAGAGAAAATCGACAAGTTATGAATAAAGAATACCAACGTCGTCACAGATAGCATGAAACTGTTGATCAAATGGAGAGACGTCGAGCTGCAGATGGTTGATGCAGATGCAGAGGCTCACTCTTGTCACAAATGCGTCGAAGTCGAGCAATTTCAAATGAAGCAGAAAATTTTTCTGAGGATCGTATTGCTGCACATAACTGAAATTTGTTATATTATGTGTAATGTTTTTGTGCTCAGAATGTTATGGACGAACGTCCTAACGATGGCAAGTTTACAAGTTGTTGCCGAAAGGGAAAGATCATGCTCCAAAAGCCACAAGACATACATGGTAATAAGCTGGAGTATCCCGAGTTCTTGCGCTTGATGCTCTCTGATAATTTTAAAATTTGGTAGTATATCCTATTCATGACGCAGCTATCAACCCATCATTTTTTGGCTGTAGTTATTCTCTATGCAATATAAATACGTTCAGTACTTTAACATTCCTTTCTTAAAGATCCAAATGCTTAAATGCCTGTGGTGGGGATCAAACTCTGTACCTTGGCCGTCACAGAAACGCTCTGTACCACTTCGCCACAGAGCCGGACTTGATCTCTTATAATCATCATCACCATTAAGTGCCGTGTCGAATGGCATTGGCGATCATATTTCTCCATGTACATCGATCTCTCATATATGTCATCATCTCTGTTGGTGTCGTCAATCGAAGCAATTTAGTCAAACTGCCCAATATCTTTTCTCTGGGTCTTCCCCTTTATCTTTTCCCTTCTATATTTCCTGTTGTCACTATATTCTCAGTGCCTCCTCTTCTCATTATGTGTTCAATGAATGTTGACTGTCTTTTTCTTAAATTATCAATAATGCATCTTTTCACACCCATCCTTCTAAGACATTCTTCATTAGTAATCTTTGCTGTCCAAGGAATGCGTAACATTCTTCGAATAAACCACATTTCCGTTGCCTCCAGTGATTTTTGTGATGTCTTATTTTTTGTCCATGCTTCACTTCCATAGAGTATCACTGGTTCAATGTAGCATTTGAGTACACGTTTTCTAGTATCCATCGATATGGACTTGTTGCATAGGATATTTTATTTTGTGGAATGCTGCTTTTGTTTGTCCTATTCTGCTTATAATTTCAGTCTTGTGTTTACCATCTGAAGTTATTAATGTTTCTAAATATTTGAAACTATTCACCTGCTTTAAGTTTTTCTCATTTAATACTACTTTACTGTGTGGTGGGGTACTATGTCCTGATATTATCATTGTCTCTGTCTTTTTTATATCTCTGATAATACACCCTAAATACACACATTTTCGCGAAAATATTCGCTCTTATAATAGTAATATTTCTTTCTCGTTAATGTGAGCAAAAATTACAAATTGTCAAGGTCGAGGTTCATATGTTTTAAAATTCATGTACAAACCTATTATCAAACTTCTCATATACAACCGCCATACAACAAAGTTCCACAGTTCGCTCAGTTGTATGTTTTGGACAATACTCAATCAGCAGAAGTTCAACAAGCATACTCTGCAAATGCTACACGCGAAAGAGAAATTATTGATAAAATCGATCGGTTTTTTTTCGTCAACACAATAGACTAGCACAGTCGTATCAGTTAATGCGTGATATCGAAACACGAAAGATTCAGAATGCTGCTAAAACTGGAAGAGTAATCCCAATAGTAAACATGGACTTTAAGCGCGATCGCAAATCTGATCAGCGTTGCTATATAGAACCAACATCTAACGAGGTTGCAATGGTTTTCGTCAGCGAAGATAGAGACCCACCTTTTAACCGCGACATTCGCATTTACCCATTGCATCTAGATAATTCAACAAAGAAGTTCATTAATATCACTATACTTATCTCGAATATGGGTCAAATGTCATACTCGGTTTTGTTACATTACGGTGAGCCGGGTTGGCAAGCGCATTGGCAATGTGAGGCATATCAGAGTAAGAAACCAAATAAATTTCGTCCCGACGGGATCCGAACGAATCTAGCATAACATTATGTAGACAGTTATATTTTTTATTGGTTGGGAGGCATTCGTTCTTAAACTCCCAACGGATCTCTCCTATAGCAGGACAATGGTCCTACTAGATTTCCAACAGAGTGTAATTCAGAGAAGGAATATGTTATCACAATTTTATTTAGACAATGGCCGACACATCCGACTTCGATGAAGTTATGTTTGAAATAACGTCAGATACACATATCTTTCTCACACATTTGTCTTTTAAATTACATTTCTGACGTGGAGATGTATCTAGTGCATCAAGATCTACCCCAAAAAAACCTATCTATATCTAGATGTAAAACATGAAAAGTGGCAAAAACATTTTGTCCGGGTTGTTCCCTGTAAAATTCCCTTCTATTACTTGTAATACTATTATTCGCTCCGATTTCTTTCTGAAAAGAAACACAGTAACCATTTATATATATATATATATATATATATATATATATATATATATATATATATATATATATATATATATATATATATATATATATATATATATATATATATATATATATATATATATATATATATATATATATATATATATATATATATATATATGCGCATGGCCATGCACTACATGTGTGCAGCAGTTATTCAAGTATTATGAGTTTTGCTGGCACTAAGGGCATATTCTGTTTCTCTGTTGTTTTTCAGTCAGTTAGTACTAATAGTATCAATATATTAATAGCACCAATAGACTAATGGTACCAATAGACTAATAGTACCAATAGACTAATAGTACCAATAGACTAATAATACCAACAGACTAATAGTACCAATATGCTAATGGTACCAATATGCTAATAGTACCAATAGACTAATAATACCAACAGACTAATAGTACCAAATGACTAATAGTACCAATAGACTAATAGTACCAATAGACTAATAGTACCAATAGGCTAAGAGTACCAATATGCTAATGGTACCAACAGACTAATAGTACCAATAGACTAATAGTACCAATAGACTAATAGTACCAATAGGCTAAGAGTACCAATAGACTAAGAGTACCAATATGCTAATAGTACCAACAGATTAATAGGATAATAGTATCAACAGACTAGCATGAACACTCAACAAACAGAAGACAGAATTGATGCATTTGAGATGTGGATCTATAGAAGAATATGGAGAACATCATGGAAAGAAAAGAAAACAAAGAGGTTCTAACAACACATTAGTATGAAGAAAACATTATTAAGGGAAATAAAGATCAGGAAAATAAAATATTTTGGACACATTAAAAGACCTTGTTGAAGACCGTACTTGAGGGTAAAGACGAAGCGAAACGAGCAACAGGTAGGCAGAGATACAATAACAGTGGAAGAGTAATAACACAAGATGGACAGGTTACAAGATGGACAGTTTACATTCTAGCAGAGTGCACCACCGAAACAAGAGACAATGGATGTTGGAGGTATGCTGCAGCCAACCTTCGTTACTGAAACGGCACTTGATGATGATGATCAATAGACTAATAGTAATAGAGGGAAAAGCAGAAGTATGTAGGGAGTGTTGCAGCAATTTACAAAAACACACTAACGGCATCAACAAAAACAAATTCAACAGAAACAAATGACGTTTCGACTAAAAAGTCTTTGTCATGACTATGATTGGTTAAACATATTACGTACAACACATTAGTCTTTCAATTATGTCTATTATTTAATGCAAGCCTCACGTATATTTCATACTAGCCAATTCCACATATCTCTGCCTTCAACCTCGACTTAGTTCTGCGAATTAGAAATGCAAGACTGGCTCACTAACTCATCTGCTACTCTCGTGTGTTGTCAGGGCTCGATATGGGAGCAAATAATAGCGATATTTTTACCTACCAAAAAAAAAATTGGTAGGATATCCTATCCAGGACGTAGCTATCAACCCAGCATTTGTTGGCTGTGGTGATTTTCCTAGGCAATATAAATACGTTCAGTGGGTTGCCATTGCTTTCTCAAGTCCAACATGTCGTAAAAGGCGACTGTGGAGGATTTGGGGGTGTAAGTTGCTGTCCCATCCCATAGCAAGTCACAGTGACCCATGCTGAAATCGGATGTGTCATGCCGAAAGGTGTAGATATAACAACTAAGTTGTAAATCATGACACAACACTATCCGCTCTCTGGACTACACCCTGCTAATCTGAAGGAGTTTGAGAATATACAAAGAATAAGAACACAATATTGACAACAAACATTCCTGTCGTACCGTAGTTCTTATTCTAGCTGTGTCCGTCAGAACACTTACCTTGCAATGTTGACCTCAGTTTCTGGTAGCAAACACAAGCACATACACTACAAACTGCTTGTCATATACAAGTGTGCGGCAACATAAATTCCATATTCGAATTGTATTTCAAACCTCTGCAAAACGTACGATACAGATCATTAGTACGGAAACCACCACTTGTTTGAAATTATTTTAATTGTTGGCAAAGCTGTCTTCTAACAACAGGGTGATTCTCGTAAATTCGACTTTAAACTTAGCTTTCTATTTTTCTTTAAATATATATATATAGTGAACAGGCTGAAAATTCTTGTCTTGGAAAGAGAGACTCTCTGGCGTGTTTCCAGAGAAGCAATTCCGAGTGTTGAACAGGTAAATACGCATTGCATAATATCAGATGTGCACTTATATGAGATGTGCTGACTGGACTGTTAACGTGGATTTGGGAAGAAAAAAGGTGAAAAGTAGAGAGATAGAGAGAGAGAGAGAGAAAAATAAGAAAAAAAAGCTTGAATGTTACGTGTCGAATTTGGTAAAATACGTAGTTAAACGTTTACATTTTGTACAAGAATATCAGATATTTGTATACGGGGTGTGCGGTATATTTTCTTAGTATGATGGAAGTCTTCGAAATTCCCCCCCCCCTCACCTTCCCTAAATAGTTTTTCTTCTAAATGCCCCCGACAATGTTGTTTTATTGGTCCCTCCTTATGCGACATCCTCTCTGCATCATATCATGGCACAGCCCTGTATAAGATTATCACGAAAAATAATAACCATATATAAGTTTACAAAAAACGTCAATAATTTTGCAATCACCGAATGCAAATGTGCAATATTTTCAACCGTACTGTACAAAAATGTGTTATCTCTTTCCCCCCCCCCCTCCCCATTTTACGAAATAAACCATACATTATTTAACGAAACGAACTTTCGCTAAAGGCGCATACAACGTGCATCCGTTGGACTGCAGGCAACTTCCCCCAGGAGTATTCTTGAGTATTCTTGAGTCTCAGTGCAATGCGCGATCAAATGACCGGTAGCAGATGCTCCGTGTGTTTTATCTCCGCGTAACCGAAGCTGTATGTAATCAAATCTAATATTAAAAAGTTGGAATATGGGGGACACATATTTCCGTATTCAACTTTTTGTTTTTTAACTTATTAATTTTAAATTATTCTGTATTAAAATTTGATGATGATGAAATAATCCCTTCAGCGGTGAGCATATAGCTATTGACAACACATATCCTTTCTGACAAAAGCACAAATCCTCCTAACTGAGACCACTTCCAACCATCCACAATACCATATACACCACAACTGATGAGAATGTGTTTTTTTTTCCTTCTTCTTCTTCTTCAGCGTTCATTCTCAAACTCCTGCTGGATCTCTCCTGTAGCAGTACTACTAGATCTCCAGCAGGATGCAGTCCAGAGAATGGAAATGCGTTGTGTCGCCGTTTTATTTGCGCCAATGGCCCGACACATCCGTCTTCGGCGGTTTTTTTTCAGAAAGGATATGGAAAAAGCTACATGCTCACAGCTAAAGGGACTACATCATCATCATTAAAAAAAACAATATGTGTCATCAAGTCCGTATATATATCGCAAAGACGATATATATATAAGAGATGGGCATGAGGGGTTCAAATCCCTTTCTTGGAAAACTAGAACATGATATTTAATTAAGTACTAAGAAATTATGAAATCAAAGGATAAAATTAACGGCTTTCCCAAAATAAAGACCATACAAAATTATACAAAAGTCAAGTGATTAATATTTTTAGGGAGGATTTCCCCCCTCCTCCCCATTTTTTCATCCCCCCACCCCACATCGTATATACGGCCGTGTGCGTGCTTATATGTACAGAAGTCCAACTTTGTAGTTTTTATGTTATTTTATCTTACGCAATATATTACAGAAACTATTGAAACTAAATGAAGAGTGGCTTATAAATACCATCATAAGAAGGAAGCTACAGTATTTTGGACACTTAAAACGAAATGATGGTATCGAAAGATTGATTCTAGAGGACAGAGTGCCGGGTGAGAAAAGAAGAGGAAGACCAAGAAGACGATGGACTTGCCACATTGAAGATTGTATGCACATATCTTTGGCCAATGAAGGCCTGCTTGCCCAGAACAGAGAGGCGCTCAGGGTATCCACGACGAAGACAACGTTCTGGAAAGAATATGTCACTTGATATAATAGATTAGAATCAATTCATTCAAACATTTACGTCATCAGAATTTCAACATCTTAGGTACAATGAACAATGTACATATGCGCATTGTGTTTATCACTACTCGATACTGTATCAACTTGTTAGATTGTTCACATTAATTCATATTATACAGTTTGATTTTGAAAGTTTTATGTAACAAATCGAGACACTACTATTGCGATATATTTTTTTTAATACACAGCATATGCTGCTTTCTACTGATGTATTTCTTCTCAAACACATGTCGGTTGACATAATTATATTTGTTTACTTTTAGCCTTCTCTTCAGTTTAGTTTGCAGTTGATATTAGAGAAATTTAGTAACAGATCTCCATTATCTTCTGCCTCTTGTTTTGGTGGTGAGTTCTTCTAGACTGTAACATGTCCATCTCATGTTGTTTCTTTCTCACTTGTTCTTCTTCTTCTGCATTTATTATCAAACTTCTGAAAATTAGTAGAATATAGTCCGGAAAACGCAATGCGCGGTATAATGGATTACTGCTTTGCTACGCTATCTGCGCTTTTCTATCTGAAACATCCGATAATATGTTATATTTCTAAAATATTTTATTTGTTTGATTTGTATTTATTTAAATAGTTCTTTTTCATACACATTGTAGTTTGAGCCTGTTTGTTTGTCTGTTTTCTTCTACTTCCATGAAGCTTTCGATATTCTTTATCAATATCTACATCTCAAAGGCATGGATTTTGTTTTCTAGCTGTTTGTTTATTATACTTGTAACTGAGCAGTAAATGTGATCTTCTCGGGTGGGATTATACCTTACAAGAAAGGTCATTCTTGCGATGCAGTGCGTCAGATCTTTTTGATGAAAATTGTACGACCTTTTGATGAAAAATCGCTAAGTCTGTTGGCTTTTGGCACGCCTTTGACCAAGTTCCTCGTACTAAAAGTCATGTCTGATTTGCTACAAGGAGGATGGTTAGAGCACCCCCAAATCCCTCCTTATCTACATGGAGCCATACATTAATGTAGAATAGATGTAGCATTTTATATTTCTTAGTTTTAGTGATGAGGAACTAGTAGAATCTGACGCATGTAAGGCAAAATGATTAGCGCATTAAATCAAAAGTTACGGGAACCATTAGTATGCCTAAACTTTGGGAGACGCGTAGGGCTTATTTATTAACTTAGAGTTTGGGATTAAAGAGACAAAAACTGACAGGGTACGCATTTTCAACCTTGAGCGCAAGTATAGCATGGTTATACCAGAGCGCATGATCACTATAAAATGTGTGGACTGAAACAACACAAATAATATTGTTAGTGATTGATACAACTTTAAATAACGAAAGGGAATATATTATCAATATATAACTCGGGGCCGTAAAGACGATTTCAGTATACAAAATGGAAAGGGGGGGGGGTTACCTAAACAGAAAAGTAATTCGTTAGTCTTCGTATGTAATTCAGTTGTTATGAAGAGAAACTTCATGGCGCTTTTTGGGGTGAAAGATCGGTAGGGACTGGGTTTTACCCACCATTTGGCTAAATTCCTAGCACTAAAATTTATTTTCACGATTCGCTTGGAAAGGGGGGTGGGGGGTGTTGAAACCTTGATTAGGTCTGAGTCAACGTATCAAAAGTTGACTATAAACTTTTTTTTCTTTTTGAAAATACATCACATCATCAATATTTATAATGCAGTTACTGTATATTAACTTTGACAGTTTCACACACCACATATCGCTAAGTCTTCAAAACAGTGTACAATTGTTGTATTGTATGTAGCAAAGAAATGTTTTAAAAATTGACAAAACATGACATGCTTACAGCACATCCCACATCAGCGCCCCCTGGACTTAACTTTTTTGATCAGCTGCTGCTACTCGTGATTACTAATAACACGGGTAACATTATTCATTATGATTATATACAAGGCAACCTGGATTCGTAATCTTTAAAATATAGCAAAACTTGTTTTATAACAAATGGTAGATAATCACGTAGGATTTTATTTGATATATACGTTCTGTGAAATGTTGTACCACACCTAAACATCATAAAATGGAACAATCATCTGACCGAGTGAGACTCAAAGACAAGATCATCGATAAAATTTCTAAGGCGATCAAATCGGTTAGTTTTGTGTTTCATTCAACTGTTTGGATAAATCAGTAATCAGTGAATGCAAATATTTTCTATCTTAATAAATAGTTCTCGAATGAAATTTCTGTATAGGACTATGTGACCTATAGATATTGATATAATATAAATTATACAGGCTTATCACTATCATTCAATCAAGTGCAATACCGAGTGGCGTAGCCGTAGGCGATCAATCAATGCTTCGATCATGCTTCTCCACAACTATGTCTTAACTAATTAACTGTCTATTATTGTGTTACTGTTGTTATGAATTATAATTAAATTACGTTGGTGACTTCTTAACTTTTTGTGACAACACAACCAGAAAATTGGCCTATTTGAAATTAATTTCTAGGCCCACTATATTTACATTTACAACACAAAGGAAACGTGTGGACATTACAGTAATCATATTACAACATACAAAAATGATAATTCATTAGCCTAGTTGTGTGATTATTATTAATAATAATTATTATTATGTATAGTTAGTTTAAGTTAAGTAGTATTAACTATTTACTATACTAAGTTAATAACTAATAATTAGGCCTAGACTTAGAAGGTAGATCATAGGCCTATTATTTACACTAAAGTGATTTTTGACTTGTCAAGTAATGAAACAATTTTTCAAAACAATAAGCCCTAAGCTTACTTTGAGTTCTATTCACACTTATCTTTCTAAATGAAAAACTCAGTTACTGACCTATTTAATTTAAACCATAAACTATATCGTTGTTATCATTTTGTTACTGATGTGGTGAGCTCAAAAAATAAATAGAACTAATACCTAGACCTCTTAAATATATTTAAATTTAATGAATAATATCATGTTTAGGTCCTGAGACCTATGTAAAAAATTGTGGTAAAAGTTGCTTTTGATTCTTCACTGTGCTATAAACAGCACACTAGTTAAATTTTTAACCCGTTCCCTGCAGAAGCAGCCTTAAGGATACGAAGAAAACAGTCTACCATGTTGCGGAAATCTCCTTAAGGTGTACTTGTTTAAGTATGTGTATATTTTTTCCCTGAAAGCACTCACTGTTATAAAATACTCTGATTGGCTAGTCCAAGCTATCTACAGGTCAATTTCAAATCGAGGCTTTGAAATTGGACATGCATTTAAGTTTCATTTCAAATTTTGTCAGTGGACAGGGCAGTAAATGTTTATCTAACCACAATCTAGGCCTACAAATATGTCACAGCGGAAACTCAATGAATCAGATTTATGTGCTTTTGGAAGAAAGTTTTTCTAATAGTTCTAGCATTAGTTTATCGGATGTAGAAAGTGATTTAGAAAGTGTTAATTTGATTTGTGATAGTATTAGTGATTCAGAGTATATAGAATTATATTCAGTTAACTGTAGACCACGTGTTTCAAATTTGTGATACAGGGTAAGGTAAACATTTTTGTCTTCTGTCAATAATAGTTTAAGATTCAAAACATTGATCATGCAAACGTTTTCAGAATCTTTGAATGTGTATGACATGATACTATTATACAAGATATTTGTGATGTGACAAATAAATATGCTGAGAAACATATTACTGGTAGGAAAAACTTTGCGTCCGAAATAAAACGGGTTATTATGATTATGTCTATTTGTTTTACATGTTTATTTTGCGAGACAAATGTATATTACGGTTTTCACATCTCCATAATATAAAGAAACATTTAGAAATTCATAAATTAGAGTATAGGCCTAATGTATATGCCTACAATAATAATAGGCCTACATTCCAATTCTTTAACGTGAGAATGTAGTGGGCAAATTGGTTAGAGGAAAAATATTTAACAGCCCTTGAAATTTCAACCCTTGAAATAAGTTAGTAACTAAATTACTGAAGTTTACCAAACAGTAGGGAAAGTATCTCATTCTGAGTCATTATCATCAAACTCTTCACATGCTTCGGCGTTTCGACGTGCGCCTTTAAATCCAGTACACCCTTATTGGCAACAGAGATATAAGTTCCACCGCTGCATGTCAAACGTTCAGCTTCCCAGTCATATCGGCCTGCACGAAAACCTGGATAGTTGGTCTTCAGTGCATCTGTAAATAAACACTTCAATTTTGGCATTTTTTAAATCTTTTTTTTTTAAATTTAAGTTCAATTTTCAATAAAAATTTATTAATTAATAATTATCACTAATGAACTCGCATTACCATCTGCTATGCGAAATGTGTTATGTTTATGAAAAATTTAAAATGGCTAATGGAACCGGAAGTTCTGATGGCCAATGTTAACATTGAGCTAAATATAGGTGGTGCGCGTGTTTATTTCACGATACATAATATATTAAAGTATATAGCACAGAAAAGAAGTAAGAAAGTATCGATCGATCGGGGACGGATGGGTCCGGGACATAGAAAAACCCTGACAAAAGCCATTTTTCTGGAAAGCTGCCCAGACAGGGGCATAAAAAGAGGACGTGTCCGGGGAAACCCGGACGCAATGTAACCCTAATATTGATCAGACAGCCAAAATCATATGTTGCTACCGTAGTTCCTCTATTTCAGCTGCGGGGAACCTTTTCTGTGCTTAGGGCCATTTGTAAATTTATAACATCTTTTCGCGAGCTATGCAAAGTTAACTTGCAATATTTGCTCAAACATTCAAGTAACTCACCCCTAAAGTAATGAATGGAACTGCTTCTCTTTGATTAGGTGTGTGATGTTAGCTGTGTATTTGCACTTGTAGTCCACGATAACATATTGACACCAAGTTGCCAATTCCTAACATTTGCCAGTAATTATTGAGTTATACACGATTTTAGCATTTACCCATCTGAGGCATTAGTTATTTTTTCGCCATCTCTCTACAAATTCTGCATATAGGCCTACATATATTTTGTGGTAAGCGGCAAGGATATTGCTGTCTAGACGTGATATCAACATCCTGTTAACCATGAACACAGTACCTATCCAACCACAATAATACAGTGATTATATATGTCATTATTGCAATTTATTTAATATAAATTTATTGTGCAATGGAACAAGATAGTAGATTTATTGAATTTTCAGTTCAGTCATGAACTTTAATGGCCAAACTAAATTATCCTGCGGGACAGATATTCTCCAACACTGCTCTGTTTGATGGCTTATATAAACTTTTTGCTCAATGTCTATTGTGCTTCTTACTCTTTCTATATAATACTTTACATTTCTGTATTCTCATGACAGCTAGGATTTTTTTAATTCACTTATGAAATGGCTATCACTGTCTAATTTCCATCATCCAACATGATCTCATGAATGCAAAATAAATAGCTTATTTTGTACACACAATCCATCTGTTTTGCAGTCACAAAATAAATGGCTTGTTATGTGCTCTCAAGCCATCTGTTTTGCATTCACAAAATCAAGTTGGAAATTTGTTTTATAAGTGAATTTTTCTGTGTGATTTCTGAGAACTATCCCTTGAGCTCTGGAGCTATGTCCTCTGTAAGATACAGGGTACTCATGACAGGCAGTTTTCTGCTCTGTTTAGATAATGTATGGGAAAAGTCGAATGTAATGATTACAATCCTCCGACCTTTTAATCACCTTTAAACAAGATAGCTTGTGATATAATTATCCAGGATGTAGTCAGATTCTTAAGATAACACAATTAATCTAGCTAAATTTCGAACAGGGGCTGTGATAGTCAGTGACGTAGTGTAAATTTTTAGAGTGGGGATGCAGAGTGACCTTTTTTAGAAGGTAGATAGCCCACCCCACCCCTTTTTTCATACCAGAAACATGTGTTTATGGTCCTATGTAAAATATTAACTGATATGAAAACACATATCTTATATAATCTTCTAATGCAGCTCCAGGTGTCTGTTCTTCTTTTCTGTGAAAATATTCAGTACCATCTCAATAAATGTTGATTCTAATGAAAGGGCACTTAATAGTTTCTTCTAAATAACCAAGGAATTTAAACATGACAGACAATTGCTGTTCATGGAATTTCTGAGATATATTTTGATTTTCTTCAGGATGCTCATAATTCTTTCACAGCTGGCTGTAGTGGTACAGTCAACACTAAACAGTATAGTTTTGTTACTTCCTGATAGATTAAGTTTAGGCCATTTACAAAAAAGATATGCCAGGAGTTCTTTAGAAGATAAATACTTTGTCTTATTTGCATATATGTTATGAAGTTCATTTTCTAGTAGGTTGCTATAAAAAAATTATACTGTTTTATTAAACTATTCAATATATTATGGAGGAATTCTTTGATGTAATTTTTTAATTTACTCTCGTATACTAATTACACACACAAAAAAACGAATAGTTTATGGCTTACGCACAGATAAAATATTCTAACAGAAAGAAGAATTCCGTTTTCAGGTCATAAATACAGATAATAAATTATTTCTAAGCATATGATTGGTCTGAAGCCAGTGTCTGATAGAACTGACGCTGATTAAAGAACAGCGTCTGATTAAATCACTATTGAGCATCAAATGTCAAGTGTTCTGCAGCCAATGAAAGTTGCAGCTCAGAATGGAAACATTCTATACTGCAGACAGTCATGCATAGGCTATAATTTTTTGCTGTCGGGGCAAATAACTTTCAAAAAGATAATAAACCTGAGATGATCTTTCTATAATGATTATAGTCTTTCTTTCTTTTTGCTTTATACCCCTGTGTGCCATGCAGCATAATGTCTCATTACTTTTTTGTTTTAAGTTGGCGAAATCTTTTTTTAATATTTATATATTTATTAATGATTATAGTAAATGACTATACATTTGTGTGTGCTATTTAAGTTGTTTAATCATGGAATGGATGTCAAGCATTTTGGCGTCAATTGATGATGCTACACCACTGATAATAACACTGAATGATGAGCAGTGTTGATAAAAAAGATACAATGGGGCAAACAGCCAGCAACATTTCAGTTAATAAGATATAATTATTTACAAGAACAGAAGCATGAACAAACAGCAGCAGAATCTTACTAGCTTCATTATGGGGATGAAGAAACACTGGTGGAAAAAAAATATATTTTGTGTGTTCATTCTCAAACTGTCACTGGATTTCTCTTAGGACATTGCCATAGCAGGGCAATGGTCTTACAAGATTTCCAGCAGGATGTGATCCAGAGAACAGAAATGCATTGTGTCAGTGTTTTATTTGTGCAAACTGCCCATCATATCACTCTTATGGCATTGGTAACTAATACATTGTATTTTGCACTTCCAATGAACGGTGGACATCTGTTAACATATTTATAGTGTAGTCTGCCAGCTGTACAAGAGAACTGGTTTCTGTACCTACCTACAGGTCACCATACTTAAAGCTAATCATGGTCGCTGATATTTGATCTTTTGTACTGTTTTTCATCTTTATCTTCACATCCATAGTAGCCCACATATCTTTTGTTTTACTTACATTGATTTCTTCAGCGTTCATTCTCTAACTCCTGCTGGATTTCTCTTGTAACAGGACAATGATCCTACAAGATTTCCTGTTAAATGTATCCAGTGAAGGGAAATGCGTTGTGTTGCAGTTTTATTTGCGTCAATGGTTCAACACATCCGTCTTCGGCGGAGATAACATTGATTTGAAGTCAAGCTTTTGCTGCTTTTCTATCAGTCTTTTCTTGCATGTCCTGTTGTTTGTGTGATAGATTGAAGGTATATGGTCATCTGCAGTATCCAGATTCTTTAGTTGCTTTATCACATGTCCATTGTATTCCTGTTTATCTTCCTTTAAAAGTTTATCTCATCACTCAATAAATAAGTGTGAGAAAGATTTCAGGGACAGTCCATTGTCAGAGTAGCGCGGTAGCCTAGTGGTTAATTAACTTTCCTTGCTATCATCTAGTTACAGCGTGCCAGGTTCGAAACCACGTCCGGACATAAAAAAAATCCCGGGTTATGATTTCTCACTTGACACGACCACTCCTCCAGTCGACTCAGCTGTAAATGAGTACCTGACGCATGAGTTAGGGAAGGTAAAAAAACAACAATGAAGGAAACTGGCCACCCCACCTAATAGTTGCTGCGGCTTAGTACATGAAGAGTTATCTTCATCCCCGACGGCAGATGCCATGGGACCTACCTTTACCTTTTAAGCATTGTCTGACTCCTGCTTTAACTTCAAAGAGTTCTGACAGCTTGCCCTTGTGGACCACTCTGCATGTACCTTGTACAAGTTGCACTGACTCCCCTTTCCCCTGGTCACTCATTGCTGTCACTCTCTAACCATGCACATTGTCTCTTTTTGCATCCTAATCATTTTGTAGTGTATCCACCACTAGCCGAATTAACAACTGTCTCTTCTCATCACTTTGGTATCCACTATAGTTTCACTGGCCAGTGAATCGACTCTTTCATTGCCTCTGACTCCCACATGTCCTAGACAGTAGATCCATGTGATGCTTTGGGCATTGTTGAGAAGGGTGACTTCTTTCTCATTCATTTTTTATGCATTTTTATATTTAGCGCAGAATACTCTGGGAGTCTGTTAGAAGTACTCTGGGTGTTCATGGTTGCATTGTCAGCCAAGGGAGAGCTGCTGTTACTGCCTCTTGTGGCAGACTACTAGGTAATGGAAAGCTAGATGTGCCATCACTGCGGATGAGTAAACAAATCTGACAAGAATAGTGAGGTAGTTGGCCTGGAAGTGTGTGTTGTACTCTGTTATACTTGCATACTGGCATGCCTCCCTTTGAAGACTATAGATGCATCATTACACCTCCCTCACACAACCATGCTTTTAACAACTTTACATGAGTCTAGGTGTCGCCTCAGTTAAATAGCTGAAAAGAAGTTGTGGTTTCATCTGAAAGATTATGGGCTGTCAAGATGAGCTTTCTGCGACACAGCTAAAGAGATTATATCATCATTATAAGGGAGATGGGTACTTGAACCTGCTTCCTGTATCTATGTTTTTGTTTAAGTATATTTCCATATCTTTGGTAATGCAAACACTATAATATGATTATTGAAGTATGAAGTGATGTGTGGACAATAAATCAACAAATTTCAGTAGCTTTGGGGCTGCAGAGATCAGAGTTTTGCCAAAAAAATGTATTGTCATGGACTGTTTAGATAATTTTTGAAGATGGATAGGTTGAAAGAGTTCAAAGCACAGTGAAATCTCATTATAAATATTGGTTTTAGAGCTTGAATTGATAAAAACTACAAAATTCTTCCCTGCAACTCCGTAACAGGAAACATGAAGTATTTAATAGTTTTTTTTTATTGATACAGGGTCAGCTTGGTAGAAGAGCATTTAGTGGACCAGGATAAAAAAAATACTTACTAAACTTGTGATAAACATATTCATGGTTCCAATGTTAACTGTTCATATTATATTGGTGATGAATTGGATTAGTGGTGCTCAAAATTAAACATTTGTTGAATAGCAATATCCTATCCAGGATATGATTCAAGTTTATATATAATTATTATATAAATTATAAAAATTCAACTTATTGTTTAACAGCATTGTCATATACAGGAAATGACTCAGTTATTATTTGATAAAATGTGATTTACAACACACACAAACTCAATTGGAAAAGGGAAGGGGTGAAAAAGAGTACAACAGTGAGAAAATTCTGGAGTAATGTTTCTCATTGGGGTGGTGTTCAGTGGTTAATGCCCTGACTTTCTTGTAGAGTGGTCCAGGTTCAATTTTCTAGTTCAACTGCAAAAATAGGTGGGTAACTGTCGTCTCCTAAGTTTTACTCCCTCTAAAATTGTGTATTACGTTACTGGATCAGTTGGCTCTTTAAGCAGCCACATAAGCTGTATGTGCAAATCTCTCTTGGAGTGGTGCTGGATTAGTTGGCTGTTTAGGCAGCTACATAAATTGTACATTACCTTACTGGATTATTTGGCTGTTTAGGCAATTACATAAGTTGTGTATTATGATTAGTTGGCTGTTTAGGCAGCTACATAAGCTGTATGTGCAAATCAACTTAGAGTGGTACTGAATGTCCCTTGTTTAAGTTCTGAGATTTTGCTGGATCTTGTGCATAGCTTAGAAAAATATTGCTCTTAGGTCAAACCAGTCTAAGGAAATGGATACCAGATCTTTTCTTTTGAGAAAGTAAATATGGCTGGTGTGATGCTGACCACATCATCCTTAGGTTTAGTAGTTGATCACTGATAAATATGAGCTTAACACATTATTAATCTATATATTTATACACTCGGTGGAGTGGAAAGAAAACTCCTACCGTAGCTATTGTTTTAATGGCTTGGAAAAATGTCAACATCAGAACTCAAAACAAATATTTGTTGACGTTAATATTGACCTAGACATCTGGTGGGACAGATTATGATGGTGTTATGCTACATTTAATTTAAATTAGAATGAGTAGTTATTTAGTGTTGTTTGGGAGGACAGATAGTTGCTACAAGTAACTTCTGTGTATGTTCTCAAACTCCTAGCAGTTAATAGGGTGCAGTCTGGAGAACAGAATGCTGATGTGGTTTAAAGTTTTGCAGTGTTCATGCCTTTTTTCACAACATCTGACTACAGCATGGATTTTGGCTCGGTTTGACTTTCTATGATATATGAGGTAGTCAACCACACACCCAATCTTCCTACGTTGACTTTCTATGATATATGTGGTAGTCAACCACACACCCAATCTTCCTACATTGACTTTCTATGATGTGTCAGGTACTCAATCACATATCCAATCTTTCAAAGTTAGCTTTTAAGACATTCATGGTAAGTCACAGTGTTACTATTTTGTTGCTGTAATTTTAGTTTTCAATAGCATACTAGTTGTTAGAATTACTCTTTATTACAGATGTCTTATTATACCTCAAATTGTTGTAATGATTCATGTCTGATCTTTGGAATAATGTAGCAGTGGTTCTCCTTAGTCTTCTGTGTACTTGCATATT
The DNA here is from genome assembly GCA_034231615.1 of Meghimatium bilineatum. NCBI lineage: Eukaryota > Metazoa > Mollusca > Gastropoda > Stylommatophora > Philomycidae > Meghimatium > Meghimatium bilineatum. The sequence continues at coordinate 36,209,626 of CM067300.1, forward strand.
GTGAGCTCTGCTAGCTTTTCACAGAAAAGCCAGAACCTACAAAGCAGCAGGTGGTGACATCATCTTGATTGTTAGCAGGGAAGAAAATGTGCAACACCTGATCAACATAGCAGAAAGTAAAAATAAAGAACTGTGACACACAAAAACTTTTAATACTGCATGGTTTCCCATTTAGGGAATTGCTGCAAGTGGCTTGTGTGATAAAGGCCACATGCCCTTACTGTCGCCAAAACATGTGCAGGGTGAGTTTTTTAATTTACCATCTGACAGAAAAAAACCTAATGATTGCCAAGAGTTGAAACCTGTACCTCATGGTTGTGAGACCAACACTCTAACTTTTTGGCCATGCACCAGACAAATAAAGCACTCCGCCTAAATCACAAGAAACAGAAATGATGGTCATTTCTAAGAAGCAGACTACCCCCAACATGCAACATCAAAGTAAATGGCTCAATGATAAAAGTGTCACCAATTTAAATACCTGGGAACAAAAAAACGACTACATCATAGAAAAAAAGGACCGCATAAACTCGAAATAAAATAGAACCTCTTTTCACAAAATGGAAAACATACCTGTTCATTTATCTCTTTATCAATAGTATTTGGGAAAAGAGTTCTTCAGTGCTACCGAGAAACTCATCTGTCATTTAGAAATGAATAATGACTAATAAACAAAGTAGAAAACTAGAGGCCATAGAGATGCTCTTTAGAAGAATGTTGAGAATCCCATGGACAACTGGGAAATTCAGGAAGAGATACTGAGGGAGATTGACACTAGAAGAAAGTTATTTAACATAAGAAATAAAAGCCCACATTTTTTTAGCCACATCATGAAAAGAGGAGATTTGAAATAGAATGTAACAAAATGCTAAACTGAGTTGGAAATAGACAGAAGAGTAAATAAAGAAGATACTGGATAGTTTGGCATGGTAGAGAGTCTGATGTTCAGCTGACATGGTAGAGAGTCTAATGTTCAGCTGACATGGTAGAGAGTCTGATGTTCAGCTGACATGGTAGAGAGTAATGTTCAGCTGACATGGTAGAGAGTCTAATGTTCAGCTGACGTGGTAGAGAGTCTAATGTTCAGCTGACGTGGTAGGGAGTCTGATGTGTAGTTGATATATAAGCAGTACTGTAAATAGAATGTGATCAATGACATCCAGCACATCATATGATGATGATTGCCTGTGCTTTGCTTGGCCCTGAAAAAGGAGTAAAGGATAGTGTTACTGTGACCTACCAAGTATGTCATAAAATTTGACTAGGGAGGTTTTGATGGGTTTTGGCTATCCCATATATGGTCAAAGTGACCTATAAGCCATGCTGAAGTCAGATGTGTCAAGCCGAACGGTGCAAATATGACAGTTATGCTGTAAACTGTGATAACAATGTTTTCCATTCTCTAGAATACATACTGCTGATCTGTAGGAGGTTGAGAATTAACAAAGAAGAATATTATGATTATTTGTTATCTCATGTTTTAAACTTCCAATTTTCTTGTTTCTTAGATCCAGGAACTGCTGTATTACCAGTCTAAAGATCCAGTTTTGTCAGGCTCAGCAACTGGTTTGCTACTGTGTAATGGAGATTGGGCCTGCCACAAGCTGTGTGAAAATTTGGATCATGCCCTGCTACATGGGTAAGATCTGTAGCTTGGTGTCTCATGTGCACACTGTATTTTTGTACTGGTTTTGTCTGTTCATGTGCCATACAACTATACATTGTGTATTGTGTACTGGTTTTGTCTGTTTGTGCACCATACAACCATACATTGTGTACTGGTTTATCTGTTTATGTGCCATACAACCATACATTGTGTATTAGTTTTATCTATTTGTGCACCATATAACCATACATTATGTACTGGTTTTGTGTTTGTTTTTGCACCATACATTGTGTTTGTTTTTGCACCATACATTGTGTATTATGTACTGGTTTTATCTATTTGTGCACCATGCAACCATACATTATGTACTGATTTTGTCTGTTTGTGCACAATAAAACCATGTATCGTGTACTGGTTTGGTCTGTCTATGCATGATACAACCATACATTGTGTACTGGTGTTGTCTGTGCGCCATAAAATCATACATTGTGCTGTGTACTGGTTTTGTCTGTCTGTGCACCATACATTGTGGTCTTAACCTTGAAATGTCATCTCCCAATTTTCCTTATTTAAGACTAGAGTTCCACATATTTGCACACAGTGTGCAATTCTTAGCCAGGTCAATGTGACCATCAGAGACACAGTAATAATATATAAGGAAGTAAATAACACAAAGAATGAGATTGTATAAGGAATTATTATATCAGATTTTGCATGGGGACATGGTCCATTATGAAGATGTATAGAGACACAAAGAATTAAATGATTTTGTCATCTCATGAGAATGGTTCAACACTTCCAGTTGCTAGAACTTAGATCACGAAAAGGGAAAGTAAAGTAGCAGAGAAAGACCAAGAACATATTGGATTCAAGATGAATGACTGACACTTTAAAACTCCACAACATCACATCCATCACCTGTGAGGAAGAAATGAATATTGTGTGAACATAGCATCTAAAAGATAGCTATTACATTGTGGTATAACCATACTCGTAAACTACTACAGTTTTCCTGTAATTTATACTTTCTTTTGTGCTATGCTGACATGTGACTATGAAAGTGCATCACATTGACTGTTTGTACTGTCCCAGAATTTATTCCGGTATCTATTATTTTTAGACTGAGCTGACCTGGAGTTAAAAATGTGGTAAAAAATGTTATAATGAAATTTGACATTAAGTATTGACTCACCTGTGTGTTGTTAAGTGCAGAAAGAGGAGTAAAACATGCTGTCTTCTGCAATGAAGGTTGACTGCAATGGACCTCTAACATTCTCTGTCTCTTGTCTTGGTGGTGCACTCAGAATATATACTGTCCATCTCATGACGTGTCCCTCCCACATGTATCTCTGCCTACCTCTTGCTCACTTTCTCTCAACTCTACCCTCTAGTAAGGTCTTAAATAAGGTGTCATGTCTTCTAATATGTCCAAGGTATTGTATTTATTTGATTTTTTATTTCCTTTAATAGTTCTTTTCTCATACACAGTCTTGTCTGAACCTCTTTGTTTGACTTTCTTCTTTTTCTATGTTCTCCTTAACTAGCAAAACTGTAAATCATGACAAAGTTAATTATGTTCTCTAGACTAAATCCTGATGACCAACAAAAGTTTGAGAACAGATGCAGAAGAAGAACATTGACCACAGAGTTATGAAATAAGAGTACTAAGCATTGCGCTATTGCAGCCTCTATATCTGCATGTGCTGAAGTGTAAATACTGTCATAGCACTATACTGCAGTGCTGTATTGTAGCATGTTAAGACCGAACTGCTGCTGTAAAACAAAATCTAGACAGTTTCTATGTTCATTCATTTTCATAGCTTAAAACAAGTTACACATGGATACTGGCGAGTGGTCAAGCAGTTGTCACACAAAGAGATGGTCAAAGAGATTGATATCCTGACTAATGTTACAACAGATCTGGGTAAAGGTGAGCCAGTTTTTCATAGATATTTATTCTTTGTTCTCAGTAATATTTAGCTGCTTTTTTATTATTTTAATTCAAATAATGTGTTTGTTTGAGGCTGAATTTGCCATGAAATTCTGTATCTGTGTTTCTAGATTTCAATTCTTTCCTACTTAGGTTTATGTTGGGATTTTGTGTCTTTTAGATCAGTGTTTCTCAAAGTGGGTGATTTGGCTCTATTGAAGTGAGGGTGATAAGACTTCAGGCTGGTGTTAAAGGGGCACTTGGGGGGAGGGGTTGTCAAAGCTTAGGATACATTGTACACTGTAACGATTTCTTCTTCAGCGTTCATTCTCAAACTCCTGCTGAGTTCTCTTGTAGCAGGACCATTGTCCTACTAGATTTCCAGCAGGATGTAATCCAGAGAATGGAAATGCGATGTGTCGCCATTTTATTTGCGCCAATGGCCCGACACATCCGTCTTCCGCGGAGTAACCATTTGATTTTGTGGTTCTGTTCTAAGTTTGTCCGTAACTTGATAAAAACCTTTTGGTCAAAACATTGATCCTGTTCAGTGTAAATCTGCTATTTAACCCTTTTTTCAATATATACTTTTTTTAAAATAAGTGTTATTTTACTTCAGAAAGTTTCTTAATTACTGTCTTCACATTACTCTCAATTTTATATTATATAATGTGTATTATAATGGACAATAATATTAAAATAAATAAATATTGGATTGTGTCAGGGGCAATGAACCATATACTAAATGGGGCTCCAGCCTATATAGAAAGTTAATTTCCTTTTTGTCACACCTTGGGGTATATTTGGAATACAGTGTTAGGCTCATATTTTTTATTGATAAACAACATAACTAGGGACAATGTGCTCAACATCATGTACGCAACATTTATTTTTTAAATGATGTGGTACCCATTTCCTTAGGCTGAGTTTATCTAGTAGCCATGGGTGATTTTACAAATATTTTCAGTTGAACTGGAAATTGAATCATGCATCACTCGTGTAGGTAGTCAATACACTAACTACTGAACTAACACTGTCACTGCTCTGACATACATAATCTACATAGAAGTAGTCAATGACCATGAACAGGTTTGAAAAACACTGTCAGATTGATTTGTCAGTCAAATGAATTCTTCAGAGCCATGTTTATCATATCATGGCAGAATGAGCAGGTACAGTTTGCATGTTGTCATATGCTGCTTGTTCACTGCATTATTGAAATCTCAAAGATCTGAGTTATTAATATTTACTCCATTTTTATTCTTCTTCTTTGTTCGTTTTCAAACTCCTGCAGACTAGCAGGGTGCAATTCAGAGAATGGAATACATTGTGCCATGGTTTACAATGTGGCTATGATATCTGGTTCTTTCTGACTGACTTCGACATAGTTTGTGGGTCACTTTGCCCCTCTTTGAGATGGAAAAAGTTAACTCCACACAGAGCCTCCTTAATCACCTCTCACAATGTGCATAGCAGGATACCCTTTTATTTGTATTCATTTTCATGTATATTTGATTTTTTTTAGTAACAATATTTGCAGGAGTTTTTGTTTAATACAAACATTGCATAATACTAAGATGTATTTGTAGTGACTAAAACTATAAGCCCTAACATTTTAACGAGTCGCTAAAAAATTCTGCTTTATCCAGCTTCAATCCCTTTGTTTTCTCTAATTGTAGCCATGTTCCAAAATTTTCCCTGATTAGCAGATCTGCTATTTATGAGTCATCAGTATTTCTTTTTTTTTTTAAATAGTGCTTTAGAACAGCGGTTATCAACCATTTATTTTGTTAGTACCACGCTCTCCACACCCCTTGTCACTATTATTCTTGTGTGACTCCCGGGACATAAACTGAAATATGTTGTCAGCTTACCTGAGAGCTTATTTTTATGTTATGTATCTTTTTAGATATCGTCCCAATAATACCTTTCTCTTTCTTCTCCCCCCCCCCACCTCTTAGACGGGTCTATAGCCACCAATTTGCAATTTTTCTTTGTGAAACCCTCTTGAAAATGCTGTAGCCTCCTGATGGATTATCTTATGGCCATTTGTGAAGAATCACTGCTTTAGACAAGAAGTACTGCAAGGTTTAAACACTGTTGTTTTGTTACCTTATTTGACAGTTAATACTTGTAGGTAATTAAGAACAAAAGCCTATTTATTAGTTGTTGTTTTTAAAAAAATTAATATATGTGGTTAAATTTCCCCAGTCACACTTGTGTGTCACAAGCTTTTTCATTCAATATTTATCACACTGAGGTCACAAGTTTAACCTTATCAATGGAATACACACTTACACTTGACATTTGATAATGATAAAAACAATGATCTGGACTAATCTGTCTAGATTTTGAACAAGCTATTGTTGTAAAACAAATTGTACCCTGCACATAGTTTCTATATGAATAATGTACAGTTTCAGATAATCTTTTTTTTTTAAATCCCATTTTATTTGTTATACTTATCCTTCTTGCTGGGAAATTATCCATAACTGCTTATTTTTCCAGTATGAAACTGGTTTAGCCAACACTCCATATCTCAAGATTGTCGCACTATCTGGTCTACCTGTAGACATATATTATTAGCCTTTTCAGTCATACTTGATCTATTATTTGTCTTATTATTATAGAAAGAATAATAAGGCAGAAAATGGGATTATGAAGCAGGTTCGTTCAGCTAGCACCTATTTGCTCTGAACTTACTCAAAACATTTTCCGTATTCGACCATTCCACGTCCTGGTTCAAATTGCGTTTGCTGTCTTATGATTTTTTTGGATAATAAATCCTTGGTGCTTGAACAACCTACATCATATATTTTATTTTTAAAGTTCTTATTAACAAACTTTTTGGAAACTGTGATCATAGCCCATAAATTTTAAGTTAATACTGGCACAAGTACTAGATGAGCTATACATTTTCAACATGATAACTAACAGATTTAGCAGCAGACATAATCTGCTCATTAGTGGGAACAGAAGAGAAAATGAGAATAACTCTTTATCACCCTTAACCCGCCAATTCTGCCAGTAAGTCAGTAAAACTTTCATTTCTATAGTGACCTCTTACCCCCTCTGAGTAGAGGCATAATCACAAAGCATTGACACTGCTGAGAGTTAGTCTTCTGTAAATGAAATAAAGCTCTTGAGAAATCATGCATTTCACATAGGAAGTAAGAGATAATTTGTCATAATTCTTTGTGATTCACTTTCTAAATTTTTTACTCCAGAGAAAAAAAAATCCTTATGGATAAAAGAGAGTCAATAATAAAAAAAAAATTTTCTCAGAAATATTTTTCTGAGTGCGTTCTCAAACTCTTGCAGATTAGCAGAATGTAGTCCAGAAAACAGAACGTATTGTATCATTACTTACAGCTTTTACTGTAATATCTGCACCTTTCGGCCAACACATCCAACTTCAGCATGGCTTCTTGGTCACTTTGATCCTATATGGGATGAGACAACCAACTCACCCCTTAACCTCCTTAGTCGCCTCTTATGTCATGCACAGAAGGTAAACAGTGTTGCTATTCTTTTTGATGAAAAAAAACTCCATTTTTGGCCACAGCAATACTTATGCATATAAGTAAATATAAATAATTTATAGAGGCACATAACTTTTATGTGGTGTGAATTCACAAAAGAGACTTACGTCTTCCTTTTTAACAAATTACTAGCCCCAATATGGGGCTTTTCCAACTTCCACCTTTAAAAAAATTAATAGTTAAATTAATAATTGATAAATATCAATTGGTAAACATTGCCAAGGGGAATAATGAATTGAATGATCACATCGGGTGACACGGGTTAGAAACAGAACAGTTGTGGCTACTGGTAATTTTTTTCTGCAGTTTTAATTTGCCTGGAAATTACCTATATCTGAAGTTTTGTCTTTTCTATAATTTTTTATAGCTCAAACAGACGTCCTTAGTATGGCTAAATATATTTATAAGTTATAATAACGTTTAGTTTCCTTTGTATGCTCCTCTTATTCATGTTTTCACTCAGTCTTCCAATCTTTCTGTCAAAGTATTTTGCAATGTATCTACTATTTTTCACTAAACTTCTATTGTGTCTTTATTTTGATAGGCAGAGCATGGCTCTATGCTTCCTTAAATGAAGGTAACCTGGAGAGCTACATAAGACTGATCTGTGGCAATGACAAATTGCTAAAGAAATATTATGCAAAGGAAGCACTGATGCTTGACAAAGACGTAAGTTAATCATTTGAGACTAAAGTCAAATCCCATTATAACAACTTGGTCAGGATCAACAAAATATGCATGTAATAACAGAAATTCACTATAAACAGTAAAAACAGTAACGTATTGGGGGCAAAGAATAAAATGTATCTTAAGTGGGCCAAAAAATGGTTGAGAATCATTGCTGTAAGGAAGCAGAGTGCTGCTACATATAGAAAACCTAAGTAAAATGAATTCAGTCCTTTGCACAATCAATAATATCCTGCACACAACATGTCAAATATCAATCTTCTTTTGCAGAGGATGAATATTCTCTTGACGCATACCTCTGGCCTGGAATATGTCAAATTTCAATTGGATTATGTAAGTATATAAAAAAAATAGTACTTACATAAAAAACAAGGTCGATAATCTTTATATTCAATGCATAGTCAGACTATAGGATACTAGTATGGAAAAATTACAGATAACAGTATACAAGACAGTTTCAACATTTCAACCTTGCGACCTTTTTTCAATAAAATACAAAACAAACAGTGGAAAAACAGTAAAAAATAATGGCACTGTCACAAAAGCATTACACAGCAGACATTTAACATCAGAGACATCCTAGGTAGCAATGGGACAATACTTGTGTATATGTATGTCATTGTTACCTAGGATGTCTGCTGTTAAATGTTTCTGCAGTGTTACCATCACTAGATATCCTGACTTCTGCATCCACCAGATCTTGCAACTTTTGCTGAGTGTGATGACTACAGAGAAGATACCACATAATGCAGGCAGTGTGTGTATACACTCCTTCAATCAATGCAAGTAGAGTCACATACTTGTCTGATGATATCTTCTGCCTGTCTCAACGAATCCACAATCTGCCGCTTTTGAGCATGGAGCCTTTCATCTTATTGAGATCTGGATGTAATGGGTGAAATGTAAATTGATTGCAAGAAAGTTAAGTCCATATAACCCTACAATCATGTTGAATCAAACAATCATCTGGGACTTTCATAAGCTTCCCCATCCAGAAAAACACAAATCTGAAGCTGAAAGTAAAACTCCACCACTTGACATAGAGAGCAAGGTTGAAAAACTCATACTTCCTTGGAGTCCTATTATTATCATCCATTCATTCATCCATCATCATTATTAATCATCATCTAATCATCTTAAGAGACAAATGATCTACAGTATATTCCTACCAACACTGTATTAACAGTGCCAAACCTGGTCTCTCTCATCTTCACATTATAGAAAGATAGTGTGATGCGAGATGAAATGCTTGAGGAAAGCTGCCGGAGTCACCAGGCTTGATAGATTGCGAAATGAATATATCAGGGAAGGAATAGGTATAATATCTTGTACAGATTACATAGAGAGAGAACAGATCAAGTGGTTTGGCCACATTATGAGAATACACCACAAAAAGTTGCCAGTACAAGCATATAACCAAATGAGATCAGGGTACATAGCCAGAGGAAGACCACGGAAAAGATGGATAGAAAACGTCAGGGACATCCTGTACAGACACTGTCATAACACAGCTGAGGCCACACATCTGGCGATAGAACGCAAGCTCGAGCACCAATCACCACTACGCTTAACGGCAAGAGTGGATCACAAACCACCTGGGGAAAGACAATAGACAATCTAATCATCAGTAAAGGAAGTTTAATTTAAATGAGTAAATTGACTTTAGCTCACAAGCTTGTATATGCAGCTGTGATTTTGTTTTACTAGAATGAATATATTCACATGCTTTATCTTTGTATTCTTGTAGGATGTGTCATATTTAGATCTCAGTGCATACCCACCCAGAAGTCACATCAATTCAGAATCTGAAGATTGTATACACTCAATCTTACCTCAGGTTCACCAAGGCTTTACTGATAGTTTTCAGTCAGAGACAGAGGTAAGGGTAACATGTTAATATGATTCATCTAATGCGACCTCAACTTCTATTGGCAAAGACATTTCATATTTTTTCACTCAGGTTTTATGGATTTTTTTGTTTTCTGTACTTTGATTCTTTTATCAGCAGCAACTATGATTTCACTGAAGACACTAGAATTGTTTTGACTTCCTGAAGTTTTTTGATAAGCGCCAGCAGGAAATTAACACTGCAATACATGAGGCATCTAGGTTGTTTTTTATTAAGGAAAGGTAAAGGTAGTTGAGTTATGAACCATCGTCATGGTACATGGTTTTTCTATAAGTAAACAAGTTGGCTAACAAGTGATTGATAAGAATCCATATGTCTAGTATCACATTCATCATTTATTCATTAGCAATGGTTGACATTCATTAACTTTCCAAGAGCATGAGCCCTGGTACCCATTTCCTAGTGGTGTGCCATGGGAATACTTTTTTTGCATACCACAAATAGCAAATGAAACAGACGAATACACTTTAACTGTTAAAGGGGAGTTCCCAAAAGGTCTAACGTCAACGTGCTGCAAGAAACATTGAGGAATCACTTTCAGACCTCGAAACAACATTTGATTTATAGCCCACTCATTTTGTAGACTGATATCAACATTGCAAGCTGGAACACCAGCACAGAAATCTATCGCAGAGTCTAGAGTTAGTGTCCTGATACCAGCTCCCATTACCAGTCTGAACCATGTTTTACATCCTAGTGCATCTTCACAAAACACCCTGCTACTATATCCTTTTAATTTCTTAGGCTTCCTTTCAAGCCAGCAGTAATTTGTCATCCTATCTCCCAGGAAAGCTTATTTTTCTTGTTATTCTTCTCTACCTTCATTTTTCTGTCAGTCAACTAAAATATTAGCTAGATGATTGCCAGAAGCATTAATCAATGAGAGAACTTCTTGATTATGCACATACTCCCATACTTATGATAACTAGGTAATTGGCAGTAATACAGTAACTTATGCAGTAAATCTGGCAACAATTTCAAATTTTCCCAACTCATCACGCATGTGGTTGCGTCTGTGGGTCTCACCAATGGCCTACTAGACATACCACCCATACAACAGAAAACCTTAGTGGATGACATGCCATTATATTGAGGTTATCTTCTCAGAGAAGCTTCATGGCACGTCATCTATACAATTATGCTTTTATTTTGTTGTTGAAATGTGTTTCATGTTTACCTGAATATATATGTATGCACCCTTTGTGGTTGGGAGGGAGCCAGAGATGTACTGTGCAGCACTGGGGAGGAGGAGACTGATAGCACTGTTTTTTCCTATGGCTGAAACCCATCATAGAGGCGTGGTGACTCAGGACGTGACAATCCTTTTGACTTGAACATTTGGTTGCATGCCTGGATCATTAGAGAAGTTCGACATAACCAGTGATCAATTGGTGTCGGGGAATGAACACAGTGAACCCTATCTTGGCTACAGTGGCTAGGAGCAGTGCATAGGTTGAAACCTACCTTCCTGGGAGTGTGATAGTTATTCTCTGGCTCTTTCCCAGGGTGGGCCAAAAATCCACAACTTCCAAGCAATATAATGCCATTTAACGGCATTGGGTCAAAGGGCATGAGCCCATGGACTGCTGGATCAGCAACCAACCAACCTCAACTCATAAAGTCTGGTTATCAATTTTCATCGTGGTAGTCTATACAATTTTCAGATTCCATGACAGAGTGGTTCATAAGCTAGTCTCACAGTTCCAATTTATGGTAAATAAAAGTAAAGTTTTCATTTTCCATATCATTGAGGTGTATTGGGGAATACAGTGTTAGGACCATATTTTTCATTGGCCGAGGGCATACCTAGAGATGATATGAGCAACATCACACTTGAAGTTTTTACTTTCCCAAATCTGGTACCAATGTTATTAGGTTGGATCAGCCTATGAGCCATTGGTGATTTAAAAATATTTCTTGTTGAGCATGAATTTGAACCTTGGATCTCCCAACTAGAAAGCCAGTCCACTAACAGCTACGCTACCATGGTCCCTCTTGGTCATAATTCGAGTCCAGCAAAAGTCATCCTTTCACATTGTACTGGTCACGCCGCTACTCAATATACAAGTGGTCCTTATAATTCAACAATAGTTAAAAATTGATGTTCATATACAGGATATGCTTCAATTAGTTATTATATTAGACTAGAAAATCAGCCATGACAGGAATTACATAACGTTAGTTCACACGTCAAACTCACTTTCACTGTACTACAAGCTCTTCTAACAAACACTGGAGATTTATCACATTCACAATGAATAAGTAGTATATTAGTAAGAGTAGACAATAGGAGAATGGAGACACTAAGAGGCAGAGGAAGATAAAGAAGATGAATTTAAGTGGTTATCGACATCCTGAAATGTCACAATATTACTGCATATCAAGAATCCAAACATGGAGTAGCCTGAAAACTGATCTTCATTCTTCTTCTTCTTCGTTCATTCTCAAACTTCCGCTGGATCTCCCTTACAGCAGGAACATGTTCCTACTAGATTTCTAGCAGGATGTAGTCCAGAGAATGGAAATGTGTTGTGTCGCCATTTTATTTGCGCCAGTGGTCTGACACATCTGTCTTTGGCTGAGATCTTCATTCAATCATGCCACGCCTTTACAGCAAAAGCAGATAGATTAGATAAAATAGATAGAATAAGTACATAGAAGAGATAAACAATGAATAAATGTTCTGTTAAATAATTGTTCAGAGTTCTTATTTTTTAACTTTATTCCTCCACTTCAGCTCCTCATGTCCTACTACTACAGTAATCTTGTAAATACTATATTTGCATTCATTCATTCATTTTCCTTTTGCGCTGAATTTAGCGCAGAGGTAAGATCTCTCCAATTCTGTCTGTTCAAAGATATTCTGTGCAGTTCTTGAATAGTGTGGATATTGATTGTTTTACTTTCTCTCTTGTTCTTCTGAGTGTTTCTTTTGGTCTACCCCTGGCTCTTTTGCCTGTAGGTATTCATTCAAGAGATTGGTGGTGTATTCTGTTGATGTCTGCGAGTAGGACATGCTCGATGTAGGACCAACGGCGTTTTCTGATAACATCTGTGATGAAATTTTGATGTGTCTCTTCTCTGATTTTATCATTATTTTTGAATTCACTCCAATGGAAGCTAGTTATCCTACGAAGACATTTGTTCTCGAAACTCAGTAATTTCTTTTTTGAAGATAAAGAGCTTTTCCAGCTCTCACATCCATATGATAGCGCCGGAATAACGCAGGAATTAAATAAGCGCATTTTTGTGTGTGTGCTGATTGACTTTGACCTCCAGATATTAGACAATCTGTTAAAAACACTTGATGCTAGTGCAATGCGAGTTGTAATTTCTGTCATGACATCACCGTCGAGTGTTAATTTGCTTCCTAGATAGGAGAATTTGTGTACTTTTTCAAGTTGTCCATTTAAAGTTAGGTGAATTGATAATTCCATAATTTTTGTTTTTGATGCATTGATTTGGAGACCTATTTGTCCTGCAATGAGTTTTAATCTATCAGTTTTTGTTTGTGCATTTTGATGGTTTTCACTCAGTAGTGCAAGATCATTGGCAAAATCCAGGTTTTATTTATCCATTTGATTCCTACATTTAATTCATTAATTTCTGATATCAGGTTTTTAAAACATTTGTATTTATATACACTTTATCACCCAGCCTATTTAATATCTACATAGAGACGATTTTTAAACATATAGAAGAAATGCCAGGACTCAAGATCAGTGGGAAAATAAATAGCAACCTGCGATATGCAGATGCATGTCATTACAAATATATCAGAAATGCTATTTCTAATATATTTTCATCTGAAGGACTGTTTCTAATGTTAGACGTACTTCTTTACAGGTACAAGGTAGTTCCACTGAGTCTGTGTGCAACCCAACAAGTGATTCAGACTCTGCTAGTGTTGCAAGTTTGGATGCCCAGTCACAGTCAGAGATTGTGGGTCATATGAAGATGAGTACAATCTCTGCTGATTCAGGCTGTTCTTTAGATGGTGTTTTCTTGAATGGTGCTAAACAGCGCAGTATTACACCAAATGAAACTACATTGAACACCAGGCAACAAATTGAAACTCCTGTTGACAGCATTTCACTGTGCTCTGTTGGTTCCTCAGGAGATCCAGACAGACATAAAAGACTAGAAAGTATTATTCCTGGTGGTGATGATGAGGATGATGGAGCGGAGTCATTTCAAGTTATCCGAGTCAGAAGTAAAAAAAGTAGCAGCAATAAGTCTAAAAAGAAGAAACAAATGCCATCACAAAAGGACAATCTAGATAAGAATCATAAAACTTTGCTTGCTAAGTCAATAGACAGGGAATTAAACAAAGACGAAATATATGATTCTACTGATAGTACAAGCTTGCAGTACTGGAAAGAAACAGATATCTATGTAGATAATGTGGCAGATAAAACCATCTTTGACAACAATAATTTGATCATTAGTAACATTCATGGTGGAAATTTAAAGAAAAGTTTGTCTAATCCAGAAGGATATGTGGTTCCTCCAGACCATGAAGTCTCAATTTCTATCGCAAAGTATGATTCTGGGATAGATATATGTGATTCCGCTGTATCTGGAGATAAATCTGCAACCACAAGTGACAACAGCTCACATGCCAATGACCTTGTATCAGTCGTTTCATTGAAGGATAAAAATAGGTTATCTCCAAATTTACATAGCACTCCAAAATCTGTCCACACACAAATTGAAAACAAAATATTAGAACATGTTGGAGATAACTCAGGAAGTTCTATTCAAATAGCTTCTTCTGTGGGAGTCTCATGCGATGTTAGTGCCAAAGCAGATCCTCAAGTTATACCAGCAGTTACACAATCATCAGACAATGTCAACAACTGGAGTCGAGGTTCATTATCTTCTTCTCCTCATAATGCAAGAGTTGCAAGACATTCAAATTCCTTTACAGTTCATTTACAGGGATCTGAACATAATTATAAAACTTACAACCAAAGTGAGATGAAAGAATCATCAAGTCCACATACGGATTCTAGTTATATGGGTCAGTTTAATCACAATGATGACAGAATTTCTGAAGAAAACAGACAGAGCGACAAGGATACGCTGGAATCTGGCAACAATAGTGAAGATAGTTTTGATGTCTACTCCAGACGTAAACTGAGCATTCCTAAACAACTGTGCAGTGAATCCAACACATCTGACCCTGTGCTTGGCAACTCTAGTATTCAATCTGCAACACAGTTAAAGGTAGTAGCTGGATTTTGTTTATGTGTTGTGTTTTTGAGTTACACTGCTGAATTGTATAATATGCACTGTTACTAAGTCATGCTCCACTAATGTTAGGACTCTTTGTACCCTTGAGTATGATCATATAGCATTAGTATGGTACATTATAGTCTTTTGGTCTTACTACACTTTATTCATAGATCTAAATATTCTCATTCTGTTTTATCAATCTATTTGTTCTTAGTCTAGCTATCTTGTTTCCCAGGTTTATGAATTACTGTCTTCCACCCACGTGTTGCCGTGGCCCAAAGGGGTTTCAAAGAATAGCGACATTGTACCTGCCATGCATGTCGTAGAAGGGGACTAAAGAAGTATTGGGTGGATTTTGCTGTCCCATCTCAAAGAGGTCAAAGTAACCCAGAAGCCATGCTGAAGTTGGATGTCAGGCCGAAAGGCACATATATCTCAGCTAAGCTGTACACCATAACACTATTCATTCTGTGACTACATCCTGTTAATCTGCAGGTGTTTGAGAATGAACACAGAAGAGAAGTAGACTATCTTTTGTTTCTACTGTTCTATGTTACTGCTGCTGCAGTCTTTACATTGTTGTCATCTGTCTAGTTCATTTGTATTGTTTTTTTTTCTTCTTCTGCATTTATTCTCAAATGTATGCACATTAGCAGGATGTAGTCCAGAGAACAGAATGTGTTGTATCGTGGTTTACAACATTGATACTATCTGCACCTTTTGGTCAGACTTCAACATGACTTTGAGTCAATTTGGTCCTATATAATGGGACATCCAACTCAACCCCATAACCTCCTTAGTTACATGCATGGAAGGTAAAACAGTGTTGCTATTCTTTGCTCGCCTTTTAGACCTGGCAACATATGGACGATTCATTTTTTTTGTTTTATGTGTCTTGTATTCATTTCTTGATAAAAGCTTTGTGGTCAAAATGTAGATTCAATCTATTTTGTGAACTATAAAAGTGCTTGTTTTGTGTTCTTTGTTCTACTTATTGTTATAAGACAGAAGTAGATCATATCCTTTAAAATTTCTAAACCACTTGTTCAGATAAGAATTAACCATATTGAAGCCATGCAGTTAGATGTACTGTGTGGTCAAAAGTGGCCAATATTGATACCATGAAATGGTGCAGACTTTATTTTAATTGGATATCTGCCTCCAAAATAATATTGGATGTGTTAGGCCTATGTGGCACAACTTTAACCACTTCACAACCTTTTTATGTTCTCCGGCTCAAATCACACAGATTTTGTGTTGATTAAATGAGAGTGAGAGCAGATGTAATATATAAAATAATGAAATCTTCTGCATACAAACATAGTATGAGTAGGAAGCTTCTTAAGACATTGCACAAATGCTGAGAGATGGAGTCATAAAAAGGAAGTAAGAACTATTCACTCGTGGTTGGATGGTTGGTGATCCATGGGCTCATGCCCATTTACCCAATGCCATTAAAATGGCATTATATTGCTGGGAAGTCTAGATTTTTGGCCCACCCTGGGCCAGAGCCAAACTATCACACCACCAGAAAGGTAGGTTTCAACCTATCCACTGCTCTGAGCCACTGCAGTCAAGATAGTGTTTACTATGTCCATTCCCTGGACATAGTATTGGCCACCAATTGACTACTGGTTATGCCAAACTTCTCTATTGCTCCAGGCATACAACCAAATTTTCAAGTCAAAAGTATTGTCACATCCTGAGTCACTGTGCCTCTATGATGAACCTCAGCCATAGGAAAAAATAGTACTATCTGTTTCCTCCTCCCCAGTGCTGCGCACTACATCTCTGGCTCCCTCCTAACCACAGAGGGTGCATACATATATAAAAATAACACAGCATAAAACACATTGTAACAACAAAATAAAAGCTTGAGAATCATAATTGTATAGATGACGTGCCATGAAGCTTCTATAAGAAGATAGCCTCAATATAACGGCATGTGATCTACTAAGATTTTCTGTTGCATGGGTGGTTTGTCTAGTGAGACCCACAGACACAACCGCATGCTTATTCACTCATAGTTCATGGAGACTATAACAATAACAAAGCATTGCATGTCACTTCAACCTTTTTTGAGAGTTGGAATCTTCTTGGAATGAAAGAAAACTTATCTTTCTAGAGAAACAAATCTCCCTCCCTTCCCACATGCACATAGAAAATAAACTACATCTCTCATAATTAAACTTTAAAAACCTATAACCTGTCATGGTATCACATTGAGACATTTGATGCAGAAAGATTTCCACGCAGCCATATCCTCTACCATCCTGATGAGTTTGGACACTTTACACCCTGTCCAGTCCTTGATATTATCCAGTTATGTCTTCTTCTTCTTCCCTCCACAGTACCCTGAAGCACATCATTACTGGGGATGTATAAAATAGCAAGCTGTGTTAACATATGGAACAAATGAAAATAATGTTAGAATTGTCACAATCTTAGTCAGTCTAGAGAATGATATTGAAGTTGTCTAATCTTGTATCCCACTGTCCTGTATTCTTAAACTCAGCATAGATTAACATCGTGAAGTTCTTACATAATGTTGTGACTAGTTGTTTCTTGAACATCTTTTTTATTTTCATGTAAATTTTGCCTTCCATTAATTTCAATGTCAGCTTGGTAGTACAGTGATTAGTGATTCAGTCTCACAAATACGATATGGTTGAACTTGCTTGTGGTTGAAAGCAGATAATCTGCAATCAACTGGCAATACATTTAAATGTGTTATTGATGCTTAAAATTCAACAATATTGGGACTGTCAAATAAGTTTCCGGTTTGGTATTTTTTTTAGTAAAACCACTACCGGTATATTTACAGACTAGTTGATTTTTTCTCCACATTTCTAAATAGTCCTTATTTTTTTCTTATCACATTGCTGTGATCTTCTCAATATCTTCATAATTTGCAGAAACAAGAAAAAGTCACAAGAGTGAGATTGGTGAGGTAGGAGGGTGTGGGAGCAATGGAATGTTGTGTTTCATCAAAAAAATTTCATGGTGACAGACTTTCGTGCAGGGACATTGTCATGATGCACAATCCAATTGCGTGTGCGCCATTTCTTAGTGCGATGTCTGTGCACAGTATTATTCTGTAGAATTCTGCATTGACAATCTGTCCTCTAGGGACGAATTCATGATGAATCAGCCCATCAATATCACGAATGCAATCAATAGTCTTGACATTGGAGAACCTGTTGTGCCATGGAGAAGTCATCTTCAAACAGTCTGTGTCCACTTTTGAAACAGGAATACTACTCAAATGTTGTAGATCTATTAAGACAGGACAGGACTTTCTAAAAGCTGATTTCAATATTTCAAAAGTGTTGGAACCAGTTTTCCAAACGGAAAGTATAAATCAATGCATACGTTGTTGAAGATTAACATCCATTTTTGAAATGTTACAAAACAAACTAGATCACCTTCACTTATAGGATCCACATAGTGCATGTGCACAGTTACATACTTCCAGTTTCCTACATACATTAGTACATAGTCATGGCATGCACATGGTAAATAGAAATGGCTCTACATATTACAGGTATCTGGAAAAATCTTGATGACAACTTATTGAACAGCCCTTGTAGTTAAATAGCATATCCTATACAGCACACTGTACAGCATATGCATCTATTATTATATAAGTTCTTTCAATATAGGCTACTTTGTTTCAAATTGTGACAAAGTTAAAACAATTCAACTGTATACTTTTCAAATATTTGTCTATTTGCCCCTATCTCTTTAAGCACTCTCTTTTTTTGTAAGTTATTTGTTTTGCTGTTTAAACCTCATAATTTTTCTGCTAAAACCAGAAAATAATTTCAGCTGATTGCCTCATCAGCATGGTTGTATTTGGAGAAGTTCTGAGATACATGTTTAGTCCCCAAAGGGAGGCATTTCAGCACAGCAGTATCCAAGACTCATCACATCTTGCCAAGAGTGAAGCACACATTTCTGAGTCAACTTTCTCATAATTATTCTGTCAGATTCGTTGACCCAGCCACAGTGATTGTAGATATAATATTCCTCACCAGTTAGAAATCCACAAAATTGGCAACAGTGCAATGTCCACTAGCCTGCATCTCTTTGTCAATCCATGGAAATCCACTATAGTGGCCAACATTCTTCCTGAATAGGATAGCTAGGAACAATATCTGGTGGTTAGGTAAGGTCACACTGTATTATCTCTAATGTATTGTTCCCCAAATACAGTGGCCCTATTCATTCTTTCATTCGTTCAGGTAACGTGGGTGGGGCAAATGAAAAGAATGTTTTTGCATCTTATGGTTGCTAAAATTTGTGTTAATTTCCATTTAGCATGTCCATTCATTCTTATAATAATGAGACTCCACAGTATTATTACCGGCATTATTACTTTATTCCTATGTCGGTCTATAAATGGATTTTAGACACTTTCGGGATGCCGAAATCACCTCCTCGGCTTATTACCAGATGGGTTTGTACACGGATATATATTGTATATGTATGTATATATATATTTAGTTATATATATATATATATAAAACCAGTATATATAGGTGGCATACTCTGCCAAAGCATAGTTTTCTTTATCGATCTGAACTCCTCACAATTCTGGGTGAGTCAATCCATGAAGTCATTTTATAGAAGACAAAAGTAAAAAATAAGACATGCAGTGATGATGATTTTTTGCTCAGGTGACAGGTTGTCAGTCTTTCCTCTGACTTTCCTGAGTTGTTTCCAATGACATGCCTGGAAAGAAGAACGTAACCCTAATGTCTGCAACCTGAACTAGACGTCCAAAACCCCATTTTCCACACAGGTGGTACACTTACATAATGTTCTAGCTATTTTTCTCATGTCATGTTATATTTTTTGCAATTTGAAGGACTATATGGACTACATCATGCAGAGTTCAGACTCACCACCCTTGGACAAACAAGACACGATGGAAGTGACAGAAAATGATACTGATTTGTCACTAAGGTAATGCTTGGGTTTAAGTTCTGTGACCTGACACTTGTCCAAAGAGACTGTCTATTATAATTTTATTTTTTAGTCAAGATTTATAGTTAGAATTACCCTGTGTGTTGACAAGATCTGAAAGGGAAACAAATAATACCAAACTGTGACCTACTATTCATGTCATAAAAGATGATTAATGAACGGAGGAGGTTTCAGATGGAGTTGTCTGTACAACCACATACAAATGAGACACAAAAGTTTTTGCTGAAGTCTAATGTGTCATGCCAAAAGGACCACATCCTGCAAACAAGTAAGAACATGAACTGTTCAAATATTACAAGCATGTTCTTGACAGTGAACACTGCTTTAACCTTTGCTGTCTTATTTCATTGTCTCAAGCATGCTGCCATGTGTACTAAGCTTAGCCCTCTAGAGTTTTTCTGCCTGCTCTATAGACATTCTGACTTGTTCTCACTATATGCTTTGACTTGTTCTCACTATATTCTTTAGAACCTTTCTAATACTATGCGCTTTATCTTCAGTCTCAGTATGTTTGTTCATTCTCAATCTCCCGCTGAATCTCTCTTGTCGCAGTAGATTGATTCTATTCCGCTCATGTGTTGCTAGATCCCGAAAGGGGAGCAAAGAATAGCGATCCTGTTGCCTGCCAAGCATGTCATAAGAGGCGACTAAGGGGGTTTGTGGGTGAAGTCGACTGTCTCATCCCATAGAGTCAAAATGACCTAGAAGCCATACTGAAATCGATGTGTCATACTGAAAGACACAGGTGTCCTGGTATCACAACTAATCTATAATGTAACAGAGGAAAAAACGTACCTGTTCCAGTTGGCCTTCAAACAGTCAGTCATTCAAATACTTTCAGTCATTCAAATCCTTCTAGTCATTCAAATCCTTCCAAGTCAAAATTCTACTGGAAAAACAACATCAGATGGCAAAATTCGTGATGTCACAATTACGGTAGTAGGCCTACCACAAATACCCTCCTCGTTGTTCAAAACAAGAGGTAAAGTCGAGCAAGAGATAGGCAGAGATACAAGTGGCAGAGTAACATCACGAGATGGACAGGTTACGGTCTAACAGAGTTCACCATCAAGACAAGAGATGAAATGTTGGATGTCGGTTGCAGTCAACCTTCGTTGAAGAGATGGCACTTTATGATGATGTCCAACACACTACCTAGGCTAAACAACTACCTAGGCTAAACAACTACCTAGGCTAAACAACTACCTAGGCTAAACAAAGGAACTTCTATGCCACACACTTTCCAAGTCATGATTTACCAGGTAAACGGTTTTACCGGTATGGTTAAACGGTTTTACCGGTATGGTAAACATAAATTGGAAATGTGATGTTTTGCAAAGGTTACAGTATGCACAAATCTTGACCGTCTACTGTGCTATAAGACCTGAGTGCAGAAAATGTAAACATTACCTCAAAGGCCTATTTTGATTATTTCCGTGCAAGTCACTGGTCGGCCTTGTCTATTTTTGACATTCGACACGAAGTATATAAATAATGACAATAAAGATAAAAGGGAACAACCAAAATCAATAGTGAAAGACATCTTCTCTGTGTCTCTTGCTTTTGAAAACTGGTTCCAAACATATCATTCCGCCATATTTGATACCCGTAGGTTAATTTCACAATCCTCTCTCACATGTATTTCTGTATATTCCATAAAAGGTAAAAAAAATACGGTAACGAAGCTCAAAGTCTTCTGTATCCCATAAAAACAAATGGTGGCCATTTCGCATCATTTTTTCATTGTATCGTTTCCCGCTTATACTTTACTGTCTGCTATAATGTCATCTAAACTCTGCGGAAAGATAATTAGTAATTATTAATCACTACCCTGTAGGGCACCGAACACAAACCATTTATCAGGGAAAGTACAGTCTGTTGTTCCACAGTGGCGCCACAATCTACAGACGTCATTCATAAGTGCCAGGTTGTAAGAAAACATCAAGAGTTAACACATCCGAGTTAACACTATAGTGGCCAACATTCTTCCTGAATAGGATAACTAGGAACAATATCTTGTGGTTAGGTAAGGTTATACTGTATTATCTCTTATGTATTGTTCCCCCCCCCCCCCAAATACAGTGGCCCTATTCATTCGTTCAGGTAACGTGAGTGGGGCAAATGAAAAGAATGCCTTTGCATCTTATGGTTGCAAAAGTTAGTGTTAATTTTGATTTAGCTTGTCCATTCGTTCTTATAATAACAAGATTCCACAGTATTATTACTGGCATTATTACTTTATTCCTATGTCTGTCTATAAACGGATTTTGGACAATTTCAGATTACCGAAATCACCTCCTCTGCTTATTACCTGATGGGTTTATACATGGATATATATTGTGTATATATATATATATATATATATATATATATATATATATATATATATATATATATATATATATATATATATATATATATATATATATATATATATATATATATATATATATAGGTGGCATACTTTGTCCACAGCAAAGTTTTCTTTATTGAGATGAAATTCTCACAATTCTGGATGAGTTTGCATGCCGCAGCCAGAGGCATGTTTAAACAATATGAACTATCTCTTATCCCTCATTGTTGTGCGGATGTCATACCTGCTGCCAGCAACCTTCCATTATTAATTTTTTCCATTCTATTGTGCCTATTTATATGGACAAAAAAATTTCAGCTTTAATCACAAGATAGCAGGGAAAAACCCTTTCTGCTCACTTTTTTTACTGTTTGTTCTCAAACTCCAACTGAATCTCTCTTATAGCAGGACAGTGGTCATGCTAGATTTCCAACAGGATGTAATCCAGAAAATGGAGGTTCGTTATGTTGCTGATTTATTTGTACCCGGTATTTAACTTTGGTGATGCACAGACTACTTGTTAAAGAAATTTGACATGTTAAGTTCAATAAAATGATATTTTCTTTTTTATATGTAGACTGGACAACAATACTAAGCTGCAGGTGATGTTGGATATATTCACACATGAGGATGAGAAAATGTTGAAGGTAATTTCTTTCAGTTATATGAGTATTTCATCATTTATTAGCTAGTTTCTGTATTACATGATGTTATAAAAATGAGAGAACAGGAGATTGCAATAAAACTGTTCAACAGTTGAGAAATAAATGTAGAAACAAATATAAAAGGGGTTAAATAGAAGTTTTATGAAGAACAATACACGGAATCAGCACTTCAAACAAGGTCTTTATCAAGAAAGGGACAAACAGAATAGAGCCACCAAACCAAGTGGTGACTACATGTTAGTTATGTGGGAACTGACAGCGTCAGGAATGCAACAAAGAGAGGTGAAAGTGACAGGATTATGTGTGGTTACATGTAGAGAAAGTACAGTATTATTCGCCCGTGTGTTTCTGGGGCCCGAAAGGGGAGCAAAGAATAGCAACACTGTTTACCTTCCTGTTTACTATCGTAAAAGGTGACTAAGGAGGTTATAGGATGGAGCTGGCTGTCCCATCCCATATAGGGTCAGTGACCCAAAGCCTGAATGCTGAAGTTGGATGTGTCAGGCCGAAATGCGCAGATATCACAGCAATGCTGTAAGCCATGACACAACGCATTCCGTTCTCCAGACTACATCCTACTAATCTGCAGGAGTTTGAGAACGAACGCAGAAGAAGAAGAAGAACACAGTATTATAAACAAACCCAATATCTAATTCTTTAATGATAATTGTTGCACATAAATCCAGTAAACTCCTACTTAGATATCTAATTCTTTTGCTACATACCATCTTTTAATTAATCCTACGATGCCATTACAAAATACGGGCTGTCATTCAAGAGATGCTGACATTTTTTGTTTTATTTAATCATTTTCTGTATTTATATCAACATAAAAGTTCCAATGATTCTGATCAAAATTGTAATATGTCCACATTACTTCTGTATATATTGGGCATGATCTTAATGTGTTATATACTTTCTGTAAGTTGTTGATAAGTTCTGAACATGTGTGGTATGTGATGCCATTTTTCCTTATATTTTATATATATACATTCGAGCGCACTTATGTTTCATGAAAGTATAATTATTTTATTTACTTTGGCCACATTAATTATTTAAATCCAACCTGCCAATTACTGGCAACTGGTATTACGCCTCATGTTCCAAATTTATGCCATTTGTAATAAACGTCGGACAAAAATGTCTATCGGATAACAAACATAATTAAAGCACTATGCCTATATAGGCCTACTACACATTTTTGTATTTGTAATTGGATAATCTGCAAAACTAACACAGTTTGAGTGGGAGTTATAGGTTCAGAATTTTAGGAAGTTCACATTTCATGTCTGAAATTTTAAAATTTTTTAATTTACATATATTTTATTTGTAAAATTAATTTTTAAATAATAAAAGTAATTTTATTCAATATAAACTTGTGATAACCACATTCTCTGTCCATTTATCATTCAATATAAATATATAAATACTCCCTGCGGATCATAGGCTCTCAACTAATTACAAATCCACTTCATCTAGACTTATCTCTGGCTATTGTTCAATGTGTCATTGAAAGTTGTGTATTTCAAGTTGTGTACAACATGACCCAGCAGATTGCTGTTGGCTACAGAGTGAACTTTTATTCGCTGGCTAAGAAATAACTTTGTTGTGCTATGAACCACCGTATTCAATGTGAGATTGACAAGAATGGTATTTTTTCTCAGAAATGTTGTTGCATCAACGTTACACATATCTGCACTGAATACCCAAAATTCATGTGATATAGTGGGGTCGCCAGCAACATAATTTATTGCACAGTGACATTAAAGACACCCTAATAAAATATATAATCCTGATTCTAGGAGGTCTCATATATTTGTAACACATTTCTTCTGTATTCCTTTATCATATAATTTTTTCATAACTCAAATATTATTTGATAGATTCTGTCATATTGTAACTTATTAAAATATTTTTCATCCACCAGATGTTTGTAACTCGAGAGAACCACCCTGAAGGAGATTCTGGTGTAGTGTTTGTTCTGATCTCTGACCAGTGCCTTTACCTCCTGCACTATGACAGATCTACCAAGAAATTTACCCAACAGTCCAGTGCTATGCTTCTGGATCTTCTATTTATAAGTGTATGTATAATATATCTTCTGCGTTCATTCTCAAACTCCTGCAGATTAGCAGAATGTGGTCCGGAAAATGTAGTATGTTGTGTCATGTTTTACAGCTTTGCTTTGATAATCTGTGCCATTCGGTCTGACACATCCAACTTTACCATCACTTCTGGGTCACTTTGACTCACTATGGCATGGGGCAGCCAACTCCACACTATAATGTATTTGGTCACCTCTTATGACATGCTTGGAAGGTAAACAGTGTTGCTATTCTTTGTTTTCCCTTCAGGCCCTGAAAACACACAGGTAATCGTAAGATACCACGAACTTCCTTGGGCGGATGTAAAAAAAAAAGCTTAAAAGGTGCTAGACCCATCCACTTTGACACCGGCAACATACCAGCAGAATATAGCATCAAAGTTCACAACAAATTTGAAATACTTCTGGCAGTACAAGAAGAATTAACACCCGATGAGCTAGCCAACTATGCAAGAGATATTCTTGTTTCTACAACACAAAATCTTATACCAAGAAAAGTTACCAAGAAAAAAATGCTACATATCAGATGTAGCTCTCAAACTAATTGAAGAAAGAAGACAAATGAAAACAATGAATTACGCTGCAAATCACAGTAAATACAAAGAAATCACCAAGAAAATAAGGAAGAATACTAAACATGTCAAAAACAAATATATACTGGAGACCTGAAAGAAGATAAGAGGAGATGAACAAACAAGGATAAAGTAATAGTATGTTCAAAGAGATGAGAACTCTTAACAGGCGATTTCAAGCCAGAACTAAACATTCAAGAGAAACATGGTAACAAATTGACAGAGAACAAAGATATCCTGGAAAGATGGAAAGAATACTGTAAGGAAATATATGAGAAAATCCACAAAAACACTGACAATAACACCCACAATAGAACAGTGAAATAGAACCAGAACTCAGTTTAGATGAAGTCAGATGGGCCATTAAAAACCTGAAGAGAAGGAAATCTCCAGGGTGAGATATAGCTCCTGAAATGATACAGGCAGGAGGAGAAATCACCATCACACACTCTCCACCAAGGTCTTTTGGTGTTAAATTTCATCAATTATTACCAATACTCACATTTTTATAAGAATATGCATACAAATTTTACCAAATACAAATTTATTTAAAAAAATAAGTGGACAGCTATAAAAGCCTATACTTGTGATTCTACAAGCTACTAGATTCTACAGCTGTTCAGGATATTAGATTTAAGAATTGTTGTTGTTTATAAATGATTTGTTGGTAATAAAAGATTATTTTTTTAAAGCTTCAATCTCCACATTCGAAATAATAATCATTGACAAACATTCTTATTTAGACTGGATTAAATGAACAGACACTGAACATTGAAAGCCGAGGGAAGAATAATCAGAAGCAGAGACTGTGGTTAACACCTGGTCACCAGGCACTCACACTGTAAGCAGTTCTTCTTGATCTGACTATTGAGATAATTTCAGAAATCTATGTAGTTTGGCTAATCTGTGCATGTAGCTATTTCATAGGTGTATGTGTGTGTGTGAGAGAAGCTTAGTCTGTCAATGTGTCGCATAGTTTATCTATATATATATATACAAAATTTTAATTTAGTTTTCATATATAAATATTTATGTGTGTGTGCACATGTGCGTTGCGTGCGTCTCCAAAAATGTTGAGGATCAAAGGTTGGAAATGAACCAAAAATTATAACAATTATATTCCATAACCAATTAGTATGAATTTGAATTCCCTCAAACAACAAACATTCACCATGTACTGCGTATGCCACCAACAGAGCACATGATTAATGTTACACTCTGCAAGCATGTTGAAAAATACAGCTGAGTTGCCAAAACTTGGATGTTTGTAATGATGTTTGAGCATGAAACAAAATGTGCTAATCCAAAATTGTATGATGCATTTGGGAAAGATTTGATCTTGAGCTGTACTCACAAAGAAAGTTGTCTATATAAGCAACACACCTGCTGAATAACCAGTGCGCAACAATATGCCGCAGCGACAAAAGCTGTTGTGGATAAAGTGATAAATACTACATAAAGTACAAAGGTTACTATTAAAGCCTAACTATCAATGATAATTAGTGGGAATCAATGATATGTGGATAAAGGAAGAGCCATTACATGTTTGCAATAAGGTGTTAATGTCCAAAATGTGGCTCAGAGGTGTGCAGTATCTCATTCAGTTATTGTCAGACTGCAGCAGTGCTATGCCCAGACTGGGATTGTCAAGGAACTGCAACGCACAGGTCTCCTAAAGTCACTACACCTCAAGAAGATCACTTAATTCAGAGGTGAGCACTGCCAGTGCAAATGTTATCAGACAGTTCCTCAGAGATGCTACCAACATTGTAGTTAGTGATCAGACTACTCGATATCATCAACCTTCATGCTTGTCAAGCCATTTGATCACACTTGATGCTGCCCACAAAGCAGCTCAATTAAAGCAGCTCAATTAGTATGATGTATGTAGCATGTGCATTGTCGCCATGCACAGTGGGTTAACTTGTTCACGGATGAGTCCTGATTTGTCTTCGAACCTACAGATGGACAAATCAGAGTATAGAGGCATCATGGTGAACATCTTAGTGGTGGTGAAGTCCTTGAGAGTCTCTACACTCAAAATTAGGAATTGACCTTGCAGCTATTTGTAGAGTAATATTAGTGAGATATAGTTAGCAAACTTGAAACCTATCTCAACAAATAGAGCAAAAGAAACTGGACAAGATCATAGAGTTTTTTTGTATTATTTAATATTATAGTTCAATGGTACACATTTTCTTCATATGTTTGTGATAACATTTTCCAAGTGATATAAAACCCTAGAAACCAGCGCTGTTGTTTCAGAATATACCGGGTATTGCATCCTTAGTTACACAATCTGCATAAAGTCAGGAGGAGATAACTAAAATAGATGCTATTGAGCACTCGTGGAATCTGTCGAGCCATTGGCACAGATAAAATGACAACACGGTTCATCTCCGTTCTCTGGATCTCATCCTGCTGGAGATTTTGTAGGACCATTGACCTGTTACAAGAGAGTTTCAGTTGGAGTTTAAGAATGACCACAAATAAACAGCAAATTTTGTATACTTGTTCTTCATAAATCTTATTCTTTGTTCCTACAAAAATCATTTTGATGTTTATATTTCTAGAGCTATTGTGAAATGCTTGACTGATGCAGTATTGGCAGCCAGTGAACAAATATTGCCAGTGAATGCAGGATTTAGTGTTGGAAGTGAAGTCCCTTTGCAAAAAATTGCCCTGAAGAAGTATATCTCTAGGGAGCTTCAGTGTGAGGTTGGTTCATAGTCTGTCCTCTCTATGGTTTTGCTTGAACGCATAAATATAATGTCTTTGAAATCTGGCATTACAAAGAACAAAACAATGTTTAATGTGTAAAAGAATCTAGATTCTAGAAGTAACATTTACTTTTTTTCCCTAATTTAATTTTTTTTAAATCAGAATATATGAAATACCATTCTTATTCTGTTTGATCTCAAAGTCCTGCTGGCTAGCAGGATATAGTCCAGAGAACGGAATGCATTATCATTATTTACTGCTTGACTGCAATATCTGTGGATATTGCTGCCAGCCCCACTCCCAAAAGTTTCTTAGTAACCTCTTAAGATATGCATGGCAGGTGACAGTTTTGCTATTCCTTGCTCTCCTTTTGGACCCTGGTAGCAGTATACACAAGTGAAATACCATTCTAATATTTATATGTTTTGCTTGAGTATTAGGAAAAAGTTGACAGTGAGTCGCTTCACAAACACATTCACCTTAGCTCATGGTTTGAAAGTGTATTGTTCACACTGTGCTGGTAATTCAATATGATGTGTTTGTAATGTCTTAAAATTCAATAATAGTTCAATAGCTGTATCCTATAAAAGATATGCTTCAATTATTATTAAGAAAGGAGATCAGCTTACTGTGAATTACCATGTCCATATGGTTCCTGACAGTAAATGTTAGAAAGGAAGGAGCTAACTTACTATAGTGAATTCAATAACATTACTTTTGGTACCATCATTAATGTTCTAGTGTTTATATACTGTTGCTGGGATTGTCCTTTTTAAGAAATAGATTTTAACTTTAATCATATACTACTCCAGATTTTTTTATCGGCTTAATTATACCAGCTTGTTTAGCAATATAATTATATCAGCTCTCAACCACATGATTACATCAGCTTTCTAATCACATTACTGTCAGATCTCTAACCACATGACTACACCATCTCTCTAACCACATGACTAAACCATCTCTCTAACCACATGACTAAACCATCTCTCTGACTGCACCATCTCTCTTGTTGTAGTGTGTTCATTCTTAAACTCCCACTGAATCTCTCCTGTTGCAGAATGATGGTCCTGCTTTATTTCCACAGAAATTAGTCCAGAGAATGGAAATTTTTTGTGCCACAATATTAATTGAGCCAGTGGCTCAACATTTCCGTATTTGGTGTGGCTTTAATTTAGGTGGGCTTCCCTAGCCTGTGACAGCCTTCCTATCTGTTGCCATTCGGCGAGTATGTATTAATTCAACGCCGAGATGGTTTATCATTCACAACTATTTCGCACGAGGTGTTCTGCAGCCAGTGAACTTGTCTTGTCTAATTAGATGTATTGTGCCCATCAGATGCTTAACCTTTAGCACACTGAAAACAAAAAAACCAAAGTTTCTCCC
The DNA here is from genome assembly GCA_034231615.1 of Meghimatium bilineatum. Taxonomy (NCBI): domain Eukaryota; kingdom Metazoa; phylum Mollusca; class Gastropoda; order Stylommatophora; family Philomycidae; genus Meghimatium; species Meghimatium bilineatum. The sequence goes on from CM067300.1 coordinate 36,239,328, forward strand.
TGCAGCTGGATTCTTTTTTGAGAATTGGCATTACTGTTGATACCCTTTTCTGAAAACGCGTTAACTTTTTTGTTGTTAGAGATATTTAAATAATATTTGCACATATAAATAAATAATTGAATTCTGCACTTGTTGGTGTAAGTTTTGTTTGTGTGTGTATGATATGAGATGTGTGAGAAAGTGGGAAAGATGTTTATTCACCAAAAACAAATTATAACCACAATAACGAAGAAAAAAAATAATTAAAAATAACTTACCTTCTTTCTTGAAATGTCCTTGAGTGGCAGCACTGGTACAGGCATATTTCTACACTATTTATGTTATTTCATTTAAAAATTATTAAAATATTGCTGGGGGACCTGAATAAAACATGTAGATTTGCAGTAAAATTGTTCGTTGGAAGCTAGCTAGACCTAGTCATATTTTAGCCACTTCAGAACACTTGGTCCAACCTTTACAAGTCAGAAACTAACTTGGCATTCTGTATGTTTCTACTGTGGAAACTAACTATCTCCAAGAATTCATCATTCAATTCACAATAAACTATTATTTTATTTAAAATACGATGAAACATACATGTATATACCCTATTAACTTTCACGTTTCCGTTGTGATTTGCCGATGTCGACAGATGGCTTCAGAAATACACAAATTTTACGTCTCCTTGCTTCAAAGGACTTCGCAAATGAATAAGGAGGATGTTGAAATGTGCCGGCTTCAAATTGCGCATGTCCACGATTATATGTAAAAACCAAACAGGCTTTGCAATGCACTATAAGCGCCCCTATGTTGTTTGGCTGATTGACCAGACAATAGTGTATAACAGATGCTAATTTTTTGTCTGCCAGACAAGACAATAGCGTGCTACAGGTTAAACTTTTCTCATTCATGAGCTTGGTTCCAATTTAGGAAGAACTCGATATATGAGTTGGGCCTGGCTTGTTTGCCTTCTAAACCGAGGTGTCATTCATCCAAGTCTGAGTCAAAACATATATTTAGGAGCACCAGGGACTAGAGGCTTGTTCACGAGCTGAACAGAACCTGTCTAATTAGATGTATTGTACCTGTGACCATAAGTTAATGAACTTTTTCTCTCCACCAGTATGATTCCAGTTTAGGAAAAGCTTGACAGTAGAATTGGGCCCAGGCTTGTCTTCTTATCCGAACGTCCATGACTGAGTCTCTACCCATATTTTGGAGCACTGGGAACTAGAAGCTTGTTCTCGAGCTGAAAAATACTTTAGTTATGATTTTAGTTAATAATCGTTTTCTCCAATTTTAATTGTACTTGGCGCTGCCTTCTGGCACCATACTTCTATCATTGTACTTATGTTATCCTTACGTGATCGAAGATTTGATCTTACCTCTCGATATTTGTGATATCAACCCATATCAGGGCATTGAATAGGGCAATAATGCACCTGGATTTCAACTGCGTGAGCCTGAATGCTATGTGTCAACGGTGATGCTGTATGTGTCAGATATTGCGTTTCTTTTTGCAGTCAATTCTCATTCAACCGTTGTACTTCTGTTTCATGGGACAGACGAGAGCAATGTGGTACCCTTTGCACCCTACATCTCTTTAACCACATGACTACAAGACCTCTCTAACCACAAGACTACACCATGTCTCTAACCACATGGCTATGCCATCTTATCTAATCATATGCCTACACTATCTATCTAATCGCATGACTACACCACCTCTCTAACCACATGACAACACCACAACATATCTAACCAGACAACTACACCATCTCTCTAACCACATGACTACACTGCCTCTAAAACCACATGACTACACTACATCTCTAATCACATGACTACACCACTTCTGTAACTACACGATTACATCATCTCTCTAACCACATTACTATGCCACCTCTCTAACTACATGATTACAACATCTTGCTAATCACTAGACTACACTATCTCTCTAAGCACATGACTGTGCCATCTATCTAACCACATGACTACATCATATCTAACACATTGCTACACCATCTCTAATAATTTGACTGCACAATCTCTAACCACATTACTACATCATCTATATACATCATATCTAACCACATGACTACACCATCTATCTAACCACATGACTACACCATCTATCTAACCACATGACTACAACATCTAACCACTAGACTTACACCATCTATTAAACCACATTACTACACCATCTATCTAACCACATGACTACACCATCTATCTAACCACATGACTACACCATCTAACCACTAGACTTACACCATTTATCTAACCATTCACATCATTTTACTGTTTTCTAATGCAAGTATAATAAAAACATATTTTCATCATCAGGCCCAGGATGTGACAGTTTCTGATTATTCTCTTGTCTTCTGGGAAGACCCATCTTCCACCAATAGTCAGCCTCAAGATATAGATACAGTTTATAAGGAAGGGACACTCCTTCTTAGGAGTCAAGATCCACTCAAATTTCATGTTTGGAAGCCAGTGTATATTGTTCTCAAGTATGTTATGTTTTATTTATTGTATTCAATTGTAGGAAACTGGAGTACACAAACACCCAAACCTTTGAAATAGAAATGAATGTCATCATTATCAATCCTTCCAACCACTGGTTCTCACAAGAGCATAATAATATGTCATAAAAATAATAATGACCCATAACCCTTCATGGTTGTAGGGATGCCACATTAGAGACATCAGCACAAAAATCCCACGAAACAACTGTCATCAGTCATTTGGAAGAGAGTTGAAAAATCATGCCCATACTATTCCTTGATGTTAACAATCCTGGATTTTCTGTCTACCTCTTCTCCAGATCTTTCAATGTGGTGCCAATATCAGTGTACAAACTTTCATCTGTTCTCCAGATCTTTCAATGTGGTGCCAATATCAGTGTACAAACTTTCATCTGTTCTCCAGATCTTTCAATGTGGTGCCAATATCAGTGTACAAACTTTCATCTGTTCTCCAATCAATAATAAATGAGACTGCTGTAAAACTGTATAGCAATAGTACTTACTTCCTCAAATATTTTTGGATGTTCATCTCTATGACAATCAATCAATAAACCCATAACCCTTCAGGGTCGTAGGGGTACCACATTGGATGCTTCAGCACACAGAGTCCTCCAGCGAATTCTATCCTCAGCAATGCGGATGAGTGTGGAAATATCTTGCCCTGTCCATTTCTTGATGTCTGTCCATGTCTTTATTTGTCCTCCTCTGCTTCTTCCACCCTCGACAGTTCCCTGCAGTATTGTTTTTGACAAGGAATTGTGCCTGCATACATGTCCGAACCATGCTAGTTTTCGTCGTTTCACTATTGAAAGCAATGGCTCCTGAACACCTGCACACATCTCTACTTTATTTCTTACATACACATTGGTCTTATGTTCCCTATAGGAAATTCGTAGAATTCTTCTGTAGCATTTGTACTCGAAAGCATGTAATCTTCTCTCCATGTCCGCAGTGAGGGTCCAACTCTCACAACCATACAACACAACAGAAAGCACCAGCGACTTATACAGTTTGATTTTCACTCCAACACTGATGTTGCTTTTCCAAATCACAGTTAGCCTTGACAAGGACGCTAAAGCCATAACTGATTTGGAAAAGCAATATGACAATACTTGTGCGTAAATACATCATTGTTACCTTGGATGTCTCTGTGCAGTTAAATGTCTGCCGTCTAATACTTGTGTTATGGTGCCTTTATCTTTACTGTTTATTCACTGTTTGTGTCTTGTATTTTTATGAAATAGACCTAAGGTTGAAACTGTCTTGTACACTGTTATCTGTATTTGATCACACCTGTACCCTGTGGTCTGTTAGTCTGTGCTTTCATTGTAAAGTTGATTGACATTTTGTTTTATGTAAGTTATATTCTCCAAGTTGTTTTAAACTTTCTGTCTTTTCTATTTTTCTCTAATTCATGTCAAGGTCTGTCTTGCAGTACAATTTTCTGCCTTGCTTAGAGTATGTCTAATCTATCTACAATTCTTAGACAGAATTTGTTAACAAATACGATCCTGCCCTGTTCTCATTCTTATCACTTATTTTTAGTTTTAGTGAATATTGTCTGCAGTCCATCAAAATCCTTCATGTTGACAACCATTTTTAGAAATATTTTTGTCATTCCGATGACGAAATATTGCTTTTTTTTAACTGATACAGATATTGTTTCTCTGCCCTAGATAGCTAAAAATTGGAACAGCAGTTCTTTTTCGAGTGTGCCTGATGGCAAAAAGTATTGTGAGTTTATTTGATAGTGCCCCTTCAGGTTACAATCATCTCTGACTTGCAACTTTTCTGAAGTTGTAGAACCATTATGCATAGCCGATAACGTTAGTGAGATTGATTTGTTTCATTTGTTTTCACAGACAATAATATGAACAAGTTAGTTTGGTTATGAAATGACATCAGAAATAAAATAGATCTAGGTATTTTGCGGCATTATATCCAGCATTGAATATATCAAACAAGAATATGTGTCACTTATGATATATGTATTGTATTTTTGTATTTTATCATCTTCACCATTTTCTCACACATACACCAACAAAGCTTACATCATTACATTCAGTAACCATTCTTTATTTCCATTAAAAAATATTATACAAAGTTACTGTGTTTTCCAATTACACTCCATAAATAACGTCAAACCAAAAAAGAGTGCAGTGTCGCAGGAAAATAAGACAATTTTAATGCATGTGCTAAAGATTAAGTTGAATATTATCATCAAAATTTGAGTTTTTTAGTTGAATAGGCTATTTCTAATTCCAGAAACTCCATGATGTGCATTTCCAATAAGAAGTCGGATCCAAGACCACACTCTTACCTGGGTCTTGGGGGTGACCAGTGTATCGGCTGTCGTTCTACCTCCACCACAGACCGTGAACATTGTGTTGAACTTATTCTTGCCCAAGGAGGAAGCTGGTTTCTTGCAGCCGCCTCTCAGTCAGAGATTTCTGAGTGGAGACATGCATTGTGTTTAGCTGTATCTCTCGGAACAGTGGTGAGTTGGCATTATAGTTTATATTATGGGAAGATGTTTGTTTTGATTGATATAAATTATGAGCAATTGGGTTCTTGTATCCTTTTAGCAATTGGGAAGTTTTCCAGAGCTTTATTTCATACCCAGAAGACTAGCAGCGGTGTGCACATTTTTTTAGAAGTCTACTATTCAGAGGGGGTAAAATTCTAGGGATATTGTGGTTTTTCTACCTTTCCACAACATGCACAGCTGGGGTCAGAGACTTCAGCGTCCCTGCCAAGCATCCTTTCCTGCCAGAAGTATCCATAGCACTACAGCTTTGGGCTATAATCACTGATATGGGTGGAGCAGGCAGCTATGCATTGCGCACCATCCAGGAGAGCTTCCCGATTATGCAGTGGCTAACTTTTTTACCTGATTCTGTGCTCTTCCATGAAATTGTCATATCCTTCACAGAATTGCTTTTTACCACACCTCCATGTGCTGCTGTTCATAGACAAAACTCTCTTTACACACTGACAGATAAGACTGTGGTTAAAGCCAGAACTCATCTGGCTCCCTTGCTGTGATGTGCAATGCTGGGTTCTCTTAACCTTGCACCACAAAAGGGAAATGTAATTGTACAGGTAAAGTGTTGGGTTTCTAAATCCTCACTACATTGCCATATATAGGATATTACTGGGATTTTGCTACTGCATGTTGGTTGGTCTGGTAGATTATTGGTGAGACTTTCATACTTTCTGCATGTGGATTACAATCAGATATGATATTATTATAGTCAAGATAATAGTATGATGAATGGACAGAAATTAGAGGAAGTGAATGCTTTCATATTCTTAGTATTAAACTTAGGAAATGACAGACATCAAAGAAGTTAAGATCTGATTAGAGACAGATTTCATGATTATAAACAAGTGGAGAGGGGAGGAACATCAGTATTGTTGTAAAGTAGAACTACATAAAATATTATTATTATCTATCACTGGTACAAATAACAAAACATATGGCTGGGCTACAACAAAATAACAAAACTAACGTTCCTTAGAGCCTGCATATTCCTAGTTGCAATATATGGTTGTGAATCTTGGACATTCACTGATTAGGTGAGAAATAGAATTGCAGCATTTTAAATAAAATGTTTACAGAAGAATCCTCAGAATACCATGGAATAAAAAGATCACCAATAGACACATTCTGAGAGAATTTAAAGTAAAAGAATTTAAAGTAAAATAAAACTGAATAAGAAAGTTCTCTAGAAAATTACATTATTTTGGTCATAACAAACAACATGAGAGCCTAGAAAAGACAATAATGGAATAGATGATGTCAGAGTAATGAAAAAGAGGTAAATAATGAAGAAGATGAATGAGAGACATCAAAGGCTACCTGAACATGAAGCAGGAAGATTGACTCAAGATCAACAGGAGTTTCAAAAGGCAGTGATGATTGCAACATCCTGTTCAGGATATGCTACCTACTAATGATGATTATCTACTATGCTGTATGGATGGGAGAGTTGGACACTGATGACAGATCTAGAGAGAATGATACAGACTCTTGAACATAAATGCTATAGACAGATACTACAGATTTGTTATAGAGATGATATAATAAAGTATGCCAGAAGTATAACATAACGTTTACTCAAGACTTTGAAGTCACTTATAAAAAAAAAAAAAGTAAAGTAACCCATAGCATTTATTAATGCTGTAGGGGTGTGAGATGTTAGCGATCTCACATTTCACAGGCTCTGCAAATGAGGGCGGTAGCCATCTTCTCTCCCTCGCAATTATATCAGTCACTTATATCTACAGTTAAATAAATCAAGCTGATGTACATTGTGTGTCACTTGATATAATTCTCTGTCTAAAACAATCTTACAGGGAACAATGGAGTGTGGAAAAATACAGTGGGGGACAGAGCAAAATATTGATTGAAAAAACACATGCACACATCCAGAGTGCAGGAGATATTCCCACAAGTCTACTGCTCACTGTCTTATAAAACATCCAAAAGTGTTTATAGTTCAGGTCAAATTGATTGAGTGCAGGACTTAGCCATCAACGCAGCATCTTTTGGCTGTAATTTTGTAGGCAATATAAATAGGTTCAGTAGTTTGCCATTCTGAATGGTCTGGATTGCCTGTGGCGGGATTCAAACTTGGCCTTTGGCCATCGCAAATGCTCTCTGTAGCATGCTGCCTCAGAGCCAATCTAGGTATATATTCAATGGTTGCTTTAAGGAAAAGGATGGTGATACATGAATAAAAAATTTAAAAAACACAAGTTTCTATTATTGTTTAATTTGATAGTTGTCTTTTTGAAAAGTTTCTTTTTTTTTGACTGCCTAGGAAAACAACACACTATCTTCTTGCATACCTTGCTGTTCTGTGCTGTCGTGTAGCCAATTGTTCCTGTGCCATGAGGATCTTCACACCAAATTCTATCGCACACTTGGCAGAGCTCAGTTAGAAGATGTGACAGGTATTGCATTTGATGATGTGAACTCAACATACTGTATTCTTGTGAGTATTATCATATAATGAAGACCACTGTTAATTACTCTATCTTGTACTTGATCCTTCTCTTTTTTGTTTGATAAGTGAGAATTGGTTTATTGAAAGAAATCTTCAACGAAGCAGCGATGTAGCATGGACGAGATCCATGATGCTTTACCTGAATCCAAATTCTGCAGACTTTTGTATGAGTTACAAAACAATCAGGCTTATAAACGTTCAGATATAAGCACATTCCAAGTAAATGACATAAGCGGAAAAACTGTGAATCCCAAGACACCAGGTACTTTCTATTTGAAAATCGCAACTTCAAGTTAACTAAGGATAAAACAACTGCACAAGAGCTTCCCAAATCTCATTCCCGTTGTAGTATAGCTGGAGAGACAAGAACAAATCATTGGATTGAATCCCAACCTTGGTTTTCAGAAGGATTTCAAAATTGGTTTAGAACAAGTAATAAGAAAGGCTTCCTTCAAAGTGAGAGGCTACAAAAGAATTTTGAGAATACTAAAGACAACGAAGAAGATGAATCAACTGTTATAAATATTGAAAAGAAATCAAATTGGTTCCTAAACAAAATAATAACAAGGAAACAGAGGCTTCAGCCATAGCGAAAACCATAGCGACATGAACAACTTAGTAACGGAAAGTATGGTTCCAGGTAAAAAAAGGGAAACAGCCAACCAAGATGATAATTAATCAGAGATATCAATAGTCTGACATGTCCCCCCTGACTGATGCAGGTGACGTTGTACGTATTTATGAATCATTCAATAGCATGAATTTAACATTTGAGTTAAATATTATTAGTTGTATATTTGATTTAATTTTGCTTTACTACCATTTATTTCCTAATGCAATAAAGTTTCTTCTTGCCTTTTTGTATTCATATACAAGTTTGTTTGTTTGAGAACCCCAGAAATTGCAAGCAATTAGCTCTTACTTCATATGTGCAGTGGGGTGGTTTTTCTGAGCTTTCTTTCATACCCGTAAGACTTCAGCTTTAGTGCAATGCCTATTGAAGGAGCCTTCTACTCAGATGGGGGTCTATAATTGTATAGATGACATGCTACCAAGCTTCCATAAGAGAGCCTCAATATAATAGCATGTTATCAACTAAGGTTTTCTGTTGCATGGATGGTTTGTCCATTGGTGAGACCCACAGACACAACCGCATGTGTATTCCTATACATGATATGATTCAACTTGTTTGAATTCGTTTTCAAAGAATTAATCACTTATAGTTTATGGACATGGTTTATCCTTTTGTGAATCATTGAGCTTCTTGTGTGAAAAGAACACTTCATCTTACCAAGAAACTTAATTGAAATTGTACCTTGTAATTTATGTTGGATAATGAACACCTTGTACTGGTACATATATAATATATAAATAATTGTTGCTTTTCAAAGACATTGTTTTTCAACTATAGTTTGCTGACTGTGTGTCCGGGGCCTGATAGGAGAGAAAAGAATAGCAACACTGTTTACCTTTCATGTATGTCATTAGAGGTGACTATGAAGGTTGTGGGGTGGAGTTGGTTGTCCCACCTCTAGTGTCAAAGTAACCCAGAAGCCATGCTGAAGTCGGGTGTGTCAGGTCAAAAAGTGCAAATATTGCCTAAAATATAAACCATGACACAACACATTCCATTCTCTGGACTACATCCTGATAATCTGCAGGATTTCGAGAATGAACACAGAAGCAGAACTATTGTTGAATTTTTAGACACTAATGAATCCAATTGCTTTACCAGAACAATGTGGAAAATTAACTTTTGATCCATAAGAAGGTTCTACCGTGTTATGTTTGTGAATCTGACTCACTAACCACTCTTCCACCAAACCAACACTTGTATATAAGTGTTATTCTTTGTCTTCAGGAGTTTGAATCCCAAGAGACAGGTGTATCAAGTAACCAGTGGGTTCTCTATTTTTCTTCCGCTCAAGATTTGCAGAGATATAAGAAAGCTATTGGTGCTGCTTGGATGGAAATTTATCAGGTATGCTCTCTCTCTCTCCCTCCCTCCCCCTCTCCCTCCCTCTCTCACACATTCCTACTGTCATTCACAGAAATCCTGTTGTCTGGACTGAGTGCTCAACAGTTTTTGTTAAAGTTATATTTGACCATAAGGACTTCAATTCTGACTCAGCTCCCTAGCACACACAAGTTTTGTCTCACTACATTTAAACTCTTTTACATGTGAATTATCAGTCTGTTGTGACCCGTTTAAACTTTGAAGATAATTGCCTGCTATTTGTGTAACATTTGGAAAAAAGGCTCCTTATGATCTGCAGCTGGAACCAAGTGGGAGGACCGGGGAATGAAATATGCTGTCATTGGATAGGTCATAGTTTAAGGAAACTAAATAATAGTAAAGCAAGGATGGTCTTCTTCTAGAATGCACAGGAGCAGAGAGAGCTGGAAATAAAAACATGACTGAAAAGACACAAAGGATAATTTATAGTTTTTGAAAACCTATACCTAACCCCTATACCTAACCTAATATAAACCTATCCCCAAAGAGCAATAGTCCATCAATAAAATATTTTCCATGCTTCTGCAGTGAACACAAATCAATCATGGATTAACATAATTGGTCATGAGACAGCATGTTTGGCTCATGTCCACATAACCTTTACTATACCCAATAAAAATTGTGCAACTTTACACCTGCAGCTGGATTCCTTTTTAGACAATTTGCGTAATTTTGCTGGGTGTATGCAGCATCCCTGCACTCCTTCACAGGAAAACATGCAGTAATGAATATGTGTGTATGTGTTTGGAGAATACAATAACTTTTTTATTTTTAGAGATTTTTGTGTTCTTACCTAGGAGACAGGTCTACATTTCACACTTTTTAAGAATTCTGTGGCAATCCAAAATTGTAAGTTCTTCTTCTTCAGCATTCATTCTCAAACTCCTGCTGGATCTCTCTTGTAGCAGGACCATGCTCCTACTAGATTTCCAGCTGGATGCAGTCCAGAGAATGCAAATGTGTTGTGTCACCGTTTTATTTGCGCCAATTGCCTGACAATTCTTCGGCGGGGACATTTTAAGTGATTTGTAACATCTCTCTGCTGCTGCATTCCTAGCTACAAAATGGCTGCCGTAATTGGACTGAAATTTTATTTTGACCGAGAAAGTAATTGCTGCTGTTGCAAGGAGTGTTCCAAGATGCTAAGATATAGTGGGACATATACTATGATCCTAACCTACTACTGGAAGGACTACCTGGAACTGCACTGTTGCACTATCAATACATTGAACTGGTGGGGTCAATAATAAACACCAGTTGGTGTTTAGTATTTAATGCCAGGAAAATAATCAATAAAAACACAAACACAATTTTATTCTCCCATTTTATTATACTTTGTCTCACATATTTCAGAAAATATATAGACCTGTCTCCAAGGAAAGAACCAATTTTTATATATATATTTTTTAATGGAAATAAAGAATGGAATACTGAATCTAATTATGTACGTTTCGTTGGTGTATGTGTGATATGTGGAAAAAATTGTGACAATGACGGATGCACGAACACACACAAACTAATTTTTAAAATTACAGGCAAAGTTTGATCTATGAAATCTAAAAAAAAATTATGTTAAATGCCTAGGCTTAATATATTTATAATGTTATTTCATAACCAAACTAACGTGCTTATAATATTGTCTGTGAAAATAAATAAAACACGCAGATTTGACTAACCTTGTCAGATCTGTTTTTGACTAGGCCTAAAAACATTTCTTCAACACGCAACATAATTATATTTAAAGCAGAATGTCTAGGCCTACTTTTCGCGATGTCACTTCATAACAAAACTAGATGTTCATATCTTCTTTGAAATCAATCATAATTCCCAACAGTTCATCATCATCAGAAACACAATCCCAAAAAATTTCAGTAAATATGGGTTTCATTTCAACTTGATTAGTGATGATTAAAATACGTTTGGACAAATATAAAAAGTCTTCTCAAATTTAACTTTGCTTTGCACATGGATTTGTTGGAAAAGAAAGTTAGATTTAAAGGCTAGCAGTGTTTCCAATTTTTCCAGAAGAAATAGTTGAATTTAAACTTTTTATCATAGTTAACAAATTTCTTAGTGCCGTGTCACAATTAAGCTACCATGGCGTTGAGTGGGATGCGCCCAGTATTTGTGTTCTTTGCGCCAATAGCATGCTAAAGGTTAACTCCATCTTCTATAGGCTTGCTTTTCAAACATCTCTCACGTGGCCATACGGCTAGAACGCCAGCTTCATGTTCCTGAGGTCCTGGGTTTAATCTGCGGTTGGATCAAGGATTTTTGTATTTCGGAGGTGCAACAAAAAATTCTTTCTGTACATGTCGCGGCGACAGCTTTGGCAATGCGGCTGTTATTTCCACAGCCTTAAAAGTTCCCTGCACTCCTTAACAGGAAAACATGCAGTAACGAAAGTTTTTTTTTGTCAAGATGAATAAGGCCATGCATATATTCATACATAAATTCATGCATATGTACATACTTGCACGCATTCACATTCATGCACGCTTGCATTTTATCACACATACTCAAAGAGCTGACAAAATTAATACTGTATTAATTTGTAGTTAATGCATTTTCAGAACACGACATTTTATATATATTCTTAATTTGCTTCCTACAGGTAGAGCTTTCTATTTTGCCCATCAAAAATGTGGCTCTCCAGCGTCATTGTTCAACATTATCAGACCAACTGAGACAGCAGTTGATCCTAAAATGACCTTCTGCTAGACAGAAAACCAGGATTTGCTCCATGATCTTATGTGTTGTATCAAACGTAAAAAAACACCAGTTATGACATCTTTTAAGTAATACTACTCTTAACATGTTCTTTTGTTCATTACGGATACTTGAGATAAGATTGTTCGTACAATTTTGGAATTATCTCTACAAATGTGACCTGGAAGGGAATGCTGCAGGTGAAGGTCTTATTTTGCAGTATTTTCTTACCTGTCTCCTCTGTTCTGATGCTTCATTTCTGGATACATGACAGTTTACTGCACCTTTACATAGAGATTTTTGCTAAGTAGTTTGATCTGGCACACCTGTGTGTTGCCAGGACCTGTAAGGGGAGCAAAGAATAGCAACACGGTTTACCATCCATGGATGTCCCATCCCATATAGGATTGAAGTCATGCTTAAGTTGGATGTGTTAGGTCAAAAGACACTGATAAGCTGTGAATCATAACTCAACGTATTCCGTTCTCTAAATCTGCTGGAGTTTGAGAACGAATGCAGAAGAACATTTAGAGCACATCAGCTTGTTTTGTCTCTGAGTTTATGCTAAATGTTTTACATGGTCTTTGTTGTGTGTTTCAGACATCCTTTTAATCACTATGGAAGTGTACAACCTTTTTGCATCTTCTTTTGAAATAATTCTCAAACTCCTGCAAATTAACACTATGTAAGTTCAGAGAACAAAATATGTTGTTATGGCTGTAATATTTGCCCCTTTCAGTCTGGCACAGCAGACTTCAGCTTGGCTTCTGGGCCTCTTTGGCCCTATATTGGATGCGACAGCAAATCCACCCCATAATCTCCTTAATCACCTCTTAACAGTGATGCTATTCTTTGCTCTGACTTTTGGCCCTGACATCACATACTCGCTTGCTTTTTGCATCTGACAATGGAGGATTATTTTTAACAGATGATTGTCTGGATGAGACCACATCATAATATTTATCAGTATCTGTCTATAGAATTTATGTTCAAAGGTTTGTAGCCATTTCTCTAGATCTACCATAGTATCCAACTCTCACATCCATATCTCATGATAGATAATAATATTTTGTATAATTTGACCATAACTGTAATACTGATTAGCTTTTGCGTATGCTTCAAAGTGTTGACATAGTTGCCAAAACTATATGTGACTTCTTTGAATGGTTCTTAAACTTTGCATATTAAGTTTTGTAGTTTCTAAAAAGCAATCACCTCCTCTAATTTCTGTCTGCTCATCATAATATTTATTTTTTAATGTGGTTTTCTGCTGTTTGCCAGTATTTACATTTGTCTGTATTGATTTCCATTCCATATATTTGTCCTACTTGTTCTAACTCAGTGGTTAGTTGTTGTAGTTCAGGCATTCTCAACCCAGTGCTCTTGTAATGACATGTGGTGCAAGCACCATGCACATTAAAAAGTGCTCCTGAGCACTAACGTTCGTGAGCTCCCTTAATTTTTAATATTTTGTTGTTTCAACAGAAACATTTGTATTATCCATGATTATGGGGGATAGAAATGTTGGAGGCAATGTGTATGGTACGATGGTTAAATGACCAGTTTTAATGGAGGTTGTTGGCCAATTTTAGTGAAGGTTATATGGCCAGTTTTAGTGAAGGTTATATGGCCAGTTTTAGTGATGGTTATATTGCCAGTTTTAGTGAAGGTTATATGGCCAGTTTTAGTGAAGGTTATATAGCCGGTTTTAGTGTAAGTTATATGGCGAGTTTTAACGTTCACTTTTATTTTCAATTTCTCTTTCATTTTCTGTGATGGCCCATTCATTGTTCAATCCTGATATTCTAAGTAACATTCACATTCAAGGATCTCATTAACCTAGTGAGTATGTTTAAAAATATAAATATATATTTATTTCCTATTATATGTTATGCACACTCAATATTGCATGTGTGAGATGCTCGCCATCTGAATAGGTTGAGAATCCATGTTGTAGTTCTTGTTCTGATTCAGCTATACTTGTGAGGTCATCAGCAAAATAAATGTTGCAAAGATGACTGCCTATGATTGATATTGATGTTGTATGGTTCTGTAAGGTCAATGCACATGTTAAAAAAAAATTTTGAAGACAGAGGACATCAAAGAGAGAAGATACTGGATAGTTTGACATAGCATAGTGGAGTGTCAGCGGCAAAGCTGTTACACAGCACTGTGGATAGAATGTTGTAGATATCATGATAACCTATGGCATAGCACATGATGTGACATATCATTATTTTTATTTGCCAACCATTTATCAGTGTATTTTGTAAATGTGGGTATGTATTGCTTCCAGAAGTATTTTAAGTATTCTTCTATGTAATAATTGTATACATCCAGCCTATATTGTGTATTTTTATGGGTTCACTGTGTTTTTTTATCTGCCACGTGTGACTGGATTCAGTTTATGTTCTGTTTTAATTTCCATGATATAATAAAGAATGTTGAATAGAAATTAGACCCACACTCTGGAAAAATAGTTGAACAATGTAGAAAGATAACACTAAACTAAAGCCTACAAGAATTGGGCCAGAGTACTGAAGTACAGAAGAAGATGGAGGTCTGATAAAAAGGAAAATCATGGACAGAATTTGTGATTAGTCGTGAACAGAACTGATGGAAAGTAAACATTAGCATTCTGGTCATTCCCAAATGAGTCCTTCTTCATCTGGGAATGCTGAATTCCAGAATATATTCCAAAGTTGATAGCCCTGGAGAGTAACAACTGCATCCAAGTATTTCTTGGTATGGTTGATTGCTGCATAGGGCATTAAGGCCTCTTCATTCTGAGGCACTACTTTTTAACTATGGATGGGGGTGCACACTGGGTATATCATTACATATGACCATGAAAAAAATAGGTTTTTGAATAGGGGCTTGAAAGGGAGTAAAGAATAGCAACACTGATCTAAAATGCATATTGTAAGAGGTAACTAAGGCAATTTGGAATGAGTTTGGTCATCCCATCGCATAGAATGTAAAAGATACCCAAAGCCATGCTAAAGTCAGATTTTTCAGACCGAAAAACACAGATATTGCACCCAAGTAGTAAACCATTACATGATGCATTCCATTCTCCGGACCACATTCTGCTAACCAGCAGGAGTTTGAGAACAAACGCAGAAAAATAAGATATATTTTTTGGGCATATTAATGCAGTGATAGATTGGGATATTTATTTTTTTCATTTATTTGAAAAAGGTTATCTATATCTATAATGTAGTCTTGTATAAGGTTCATACATTTGTAACTCATGTAGAGGTACTTTTAGTTTTGCTTCCAGTTATCGCTTTCTTGATTTCAATCTGAAGTATGTCCTGTGCTGGATTTTACACCTGAGCTGTTCATATGGAATTTTGTATATTAAATTTCTGAAATATCATAACGTGCAATAACACTATGTTCATAGCTACATCCACTTTTTCTTCAAGACAAGAAGAGAGCTATACAAAACATCAGAAATGTAAATCATCATCATCAAGTGACATGTTCTTTCCAGAACATAGTCTTTCCTATGGATCTCTTGAATTCTCTGCGGTCTTTAGCAAGTTGTCCTGCATCTTTCAGTGACATGCGCAGGCATTCTTTAATGTCTTTTTTCCAACTGTGTCTTGGTCGGCCTATGCCCCTGTTGCCTTCTATCATGACATTTAAATAACATCACAAAATATACTGATCACCGAACTCAACAGGGACAGGTCACCATACTTCACCTGAGGACAGGACAAAACAGACTGAATAAGCACATGCATAGGATGTGACTGTCTACTACACCACTGTGCACTTATGGAACAGATCAACAGACCTCTGAACATATCCTGCAAAACTGTTTCCAGTATGAACAATTGAGAAAGCCATATTGGCCCAACAGCTCAAATCTGCAAGCAAAGATAAATGAAACTATAAGACTTCTCTGACATTGTAGACATCAAGTAGCAAAAATAAAAAAAGTGGACATCCAATTCAGATCTTCTACAATGATTCAATTAAGAAAAGTACTTTCATTATGTATAGCTTGATCAATGAGCATGCAGTTATATGCCCAGACTATGGACTTGTTCTGTCTCATGTGTTTGTGTGCCCAGCATGATTACTTATGTCTCTACCATATGACATGCTGACAGTTCTCCATACAATAATTGTGTGCTTATTTTTAGGACAGTTAGCATTTGTAAGCCTTTATGCTGAATAGAAAAGAATACCAACACTGTTATCTGCCATGCATGTTCTAGGATGGGACTAAGGAGGTTTGAGGTGGAGTTTGCTGCCCCATCCCGTAGAGAGTCAGTGACCTAGAAACTATGCTGAAGTCAGATGTGTCAGGCAGAAATGTGTAAATATCGCAACTCAGCTGTAAACCATGGCACAATATATTTTGTTCTCCATACTACATTCTGTTAATCTGCAGGAGTTAGAAAACAAATGCAAAAGAAAAAGAAGGCCTTTTATGTGTCCCAGTTACTCCCTTACTTTGAAAAATTAGGCTATAAAGACATGTATCCACCGTGAATTGAATTTTGTTACATTGGCCTACTGTTTTTGTTTATGAAATAGTAATCTGTTCCTCTTGAATACCCAAAATTGTAAGACATTGAAAAGGATTCTTAGGATGTCTGGTTTTAGGAGTTTTAGTCTGGATTATCGCGCAGCTGTAAGTCCTTTATGTGCATAATTCTTTTTCATAATGTCCATGATACTCCTCCGCAATGAAACATCGGATAAAATAAAAACGTCACTTTATCCAGCATTCATTTATCTGTATTTGCATTGTCTCCAAATTTTAAATAAATAAACAAATAAAGATCAAAGTTATGCACATTTAGCTACCATGTGCTATTATGTCCATGTTACTCCTCCACAACAGAACAGTGACACAAATAAACCATGCATTTATCTTTATTGTCTCTAAATTTGATATCAGTAAAATAAAATATAACAAAGTTGTGTCAAAAAAGCAAACACATTCACAAAAACAAAAAATCATTAAAAGTGGGGTGGGAGGTGATGCATAGTTTTGCTACAGGTTAATACCTCCTTAGACGACTCTTACGACAAGCATGGCAGGTAGACTATAGCTATTCCTTGCACCCCTTTTTGGTCGTTCTTGCTTATGAAACTGTTGACCACTGTTTTTTTAATGTATGCCACTGGATAATATCATAAAAATGTTTCTCCCTCTAAGTCCAGATAAATTAAACACCCTATACAGAACAAAACAACAGCTCACACACACATACATATATCACACATTTGCACTTGGTCAAAGACCCATGAACAGCTGGATCAGCAGCCAACAAACCTCTTTAGCTTTCATGTAGACTTGAGTAAAATGTTGAAAAATACATGGTTTGAACATGTAAGTACAAAATGATACAATGCCAATAACAATCCAGCTGGGACCAGAGTAAAGGTAGAAGAAAAATTCATAATGCGGCAAATGAGATTTAAACAGTAGTGCCTCAAATGGTTCCCACTTACCTTGCAACTTGAGTCAACACGTTTTATGTATTCAATCACACCTCATCCCTAAATTCAAAGCCACAGACTCCCAGAATGTTCAAGTGAAATGTGAGCTTCGTTATATTTGCAATAATATTGTCTTTCATATCGTGATTATTGTTTATATAGATTTCTACAGTCTTTGATAAATTAGCAGGATTTTGTATGACTACCAGGTAGTCAAATTTATAAATACTCAGAACACAGATATTTGTACAGTATAGCAGTGCTTCTGAAAGTTATGGTTGGTGCCGGTCCACAAGCGATCAGTGCAGGTTCTTATATACATCATATAGTAGCAATGACTCTCAGCACCATGCTGGTTGAGAAACAAATTGCCTGTCTGTTGCAGCAAAAAGCTTGAGAAACACTGCAATACAGCATGCAAGATACAATTAATAAGCTTCAAGTAAGCCCATAGATACGGGGATTGTATGGTTCAATAGGAAAATAGGCATGACATTTGATTACGCCAACATCACAGCACTATGGGCAAACTCATAGGTGCTCAGTCTGCTCCAGAAAATGTCAGTGTGTACATAATTATGGTTTTTGTGGCCTGCTAGTTAAGCACATTCCTCAATTTTCCCAACTCTGTTTGTGCCATACTAAATTATTCCAATCACATCCTACATGTGCCATCTATCAAGATAAATAACCAGCATCAGGAAAGTCCCTACATGCTGGAAATGTAGTAGTGGGGCACAGTAGCACTGCGAAATATGAGTATAAACAGAAATAAGTTAAAGTGGTAATGCTTTTTCTGTTCATACTAGTGTATCATCTATCGCAGTGTCTACATGTAATAGGCATTAGTATCTCAAGCAGATAATGACATTTAGTACTATGAAACTAATATTTTTTTAAGAGGTTCGCCACTCCTAATTGCCATTTATTCCTAGAAAAAAAGGTTGTCAAACCACACCACCTAAAAGTAAAGTGGAAAGCTTTTTATTTTCTGGAAAAAAAATGCATCTCTTTTTCTCTCCCCCCAACTCACTCTCCCTTCCCCCCTAGCAGAGACTGACATGCACAGCCCTGCTGTCAAGATAATCAAAACTATTCCATCATGGTAATGAACATGAGTGAATCACCGCAAGGCATAAATGTGAATTTGATTTTGGCCAGTCATAAATCCTCACTTTATCATGACCTATCTTCACTTTGTCATGGCCTTTCACACATGTAGCTCTTGTGCTTTTAAAGTATCAAATATACTTGCCATTTATTATAATGCCATGTCTTTCATTTACTCTGTTTTTAACGTGTTTTATCACTGCTGTTTGTTTCACCAGTACTCCAACGCCCATCGTTTTCATTCAAGCCATACTGCCAAATGATATTGTAATTAGTTTGGGAATACATTGCATTAGATTTGGCTATCCTTCATTTTCTGTTCATGCAGTTGATTTTTCAACAGATCTCCAATGAAAACACTATGCTGTAAATATTTTAATAACTTAAGTATATCCTGTATCTTTCTATCTATCTATCTATTCCCCATGCAACATAAAACCTTAGTAGATGACATGCTGTTATATTGAGGCTCTCTTATGGAAGCTTTGTAGCATGTTACCTATACAATTATACACCCCCCTCTGAGTAGAAGGCTCTTTCAATAACTAAGCCGAAAGCTGAAGTCTCCTGAGTATGCAAGAAAGCTCAGTAAAATCACCCAACTGCACATAGGAAGTAGGAGCTAATCGCTTGCAATTCCTGGGGTTCTCAAACAAACAAACATCATCTATCTATAATTCCTTCAGCACCGAATACGGTGCATAGGGTAAAAACCAATGGTCTCCAGTTTGTGATGCTACTGTGTATAATTCTTTAATGTTGTTGAGGCCCAATCATATGATCTTTGATGGTTGTTCTGTGAGGAGTTTCTCTTGATCATCTGTTAAAAATAATTATCACAAAATAATAAAGTATCCATTTTAATTATTGTAGTGGCAGTCTTTTTTTCATTCATTCTAACTACATGTTTGATATAATTCCTCTGGGTTTTTTTTATTGTTGTAGAAATATATTGTTGCTTGATGTATTCTCTTATATATGTGTTTGACTTGAATTCTTCCCAGTTAATATTTAAGAATTTGAGGAAAAAATTAAATTCATTTGAAAATAAATGTCTTGTTGTGTGCACATCCTTGGGTGCATAAGTAACGAAGAAGATTTTTTTATTTGTCAGTATCCTAGGATATGTTCTCAGCATTTTTCCATGTAATTCTCATCTCTGTCAAATTTTTCATGGTCCATGTATCCCTAGTTCTTCCCTGTTTCCAGCAGGTTCCATGTCACTGATCTTCTAGTTATATATATTTTTACTTTGTTTTCTGGGCATGTGCCCAATCCATCATCATTTTTGTCCTTAATTCTTGTGTCCACCAGACTTGTCCTGTTCATCTCCAGTTATTGTTCTATGTTTCTCCAGATCTTGGTCTGTTCATCTCCAGATATTGTTCTGTGTTTCTCCAGATCTTGGTCTGTTCATCTCCAGATTTCTTCATTTCTTATTTTGTTCTGCCACCTAGCATTTATTATTCTTCTTCAGCAGCTATTTACCCCCTTCTTTTTTTTTTATAACTGAGCAAATGAACAATATTTCTTGTATTTAAATGACTGATTTTGTTGAATAATTTTCATTGAATTTGTCAGCACAAATTCTTCAAGTTAAAAAAATGTATCTGCCTGGTGCAATGACATAGTTCCTTCAAAGAACATTTGTTGTATCTACATTGTTTGACATGTCATATTCTAAATGTTCTAATGAACAGCCATCTACATTGTTTGACGTCACATTTTAAGTTTGTCTAATGTTGTAGCTAAAGTTTATATAACTCAACCTGCAATTTCATTTCTGAAATATAAATTGTGATGTTTTGGGGATTTCTTTTTTTTTAGAACAGTTCTATAACCAATAAAAAATTGTTTTTTATATGTTTGTTTGAATTTGCTCTCAAATAGCTAGTATAAATGATGATGATGTTCGTCCGTCGTGTTCGACGATGACCAAAAACTCAACCATAATAATAATAACAATAAATAATAAAAATAATAAAAGTTAATAGTGCGTTTTTAAATGACTAGCAAGTCCAATGCGCGCACAAAATGTTCTTTTACAGAATTGACAACAGTTGAGGTTGAGATGTTTTTTCTTTTCTACGTGCAGTTTCTTGTCTGAATTCTTCCGCAGCTAGTGCTCCCGTTCTAATGTTGTAATGCCATGCTGTTCTATCCTGAGCAAGGCTCTCTCTCAAGCACCTACCTCAATGTTAAGATGTTTCAAGGATGACTTGAGCGTGTCTTTGAAGCGCTTTTTCTGTCCACCAGCTTTTCGAAATCCTGCCTTGAGTGCTCCATAATATATTTGTTTTGGCAAACGCGAGTTCTCCATACGCACAAGATGGCCTGCCCAGCGTGCTTGCGCCTTCATAAGTATTGTGTGGATGCTTATTGGGGTTGATTTTTCCAAGACCTCGTAGTCTGGAACTTTGTCCCACCAATGGATGTTTAGTAATTTACGTAGGCAGGTAAGATGGAAATGATTTAATTTTCTTGCATGTCTAGCATACACTGTCCACGTTTCACAGGCGTATAGTAGGGTTGGTATAACAGCAGCATGATATACTTGTAGTTTGGTGGTTGTTCTTATACCTCTTCTGTCCCATACATTGTTGCATAATCTGCCAAATACAGCACTAGCTTTTGCCAGTCTATTGTTAATTTCCACATCAATGTTGACATCGTGAGAGAGAGTGCTTCCAAGTTAGTATAGATACATGGACAATGAACAAACAACTAGAAGACAGAATTGATATCTTTGAGATGTGTATATATAGAAGAATAGGGAGAATATCATGGAAAGAGAATTAATAAAGAGGTTCCAACAACACTTTGTATCAAAACATAACTATTAAAAGAAATACTTATCATACAAATACAGTTTTTTGGACATTAAAAAACATGATGCCTATATTGAAGACCTTGCTTGAGTATAGAGTCGAGGGGAGGTAGGCAAAGATAGAAGTGGGAGAGTAACATCATAAGATGGACAGGCTACAATCTAGCAGAGTACACCACAAGACAAGAGACAGGGTTGTTGACGGTCTGTTGCAGCCGACCTTTGCTGCTAAGACGGCACTTAATGATGGTGAAATGAGCTAACACCTGGACTCTTAAGGTTGTCTCAACAGCATAGTTCTGTAGCCAATGTTTATGTATGAATGTGTGGTCTCTGAAGGAAGGCACTCCAGTACCGCAGGATTACCATGTCCTGCTTGCAAGGAGCACAGCACACACTTCCTGGATCAATTATCTCATCATTCTTCTGTCACATCCGCAGTGATGACACATCTAGCATTCCCCGTCACCCAGGAGTCTGCCGAAAAAAGGACACAGATGTAATGTCCGCTGACCTGCATCTCTTCATAATCCACAGGGAATATTTGATAGAAGACAACAGTAAGACATTGAAACAAGATGTGACAATGATTTTTTTCATAGGTGACAGGTTGCCAGCATATCTCTAAACTTTCCTTAGTCACCTCCAATGACATGCATGGAAAGAAGATTAATGGCATTGCACATATTCTTTGCACCCTTCTTCTTCTTCTTTCGTTCGCTAAAAATGTCTATATCTGCAGTGTTGTTTCTTGTATAAATTGGACAGTGTTTTCCATTTCTTGTTTTGTACCATAAAGTTTAACATTCATTGGTGTATCAGAAGGCCAGTATGTGCATCTTAATGTGTCATAGTTTGCACATTCTTGAAGGATATGTTCTGAAGTCTGGTTGACTTGTCCACAATTACACTTTGCTGTTGTGCCAATTTTAAATTTTGTATACATATGGCTGTTTGTTTAGTCTATTGTGTCCAGTTCTCAGTCGAAATATGATGACCTGTTCTTGTCTGTTAAGTAGGTGGTAGTTGTCCCGTGGAGGTAAGTTAGGCTTTCATTGTGCCTTTATCATGGATTTCTTTTGGTGATAGCTGATTGGTACATCCGGTTGCTGCATGTTAGCACCTTCCTTGGCGAGTTGATCAGCTCTCTCATTTCCTGCTATTCCACAGTGTGATGGAATCCATTGCAGTATAACTCTACACCTATTTTGTACTATGGACAATACCTCTTTTAACTCTGGAAGTTTATTGGATTGTAATGCCTCTAGTACTGACCTTGCATCTGTAAGTATTACAATAGGGTGTGAGGTCCTGTCCAATGTTAACAGTTTCTCTGCAGCTGTATAAATAGCTTTGACTTCAGAGTCATAGTTGTTGCAGTAATTCCCTGTTGGTATACAAGTATATACACCACTTCCTCCATTTTTTACTGCATTCTGTGCTGATCCATCTGTATATACTCTGGTCCATAGATCACTTGGGTAAACATCATCAAGGAAACTGAGAGCTGCCACTCTTTTCTGCAGATTATTCTGATGTTCTTTGCACCCTGAACTAGAGGTCTATGGCCATGTTGCCACATGTGCATTTCTTCTATAAACTTAACTGTTTTGTCCATATTGTTTTCTTCCCGTGCTGTTTTTTTTTTAGTGCAGTGCATTTTTGCCTCGGCGTTTCATATATTCTGGACATTCTTGAAGCATATGTCTATGATCTGCAGCCTGAGTGGCCTGTCTATTTTCTGAGTGGCATGTCTATTTCTCTGCAGTTTGAGAAGAATGTCTGCTCTGCAGTCTGAGTGGCATTCTGTGCTCTGCAGTCTGATGGGGTCTGTCTATACACTACAATCTGAGATATTTGTCTATGCTCTGCTGTATTTTGAGGCCTGTCTATATGTATACATGATTGAACTTGAGAATTGTATTATTATTCTTCTGCATTCAGTTTCTGTGATCATGTTCGATTGTCAGTCCAGCTGGCATGGCAAAGTCCACTGTCTTCTCATCTGTGAGCTCTCATCTGGTGAAATACACCGAAAAGGAGATATAAAAATATCTGCAAGATACCATTGGATGAGGAATTGGTATATAATAAACCTAGAAACTCCCTTAAAAAAAATCAGATGATGTGTTTGTAATTCTTTTGAGCCTCACTTATCGACAATATTCCAATTTTGCAGATTGTTGATCGATGAGGCTCACAGGAAGTACAAACACACCATATCTGAATTTTTAGAGGAGTTGGTAGATTTATTATACACCAATTCTTTGTTCAATGATATCTTGCAGATATTTTTATATCTCATTTTTGGTGTCTTTCACCAGATGAGAGTTCACAGACTGAAAGAAGTTTTGGTGTCTTTCACCAGGTGAGAGTTCACAGACTGAAGGAAGTTTTGGTGTCTTTCACTAGGTGAGAGTTCACAGACTGAAGGAAGTTTTGGTGTCTTTCACCAGATGAGAGTTCACAGACTGAAGG
The DNA here is from genome assembly GCA_034231615.1 of Meghimatium bilineatum. Taxonomy (NCBI): domain Eukaryota; kingdom Metazoa; phylum Mollusca; class Gastropoda; order Stylommatophora; family Philomycidae; genus Meghimatium; species Meghimatium bilineatum. The sequence continues at coordinate 36,263,457 of CM067300.1, forward strand.
AAGTTTTTGTGTCTTTCACCAGATGAGAGTTCACAGACTGAAGAAAGTTTTGGTATCTTTCACCAGGTGAGAGTTCACAGACTGAAGAAAGTTTTGGTGTCTTTCACCAGATGAGAGTTCACAGACTGAAGGAAGTTTTGGTATCTTTCACCAGGTGAGAGTTACAGACTGAAGAAAGTTTTGGTGTCTTTCACCAGATGAGAGTTCACAGACTGAAGAAAGTTTTGGTATCTTTCACCAGATGAGAGTTCACAGACTGACGGAAATTTTTCGTTAGGAATGCGATTGTTTAAATTCTTCTTCCGCGATTATTCTCAAACTCCTGCTGATAGCAGGACCATTGTAGAAGATAGTCCCATTGAGTAACTGCATGTTTCCTACACTCTACCACTTTCTCCACCAGCAATTAGGTGTACAGTTGGGAGGTAGTCCCTTTGAGTAGCTGCACATAGTTCAGCCATGACCGAACTTCAGTATAGACCTCTGAACAGAAAGTAAACAAGACTTCATTCGTTAAGTTTTTTATTATTTTCGGTGGTCACTATTTATATACTTCGAATCGCGTTCAAAGCAAAAGCCTACCAACATACTTAATTTTAAAAATCAACCTTTCAGGTCATGTTTACTTTCTGTACAGAGGTTTTTAGCTGTGCGGTTCAGCCGACTAGCGGCTACCCCGGCAAATGGATCGCAACGAGACAAGTGGGGCTATAGACCTACCTGAGCCGTGCAGAAGTGGTGGGAACAAAATAAGATCATGGTCTTCCCAAAGGGATAAAAAGCTGTCACTCACCGTGAGATACTGTCCCTTGCAAACTCCTGCCATATCCCCAAATTGATCGTCGTTGTGTTAAATATTTGATCTTATAATTCTTCTACTTTCGTCCTGCAGATTATCAAGAAATATTCTGTAAAATGTAATGTGTTATGTCATGGCTTACAGCCTGACTGTGATATCTGCTCCTTTCAGTATCACACATCCGACTTCAGCATATATCGGGGTCACTTTGATCATTAACGGGATGGCATAGCCAACCCATTCCTAAAACCTGCTTACAACATGCTTGACAGGTAAAAGTATCACTATTCTTTGCTTCCCTTTCGGGCCCCGGCAACACAGGGTGATGTTATCGGGTGATATTAGTATTACAGGAACGAAAATCTGCAGGTAACAGTATATACCACATGCTAAATCTGCAGGTAACAGTATATACCACATGCTAAATCTGCAGGTAACAGTATATATATATATATACGACATACTAAATCTGCAGGTAACAGTATATACGACATGTTACATCTGCAGGTAACAGTATATTAGTTAGTTAGTTTGTTCCTTTCGTGCCGCAAGCGACACATAGGGCAGAGGTTTTGGTTCTCCATATGATGCGGTCAGCTGCCTGCAGCTTAAGTTCCTGGATGATCTTACAGCCTATTAATTCCCCTTCTTTAAGAATGGTAACAGTATATACGACATGCTAAATCTGCAGGTAACAGTATAGGGCCTATACGACATGCTAAATCTGCAGGTAACAGTATAGGGCCTATACGACATGCTAAATCTGCAGGTAACAGTATAGGGCCTATACGACATTCTAAATCTGCAGGTAATAGTATAGGGCCTATACGACATGCTAAATCTGCAGGTAATAGTATAGGGCCTATACGACATGCTAAATATGCAGGTAACAGTATAGGGCCTATACGACATGCTAAATCTGCAGGTAATAGTATAGGGCCTATACGACATTCTAACTCAACTTTTCAACCATAAGATTTTTATCACATGAAATAAAGATGAAACAGTAAAAAATAATTTGAGCTGAATATTCTCAATTCTGTACTTGATTTATTTTCTTTTTCATATATCTCTCTTATTTCTTGTAATCGTATCCTGACATTACTGTTTTGTTCCTCCCTCTAATTTTGCTGCTCATGTTTGTGCATGAATCTCTAGCTTATGTAAGGCTGCTTCAGTTTGTGTGATCCAACTTTCATTGGCTGTATTTAATCTCATCATCTTGGTATGTTTTTCCTCTCTCTGTATATTTAATTCTATTTACTGTGTAGTTATACCGAATAAGTAAATATGTATTACAAATATCTACTGCTACTAATAAAACGATGATACAGAAAATTATAATAAAATTAATAACTACGAAAACTGTTGACGTTTCGATCTATGTTCTTCGTCTGAACAAACACATAAGAAAACAACGTATAATGCATGGAAAAAAATATATAATTTTTGGAGAAAAATCCTTCAGTAGAATGGGGGGGTGGGGGTTGGAGGGCGTTATCTACTTTTTGGCTCATTTCCTAGCACTGAAAGTCATGTTCTGATTTCCTGGGTGGGTTAGGCACTCCAATACATCTGCCCCTTACCTACGGGCTGGCACCACAGCAAACTATACTACAAAAGAGACATCAATAGCTGTTGAATCCTGTATCTTAATTTTACAACTTTCCAACTACTGCTCTATAATGATTGCAGTTTAAGCAGCTCTGGAATTTTTTGTATATGCTATCTAAAAATCTACCAAGAATCTAATTCAGGTCTCTGCCTGTTCCTGTGCTACCGAGCGTATGTCTGGATTCCTTTGCAGTATTTTCCAAATTTTGGTAGAGACACTTCACTTTAAAAGAAACTAAACATGCCGTGTATGTTTTCCTCTCTGTTCAGTTGTCTACTGACAGCACGTATTGCCTGTTCTTACTCGACCTTTGCTCATTATATATGGCTACCTCTATACCTCATTCCGGCGGACTCAGTGCATTGTTCTTTCTTGATACCCCTCATTGACTTTATCCCGCTCCATACACTCAATTCGTATTTAACTTGCTACGCATACGGCTGCGCCTATGGGTCTCACCAATGGCCCACTAGACAAACCACATATACATCAGAAAACCTTTAGTAGATGACATGCCATTATATTGAGGCTCTCTAATGGAAGCTTTGTAGCATATCATCTATACAATTATAGCTCCCCTCTGAGCAGAAGGCCTATTTAATAGGCATTGCACTAATTCGAAAGTTGAAGTCTCTTGGGTATGAAAGACAGCTCAGAAAAACCACCCCACTACACATTGGAAGTAAGAGCTAATCGCTCGCGATTCCTTGAGTTCTCAAAATCAAGCAAACATTTAACTTGCTGAACTTTTGCTGACAGTCAACATTTTTTTCATTCGACGGGCATTTACTTTTTCAATCAGGTCAGTGGGGTTGCCATAGATACTAAAATGTGGCCTAGTTGTGTTTGCCTATTCATTGAACATTTGAAGCATCAGGTGTCGGAGACATGTGACGGATGCTTTTCCATTTGTTTTTCCTAGTCCCGTAAAAAAATTTCCTCATTTTCATAGATATATTGATATAGCATTGTTATTACTGATATCTCATTGGTGGAAATGTCTCGTTTCATCAATTTGTTCCACAATTTTAACCCTGATATTAAAATGAACATCCAACATGTCTACTACTTCAACTACGTATACTTATTACTCTACTACTTGTACTTATTACTCTACTACTTGTACTTATTACTCTACTACTTGTACTTATTACTCTACTACTTGTACTTATTACTCTACTACTTGTACTTATTACTCTACTACTTGTACTTATTACTCTACTACTTGTACTTATTACTCTACTACTTCTACTACTTGTACTTATTACTCTACTACTTGTACTTATTACTCTACTACTTGTACTTATTACTCTACTACTTGTACTTATTACTCTACTACTTGTACTTATTACTCTACTACTTGTACTTATTACTCTACTACTTGTACTTATTACTCTACTACTTGTACTTATTACTCTACTACTTGTACTTATTACTCTACTACTTGTACTTATTACTCTACTACTTGTACTTATTACTCTACTACTTCTACTACTTGTACTTATTACTCTACTACTTGTACTTATTACTCTACTACTTGTACTTATTACTCTACTACTTGTACTTATTACTCTACTACTTGTACTTATTACTCTACTACTTGTACTTATTACTCTACTACTTGTACTTATTACTCTACTACTTGTACTTATTACTCTACTACTTGTACTTATTACTCTACTACTTCTACTACTTGTACTTATTACTCTACTACTTGTACTTATTACTATACTACTTGTACTTATTACTCTACTACTTGTACTTATTACTCTACTACTTGTACTTATTACTCTACTACTTGTACTTATTACTCTACTACTTGTACTTATTACTCTACTACTTGTACTTATTACTCTACTACTTCTACTACTTGTACTTATTACTCTACTACTTGTACTTATTACTATACTACTTGTACTTATTACTCTACTACTTGTACTTATTACTCTACTACTTGTACTTATTACTCTACTACTTGTACTTATTACTCTACTACTTGTACTTATTACTCTACTACTTGTACTTATTACTCTACTACTTGTACTTATTACTCTACTACTTCTACTACTTGTACTTATTACTCTACTACTTGTACTTATTACTCTACTACTTGTACTTATTACTCTACTACTTGTACTTATTACTCTACTACTTGTACTTATTACTCTACTACTTGTACTTATTACTCTACTACTTCTACTACTTGTACTTATTACTCTACTACTTGTACTTATTACTCTACTACTTGTACTTATTACTCTACTACTTGTACTTATTACTCTACTACTTGTACTTATTACTCTACTACTTGTACTTATTACTCTACTACTTGTACTTATTACTCTACTACTTGTACTTATTACTCTACTACTTGTACTTATTACTCTACTACTTCTACTACTTGTACTTATTACTCTACTACTTGTACTTATTACTCTACTACTTGTACTTATTACTCTACTACTTGTACTTATTACTCTACTACTTGTACTTATTACTCTACTACTTGTACTTATTACTCTACTACTTGTACTTATTACTCTACTACTTGTACTTATTACTCTACTACTTGTACTTATTACTCTACTACTTCTACTACTTGTACTTATTACTCTACTACTTGTACTTATTACTATACTACTTGTACTTATTACTCTACTACTTGTACTTATTACTCTACTACTTGTACTTATTACTCTACTACTTGTACTTATTACTCTACTACTTGTACTTATTACTCTACTACTTGTACTTATTACTCTACTACTTGTACTTATTACTCTACTACTTCTACTACTTGTACTTATTACTCTACTACTTGTACTTATTACTATACTACTTGTACTTATTACTCTACTACTTGTACTTATTACTCTACTACTTGTACTTATTACTCTACTACTTGTACTTATTACTCTACTACTTGTACTTATTACTCTACTACTTGTACTTATTACTCTACTACTTGTACTTATTACTCTACTACTTCTACTACTTGTACTTATTACTCTACTACTTGTACTTATTACTCTACTACTTGTACTTATTACTCTACTACTTGTACTTATTACTCTACTACTTGTACTTATTACTCTACTACTTGTACTTATTACTCTACTACTTCTACTACTTGTACTTATTACTCTACTACTTGTACTTATTACTCTACTACTTGTACTTATTACTCTACTACTTGTACTTATTACTCTACTACTTCTACTACTTGTACTTATTACTCTACTACTTGTACTTATTACTCTACTACTTGTACTTATTACTCTACTACTTGTACTTATTACTCTACTACTTGTACTTATTACTCTACTACTTGTACTTATTACTCTACTACTTCTACTACTTGTACTTATTACTCTACTACTTGTACTTATTACTCTACTACTTGTACTTATTACTCTACTACTTGTACTTATTACTCTACTACTTGTACTTATTACTCTACTACTTGTACTTATTACTCTACTACTTCTACTACTTGTACTTATTACTCTACTACTTGTACTTATTACTATACTACTTGTACTTATTACTCTACTACTTGTACTTATTACTCTACTACTTGTACTTATTACTCTACTACTTGTACTTATTACTCTACTACTTGTACTTATTACTCTACTATTTGTACTTATTACTCTACTACTTGTACTTATTACTCTACTACTTGTACCTATTACTCTACTACTTGTACTTATTACTCTACTACTTGTACTTATTACTCTACTACTTGTACTTATTACTCTACTACTTGTACTTATTACTCTACTACGTGTACTTATTACTCTACTACTTGTACTTATTACTCTACTACGTGTACTTATTACTCTACTACTTCTACTACTTGTACTTATTACTCTACTACGTGTACTTATTACTCTACTACTTGTACTTATTACTCTACTACTTCTACTACTTGTACTTATTACTCTACTACTTCTACTACTTGTACTTATTACTCTACTACTTGTACTTATTACTCTACTACTTGTACTTATTACTCTACTACTTGTACTTATTACTCTACTACTTCTACTACTTGTACTTATTACTCTACTACTTCTACTACTTGTACTTATTACTCTACTACTTCTACTACTTGTACATATTACTCTACTACTTGTACATATTACTTTATTACTTGTACTTATTATTCTATTACTTGTACTTATTACTCTACTACATGTACTTATTACTCTACTACTTTTACTACTTGTACTTATTACTCTACTACTTCTACTACTTCTACTTATTACTCTACTACTTGTACTTATTACTCTACTACTTGTACTTATTACTCTACTACTTGTACTTATTACTCTACTACTTCTACTACTTGTACTTATTACTCTACTACTTGTACTTATTACTCTACTACTTGTACTTATTACTCTACTACTTGTACTTATTACTCTACTACTTCTACTACTTGTACTTATTACTCTACTACTTCTACTACTTGTACTTATTACTCTACTACTTCTACTACTTGTACATATTACTCTACTACTTGTACATATTACTTTATTACTTGTACTTATTATTCTATTACTTGTACTTATTACTCTACTACATGTACTTATTACTCTACTACTTTTACTACTTGTACTTATTACTCTACTACTTCTACTACTTCTACTTATTACTCTACTACTTGTACTTATTACTCTACTACTTGTACTTATTACTCTACTACTTGTACTTATTACTCTACTACTTCTACTACTTGTACTTATTACTCTACTACTTGTACTTATTACTCTACTACTTGTACTTATTACTCTACTACTTGTACTTATTACTCTACTACTTGTACTTATTACTCTACTACTTGTACTTATTACTCTACTACTTCTACTACTTGTACTTATTACTCTACTACTTGTACTTATTACTCTACTACTTGTACTTATTACTCTACTACTTGTACTTATTACTCTACTACTTGTACTTATTACTCTACTACTTGTACTTATTACTCTACTACTTCTACTACTTGTACTTATTACTCTACTACTTGTACTTATTACTATACTACTTGTACTTATTACTCTACTACTTGTACTTATTACTCTACTACTTGTACTTATTACTCTACTACTTGTACTTATTACTCTACTACTTGTACTTATTACTCTACTATTTGTACTTATTACTCTACTACTTGTACTTATTACTCTACTACTTGTACCTATTACTCTACTACTTGTACTTATTACTCTACTACTTGTACTTATTACTCTACTACTTGTACTTATTACTCTACTACTTGTACTTATTACTCTACTACGTGTACTTATTACTCTACTACTTGTACTTATTACTCTACTACGTGTACTTATTACTCTACTACTTCTACTACTTGTACTTATTACTCTACTACGTGTACTTATTACTCTACTACTTGTACTTATTACTCTACTACTTCTACTACTTGTACTTATTACTCTACTACTTCTACTACTTGTACTTATTACTCTACTACTTGTACTTATTACTCTACTACTTGTACTTATTACTCTACTACTTGTACTTATTACTCTACTACTTCTACTACTTGTACTTATTACTCTACTACTTCTACTACTTGTACTTATTACTCTACTACTTCTACTACTTGTACATATTACTCTACTACTTGTACATATTACTTTATTACTTGTACTTATTATTCTATTACTTGTACTTATTACTCTACTACATGTACTTATTACTCTACTACTTTTACTACTTGTACTTATTACTCTACTACTTCTACTACTTCTACTTATTACTCTACTACTTGTACTTATTACTCTACTACTTGTACTTATTACTCTACTACTTGTACTTATTACTCTACTACTTCTACTACTTGTACTTATTACTCTACTACTTGTACTTATTACTCTACTACTTGTACTTATTACTTTATTACTTGTACTTATTACTCTACTACTTGTACTTATTACTGTACTACTTCTACTACTTGTACTTATTACTCTACTACTTGTACTTATTACTCTACTACTTGTACTTATTACTTTATTACTTGTACTTATTACTCTATTACTTGTACTTATTACTCTACTACTTCTACTACTTGTACATATTACTCTATTACTTGTACTTATTACTCTATTACTTGTACTTATTACTCTACTACTTGTACTTATTACTCTACTACTTGTACTTATTTACTACTTGTACATATTACTCTACTACTTGTACTTATTACTCTACTACTTGTACTTATTACTCTACTACTTGTACTTATTACTCTACTACTTCTACTACTTGTACTTATTACTCTACTACTTGTACTTATTACTATACTACTTGTACTTATTACTCTACTACTTGTACTTATTACTCTACTACTTGTACTTATTACTCTACTACTTCTACTACTTGTACTTATTACTCTACTACTTGTACTTATTACTCTACTACTTGTACGTATTACTCTACTACTTGTACTTATTACTCTACTACTTGTACTTATTACTCTACTACTTGTACTTATTACTCTACTACTTCTACTACTTGTACTTATTACTCTACTACTTGTACTTATTACTCTACTACTTGTACTTATTACTCTACTACTTGTACTTATTACTCTACTACTTGTACTTATTACTCTACTACTTGTACTTATTACTCTACTACTTCTGTCAACTTTCTTGATATTAATGTCGCATTTCATTGCTCTTGTCTTATCATATCTGTATAATACAAATGTACTAATGCACATAGTTTCTGCTATATATTACACTTGTCATCCACTTGCCTGTCATATATCCTTGCCGTTCTATCAACTTCTTTGCCGTAGTTTCTTTTGGTAAGCACCCTTCCCCCCCCCCCCTTCTAATTGGAAACGTATCTACAGTCCTGATTAGACCTTTTACCAATGTTGATCTGACACTACCTGTACACCGTCTTCATTGCGCCACTGAAGCAAGAATTAGGGAATAACTTCCCGTGTGCCGTCTTCATTGTGAAGATTTAGCAACAATTAGGGACTTACTTCCCGTGTGCCGTCTTCATTGTGAAGATTTAGTAACAATTAGGGACATATGGCCCACCCTTGTAGAATCGTGTCTTCTCATGGTCATAGTACGAATGCTTATGGGGTAACGGACAGGGTTTCCTAAAAATAAATTGTATCTTTAAAAAAAAATCTTTTGAATGACACCAATAAGAGAGGAGGTGTCGAGCTAAATAAATGTTGCACTTTTTTTCCTCGAGAAAGATGGTTATATGCTATTGAACACTGAATCCTGAATCGACTACCCGGATTCTTGTAAAATTACCATCACTTGTCACCTCTGAGTACCCCTTATCCAATCTTAGAGCCTTAGACTACGTGTATCGTTCTATCATATCTGCGCGTAGTCTTCGCACTTTTCTTCGTGAAACTTCCATCACTATTTAGATATTTGAAAACACTAACTATTTGTCTTTTCCTCAACTCGCTGACATCCCCCTTAATTATACATGTCAAATACTTAGCCGCTCCGCCCACGTTGTTGTTTTTTCCTCCCCCCCCCCCCAAAAAAAAATACGAAATCAATTATAAATCGCATTTGTAATTATAGAATGTATTAACGAAAATTTTTTTAAATTATATTATATACTTTAACATCACTTTTCGTATATGATTATATATCACGTACAGAAGTAAAGCAAGCAAGAAAATAATGAAACCGTTGTTATTATTTACGATCTAAGGTCGGAGTACGAAAACAAAATGAGTCATTCAGTAACACAAAAAATTAAGCGACGCTCTGTTATGAATATCCAAGGGAGCTTATAATGAAAATGTTTTCTTTCTCCGCTATTGTTTAAAATGATATTTGTTTGCGAATTCTAAATGACCTCTACTTAATTTTTCATATTTTATCAAGATGATTTTATAAATCATTAACGTCGTCTCATATTTCAACTTTATCAATCTGTTAATTAATTCTGTATGAATATTATTTTATAATCCTCAATTATACATTGATATGCTGGAGCCTTGCGTAATGAAATGATTGGTTGATTGGTTGTATTCCCCAGGAATTACGAACGATTTGTTCTTACTTTCTATGTGCAGTGGGGTAGATTCTCGGAGTGTTTTTTTTTTCATACCCACAAGACTTCAGCTTTCGGCTTAGTGCAATGCCTATTAAATAAGCCTTCTACTCAAGAGGGTGTATTGTGTAATTAAATAAACTATAGTCCAGTGGAATCTCTATAGCGCATCCTTTTATAACAAATTTACATATTTAACAAGACTTTTCACAATCCCTAATTATATTTATTCTTTATTATTTATACTATATATAGCGAATTTCAGTATAGCGCATAGATATTTTTTCGGTCTGGACACAGTTGTTATAATGGAATTTGACTGTGTAGCCTATTATTGAGAGGTCGTCGATATTAAAAGCAGAAGTAAAGGACGCAATACAATATAGGGCTATGAAGAAAAATAAATTCCCATGGCGACATAACCACTGAAGAAATTTAAGTTGCTTGTGAATTTGTGTATAGAAGAGATAAGAAAATTATTGAATGACATGACATCTACAGCAGTGGGTGTACAGAAGATCTTTTGAAATCTAACTTCATAGCTCTATGAAGGCAACATACTGCCATAGATTATGAAGAACATCGCACAACTAGTTTAATGAGCCATGTAACAAAAATTATTATGTGAATGGCGCATGAGTTAGAGAAGGTAAAGACAGCAAGGAAGGGAACTGGCTACCCCACCTAATAGTTGCTGCGGCTTAGTACATGAAGAGTTATCTTCATCCCCGACGGCAGGTTGCTGCCATGGGACATACCCTACCCTTAATGATAAAAATAAGAAGTAAAATCAAACCCCCGCCGAAGACGGATGTGTCGGGCCATTGGCGCAAATAAAACGGCGACACAACGCATTTCCATTCTCTGGACTATATCCTGCTGGAAGTCTAGAAGGGCCATTGTCCTATTGCAATAGAGATCCAGCAGGAGTTTGAGAATGAACGCTGAAGAAGAAGAAGAAATCAAACCAGAAATTTACTTCTTCTTCTTCAGCGCTCATTCTCAAACTTCTGCTGGATCTCTCTTGTAGCAGGACCATGATCCATTCTAGATTTTCACCAGGTTGTAGTCCAGAAAATGGAAATGCGTTATGTCGCCATTTTATTTGCGCCAATGGCCACAGACACATCCGTCTTTGGCGGGAAAACCGGAAATTGAAGATGACCAATAATGAGATGGATTTATAGAAGGCAGAAGTACTAACAACGCCATATACATCTTGAGAACAGTAATAGACAGAATGACGGAAGTAAACAGAGATTTGTATTTATGCTTTATTGACTATACTAACACATTTGATAATGTAAAGTGAAACATGAAGAAATGATTAGAATCTTGGATAATTTAAACATTCATGATAAAGATATGATAATAATAAAGAATATATGTATATATATATATATATATATATATATATATATATATATATATATATATAGGCAATAAAGACCAACTATAAGCAACGACAATCAATTTCTGTACGATAATTATCACAGAAAAGAAGAAAAGCCGCATGAAACTGCATTATAAGATTATATAAGGCATGGTTTTTTTTAAAACTAGTAATTATTTATATAGGGCTGTAAAGACGTGTTTATGGTAGGGAAAAATGGGGGCTACCCACCTACTAAAAAAGATCACTCGGCGTCCCCACTCTAAAAATTCACGCTACGCCACTGGTGCCATGTTCCCTTCTTTGATGTGTTTTCATTTTCCAACTCATGCGACAGGTAGTAGGATTATTGTCATGTTACAAGAGATATCCAATAGGACTAGCGTAACAGGGAAGACTGCCTAAGACCACAGTCCTGCCCAAGTAAGCAGGGTGCTGAAGACGGAGGTAACCAGCTAAAAGGAGCACAATTAATCAGGATGTCACGTAGAACACACAATAGGAACATGTCTATATCCAATAATAGTTATAGTGCCTGCCCTGCGACAGACATTCAGGCAGGGACGGTGCGGGTCCTATACCTCGAAAGAGCCCAAACTCAATTACTGGAGGTCCTTCGCAATTGTCCCGAGTAACCAGGAGGCAAGGGAATTGACCAAACAAACTAACGACCAATAAAAATAGTGCACTGGAATGATAACGGTGTCAACAGCAAAAGAGATGGATATAGTAAAAAATTGGAGCTTGAAAATATCCTATATAAAAAACACGTTAATTTATGCTGTACTCAAGAAATACACATCAGCAGCGACATAGCCTTTAAAATCAGAGGCTGCCAGTGCTACCGATCAGACTGAAAGGACAGACGAAAGGGTGGAATTCTGACACTTGTTAAAAATAATATCAATGCATGTCAGCTAGAAGTGTATATGGAGGGAGCAGAATATCAGATGCTCCACCTAAAGACAGACAGTACTGAATTCCATCTAATGAACTACTACTACCCAAATGATAGACCACTTGCACTAGACACAATCCCAGAAAAAAAGAGAGATTTATGGAGTGTGGTTGGTGACTTCCACGGTCACTCTCAGAGCTATGGCTATGATCACATGAGTAAGAGAGGTGAGGAACTTGAGAGCTGACAGAATGTAAATACAGTAGAACCCCGATATATCGAACTCGCATATTTCGAACATTCGGTTATTGCGAATATTTTAAATAGTCCGCGCAATAGGTAACATTAATCCCTCTAATAAATTACGGATATAGCGAAGTCGGGTTTGCACCATTTCGCTTATAGCGAAGTTCCACGGTGGCCTTTTGGTAATGAATCGACGTGTATATCGAAGTCCGAAACAGACAAAGATTTGCTGACCTATCATGTCAAAGAATATCAGGTCCGCGGCCCACATGTTGGACATTGCCAAACTGTATTTACAAGCCGTACAACAAACCAAAATCTCGTCATTTGGCCAAATGATAATCTTTATGGGACTGCTACTATGACGCTGCTGTAAGGTCATGTAATTCAGTTCGGTAATGTGTTTGGCCACCTCGGCAAAGAAATCAGGCAGGAGTGTCAACCCAGTAAAGCCACGTTTTCAAATTATGTAAATGTACTGCCAATTTTTATTATTTAACTTTAAAAACAACTTTTTATCTCGTGTTTAAAAAGAAATGTATAGTAGGCCTAGCTCACAGCTTCGTGAAGCGCGCTTCATAACTCGTGAAGTCGGCTTGACATTGCAAGTTCTTAGAGCATTGCATTTAATAAAAAAACGGTTATATCGAACCTCGGATATATCGAATTAATTCAATTTCCCCGAGAACTTCGATATATCGTGGTTCTACTGGTAATCTCATTCTTATTAACTAGCCAGCAGACTCACCAACCTTCTACTCGAGAGCATAGTACAACACCTCTACACTAGACCAGATATTCCCCTCACCGGGCCTTGAATGGAACATTCCGCCGAAGACGGATGTGTCGGACCATTTGCTCAAATAAAACGGTGACACACCTCATTCCATTCTCTGAACTACATCCTGCTGGAGATCTAGTTGTCCTGCTATAAGAGAGATCTAACGGGAGTTTGAGAAAAACTGGAGTTTTTGCACGCAAAAACCACAAGCCCCACTGGAATAATGAATTTTGGAGAAGCTGCAAAATAATATGGAAACATTTAGACAGCAGACAGGGAACAGACCTAGCCGAGAACACCACCACAAATATTAGCAAACAAATATTAAATTTCAAAGAACCAAGTTATAAGTCAGACGGAGCAGCTGAAAAGAAAAAAAAACAAAGTCGCTGAACCTTGAAAGAAACACTAGGAAATCTGGAAACTGGTAAACAACTAAATGATGAGGGTACAGGGAGAAATACAAGGATCGCACTTTATAAAGATAGAAACCTTTTAACAGGTAAACATGCAGCTGATTAAAGTTCAAATACAACATCAAAGTTAGCTCAGACAAACAATAGGAGGTTCGAGAGAACCAACAAAACAATGGACAAGGCGAAACTATGCCTGAAATCATGGAGGCACCAATCACAATGAGAGAACTGGAGCATGCAATATCCAAATTGAAATTGAGAAAGTTCCCTGGAGCTGATGGAGTGTCCAATGAAATTATTAAAAAACCTGGGAGCTGCAGCAAGAGCAATGCTACTGCAAATCTTCAACACAAGCTGGACCTGCAGGTAATGTTCCGCAGACATGGAGGGAAGCAATAATGATACCACTCCTCAAATCAGAAAAAAGATGGCAACAGTCTCCAACTACAGGCCCATCAGTTTCACAAGATGTCTATGCAAAACAATGGCACGCATTATCAATCTTAGGATGTAGTGGTACCTTAAAAGTGAAAACCTTCTGGTATCACAGCAAACAGGCTTAGGACAGTGCTACTCTACTGAAGATCAGCCAACCTACCTCTCCCAAGATATTGAGGAACGGGTACTAGCAGCATGGATAGACCTCAGAGCAAGTTGTAATTCTACGCATCAGAACGAGACACAACCGACTTCGCAGTCACATGTACACAAAGTTCAAGATTGGCAACACGGTCATGTGGACAGGCAGCACAGAGTGCCAAACATATACTTCAAGAATGTTCTGAGTATGAAACGCTGATACAGACATATGAGCCAGAGGAAAGAACACTGAAATCAAAGCTCTATGGGCGATTGTGTGAACTACAAAAGACAGTGAATTTTATTCAGGAGACAGAATTACAGATATAGACATGTTTCAAGTGAACGAAAGAAGAAGAAGATAGATCTAGTAGGACTATTGTGCTGTTACAAGAGAGATCTAGTAGGAATATTGCACTGTTACAAGAGAGATATAGTATGGTTATTGTACTGTTACAAGAAAGATATGGTAGGGCTATTGTTATTGTACTGTTACAAGAAAGATATAGTAGGGTTATTGTTATTGTACTGTTACAAGAGAGATCTAGTAGGACTATTGTGCTGTTACCAGAGAGATCTAGTAGGAATATTGTGCTGTTACAAGAGAGATCTAGTAGGAATATTGCACTGTTACAAAAGATATCTAGTAGAGTTATTGTACTGTTACAAGAAAGAAATAGTAAGGTTATTGTTGTTGTACTGTTACAAGAAAGATATAGTAAGGTTATTGTTATTGTACTGTTACAAGAAAGATATAGTAGGGTTATTGTTATTGTACTGTTACAAGAGAGATCTAGTAGGGTTATTGTACTGTTACAAGAAAGATATATTAAGGCTATTGTTATTGTACTGTTACAAAAGAGATCTAGTAGGGTTATTGTACTGTTACAAGAAAGATATATTAAGGCTATTGTTATTGTACTGTTACAAAAGAGATCTAGTAGGGTTATTGTACTGTTGCAAAAAAGATATATTAAGGCTATTGTTATTGTACTGTTACAAAAGAGATCTAGTAGGGTTATTGTACTGTTACAAGAAAGATATAGTAGGGTTTTTGTTATTGTACTGTTACAAGAGAGATTCAAGAAATATTTGGAAACGAATGATTAGCACAAAAACAAGTCTTTAAGAAACGGTGGTAAACCACCTCTACCCCAAACTTGACGACACACTTTTCTGAAAAGACCCTCCTAGATCCTAGAGGAAGTGAAGAATTGCTTTTACTTGAGGAACACTCCCATTATCTTTCGTCCCTAATGGATCTGTCAGAAAGCTGTGTCTGTTGCCCTGTGTTGACAAAAAACTGCAAAGACACGCTTACGGTAAAATTAGAATTAACTGTCCTGTATGTTTTGCCGTGGCACAAAAGGGGAGCAAAGAAAAGCGAAATTGTTACCAGCTATGCATGTCAAAATAGACGATTAAGAAGACGTTCAGGGTTAGGTTTGTCCCATCCTTAGATCAGGCGTTTTCAACCAAGTGCTCACCTAATGACATATGGTGCTGGCGCTATGCGAGTTAAAATGTGCTCTGGAGCACCTCTCTAAAACTTTACATCTAACAATCATAAGTTCTCTTTACAGTTCAAACTTTGTTATATAAACCGAATATAATAGTTTCACTATCTACACTTATGAGAAAAGGAATGTGGAAAAGGGGTCTACGGTGCAATGAAGAAGATTATATAGCCAGTTTTCACGTTCACATTTATTTTCAATTTCCCTTACATTTTATGTGTTGGAAAGCTCGTTATTTCCTACTAATACGTTAGGTAATGACTACAGTAAATGTGTAATCGAATAAACAAGACATGGAACAGGATAGTTTTGCTATCATTGGTACCACTTATAATAACACTGCCAACACTTATAATAACACTGTGCCCTTGGGGATTAACATCCGCCATAAGTGTCCAATGCGAGACGAGGGTTACTTAATCTGATTCCGGCCGGAATATTTTTAGCGTTTAATCGTAATTAAATTTTGTTCGATTTTTTTGTGTGCACATGTTATTGGAAACAAGAAATAGTACTTCTAAATATATTTAAATTATAATGTAATATATATATATTTTTAAACAGAAATGGTCAGAGAATGTGATTATCACAAGATCATTTTGAAAAAAAAATTATGTTAATATATAAAAATTATTTTAGACAGAAAAGAAAATATGTAAATGACAAATAAATGTTATTTTAGATATGATATTTGACCTTACCGCATTCTTTCATCAATAAATTCCACTCGAACTGTCTCATTTCTGTAGATAATCCAATTATGAACACAATAATGTATAATATATATGCATAGTGCGTCAAAAATTTATTATTTAGAAAGAATTTTGACATCTATCAAAAACAGTAGACTTAACTTTACACAAAACTTAAATGAAAATATGGCAAATTTTTCTTACAAAATGGCGTAAATTTGCAAACACGATGCTAGAAGCATTTGCCAGATTGGATTTCATAATAAATGAGACCAAAGTAAATAAAATAGTTATTATTTTACGAAAACAAGTAAATTGGTTAATATATATGAAACATATAAGGAAAAATGACGTCACAGACCCCCATTATCAAAACTTATCAATAACTTAACAAAATTGATATACACATAAAAATCATGCAAGAAGTAATGTGGACATATTACACTTTATTTTGGAAAAATTCTTATGTTGATATAAATACCAAAAAAAACAACGTGAATGTCATTGGAGTATGACTTATAGAAGTCTTTTCGGCCAGAAGACATAAGGTTTACTGACTTGTATAAGTCTCCCCGGCTGGAATCAGGTATGTTATAAAGAGACAATCTTTATTGTTTACGTTATGAGACAAGGAATCAGGAAAACATAGTTACAAGCAGTGACGTAGGGTACATTTTTTAGAGTGGCGACGCCGAGTGACCTTTCTTTAGTAGATAAGTAATCCCAACCCCTTTTCACACCAGAGACACGTATTTACGGCTCTGTATAAAATATCAATTAGTTTGTTTTTTTAAAACACATTTTATACAATCGTGTAATGCAGCTCCAGGCGTCTATACTTCTTTTCTGCGAAAATGCTCATCACAGATAGGGAATTTCCGTTTTAATTTCTGAGAACTAACTCATAAATATTCTAAGTGTATGATTGATCTGAAGCAAGCGTCTGAAAGCACATTACAGTTGATATTACAAGATCAAAGGTCAGGTCTTAAGCAGACAATGAACGTTTCCGCTGTGAAGGGGTATATATGCTAAAACTGTGTGGCATCAAGAACGGATAATTTTCAAAATAAAAATAAACCTGCGATTATCTTTCTGTAATATTTATAGCAAGTAAATATACATTTGTGTGCGCTTGATGCAGAAATAATTAAAAATACAGCAAGCGAATGTCAACATGTGATGTTTCGTGCTGATGCAATTTCTGTCCTATAATTTGTTTAATCATGAGAGGGGACACCGAGCATTTTCACGTCTATTGATGCTACGCCACGGGTTACAAGGGGCACGATTGGAGACAAGAACGATAGAGGATAGCAGCGTGAGAAAATATTAGATGGTCTTCTTCTGCGTTCAGCATGTGGTCATGCTATACCGTCAGACCTGGTATCAAGACGAAGTCCACTGTCTTCTCCAGGTCAGAGCAGCTGCCCCATAGCTTTTTGCCTCAAGTCTGTATCC
Organism: Meghimatium bilineatum; assembly: GCA_034231615.1. Taxonomy (NCBI): domain Eukaryota; kingdom Metazoa; phylum Mollusca; class Gastropoda; order Stylommatophora; family Philomycidae; genus Meghimatium; species Meghimatium bilineatum. The sequence continues at coordinate 36,281,927 of CM067300.1, forward strand.
TCTGGCCAGGTCTGCTGTCTTTGCTCTTTGTATGATTAGATGGTCTGACATGATGGTATGACAAAGTGTCGACAACGACTCTGATAAACGACACTGAAAATATAGAGCTGTGAAGATCTATTATCGCCTACGCACTCGGCACGGCACTTGATGATAATGATGTTTTGTAGAAATACTGCTATAGACACTTCACTGAAAAAAAAACTTGAAGTGATATCATAAAGATGTTTGTTTTTTTAGAGTAATAACTAAACCATACTGAACTGAATTATCAAAGCCAAACACAAAATTAACTAAATTATCTCTTTTTTTTAATTAGAATCCTTTACACTCAGTATAACATGTGGGCTATACACGTCGCCTGAAAAGTTATAGAAAACCTGTCATGAAGGATCAAAGTGACCTAGAAGTCGTGCCGAAATCAGATATGTCAAGCCGAAAGGTGCAGATATCGCATCCAATCTATAAACCATCACGTAATGCTATCTGTTCTTCGAACTACATGCTCCAAATATGCAGAAGTTTGAGAATTAACGCAGAAGAAGAATCAACTCAAATAAGAACATAAACTTCTAAGAAAGACATGGTAACGGATACTCTATACCAGTGTTTCCCAAAGTGTGACGGACACGTTCCAGAGGGGAGCATCATCATTTTTAGAAAGATAGATGGGTGTGGTTTAAAAAAGGTTGGGAAACACTGGTCTATATACTAATGAAGCTGTTGACTATTCGCACAATCACTGTGACCGTTGTAATAATCTGCAGAAAAGGGTAGCAGCTCTCAGCTTCTTCGATGACAGTTACCCAAGTGATCTATGTACCAGAGTATATACAGATGGATCAGTACAGAATGTAGTAAAAAATGGAGGAAGTGGTGTATATGTAGAATACCCAGATGGCACCACTGATACCACATGTATACCAACAGCCTCTTCCCCCTCCCCCACAAAAAAAAAATATGGACATGTCAGAAAACACTCGAAAAAATGTATATATATACATATATATATATATATATATATATGCAATTGGTACTTCTCCTCAAAGAACCCGCAAAACACGAAATGCAATTTTTTATCTCTCCTACGTGTTCTAAACAGTTGTGTTGAAAGTGCTATGATTTAATATGTAATTGATAAGGTTGGAGGGATCAGATATGTTTGTCATCAATTGTAGAAAATTGAAAATGCAGTATCATTTCCAGAAATTAAATCCTTCATTAAAAGTTCCATTAACGTGGAATTAAATTCAACTCACCCATGCAGTAAAAAAGACGATACTATCTACAGGCTTGGAAGAAAAGAACAAACAATCATTTTTAGATTGAGAACAGATTCAAATAACATATGTATGAGAAAGTGTGGAGTTGGGGGCACTGGTATGTGTTCCTGTGGAAAATCTCCAGAATACTCATAACATATTTTGTAGAACTACCCACAGTACGACACCACAAGAAAAAAGTTATGACCATCTGAAACAGCTAAGAAGGGCAGGACTGCTGCCTTGTCTCAGAAATTAATGAAATTCATATCGGTGTCTAACTTCAGCTTCTGACCACAGTACAGTTTATTGATGAGATATATATCAGTGTCTGACTTCACTTCGACCGCTGACCACACTACAATTCATTTATTAAATCCATATCAGTTTCTGACTTCGGCCGCTGACCACACTACAGTTCATTGCAGCTTGAGTGTTCGGTTAGAGAACGAGAAGATAAAGTGGCGCTATTTGATTGTTCCTGTGTTTTCATTGGCTGTTGACACAAAGTACAGTCATCCCTCTCTACTTCGCGGTTCATTTATCGCGGATTCAATACATCGCGGATTTCTAAAAACATATTTACAGTATGTACACTTTAGTTACATCTACGTATGTTACATACACTTGTATCATATTTACATTATTTATACATTATTTTATGTATGTTATTCATACTATTCATATTTTATTTACATGTTTGAAACTATTCTTTAATGTTCTAATGATAACATATGCACTTATATGGCTTCATATACACTTATTGATATTATACATACACAAAAAATGTACGTGTGTTAAAAATGAGAGGATGACACTACATCGCGATTTTTCACTTATCGCGGCCAGTTCTGGTCCATATTAACTGCGATAACTGATGACTGTATACACAACGTGACCAGTGTTGCTATGGAGACGCTCTTTGATGTAATATTTTATGTGCTGACATACTCGTTTCTTCTTCTTCTTCAGCATTCATTCTCAAACTCCCGCTGGATCTTCCGTATGGGAGGACAATGGTCTTAACAGATTTCCAGCAGGATGTAGTACAGAGAATGGAGATGCGCTGTGTCGCCGTTTTATTTGTGCCAATGACCCGACACATCCGTCTTCGGCGGGACATACTCGATTGACATTCTTTTTAGGTTTCTCTATCATCGTTTGTGTTTTTTTTCCTGGACAGGAAATTCTCAATTTACCTTTATGAATTTCTGCCAAGGACTCTTTCAATACTCGCAACTTGCACATATGACCTCCGAGTTTATCGTCCGTTCACTGCAGGACTATTAGTTATTCTCCTGCGTTCATTCTCAAACTTCTACATATTAGCAAAATGTAGATCAGAGAACGAAATGCAATGTATCATGGTTTACAGTTTAGCTGCGACATCTACATATTTGGCGTCAGCACTAGTGTCATTTTGACACTTTATGGGATGAGATAGTCAGTTCCATCCCCCGACCTCCTTAGTCGTCTTTAAGCATGCCTGGCAGGTATTAGTGGTACTATTATCCCATTACCTGCGTCGGTAACACACTGACGACTGTAGGACTAGGTACTTAGCCACCTACTTGGATCATTCTTCTTCTCGTTTGCGATTTAATATGTCTACACAGCAAGTAATGTGTCATGTTTAACATGTGTACACATCAAGTAATGTGTCATGTTTAACATGTGTACACATCAAGTAATGTGTCATGTTTAACATGTGTACACATCAAGTAATGTGTCATGTTTAACGTGTCTACACAGCAAGTAATGTGTCATGTTTAACATGTGTACACATCAAGTAATGTGTCATGTTTAACATGTGTACACATCAAGTAATGTGTCATGTTTAACATGTGTACACATCAAGTAATGTGTTTTGTTTAACATGTGTACACATCAAGTAATGTGTCATGTTTAACGTGTCTACACAGCAAGTAATGTGTCATGTTTAACATGTGTACACATCAAGTAATGTGTCATGTTTAACATGTGTACACATCAAGTAATGTGTCATGTTTAACATGTGTACACATCAAGTAATGTGTCATGTTTAACATGTGTACACATCAAGTAATGTGTCATGTTTAACGTGTCTACACAGCAAGTAATGTGTCATGTTTAACATGTGTACACATCAAGTAATGTGTCATGTTTAACATGTGTACACATCAAGTAATGTGTCATGTTTAACATGTGTACACATCAAGTAATGTGTCATGTTTAACATGTGTACACATCAAGTAATGTGTCATGTTTAACATGTGTACACATCAAGTAATGTGTCATGTTTAACATGTGTACACATCAAGTAATGTGTCATGTTTAACATGTGTACACATCAAGTAATGTGTCATGTTTAACATGTGTACACATCAAGTAATGTGTCATGTTTAACGTGTCTACACAGCAAGTAATGTGTCATGTTTAACATGTGTACACATCAAGTAATGTGTCATGTTTAACATGTGTACACATCAAGTAATGTGTCATGTTTAACATGTGTACACATCAAGTAATGTGTCATGTTTAACATGTGTACACATCAAGTAATGTGTCATGTTTAACATATCTACACAGCAAGTAATGTGTCATGTTTAACATGTGTACACATCAAGTAGACTGAGATATATCGTATATGCCTATTACATTTATGCGGAAAATAAAAACACATCCTTACACAATGATAATAATCATTGATATTGGAAATATAAATGTTAGCATATACAGAAACTAAGAACAACGCTAGAATATAATGAAACAATCATATTGAGAACATCACTTTCTATATAAAAACTCTAGAACATAAAGATACAGAAAACTTTACTTTTTTATATCAAACTTTACCGCCAAAGATGGATGTGTCTGCCATTTGGTGGCATAAAACGGAGATACAGCGCATTTCGATTCTCTGGACAACTTCCGGGAGGAAATCTAGTAGAGCCATTGTCTTGCTACAAACTTGGATTAATTTATGGGATCACTTTGTTTTCCCTGATTTCTTGTTCGTGACGAACATTATGCCATATCCGAACTGTAATTATTTGAGGGCTAGAACTAAATATTTGTAGAAGTTTTAGATTACAAGAAAGTACAAAGAATAATTCATCAATGGAAAACACCAGTAAGGAAGAACATGGTCTTTGACACAAGTTTCATGACTGCAAGTTTCGCGTTACGGAGTTAAAGGGAGGTGGTACGTGTGTAATATACTGTAGTGATGTGGTATGATATGGTACAGTACGGTACAGTACGGGTATGATATGGTACGGTACGGTACGGTACGGTACGGTACGGTATGGTATGGTATGGTATGGTATGGTATGGTATGGTATGGTATGGTATGGTATGGTATGGTATGGTATGGTATGGTATGGTATGGTATGTTACCGTATGGAGCTTAGCCCGACGTTGTCCCGACGAGAATAAAACAAAAAAGAAAAAAAGAATAGATAAATTTCGGAATACAATTGTGAACAACATTTCTTCTCGTGTGAATGAAATTAAACCATACAAAACAAAAACAATATAATTAATAGACCTAACAGAAAACATTATCCCATAACTAAAGACCGCCTAAACAATTTTTTTAAAAATTTAAAACAACGCTCGTAAAAAACGAACAGCAAAACAAAAAAAAACGACACACGAGTCTGATACTGTATATGTCCTCTAAACCAGCTGTATATCAAAGTAATTAAAATTGTTTACTAATGAGCATTGTGTAATTTTTACGCAAATTGATTTCCGTGAATCGACGAATATTTACATTCGTTAGACCATAACTTAAATGTAAAAATATCACCTAATCATATCAATATTGAGCTTTGCTGGACAGCAGGAGAACTTTTTTATGTGAGCGACCTGGGCTGGCAAATGGATCAAACTATAAAGATATGAAATATGGTCCGTCTACGTGCTAAATTCGTGAAACCTATGCGCTACAGGAAAACAGAGAGCTACGGATTTCTTATCATATATATATATATAACCTATAATAACATATAGCAATACGATAACAAATAAAAATACACGCTAAGAGTGTTCGTCATAAAGATTCACATATGTTTTCATATCGTGTATGCGTGCAATTGTAAACAACAATCTACCAGTGTATATAGAACCTTTCTCAGAAACATACAATAACGTAGGTTTTGTTTTGGGAGCACATTATGATCAGAGTTACCACTCCTGTGCATTTTTTTTCTAAATATTGAGTGGTAACTATAATTGTGATATTTTAAACATATTAAAAGACATGGCACCTTGTTGAAGACCTTTATACAGTAAAGTCGAGGGAAGGCGAGCCAGAGGCAGGCACAGATACAAGTTAGAGAGTAACATCACGAGATGGACAGGTTACAGTCTAGCAGAGTGTACCACCAAGACAAGAGACAGTGGATGTTGGAGGTTTGTTCAAGCCAACTTTCGTTACGGAGACGACACTTAATGATGATGATCTTTTTGATATGAGATGGTATGGGTAACATCTTGAAAACATGCAAAATTCCAGGAGAGCGACAGGATCATAATATTGTAAGCAGAAGACATCCATCAGTCGAACTGATAACCAACACTGATAATAGAGAAATGAGAGCGCCGTGCTCGACTTTTCTAACCGATATGAATGATGTATACAACTTGGCAATAGTCAATTGAAATATGTGAAGGTCATTTCAATGTCGAAATAGATGTAGTACTCCCCCTTTCCCCTAATTTGCTTAATTAGGTGAACAATTGTTATACCCCCCCCCTCCCAACTCCCTTATTTCCTACATAAATTGGACAGAAAAAAATGGAAAATAATAGCTAGATTATCTATTTAGAGTTATATTGGCATAAACAATTTTTTTTAAATTTATTTTTAAAATATTGATTTAATTGTTGCATAAAATGTATTTGTGTCATTATTTACGTCAACTTTTGATGAGCTATTTATTGACATTTGTTAATTCCCTCCCTCCCATTTGTCAATAACTGGTAAATATTTGGAAACATTCCTATTCCCTCAGAATGTATGCTTTCTTACGTCAACAACGGCCATAGATATAATTTTAAAGGGGGTAAAGCTTCTTCTTTTTCTTCTGCGTTCGTTCTCAAACTCCTTCAGATTAGCAGGATGTAGTTCGGAGAATGAAATTACAGCATTGATGCGATATCTGCAATATCGGCCTTTCGGCCTGACACATCCGACTTCAGCATGCCTTTGGGTCACTGACCATATATGGAATGGGACAGCCAACGCCATTCCATAACCTCCTTGGTCGCCTTTTACGACATGCGTGGAAGGTAAATAGTGTTGCTATTCTTTGCTCCCCTTTCGGGCCCGGCAACACACGGGCGGGGTAATGCTTATTTAAACAACAAATATTTACCTAGTTTTTATGGTAAGAGGAGTAAAACAAGGATACATTTTATAATCAAGACTATTTATAATATCTACACAGAGAATTTAAAAAATCTTTAAAATATAGAAGAAATACCAGGACTCAAGATCAATGGGGAAATAATAAACAACCTTAGAGATGCAGATGACACTGTTCTTTTGGCAGAAAATGAACATGAACTACAAAGACTAATACGTAGATCAAGTCAATAAATCAAGTAATGAATATGGACTGGATATAAATATTCAAAAAACAAAAACCATGATAATCAGCAAAGACACAGAAGAGCAAGAGCTAAACATAAACATACAGGGAGAGAAACTGCAACAGGTAAAGCAGTATCAATATCTTGGACACATAGTCACAAATGATGGCAGATGTGAAACAGAAGTTAAAAGGAGAATTTGAATGGCTAAAAGTACTTTCAATTTCATGAGGAAAATGTTAACATCTAAACAAATTTTAAACAAGTTAAAAATGAGAATTATAAAATGCTACATCTATTCTATATTAATGTATGGCTCAGAAACATGGACACTAAATAAACAATTGGAAGACAAAATCGATGCCTTTGAGATGTGGGTATATAGAAGAATAGGGAGAACATCATGGAAAGAGAAGAAAACAAATAAATTTAGTGCTAAAAACACTTAATATGAAGAAAGAACTACTAAGAGAAATAAAGATCAGGTAAATAAAATATTTTGGAAACATTAAAAGACATGACACCTTATTGAAGTCTTTACTTGAGGCTAAAGTCAAAGGGAAGCGAGCAAGAGGTAGGTAGAGATACAAGTGGGAGAGTAACATCACACGATGGACAGGTTACAGTCTAGCAGAATGCACCATCAAGACAATCGACAAGGGATGTTGGAAATCCGTTGCAGCCAACCTTCGTTGCGGAGACGGCACTTGATCATGATGATATAGTGCATTTTGAATGAATTTTTTTTGTTTGGGGGGGGGGGTGGAAAATACCTTTTTATAGTACTAAATGCCATGTTTTGTATAATTTGGGTGACACCCCTAACTACAACCATATATAGACTTGACTATAACAAAACAGCCTAGACTCAAGTTCACTTGTCACCGGATATCAAATCCCAATAATGTTAGGGATAAGGCAACGGAATGCTCAAATTTGGGATGTGGTCACTAGCTGTTTATACAAAAGCTAATGTGGTCGATTAAGCCAACATGAACAAGGTTCGAGAATGCATGCCCTGAGAATGGTGAGAAATGGCGTCACTACGCTCTTAGAGCTGAAGACTACTATACATGAAACACCCACTACACTAATCTCTAATCAACTTCTGGCTAGATAGCTAGGCGTTTGTGAGCACTACACGAAACACCCACTACACTAATCTCTAATCAACTTCTGGCTAGATAGCTAGGCGTTTGTGAGCACTACACGAAACACCCACTACACTAATCTCTAATCAACTTCTGGCTAGATAGCTAGGCGTTTGTGAGCACTACATGAAACACCACTGCACTAATCTCTAATCAACTTCTGGCTAGATAGCTAGGCGTTTGTGAACGCTATACGAAACACCCACTGCACTAATCTCTAGTCAAGTTCTGGCTAGATAGCTAGGCGTTTGTGAACGCTATACGAAACACCCACTGCACTAATCTCTAGTCAAGTTCTGGCTAGATAGCTAGGCGTTTGTGAACGCTATACGAAACACCACTGCACTAATCTCTAATCAACTTCTGGCTAGATAGCTAGGCGTTTGTGAACGCTATACGAAACACCCACTGCACAAATCTCTAGTCAAGTTCTGGCTAGATAGCTAGGCGTTTGTGAACGCTATACGAAACACCCACTGCACTAATCTCTAGTCAAGTTCTGGCTAGATAGCTAGGCGTTTGTGAGCACTACACGAAACACCCACTACACTAATCTCTAGTCAAGTTCTGGCTAGATAGCTAGGCGTTTGTGAACGCTATACGAAACACCCACTGCACTAATCTCTAGTCAAGTTCTGGCTAGATAGCTAGGCGCTTGTGAGCACTACACGAAACACCCACTACACTAATCTCTAGCCAAGTTCTGGCTAGATAGCTAGGCGCTTGTGAGCACTACACGAAACACCCACTACACTAATCTCTAGTCAACTTCTGGCTAGATGGCTAGGCGTTTGTGAACGCTACACGAAACACATTTACCACGATCCAGTTATGCGTTATGACGGCAGGTTATCGTCAGTGCATATCGGCCAAGTCCATACGTGCTCCGACCTCCCTATCACAATAAACCCACCAGAGTGCTGCGGCTGACAGTTATAGTTCGGTGTTGATTTAGCAGCCTCTTACTATAACTATTATGTTTCTCTTTATGGGGTGTTTGAATCCATTCAGCAATCTCACGCAATCTTGAGAGTGACCACGATTGACATGTTTGACCATCTAAGCGAACGAGGTTTCTAAGTGCATTAACTGTAGATCGATTCATTGATGTACTTCTTGACACTGTGGCGCCACTATCGAGTTTTGGTACAGAAAACTGATACAGCATTCAACGTTGCTATGTTGCTCATTGTCTATGCTTCTCTTGACCCCAGCATAGAAACAATTTTGATTAGTTTATTTAGGAAAGATGAAACTCACCATGCACACACATAGCGTGGCGTACAGCCTTCATCACACAGCTACAAAATAGATGAAACTCACCATGCACACACATAGCGTGGCGTACAGCCTTCATCACACAGCTACAAAATAGATGAAACTCACCATGCACACACATAGCGTGGCGTACAGCCTTCATCACACAGCTACAAAATAGATGAAACTCACCATGCACACACATAGCGTGGCGTACAGCCTTCATCACACAGCTACAAAATAGATGAAACTCACCATGCACACACATAGCGTGGCGTACAGCCTTCATCACACAGCTACAAAATAGATGAAACTCACCATGCACACACATAGCGTGGCGTTCAGCCTTCATCACACAGATACAAAATCCCCCCTCTCCCTAACGGGAAAAACATTATATATTTTTGATAGTTACAAAAATACATGACCATCGATATATGACTCATATTTTCTGGAATTAGCTTCATTTGACCACCAATACATGACTCATTTTCTGCTGGAATTAGCTTCATTTGGACAGGTTAATTATTTCTCCATAAATTTTGTGAACTTCCATTTCAAATTAGTCGAATATTAACAGATCTTGCACACATTTTTTCTTCTTCTTTAGCGTTCATTCTCAAACTCCCGCTGGATCTTACTTATAGCAGGATAATGATCCTAATAGATTTCTAGTAAGATGTAGTCCAGATATGGAAATACGTTGTGTAGCCGTTTTATTAGCACCAATGGCCAGAAACATCCGTCTTTTGCGGGTTGTATACATTTAAAACCATATTTCTTTTGATCTTATACGTATTTATTACCTCAATAACTACATGATTCATATATTTTCTTATGAGCAGCAGTTACAACTAGTGTAATGTACAATACAGTACAATACTAGTACAATACAGTACAATGCAGTACAATACTAGTACAATATTCTTGTGCACTTGTTGTTTATGTTGTAAGATTATCTCTGCTGCTTTGTTGAGAGCTTCCATTTCTGCCTTAAAATTGGTCGAGAGCTTGCCTGGCTAGAGTAACATTTTCCCCGTATTTTAGACTCTCCAAGTCTGTCTGAGTTCCTTTCTTTTCTATACCTTCTATTTGTTCTTTTAGTTCTGGGAGTATGCACAATGGGGGATGGTACTGGCTGATTGTATGTGGTGAAAAGAAGCGCTACAAGGACTCATTAAGGACCTAACTGAAAGTCTTCCAAATATATCAAGATACATGGGAAGAACTTGCACAAAATACATCTGCATGGCGTTCTACAGTCAAAAAGAACACATCACCTTGTGAAAAGAAGAGAAATGCAGCAGCTCAACGGCGGAGAGTAGCTAGAAAGTTACCGATAGGCCAAAAATCAGTCTACAGTGGTCATTCCATGCCCGAACTGTCCAACGGCATTTACAGCTCTAATAGGGTTTATTAACCATCTACGAACTATTAGGTACGGACATAATTCTAACTGAATTTTTCAAATGTGGATGTAACAAATGGATGTACCAATGTTAAACATAGTTCTTGACAATGACACTAGATGAAAAGATCACAGGATGTGAAATGAGATGTTTGAGGAAAACAATAAATGTCACCAGAAGAGACCGACGGTGAAATTAAGATATCAGGAAAGAAATAAAGACAATCATAATGCAAGACTACATCGAAAGGCAGCAAACCATTTTTCCCCCCACAACATGAGAACGAATCAACACAGCCAACCCTTCCAGCATACAACACCAGAATATCGAGCAATAAGGAAACCTAGAACTAAATGGGTGGAGACAATCAAAGAAGCCTTAAAGAGACATTGGCTGGCCATTTTCAATGGTACCCAAAATGGCTAAATACAGACAGCTCCAACTTCCCACCACGGTGCTTAGCGGCAAAAGTGGATATTAACTCCCAGTTGTCAACAACTCAATATTTTCAGACCAAGAACTTTGGCGTAATTTGTGAACAGCCCTATATCCGTGCACCCAAGCCGAAATCAGATGGTCTGTCCGAAAAGTATAAATATCGCTACTATGCTTCAAACTAGCAGTACAACTTATCCAAACTCTCCAGCTCAAATCACACGTAAAATTGTGTTGGTGAATCTAAAGTTAAAGTTAAGAAAGAAGAACACATTACCTCGCTTAGTCTGGTGTGACTCACACGATCACGGAAGGGGAAGCAACTCTAATATTGTATTCACGGAATTCCATCGCGCCGCTGGAAATAATTTTTAATCTATCGGTCGCCATTTTCATTTGTGTGCATTCGTTTACCCATAGCGGCCATCGATACAGAACATAGCGATTCATTTTTTGTGTTTGAAATCTTGTAATTGCAGTAGACGTAATTAGAATGACGTGCAGTAGTCCAGAAGTTCGTAAGTTTATTGACGGGCTTAAAACGTCCGAGGAATTAGTCTGTTTCGCGAGGGTCGCTGAACAAGCTGAACGTTACGATGAGATGGCCTGTGCAATGCGACGGGTTACTGAACAAGACTGTACCCTCACACCAGAACAGCGAAATTTGTTGTCTGTTGCCTACAAAAATTTAGTTGGGGCACGGCGTTCATCATGGCGTATAATCAGTGTGATCGAGCAAAAGGCTGAAAATGAGAAACGCAAAGGTATTGTCGCAGAATTTCGTGGCAAGGTGGAGTCTGAACTCGAGGCTATTTGCAATGAAGTTCTTGGTTTGTTGAATAAACACCTCATCACAGATGATTGTTCTGACGAAGAAAGAGTGTTTTATTTAAAAATGAAAGGGGATTACTTCAGATATCTCGCAGAGTACAAGTCTGAACAAGGTACAGAACGTACTGATGCAATTACAAATGCTGAGAAAGCCTATGCAGCTGCAATGGCGTGTGCTACACAAAACATGCCATCAACACATCCAAATCGTCTGGGGCTGGCTCTCAATTTTTCAGTTTTCTACTACGAGATTCTTAATTCTCCAGACAAAGCATGTAACTTGGCAAAAGAAGCTTTTGACGAAGCCATTAGTGATTTGGAGAAGTTGCAAGAAAACGATTGTAAAGACAGTACATTGATCATGCAGCTTCTTCGAGACAATCTTACTCTGTGGACATCCGATAACCAAACCGAAAATTGTGATGATTAATAGATCTGAATATTAACTAAAACATTTTTATTATGTGAGATGGTGGAGTAACTTCTGGCCAATAGCAGTGTGTCAAACTATCTTCTGCTGTGATTTAAGTAAGCTTCTTCAGGATCATAAAATGACCTTGCAGTTCTTCTGCCATAACCCAGCCTACTTCTCTGAAACCATGGAGGATTTATAAACCTAAACTCTGTGATGTGCTTGGTGAGCTCTCAAGATAGACATGTTGTGACCTATTGTCATTTATTCTAAGGAAAGTTGTATGAACAAACTAAATAGTACCAGAATATATTTAGGATTTACTGAATTAGACATTAATACAGTATGTATAATAACACAGATGATGACAAGTTTTTATGTTTGATACTAATTAGTATGCACAAACATAGACTGCAGTTTGATAAATTGAATAGCTCACAGATTTTATTAAAATGTTGGCTAATAATTCAAAATTACTACTCATGCTTGCTTATGTTAAGTATTGTAAACAGTACACTGTAGACCTAGATTAATAAGATTATGCAGTATAGGTCTCCGTTGTGACCTTTGTTCTACTTTCGAGGTATTACCTAACCTTTGCAGTGTTAGATAAGTTGCAGAAGGTTATAGATTTTGGGGGGGGAGCGGTATTAAAAGGATTAGAATTAGATTATGGGGGGAAGGTTTAGAATTAATAATTAATTATCTAAGAATTCTCATCTAAGGCGTGAATCCATATGAATGGTTTTTCAAGGGAAATTCGTGACTTAATGCTATTTATAGCCCAACGGAGCCATATACTGCATTTTCACCAGATTAGGATACATAGATAAATTTATCTAGGCCTAACATTAATTAATATCTAAACCAGACTTGATAAACGTTCATTATTAGAAGATTTAGGAGATACCTTTAAAACTGCAGTGCATACTTTCAACAACTTGGGCCTAATTCAGAAATCCAAGGTGTCATGGGCAGTATTTAACCCTTGTTATACAGCAGATCTCTTAACAAGACAATGGTAGTCATGTTTTTACTACATGGGGTCTATGTACTATAGATATCATCTTGTTCTACAATCAGTGTGTAATCAGTGATTTTGTATTTCACAATGGGTAGCCCTACAAAATTGGAAAAATTAATACTGCAATAATGAGATGTTTTTTGTTTTTTTTTACAAAAATCTGAATTCAAATTTTGCTTGTTGCAGCTTATTTAGCACACATACTACATACATAATTTGTTTCATTTAATCGTCAAGTTCCCTTTTCTTCAATCCTGTTCTTTGTAAGCATTTCATTCTGAATTCTGCACCATTTGTCTGCATCTTTTATAAGTTACCCACATCAAATCTATAGTCTAGTTAACACTAATATTTTATAATATGCATATCAAAACTGCTTAGTCAGATTTGTAAAGTATATATTTATATGTATTTGATGTTTATAAATTGAAGGTAACACATGATTAGAACAATACAATTTGTATTGGATACTCCTGAAGTATTGCGTACAAGTTTAATTTGCATGTTGCAAATATTTTTCTCCCCATGCTAGTTAGATCATGGACAGCAATTGTAGACATGCCATGGACAAATTTGTGTCTGAAATCGCGGAATTTTGCTCCATGATGTTTTGCTGGAGTGAAAAATGGTTTTGAAAATAAAAAGTCTGCATTTGGTAAAACTACGGATTACTTCACTGTGCTATAAATAGCACACATTGTTTACATTTTAAGAAGTTGACATCATGGATTTCGCCAGTACACATGTGCGCATGCCCAGTTGACTATCTCTTAGCCAAATTGCAACGGTTACGTAATTTATAATTAAAAAACTAATTAATTAATTAATAACTAATTCTATCCCTAATCTAAATACTAATGCCAAATTAATATTTCTTTTCAATAAAAATACCAAAGTTTTAATTACAAATTCTTTTAATCACACTGCAAAAGTTAGGTAATGCCTCGAAACTAGAACAAAGATCACAGTGAAGATCTAAACCGTAGTTGCACCCTGGGTTTTTCTGAAATACTTGCCATTTAACAGGATGTCGTCCGTAGTATTACACATTTCAAATATGTTGCAAATAATCTTTAATTCAACACAATTGTTCTCTTTAGATGTAGGCCTTAGCTATCAGTGTTGTATTTATAGACAGATTTATTTTTGGCTATTTATACATATTTGATAACACCTCAATGTTTGAAAATTTCATGTGTGGTTGAGGAGCAAATACATGAAGTAGACCCATTGTAACACTTTATTACACAAGAATTTGTTAGTTTATACATTTTAGTTATGATAACATAAAAACATGCTCTAATAGACCTATCAGTTATATTGTTTGAATACAATTTGATATTGCCAGCTGTTGTCATGCCTGTGTGATAGTTTCATTTGACATCTGTGTTGTTTATCCTTAGCTTATTTTCTCACTGTGTTATAGTACAAAAACTTTGAAAGATCTTGCTATTCATTCAAAATCTTGGTAAGGATTATTTGTTTTTATCTATTAGCCATAGTAGTTGGCCTAATTTATTGTATAATTTGAAGTTAAAGTTGGGGGAAAGAAAATAAATCGGCTCACGTCTTACGTTTCATTCTTTCTTTGAAACAATATTGTTGGCACTTAAATTTAAACCATGTTTGTGACTATAGTTAAATTTTCAGCTTACAAAAATCATAGCCTAATCTTTTGTTTTCTTTTTGAAGTCTATTAACCTGTTTTTATATACTTTTTACATAACATGTTTATTATGATCATTAAAAAAAACATGCCATTGCCTTGATGTTTTTGTTCATATGACATTATTAAGTTAGTTTATTCATATTTCTATAAATCTGTTAGTGGTATTCTAAAAATTTACCTAGCACATTTGTTTTGTTTTTCTTTTAAAAACTGGTATCACTTTGCTGACCAACTTCAACAATTATTGAAACTGTTATGATAACTTCCAAAATATGGCAACCATAGCAATATTATTACTAAGATTATCCAGGTTAGATGTCATTTCAATATGGCAAACCCCCACAAACAGTCTCGACATGGCTAGTTTTTATTCTTGAAAATTCTGATATTCTGGGTGAGATTTTCGGATATATAGAAGGTTAATGTAAATCCAAACCCAGCATTTATTCTTCTTCTTCTGCGTTCGTTCTCAAACTTCTGCAGATTAGCAGGATGTAGTCAGGAGAACGGAATGTGTTGTGTCATGATTTACAGCATTGCGGCAATATCTCCGCCTTTCGGCCTGACATATCCGACTTCAGCATGGCTTTGTGTCACTGACCCAATATGGGACAGCCAACTCCAACACATAACCTCTTTAGTCACCTTACCATATGCGTGGAAGGTAAACAGTGTTGCTATTCTTTGCTCCCCTTTCGGGCTCGACAACACACGGGCGCCCAGCATTTATAATAATTAGGATTTCTCTTTTGAAATAACTCTGTGGCTTTCAAATTCATTCACAAAAAGCATTTATGGCACAAAGTTTCAAAGCTCTATCACGTGAGTTCGGTTTTATACAAATAAGGCACTGTCGATGTCTAAAAAAATTGCAAACACCCTAGAGATCAGTACAGTGTTATCTCAAATAATTTATTTAATAAATAAAATGACATTATAGCTCTGAAATTAACATGTCACAGTGACAGCATTATCTGAATAAATATTCAAGTCCCAGAGTAATTCCACCAGAATCGTCTCTTACAATTATGGATATTGTTATACATTACAGTCAACATATTGCACAAACTTGCCTTGAAAATTCCAAATTATTAATGGATTCACCTGCAGATCAAGTCAGAATACTAAACAGTGGAATCCCATTACAAAAACATGATCAGGATATATGTATGTAATAACAGAAATAATGGGAATGAACCCTTATTGAACAGCGACAAGAGCATACAAGAAAATGAAAACAGCAAGATACAGAGGAAGACCAAGAAGAAGATAAATTGAAGAAGTTACTAACATTCTAACATGACACAGTATTACTGCATATCATGTGACCAAACGTACAATAACCCCCAAAACCGATCGTCATTCAGCAATGCGACATCTCGCAGAGAAAAGACAATAGATAGATGAAAATAATAGAAATTTGATATATGAAGTACAAACAATATAGAATTAATATAATTGGAGGTTTTTAAATAGAGAAATTTGTTGTATAAAAGAATGTGCTATGGGGGGATTTCTCTGTATTTTTGTAGCCTCTGCCATATTGGAATGATGTGTCCTGGATCAGCAGTTTTGGGTAATAATATTTCTATGATTGCAGTATTGCTGAAGTGTCTGTGAAGTTGACAATCATTAAAATGGTGTTTTTTTCCCAAGAATTTATACCTGAAATTTCATCTATTTTCTCAAACACCTGCAGATTAGGAGACATAGTCTGGAGAACGGAATTCTTTGTGTCATGGTTTATAGTTTACCTGCAATTTTTACGCTTTTGGTATAACACATCCAACTTCAGCATGGTTTCTGGGTCACTTTGGCCATATATGAGATAGAACAACTAACTCAACTAATAGGAGACTATTGAGCGTGCACGTATTGGTTGCTGATCCAGCGGTCCATGGGCTCATGCCCTTTGACTTTGACCCAATGCCATTGTGTGATATATGCATGTGTTTGTGAGCTATTGTTTTGTTCCATATAATGTGTTCCATTTATCTGGCCTTGGAGGGAGAAGCATTTTCCTGATGTCATCCAGCGCTGGAGATTCAAAAAGGTGGTGGTCAACAGTTTCATATGGAGGAGTGCACAGCCGGCACCCTGGAGTGTGTTGTGGTTGTATTCTTTTCAGGTGGTTGTTAAGCTGTACATGTTGTGTGCGCAGTCAGAATATGATACTCTGGTTTTTCTTTCCAGGAGGTTGATATTGTCTTTAGGATTTGGGCTGGTCATATATTTATTGGTTTCCCATGGCCCATCTGTTCATCCAATTTTCTTTGTGCACGCTATTCCTTGCTCCCCTTTCAAATCCCGACAATCGTCAGATTTTGTCCCAAATTGTTAAAACTTATAACTCGTAGCATGGAATATAATATGTAAACAAATTCAGTGGAATCTCTCTATAGCACATCCTATTTTCTATTTAGCAGTTTTCTAAATCCCGAATTAGTTTTATAGTTTCTACTGTATATATAGAAAATTTCTGCTGTTACATAAATAGAGCAGTCTGAACCGTTGCTTGTAGCTAGTTCTTAAAAGGGTAGCAAAATATAACAACAGTGTAACCTGTCACGCATATTGTAGGAGGCAACAAAGGATATTTGGAGGTGGAGTTGGTTGTTTAATAATGACAGAAAAACCATGATAAAGTTGGATGTGTCAGACCAAAAGTGCGCAATTGTCACAGCCTAGTTGCTTGGGCAACATTCTCACATTATGTAAACATCGACGCTGAGGTAAGCAACAGAATACAAAAGCTAGTGCCATATTTGAAAGACTGAAAAAAACTATGGGAAAGAAAGGGAATAAAACTACCACCAAACTCATAGTTTACCAGGCGGCAGTATATGACACGCGAGGAGACTCAACTACTTCCACTTAAGCTGTCTTTGTATGATATTCAACATCCATTGGTGGGATAAAATACCAGTAAAGTACTGATGAAATCTAAGTGTGTAAGCATACATACAATGTTGATGAAGGTGCAGACACGCTGGGCACAGCACATGGTCTGCATGAAATATCGTCTACCAACATAAATTTTATATGGAAAACTCCAGACTGGCTTCGCAAGGCAGGGGGACAGAAGAAGCATTTAAAGACATAACTGACACTTCAAAATAGACAAAAATTCATGGGGGGAATCTTGCATAAGACATCCAACTGGCATCGCAGAATCATGAGTGGTGCAGCAACTGGAGAGAACATCAGACATCAAGCCTCGCATACACAAAAAACTGCTCAATTTCAACTGTCACACAGACTCCTCCCACACATGCTCTGAGTGCAGTAGACAATTCCAAGCACGCATAGGGCTTATTAGTCACAGCTGGGCACACCGCAGACATCATCATTCCAGTTGAGCTGAAAGATCATCTTCGACAAATGAACAACATTATTATCTATATATAATCCTGTAACCTGTTGAGGGTCTTTCTGGTATCACATTGGATGTTTCAGCATAGTCTTCCAGCTAGTTCTATCTTCAACAATGTGGATCAGTGAGGGAAAATCTTGTCTTATCCAATCCATGATTTATGTGCAATCTTGTATTTGTCCTCTGCTTCTTCCACCTTCGACGGTTGCCTTCAGTATTGTTTTTGACAATGAATGTCTGCATATGTCCAGATCATGCAAGTTTTCATCATTACACTATTGTCAGCAATGGTTCTTGTGGACCTGTATACACCTCTTTATTTCTTACGCACACATTTCTTATGCTCTCTATGGGAGATTCATACAATTCGTCTGTAACATGTGAATTTGAAATCACTAATTGTCTCTGTGTCTGCAGTAAGTGTATTTGTTATTATGTGTTTGTTCAAAGATCTTGGATGGAAACTTCAACTGATTTCATCCCTGTTAATTTTATTAGAATAGTTTTTTAAACTTCTTTTTATTAGTGGTAGGTATTTGTAACACGTATTTACTTATTCACTGTATCACTTTAGTACAGCGGAATCCCTCTTTAGCGTATCCTATCAATGTCAAACATGGCCTTTAACAGCCTCGCAGCAGAGGAAAATCGTTACATGTGAAACGAAGTGTCTGAGAAAAACTGCAATGGTTACTAAACTAAATACAATAAGACATGAAGAAATTAGAAAAAGAGTTGGTATAGTATCATGTATTGAACATATCGAGAGACGGCAAGTAAAATTAACTGAATGAGAATGAACTCAAACCAAATACCAATAAGAGCATATAACATAAAGCTAAAGATAGACCAAGAAAGGCTTGAACAAACATGGACCTAATGCAACCACGGCGACTCATCTGGCCTTGGAACGCCAGCTGAAGCTTCCACTCCTACACTTAACCACAAGTGTGAATACGATCAACCATCATTTACCTGGAGTAGACAATAGATTCCTTTGGGGGCTTTCCTTAAACTACGCCACCAGTTGGCGGGGAGGGGGTTAACAGTTGTTAATTTGGGGGAGGGTGGGGTACGGTTAAGCATTGACACAAGTTGTCAACAATACGGATTTTTATACAACAACAGGGGTGGTGTTAAATTTGTTGGGGAAAAAATAAGCTTTGATTCCTGAATTTGGGGGGTGGGGGGATAAAACATAGTTGACGTAATTTATGGACAACCCATTTACGCAACTGCTTTCAGATCACTGTCCTGCTCAAGTAAGCAGGATTCTGAAGACGAAGGCAACCAACCAAAAGGCGGACAATTAATCAGGATGTAGCGTACACACACAAGTAAATTTAAGTAGGAAGCCAGAGGACAATTTTTAAAAATTCTTGAGACTAACGGGAATAAAAAAATTGTCCTCTGGCTTCCTACTTAAATTTACTTGTTGTTTACTTGTACAATTATTCGTTGCAAAATTGTATTGTCTATATATGTTATCCATGTTTACAAGAAGACCTATCGGCCCTTGTATAACTAAATACGGATATTATGTTATATGTTTGTTGTTACTGAGGATATTTCAAAACCTGTACAGGATGTTTGTTGTTGTTGTAATAGTCCTTGTCTCGATCGGTCCGTTCTGGTGACTGTGTGCACGGTTTGAATGGCTTGATGAAATCGCATCTTTTTTTGGAGATGCGGTTAGTCAAGTACTGAAGAACGCGTGTTCAATAATTGCTAAGCCATTTGGTGCCGTTGAACGGACTGGTTCAATTCCCGTTAGTCTCAAGAATTCGTACACACACAATGGGAACAGGTCTGTACCCAATAATAATTATGGTGCCTGCCATGTGGCGGACGTTCAGTATGCCGGGGCCTATACTTTGAAAGGGTCCTTCTCAATTGCCCTGAGCAGGCAAGGAAATAGAACTACTGGTCAAACCAACCAACGACAAATAAAAATAATGAACTGGAATGCTGAGGGTGTCAACAGCAAAATAGATACAGTAAAAAATTGGAGATTGAAAAATCCTATGGGAAGAACAAGCTAGTGTATGCTTTATTCAAGAAACACACCTCAGCATCGGTATAGCCTTTGAAATCAGAGGCTACTGATCAGACGAAAGTGTGAAATTATGACACTTGTTAAAAACAATATACATGCATGTCCGCTGGATGGTCTGACCAATAAGGACTGTACCAGAACAAACCCATTGGAGTGAAAGGCATGGAATATCAATATACATTTAGACCCACGTGAAAGGAATACTAAGCGAGGGGGAACGACAGTCAACCTCAGTTTCCCGGACGATTAATATCCACAAGATATATAATCAGAGTATACACAGGTGGGTCAGCACAGAATGCATGTGTTAATATAGAATATCCACACAATCCTAGAAATACGATCAGAACACCAGCATGGAAATTATGTAATAATTATGATGCAGAAATTCAGACAATTAGAGTAGCAACTGAAAAACTACACCCCAACCCTGGCCCATAGCCCATGGTATTCCTGACAGATGCACGGCCAGTGCTTCAAACTCTACAGTCTGGAAAACTTAACAGAATTACAAAAACTACTTAATGAACTGTGTTACCAGTAATTATGAAATTATTAGAAAGGGTAATTATGCAGTTGATACCTTCTTACTGTGGAATACCAGGAAATGAAAATGCTGACCAAGGAAGGTGCTGACGAAGACCAATCACCAACCATTAGAAAATAAAAACAACAATATGATCAAGTCACTAACACCAACACAAGTTGACTAACACATTATGAATAGATCAGAACAAGTTGTAATTCTTCGCCTCAGAACAGGACACAACCGACTCTGCAGTCACATGTACACAATATTAAAGACTGGCAACACGACCATGTGTACATTTGGACAGGCAGCACATAATGACAAACATATACTTCAAGAGTGTTCTGTGTATTTCAGAGGAAACAACACTAGAATCAAAGCTCTATGGTCAACTTAAAAAAATAGTGAGTTTTATTCAGGAAGCAGAATTACATAGAGGATATGAGTTTCAAATGAATGGAAAAGAAGAACTGAGATATTGTCATTGACGATATCTCTGTTTTCACTGAGATTTTGTCAGTGGTGATAGTTCTACTTTCACTGGGGTGTGGTCAGTGATGATATCCCTGATTTCACTGAGTTGTCAGTGATGATAGAGCTATATCTGGTTCGAGTTACCCATGGACATGACTCATCCCAATTTTTGTCCAATGTCCTTTCAGCTGAATAATGTGCCAGTACGTCACATCATAGTTACCACTAAAGGATTTTGAAAAGCCCCAGTTCCACAGACAAAAACGTCCAGTTCTTCATAGTTTTTTTTTTCTGGGGGTACGATGGTATTAGCCGTAACCCCACTTTTTCTATCCGGAGTTCTTTTTGTTGTTTACTTTGTTATTTTAGTTCTTCGCCAGCATAAAGAAACACTACACGTCCATGGAAGAAAAAAAAATGTGAAAAACGCAACACTTTATATTTGGTCAGTATTTGTTGAGAATTTTAAATGTTCAATCAACATTATTGAGCAATGTTTCGAATTAACAATACCAGGCGTCCAGTTTTATTTTTTATTTCATGCCGAAAACGGATTTGTTGGGCCGGACGGTGCAAAATAACGCAGCCCAGCAGCACAACGTACGTCAAACATCCAGGTGAAAATCACATGAACTCCCGTTTTGATTATCAGAGATCGAAATGAGAAGAAGAATTGGTCATAAAAAATATAAGAAAAGCTCGTCTCCGGTTTAGAAATATCTTATTTTCGTATTTACAAGAACCGGTGAATTTGTGTGGCTGTTTCTACACCCAAATTATTTTATTTAGCTTTACCGAGGTTCCTGTACATTGGACATTTTCATCACAAAAAACAGTGTGTGTATATATTTATATAATGTATATTTCCATATTACATATATTCTTCTACATATCCACATATCAAAGGCATCAATTCTGTCTTCTAATTGTTTGTTTAGAATTAATGAAACATTTACCGGCAAACGTTCTCATTAAGAAATCTGGACAAAAAAGCTTTCCTGATTCTTATAAAATAAAATATTAGTTGCAACGGATCGCCACACGCACCTGCTATGTTGCGCTGCAAATAATTTGATATGTACGCAGTTCACAAATTATGTGTAAAGGAGTAGGTGCGTCTGGAATATGAATATTTCAAAAGTGGGTGCGGTGTTTGATAACGCAGTTGTGTGCAAGTCCTTCTGCACAATCGTCATTATCGCTGATGCCCAAATAGTGTCATTTATCTTGGCTGATGCTATTGATCATTGATTAATTTGCTAATGATGTGTGTCGCCAGCAAATGAACAATACGAGTAAAGTCGAATCAGCCAAGATAAGTGATTCTTTTAGAAAGGCTATTCGTGGAGACAGACGTAGTTTTTTTTGACAGGAAATTTAAAAAAGAATGTTTTATTCGACGAAAAATTACGCTCGTGGAATTCTTCAGGTTACGTTCGTTGATTAGAAGACTTGTGCCTGTAAAAATTTTTTATAATTTCGGGCTCAGTACCACACGCGTGCTTCATGCAGCAGACATAAGAGAGGGAAGTTGTGAATGGGACGTGCTGAGGATGTCATACAAAGCGTGTGCAGATTGCATGATATGTCTACCCACAGATTTCGCAACTTGTTTGAGAGTAGTAATATCACTTTTATTATTTTTATTACTTATTGTTATTATTATTATGGTTGAGTTTTTTGGTCATCGTCGATTACGACGGACGAACATCATCACTCAATAGGGAATGCGGAGAATGGTGTCCCACAGCTTTGGAGAAAGAAGTGAAGGTTTGGTCAGTGAGAATGTCAAAGAGGAGGTGTGATCATATACACTGATGGATCTGTGATTAGACATGTTCACAGTGCTTGGGCCTTCACAGCTCAGTCCGCAGGTAAAACGATCAGGGAGTAGAGTGGGCCTTTGCTGTTACTACGAGTCGCATGACCATGGAGATTATGGCGGTGACCATTGAGTACACAGACGGTAACGCAGATCTGCATATTGAGTGGCTCTATGAGTATGAGTAGGAAGGTACAAGTGGGTCTCGTTCGCGAACAGTGGATTGAGATCTTGAGAAAGGCTAGGCTGAAAGTGGTTACATTTATTTTCGTGCCGGGACATGTGGGTATTCGAGGCAATGAAAGAGCAGATCAAATGGCGTCATGCGTAATTGTTGCAGAGGGCGATGGGGCAATGGATCTAACTGGCGTTTTGAACTTCTTAAGAGATATAGCACGCGAGAGTGAGACTAGCGTGGATGATTCCTTTTCAATGGCCAGGATTAAATATCAGGATTTGAAATGCGGTGTTGCTAGAAGTGAAAATCTTGGAGGGCGCAGAAGAATGATGGTCAACCAGCATAGGACCGGTACTATCAGCAGAAGTGTAATGGTTATACACTCAGGGAGAGATCGGAGCAATTATGGACGTGTTCAGTTTTCAGTGATAATGATCCAACGACTAACTAACTAACTATTTTTACCTAAGTAGGAAGTAGCTTGAACACATCAGCACCACGATATCATCTACGGCCATGTTGTTAAGTACTGATTGTGGCTATGTTGTTTATTGTCACCATCTTGTTTCTCCTAGAAATTTCGATATCAAATCTTTCCCCAGTAAGTGGGACCATGCACTTGGTCACACCAATTGGCTGACCTTTGATTGATTCGTGCTTTGTATTGGCGGGTGGAACAAAGTCAACTCAAAATGAATAATGAAAATAATCGGACCAGCCAAGACGCATGACGTAGATAAGTTTTGTTACTACTGGGTAGTGCATATACTACAGTATGACCTTGACAGGATCACGGAGTCTAGTACATTGATTTTTAACCTTTATTATACACTAAATAATGTTTATATAATCGCTTCAATCAGACACGACAGACTATAGCTAAAACTAGTGGGTAATGATGTGCACACAAGAAAACATACAAATTACAATACACAAATCATATTCAACGTTTCAACCAAAAGGTCATTATCAAGATACACACAAAACATCAAAAGACGACGAATGGAAAAATTATCACAACAAACAAACGTATCAAACGGAAATATGGAAATGAGATGCCGGAAGGTCAATAAGTACATAAAAAATGTAAATATATGTGGAAACGAAATGAATAAAAAGATGAGTAAGGAACAAAAAGAATAAAGACAAAGACCACACCAACCCAGTACTAGACATAAGAGTGGTCGGAATTGAGTCCAAAAGGCTTGAGTGTACCCAATTCACAAATTAGACGATTTTTATAGAGCGTACCTAGATCTATCAGCGGCGGTGCAGGATCTGATGTCGGTGACCTGAATATCAAAAGCACAATGACAGATGACGTTTCGACTATAAAAACTCTCACCAGATCCGACTTTCTTATGGTCCTCTTCGTTTATCCTAATGGACTGTTCCTTTAATCTCATTTATCGCTTTAATCTCTTCCTTCTTCAATCTCCACAACTATGCTTTTCCATGTAATGTATGTTGCCTGTCTTTTGTCCTAATGAAGGCTTGTTAGTAAAACGTCGTCTGTCCCTGGGTCTCATTGCTAGCATGTTTTATTTATAAATATCATTAATGCTTTTACATATTTCCATTCATCTCGTTTTCTGTGCTCTGTTACTCCAGCCCACGTATTTCCAGGATCGCGTTGTTTACCGACACTGACGTTTTATCTCTTGATTATTCTTGATTCAATTTGCGCCCTCATGAATACACAGGTGATGTGGGCGATTTCAATGTTATTATGTTACGCGATATAATATTGCAAGGCTCAAGCTTCCTGAATTCAAATAACGGCAGTAGTCAAAACTAGTCTTCTTCTGACGTCACTATTCTGCTGTTTATGAAAAGAAACAGGGCGTGGTTATGTGGACTCAGTTTAATGTGTGTTTGTGCTGAGTTGCATCAGGTGTGCAATTATGACACACAGAAGTAACTGAAACAGACCGTGGTTCGACTCACAAGTGTGTACATAATCTGTGTCAATGTGTTGTATATGTGATTGATCATGCTTGTGTGTAACTAATATTGTAGGGAACCGAAAGGGGAGAGGAGTATAGTAACAATTCAACCAGCTATGCTTGTCGCAATGAATAACTAAAGAGGTTATGGTGTTAGTCAAAGTATGGTGTTTCTGGTCAAAATTTGCAGTTCATATTGTAAACCACGACGTAACGTATTCTATAAGGACTACATTTTGCTAATCAACAGAAAGACATGGTCATGTAACAAGGTTATTAGATTTTCATGCTGGTTGGGAAATGAAGAATAATTTATATTGCACTATATTCAAAAAAAGATCGTTAGTAATAATCAGGGCCGGCCCTAACAATTGAGGGGCCCAGTGCGAAACGGATTGCGCGGGGCCCAGTCTGGGTAGGGAAGAGGATAATAAAATAAATTCTAATATGAATTTATGGGCCTATGAAGTGCGGGGCCCACTGCGGCCGCATAGGTTGCATTGGCCTAAGACCGGCCCTGGTAATAATAATGATGATGAAATAGTGATGATGGTGTAATAATTAATCTAGCCGTGAGCAGGTAGCTCTTGAAAACCCTCGGCCTTTACGACAATAAGGTTCGTTGTTTCACGACATGCTTGTGTTAGGTGATTTATGTATGCATGTTTGTGTTAGGGGGATTATGAATGCATGTTTGTGTTAGGGAATTTATGAATGCATGTTTGTGATAGGGGATTTATTAATGCGTTTGGTTTCAAAAGGAGGCATTCCAGTGCAGCAGTATCCCCGGGACGTTACATCTTGACAGGATTGTAAAATATGCTTCTGTAAAATTGTCATCGTTCTGATATTTCCTGCCATCTTGGTGTTTGACACAAATAGACGCATGTACAATGTCCGCTAGCTTGCATCTATTCGTCATCCATGGGAATTATTTGAAAGAAGACACAAGAAATTGAGACAAGACATTCGTGGGGAACAACAGGGTATATAACATGGAACGCGATTTTAAGACGCGCACGTGCACGCAAGTTTAAGGTGCACACTCGAGTTTAAAATGCGCATGCGCGCGCGAGTTTAAATGCGCACGCGCTAGCTAGTTTTAGATGCGCACGCGCACACGAGTTTGAGATGCGCACGCGAGATTAAGATGCTTACGCGAGTTTGAGATGCGCACGCAAGTTTTAGATGCGCACGCTCACGCGAGTTTAAGATGCGCTTGCGCACGCGAGTTTTAGATGGGTACGCGCACGCAAATTTTAGATGCGCACGCGCACCCGAGTTCAAGACTCGCACGCGAGTTTAAGATGCGCACGCGAGTTGAAGATGCGCACGCGAGTTGAAGATGCGCACGCCCACGCGTGTTTAAGATGCGCACGCCCACGCGAGTTTAAGATGAGCACTCCCACTTTAATAGTTAAAAACGTAACGAAGTCTTGTTTACTTTATGTACGCAGGACTTTACTGTGGACGGTCTCACTACAGTCTGACTAAACTAGTAGGGAAGGAAAGAAAACCTTATCCCAAAACGTGCTACGATAACTGATGTGTCGTGTCCTGAAAGCGACAGTCATAGCAGCCTTAGTTTAAACTAAGATACAACATAATAAGCACTGATTTCATTATCAAACATCTAACCTTTCAGGGTGGTATTTTTGCAGATATTTTTACCCCATGACTATCCTTTTTCTTATTCTTATTCTTTATTCGTTCTCAAACTCCTGCAGATTAGCAGGATTTAGTCCAAAATGCGTTGTGTCATGGTTTACAGCATTGCTGCGATATATGTGCCTTTCGGCCTCACACATCCGACTTCAGCATGGCTGTGGATCACTGACCCTATATGGGATGGGACAGCCAACTCTATCCCATAACCTCTTTAGTCGACTTTTACGACATGCGTGGAAGGTAAACAGTGTTACTATTCGTTGCTCCCCTTTCGGGCCTCGGCAACACACGGGCGACTATCCTCTTTGATTTTTAAAGAGGATTTAAATTACTTGACGTTATTGCTGTATTAAATATTACTTATGCCATTTTTTAGAGTTCTATTTTATTCTTGATTAGAAACTGGTCTCACAGCACGTGGGGCATTCCAATAAGTGCTCCGCCCTCTGTTCCAGCAGCCATTCGACTCGATGGTGTTTCGAGTCCAATGCTGTCGAAACAGACGTCGACATCAGATCACAACTCTGGCCCTTGCGTAGGGTTTCTTTGTTGTTCAGCCCACCCACGCCGTGCCTGTAACTAGTTCCAGAACAACGTCGGCCTGTCAGAACAATATGGTAACTGTTATCGAAGGTTACGACAACGGGATTGTATAGATGACGTGCCATGAAGCTTCTATAAGAAGACAACCTCAATATAAAGGCATGTCATCTACTAAGGTTTTCTGTTGCATGGTTGGTTTGTCTAGTGAGTCATTGGTAAGACCCACATTTTTTAGGGTATAAGGTTTTACCGGTGGTAACCGTCTCCTCTCCGAGTTTCCTTGTTGAAATTTACATAAATATAATGAAAAGAACAAAAATATGTTACAGTACCGCAGATACGATATTGGTAAAGGGCTGGAGGGGGGGGAGGGGTCATGTGAAAGCTTTTTACTTAGCTCTTGAATGGTCTTTTAAAATTTTATTACTGAGCTGAGTTAGTGACTGAGTAGACGATACTGTCAATGTTCAGCTCTGTGGCAGCTAGGTATACAGCGCCTCTGTAACGACCAAGAAGGTAACGAGTTCAAATACCGAAATATCGCCTCAGGAATGCTAGTGAATGTGTTCAAACCCCCCCCCCCCTCCCGATCTTTTAAAATCTGAACATGACTTTTAGTCCCAGAAGTATAACAAAGATTTCGGTTAAAAACCCCTCCTATAGAGATTTTTTGCAAAAAGGTCTTCAAATTACATGTCAAATAGTGAAAATTTATCCACGAAAATTGACGAATGACCTATTGTTTTTAGGTAAAACTCCCCTCCTTACGGTAATAATCTACAGCCCTGGCCTCCTCTAATTGTACATCCTTCCGGACCGTTCAGAAAATAATAGCACATTTCTGAACATGAATACTTCTGAGAAAATCGCTACAGCCGAAAACTGATGTGTAGAAGGAGACATCCTTTATATGATAATCAATCATTATTTTAGTCGACACTTGATGATGATGATGGCTTACACTTTCATAAACCATATTCTTCTTCTTCTTCTTTCGTTCACTTGAAACATGTCTATATCTGTAATTCTGTCTCCTTAATAAAAACTCACTGTCTTTTGTAGTTCATACAGTGTCCCATAGAGCTTTGATTCCAGTGTTGTTTCCTCTGGCCAATATGTCTGCCTCAGCGTTTCATGCTCAGAACACTCTTGAAGTATATGTTTGGCACTCTGTGCTGCCTGTCCACATATACACATGGCTGTGTTGCCAATCTTGAACTTTGTATACATGTGACTGCGGAGTCGATTGTGTCCTGTTCTGAGACGTAGAATTATAACTTGTTCTGATCTGTTCATAATGTGATAGTCATCTTGTGTTGGTGTTTGTGGCTTTCTTATTGACTTTATCATCTGTTTTTTTATAAACCATATTATAACGAAGCCAGATCGTAGAATATATCAAAGATTACGCAAATGTAAAATTAAGTAAAGAGCTAGAAAAATAGTAACAACCATCTCTAAATCAGTAGATCTCAACCTTTTGTGCCCGTTTCTTCTTTTGGAACACTATTTCTCTTCCTTTTCCGTAGCTCCCTTGGTACTAAAAAAGATCATCGACAATCTTTACAGAACACCAACACTTTCGAATGCTGGCTGATATCTAACTTGTTATTTATCGTTCAAGTAGTTCCCTCCCCCGTGTTTCCCGTGCCCATTTCAAATCTCCGGACAAAAAAGCCCACGTTGAAAACCACTGATCTAAATTATATTACTAAATCACATTTATTACAGGATACGAAATGAATCAAGTTTTATAAGTTTCATGTTTTATATAAACCAATCGCGGCATGAGCTTGTATTCAAGAAGAGAGGGCTGACTAACGTATAGTAGTCACCAAATATTACAATCAAAGCGACAGCCGCACCCTGGCCATTTATGTTTGTATTCACATTTATTATAGTCTGTTAATAAATTCATAATTACACATTCAAGCGAATATTTTTGAAACTGTCTTTTTGATAACAATCATCTGTGGAATTCAACTTTTGATTCAAACCGATGCATGCTTAAACAAAAGTTGTTTTCTAAAAATGTTAGTAGTTTAACAAGTATACCATATACATATGCCTCCCCTCTGCATTGCGTAGAATATAAGATGTTTAGATACTTCTCTATGGTGAGCTAAAGAAGGGTATACGATCTCAAGGTGGCCAAAGGAAGCGCTACAAGGACTCGTTAAAGGACTCACTGAATGCCTTTAAAATAGAACACGATACATGGGAAGAACTTGCACAAAATAGATCTACATGGCGTTCTAAAATTAAAAAAGTGCGCATCATCTTGTGAAAAGAAGAGAAATGCAGCAGCTCAACAGCGGAGAGCAGCTAGAAAGTCACGGATAGACCAAGATCCGTCTACAGTCGTTATTCCATGTCCAAACTGTCCAAGGACATTTACAGCTCAAATAGGGCTCATTAGCAATCTACGAACTCATAATCAAGGACATAACTAAAATTGAATTTTCAAAAGTGGTTATAACAAATGGTCATCATCACGTGTAATGGACGAACAACACACATACGATGTTTTACCGTATTCATTCTAGTGTACCCACAGCTTGGAAAAATAATAAGCTAAAACTGAAAACAAAGATACTGATCTATCAAATATGCGTGCTGAGTACACTATACTACAGATCTGAAACATGGACTACCTACACCAAACATGAGGTGTCTTAAACATCTTTCATCTAAGATGTCTCCGCAAGATCTTAAACATCAAATGGCACGACAAAATCACCAACATGAAAGTGTTGCGTCACACCCAGCTATCATCTGCCATGGAAACACTCAATATAGATTGCGTTGGCTGGGTTACGTCCGCAGATTGTCAAACTGCCGCATTCCAAAACAAGTACTATTCGGGGAACTGGTTGTAGGCCATCGAGCCCACGGTAGACCAATGCTGATGTATAAAGACATCTGCAAATCCTCAATGAAAGGCTTCCATATAGAAAATAAAAACTGGGAAAACACGGCTAAAACCCGGGATGTCTGGATGCAGAACCTGCGTGCGGAAGCAGCATTGTTCAGAAATAATATGTTTAAAGGTATGGAAAAGAAAGAGAAGGACACAAAACAAAAATCTTCCGTTGATGTCATATGATCGCTTGAAAAGTTACATTCCTTGGAAAATATTCAACTGATTGCTTCTTCTTGTTGCTAAATGACCGTCTTCAAGACGTAAAAGGCCATACACCCAAAGCAAATTACTTTCTAAATAATTGTAACACATTTGCATTGGTAACTTTTCATTTATATTGTTTGGGCTTTTCATTTACTGCGACGGAAAGTACATACATGTTGACCAATTGAAGACATAATACAAATTAAGTATGTCACCAATCACTGCGTTTTCCCCTTTCTACAGGCAGGGCTATGTTGTCATGTGATCTATTAAAAACAGGGTTTTTGGTTTGTTTAAAAAAACAAAACTAGGTACCCTCTTTTCTTGTTGTGC
This sequence comes from Meghimatium bilineatum, assembly GCA_034231615.1. NCBI lineage: Eukaryota > Metazoa > Mollusca > Gastropoda > Stylommatophora > Philomycidae > Meghimatium > Meghimatium bilineatum. The sequence continues at coordinate 36,313,006 of CM067300.1, forward strand.
ACGGGACTATAGACTGTGTTTCAGAATTGGAACACAATTTCCAGAATGCAAAAACTTTGTTTTGACGGCCCTACGTCACTCACGTCGACACAGTTATCTATTCATCAGTCACTCCAGCGTGTTGTCAACATGGTGACCAATAAAAATCACTAACATAATCTGTTGGACCAACAGAAGTGATGCAATAAGTACATTGAATTTCATTTGTAATTCTGTTTTTGCACCACAATATATGTGCCTCAACTATAAGTTTGAAATTGTCGTTCAAAGTCGTATTCGACGTGTGGTTATTGTGTGATTGTTTTAGCTTTTTGCAATTTACATTCATACATAATTCAAAATTAGTTTGAAGTGAAAATGTATTACAATGCAGAAAGTTATCGTTTTACTCTACACGAATTTTTGCAAAGAATTTAAGTTTGGTTATTTATATTTGGATATTAATAACCATAAAAAGCGAATTCAATTGCATCTTGGTCTGGATAGATTATCTATTTCGCTTTGGATGAAACAGGATTCAAAAAGCACTAATGTCCAGCAATGAAGAAAGATGAAAGTTGACCACTTTGACATATATTTCTTAAGGCAGGAGTTATTGAAAATGTTTGCTAAAAATGAACTTGCTTCTCTACGAAAATTAGAAGTAAAATTGCAGATAAGTTGCGATATTGAAATATCTAAAAGTTATCTGTGGAAAATTGTAAGAACTGCCGGATTTACTTTCAGAAAAACCTTAAGCGGCAGGAATATTAGGGCCTATTAAAAAAAAGAAAAACCACACTTGGTTGCTGTCCGAACTAAATACCTGAGACAGATCCAGCAGCGGAGAAGCCAAGGCTATGATATTGTATATTTGGACGAATCCTGGATCACCACACAAATACTAAAGAATGGCAATCACTGGACGGTGAACATAAAATAAACATTCTGAACAGCAAAGGTCAATGAATTATATTCACGCAGGCTGCAAGTAGCAACAGCGGCCTAATCCATGAAGCTGGACTTTTTTCCAATATAAATACAGACGGCAGGGACTGTCATACTGAAATAAATTGACATATTTTCAGGCATTGGACGGAGAACAGTCTTCTTTCAATTCTAGAAGGACCATCATGTCTAGTAATGGACAATGCTTCCTATCACAACGCAGTATCACAGGACAGAATACCAAAATGCATCAAATACAAAAGACCAAATTAAGACATGGCTTACTGAGGAAAATGTCCACTTCGACGATACTTTTTTTTGAAGCTCGAATTGTTACAGCTTGTGAAGAAGACAGATAAAACAAAGTTGTATTATATTTATAAAATCATTCAACAATATGACCACCTTTCTCTGCAACTACTGGCATATCATGCTCACCTTAACCCTGTAGAGTTAGTTTGTGATAAGATCTTAAGGCAAGTTGCCGAACAGAATTCAACGTTTAAAATGTGTTATGTTGAAGCTCTGACACTCGAGTACCACTCCAAAATAGACTTTGAGTTTTGGAAAAAATATTTAGACCATGTAATCCAAGAGGAATATGACTACTGGCACCGAGATGGAATACAATTTCTGCAACAATAATCAACCTTTTTGAATAATCAGATTAGGAATTTTAAAGAAATTATTTCGTGGACAGACCACATAATGCCTATATAAATAAGTGTATGCTGAGCACATCATTAGGTACACACACAGTGGCAACAAAATACATCTCATTCAATATGGGATAAAATAATACAGTATTTAAGTGCAGTTAAGAAACCCTGGGGACTAATGGTGACCGAAAGGCAGACTAACTCCTGCATATTGCGGTGACGTTTACAATTGCACATGCGAGTGACAACACATACAATTGACAACATATACAGCAATTTGAGCTATAAAGTATTTTTAGATGATACGCCTTTGTATATTACTTGACAGTAGCATGTTTACTGTAATATCTAAAATTTAACCCCACTTATTTGAAATAGACCAAAATCATTAACGAATTTCGCCGACATGCACAATCCAGTGTAGGTATGGACTAAACGATAAAAGTATTTTTGCGTCGGATAAAATATAATATTACATGCCAAAGATCTCCGCAATAAAACAGTTTCTGAGATATTCGATTGAATGTGTGATTACGAATTTATAAATGGACTTTTTTTTTTTTAAAGCAATGAAAAGACTTGTGTCTTGTGTATTTTTTTTAATGCAGTGGGTGTGACTTAAAAGTTGAAAGTGTAACTAGGATATATTTTCGTTTTATTATTCAAATATATTTCAATTTTACAAATGTGTCATATTACGACTTTCAACAAGTAACAAGTAGGTATAAACGAAAGTCATAAACAGATAATGGTTGTTAACAGCCTCGATGACGATAGCGTCTGAGATTATTAACTAACTATGCCAGGTAGTGGAGTTTTAGAGATAAATCATCAATGTCAGAAAACGTCCAACACGCTGGAAATGCGGAGGCTACAGCAACACACAGGAAATCTGGTATAAACGATTACTTTTTCCGTGCGTTTTCCCCTCCTTACTTAGGCCTACTACTTTCGTCTTCCCCTCACATTTCCCCCTCCTGTCATGCTGCCCTATATTTGCTTCCTCCGTGTGCCTCAATCTAAAAGTTATTGACTGTGGCATTTTGTCTGTCCTGATGAAGGCTGTTAGTCGAAACGTCGCCGGTCACCGTGTCTCAAGGTTATTTCGTTTTATTGACATATATTGGTTAACACTTATACCTATTTCTGTTTATTTTGATGTTAAAATAGTATCAATCATAACCACGACATAATAACAAAACACAATTACACACGTCTTTTGTATTAGAAAGCCTTATTCGGTTGGAAAGGCAGCAGCCAAACAACAAATCTACATAGCAATATATATATATATATATATATATATATATATATATATATATATATATATATATATATATATATATATATATATATATATATATATATATATAGCAAGAATCGGCGGAAAAGAGGAAGAGAGTGATAGGTGTAGTGTAGAGATATGTAGATGTTAGAGCATGAGGGTAATGTGATGGGAATTATATTATGGTACTGTACAAGTAGACGCCACCACATGTTTAATTATTTCCATTGTCTATGTTTGTAAATTTAATGTTCATCATTTAATAAATGAAATATTTTTTTATGGTTAGGGTTAGTTATATACAACACAACTATTGAAACCCTAACTAAACCCTAATATTAATAAATATTTAAATTATTAAATGATAACGTAAAATTTACAGACATAGATAAGGGAAATAATTGGACTATGTGGTTCTGTCTACTTGTACTGTACCTTTATTTTAAATATCAGGAGAAAGAGAGAGAGAGAGAGATAGATAGATAGACAGATAGATAGATAGATAGATAGATAGATAGATAGATAGATAGATAGATAGATAGATAGATAGATAGATAGATAGATAGATAGATAGATAGATAGATAGATAGATAGATAGAGAGAGAGAGAGGGGGGGGGGGGCAAATTGTACGAGGATACCATGACCCATGTCGGTGTTTCTCCTAGCAGTTTGCTTTACTGAATAGACACGTATGCAGCGTCCAAAATGGAAATTATACATATGGGAGCTGAGAAAGATTCAACATTTGCACCCTCTCCATAAACTTAATTCATTTCGGTTATGTCGTCCGAAACCGAGACGATTGTAACGGTTGTCAGTGTCTAGTTTACGCGCGCACGTGTGTGTGTGCGTGAGTGAGTGAGATAATGTTTTTAGTCGCAGATGAGATGTCTGAGAAAAGCCACAGGAGGGTCCAGAAGACACAGAATTAGAAACGATGTCATAAGAGAAAGAGTGGGTGTCATATCAATTCTACAATACATACAAAACCAAAAGGTACAATGGTTTGGTCATCTGGAAAGAATGCCGTGTGATTCATTAGTTTATAAAGCATATACGAAGAGAGGAGAAGCAGAAATAAGAGTCAAGGGTAGACCTTGAGTACGCTGGATCGACAACATCAAAGAGACATTACACGAACACCAAATAACATTATCTGAAGCTGCCAGAAAAGCGAGAACAAAAACATGGTATCTCCTTCGACACCCGTAAAGGGTAAAAGAGGAAGGAAAGAAGAAGAAGTCGCAGATGAATGAGTGCAATTGAATGCATTTCTGCAAACTGAGCCATGACCGTCTCCAATAAAGACCTACCAACATAATTAAATAGGACCATATTCGTTAAATTTTGTTTATTATTGTTGAAGCTCAAGAAAGGTAGGTAAAGACCAAGAGAGAAAATGCTTGACAACCTAACATTGTGGCATCGGAGAACATGGGTAACGGAAATGATTGGAAGTACACGAAATAGAATGTTGTGGAAAGACATGATAACCAACGCCACATTGCCCATAAGAAGACCATGTAAAGGGATGCAATCACTAGTATACTGAAATATGGTTCTTGTATGCAACCCGCGTCCCCCTATGTGATTATTTCCCTAGGCTATGTTTATCAGTTCATGTTTATCATTTATTAATTTAAATATAAATTGATTTGGGTTGAAGTTACTTATGTAAAATATAATTAACCCTAACCCCTAACTCAAACCTTAAAAATGAATATTTAAATTAATTTTTGTTATAATATTTAGATTAATTAATTATAAAATAAGCAGGGAGACACGGGTTCCAAACTAGAACCTGGAATAGTGTAGAAAAGAGGTGGAGTTATCTGTATATAATAGCTGTGTACTCTGTGAGAAAATGGTTAATGTAATTGAAGGGGATCTTTCTGATATAGTGATTAGGCTGTTTTTGCTCAAGTGGTCGCGGGTTCGAATCTCTTTCGCTACGTCTTGCTTTTAAAGCGGATTTCCCCCCCCCCCCCCCCGCAGATCACGGAATTATCGTTTAAAGCTACAGGGTTACATGCTATGAGTGGTACTCTCGGAAGACGGCGTGCCGCTTCGTTTAGGGTGGAGTACTTAGGTGGAAACCCACTATAACATGAGAAACCCACGTACTATCAAATGAATCCTTTTATGCCCTTTGACCCATATTAGTTGAAGTATGATGATTAGCTCCTTACCACGTATTTTAGCCGTATCACGTAGCTTAGCCATATCACGTACTATAGTCACAGCAAGTAGCTTAGCCACAACACGTAAGCTTAGCCATAGCATGTAGCTTAGCCATTTCACGTAGCTTAGCCATAGCACGTAGATTACCCATATGGACTCAGATGTCTAAAGATAATGATGTATCTCGTGTATTTTTCCTCGCCAGAAATACTAAGCCATAGATATATTTTGTGTTCAGAGGCCGGTACTTTTCATCAATGTTCTTTGTGTTCAGAGGCCGGTACTTTTCATCAATGTTCTTTGTGTTCAATGGCCGTTACTTTTCCTCGATGTTCATTTTTCTCAATCTTATTCGTAGTTTTATCAGGATGTAGTCCGGATAATGGAATGTATTGCTCGCCCGTGTGTTGCCGTGGCCCGAAAGGGGAGCAAAGAATAGCAACACTGTTTCCCTTCCACCCATGTCGTAAAAGGCGACGAAGGAGGTTATGGGATGGAGTTGGCTGTCCCATCCCACTTAGGGTCAGTGACCCAAAGCCATGCTGAAGTCGGATGTGTCAGGCCGAAAGGCGCAGATATCGCAACAATGCTGTAAACCATGACACAACGCATTCCGTTCTCCGGACTACATCCTGCTAATCTGCAGGAGTTTGAGAACGAACGCAGAAGAAGAAGAAGAATGTATTGCGTCATCGTTTACAGCTTTGCTGCGATGTCGTATCCTTTCCGTCTGACACATTCGACATCAGCATAGCACCTGGGTCACTTGACCCTTTATGAAAATGGAGCAGCCAACTCCACCTCCAAACCTTCTTAGTTACATCCTTAGACGTGCATGGCAGGTAATAACGTACTTTTTCAAGCATTTCAAACTCGAAATTTATTTTAGTATTGGTATGTGGTCACATTTAAAAGGAAAGGGCCTCTTATGGTTATGTACAGCTAGGAACAGGATAATGAAGTTTTGCGAATTACTCTCTCCCTCCCTCCCTCTCTCTCTCTCTCTCTCTCTATGTGAGATACTCTTTCCAGAACGTTCTCTTTACAATTGATGTCCCGAACTCGACTCTATCATGTGCCAATCGGCCTGCCTCCTCCTATAATAACGTATACAGTCTGATGCCATCTGCCCATCTCCTTCAACGTCTACCTCTTCTTCTACTTCCCGATACTCTGCCCTCTAAGATGTGTCTTTCTATGCCATTCTGTCTTTTTATATGTCCGAAATATTTCACTTTTCTATGTAAAATTGTATTTAGCAGCCATTCTTCTCTATATTCAGCATACTCAAAACCTCACTGTTATTTGCTAATCATTGAAAAGACATCACACATATAAATTTACGTTTCGACCAAAAGGCCTTTATCAAGACTACACAGACAACAGAAACAACGACCAAGAACGACCTAACTTTACCTGTTATATTTCAGTTTTGCCATAGCTTTACTTGTTGGATTTCAGTTTTGCGATTGCTTTACTTGTTGGATTTCAGCTTTACCTGCTGGATTTCAGTTTTGCTTGTTGGATTTCAGTTTTGTCATAACTTTCTTTACCTGCTGGATTTTAGTTTTGTCATAGCTTTACCTGTTGGATGCCAGCTTTGCACAGTGGATACATGTTATGGTGAGGTACACTTTCAACCGCGGACGTTAGCCCACTTTGTTTATACGCAGAAGGGCTTTTTGCCATTAAAAAATAATGGCGGGTGTTATTCGGTGAACCACAACCTCCGAGGTATATAATTTAATAATATTATTTATGTTCACATTACACGTGAACGCAGCTAAATACTTGCGTCTGTTCATTCGCCCCTCCATTTTCTGATCATCATTTGAGCCCCCAACAAATCAAACGTTTTATTCTACGTTTGAAGGGGCTGTGCATGAATTGGTCGACAATTAGGAAGGGGGCTCTTGAAAAACTGACAGCTATAGATAAAAGGGGAGGGGGGGGGGGGGTAGTTGACACAATGACTTTAACCGTGACTCTGGACAATATAAGACCTATTGGGAAATGGGAAATCAACTTTCTAAAACGACTACTTGGCTATGCGTCAACAATACTATTTTTCCCCCCTTTTCTGCACCAATTAAATTGTTTGAATTTGATACATCTTACTAAAAATTAGAAACAAATCGTGTAGTATTTGTTCGTACTTTTTCTGATAAACATTTTTATAGGGAGGTGGAGGGAGGTGTTAAAATGTAGGTGACATATTAAGCAAAAGATGGGGTTACCGAATTCTTTACAGTTATTGAAAAAAGGATGATGGTTAGACTGGTTATTGTAATTTAAAAAAAAAATTACATTTGGTGAGGTATGCTTCTTTCAACCCCGAACGTTAATCCAACCAATCTGGATATATTAGACATCCGTGTGTTGGCGGGGTCGAAGGGGAAGCACACAATAGCGACATTAAGTGCTTTGCATGTCGTAAGAGGCGACTAAGGAGGTTTCTGGGGATGGAGTTAACTGTCCCATCCCTTTTAGAAGGTCAAATTTACTTAGAATTTGCACACGCGGGAATTTATAAACATACGCCCGCTTGTGTGTTGCCGGGGCCCAAAAGGGGAGCAAAGAATAGCAACACTTTACCTTCCACGCATGTCGTAAAAGGCGACTAAGGAGGTCATGGGACGGAGTTGGCTGTCCCATCCCATATAGGGTCAGTGACACAAAGCCATGCTTAAGTCGGATGTGTCAGGCCGAAAGGCGCAGATATCGCAGCAATGCTGTAAACCATAACACAACGCATTCCGTTCTCCGGACTACATCCTGCTAATCTGCAGGGGTCTGAGAACTAACGCAGAAGAAGAAGATAAACATACGCCAATAACCAACTAGTTTTATAGCTGACACCATGTAAAGCCGGAAATTAATGTGTCTGTATAGGGGTATCTGAATGTGTGCCATCTTATCGTCCACAGGCATCATCAAGTTCAATCACCAACACTAATAGCTGTAGGCAGTGGTTGAGAATCGTGTTCTTTATCGACCTGGAGGTCGTCATCTCACATCTCATCATAGACATCTTAAAACCATCCTGATCTTTCTATGTTATGATCAGACTCGAGAATGTATTGACTGGTACAGGTTAAGCAAGTGTGGCCTTGTTTATAACGAAACAAATACGTACATTATTTAACGAAACGAAATATCGATAAAGAAACATTTCACAGAAGCTAAGTCTACTTGCGGATCCATTGACACACCTGTTACACACCGAGAGCTCCCCCTCCACCAGCCTTTCCATGACCCTAGGAGTATCAAGCGTGTAAAGCGCATTCTAAGCATACTTAGCGACTTTTTAATCCGAGGTCAGCTAGGTCACGAAATTTCTCTTGACATTTTCTCTAATATTTCATCTGTCATCCATGTTTGTTTGTTCTTGGCTTTTCTTATTGATAAATTTTCATTTGATGTTTAAATACTTTTCCTTAGGCTGTTCCATTTATTGTCTATTTTCTCTTCTGGATTTTCCCTTCTGTATTGTTCCATGCATTCTATCATTAGATGTTCATATATATTCCTTACATCTACCTACAAGATCTTTATGTTGTATGTCTGGTTGTTTTAGTGCTGATGCGTCTATCTGTGGATCTTGAACTCTAAGATAGATTACAGAAATCAAAGAAGCCACAAGAACAAGCTTACAAACAGCACACAGGAAGACCATCTCCACATAACTCTTCTACCCCTGACGCCGCAAGGCAAACACGTGATACGGCGTATAGATAGATAGATAGATAGACCAATTATTGAAAATCCAGAAGGGTCGACGAAGTAAATTTAAAATAAGCGAAGGAAAGTAACTCAAAACTAACACGCAACAAACAAATACAGTCAACATGACTTATTGCGGAACAAATAGCGACAATTTAATAAAGATTTTTCTTTTTCAGAAATTGGCAAAAAAAAAACAAAAAAAAAACAAACAAACAAACAACCTACTCAGGTTACTTTTAGAAAATAACCCAAGGTGACAAGTTCAGACCGAAAAGTCCAGAACTTTGTCAAAAAAAGCAATGGAGTGGTAACGCTGGTCGTGAACAGGGGAAGCCACTCTTTATAATATGTGTCTGGAGTCTGTTGACTGTTCCGAAAACACGGACCGCGGTCACCGGTGGAAATTCTGTTGTACTGTTACATGTGAGTGGAAAATTCTCAGTCGAAATATCTTGACATGTTCAATTCAAATTGTTGACGTTGTTTTGCTCAGGACTGTACTTTGCATTTAATTCTCTCCACTGAAGCCACATATTGTTTTAGTTTTAACTTTAAGCATTGAGTGTTTGCCGACGTTGCTTATTTTTCTGAAATATTGATTCAAGACTCAGTCAAAGGTTTGTAGCTTGTTGAGTTTGAGGTTTGGTTCACCCCCCCCCCCCCCCCCCGATTTTGCCAATTCACACTGCTTTTTTTGGTCAGATACCACAGTTGGCTGCCAGTTTCACGGTTTTCCCGCCTAATTGGGCTACTTTTAGACCAGCGTTACCACTGCTTGGCTTCCCCCCCCAAGTTCTTGGCTTTTTTCCCCAAGTTCTTGGCTTTTTCCCCCAAGTTCTTGGCTTTTTCGATCAAACCTAGGGTTATTTTCTTAAAAACCAGGTTTTTATTTTTTACCAATTTCTTAAAGAAAAATCTTTATTAAATTATCTCTAATTGTTCAGCAATAAGTTCTGTTGACTGTTTTTGTGCGTTTTAGTTTTGAGTTACTTTCCCATGTTTATTTTCAATTTACTTTGTCAACCCTTCTAGATTTAAATAATTGGTGTCGTTCTGAAATCTATATGTAAAATAATAGCTATTCTCATTCATCATTTTTTTAATGATTGTGTTGTTTATTTACTGAATGTATAGCCTACATCTAGTAAAATTATTAAGGATATAATCTATGGAAGGGAATAAAGAATGTGATGGTTAAAGTATTGCGTCATCAATATCATTATGCCCGTGTAAGAGAACAAAGACATGGTATAAGCAACCATTCTGTAGTGAATGGCTCGAAGACGAAGAGCTAAACGAATGGATACAATCTGATCCTTTCAAACTTTATGTGTGAGTTAATGACACTTTCACATTCATCAGCATGAGTGGAAAGAATAATTTCACTAGTAAATATGATGAAACAACTCTAATAGATTGCATGCTGTTACAGTAACAAACCGACTATTGGCTAAGCAAGCCATTGCAAGAAATTATGAGTGTCACTCGTGGACACCACCAAAAACTCTGCTGACGTTTCTTGTCAAACTTTAATCTCAGGTACATCAGGGTGTTTTCTTGTGGGAGTGAGGTATTGTCCAGTGTTCAAGTATAATTTTCAGGTTCTGTGAAGAGGATGAAGAGTGTGATGACAGTTTTGCTTTTATTTATTTGAACAACTCAGTGTTTGACTCACTCTTTGACTTTATTTAACACCTCCTGCATTCTCACCTTTGCAACTCCTATGTAATCTGATTAGGTCCATATGTATTTATTGTGCTTTGGCAGGTCATCTATAAAAATGATGAATAGTGTGGTGGATAGAACTCTTCTTTGTAAGATATCCTCTGTTATGCTAACCATTTTGCTTTTCTTTCCCTGGAATTTGACTCCTAAATGTCGTTCACTTAGGAAATTTTTGATCCACTGTAGCATTTTGCTTCTAATTCTGGGTGAGTTTTGACAGTAGATCCTCTGTCCAGGCTTTATCAAAGTTCTATGTAAGATCAAAGTCGGTAGCTAGGACTTTATATTTTTTCTGGAAATCATCTTCTATTTCCGTGAATCTTAGTAGTGTTATGTTACTTCAATTACCGATCGGTAGATCCAGGTTTCTTCTTTAGCGTTCATTCTCCAACTCCCACTGGATCTCTCTTGTAACAGGACAGTGGTCCTAGATTTAGGTCTATAGCAGGATGTAGTCCATAAAATTGCACTGTGTTGCTATTTATTTGCACCAATGGCCTGACATGCCTATCTTCGGTGATGATCTAGGTTTCAAGTCCTGTAGTTATTCATGGTTTGAAATAAAAGTTTTTCCCATGGTTCATCCAGCTACCAGTAGGGTATCATGGCTCATGTTCTGGTTTTGTAGTCAAGCTTTTACCCATGACACAGTTCATTCCATTCTCTGGACTAAATCATGTTAATCAGCAGAAGTTTAAAGCATAAATTAAGTAGATGGTAGTTAGGGCAAGTGAATATTGTATTTCTCATGGTTACAATGACTATCTATTTCGTTTCACGTGGAACATAGGAATGTAACTGTTTATCTCCCAATTTTTTCTGTGAGGTCCCAATTGATTTGGGCTCTCATTCAGTCCACTGTTCTTCTTCATGTGTACCTCAGTTTTCCAACTCTTCTCTTTCCGTGTGAGTTCCAGTCCAGAGCCTGTCTGGTTATGTTGTTTGATTTCTTCCTGAGAGCGTGTCCTATCTATCTCCACTTTCTACTTTTTATCTTTACCTACACTGCTCACATCATGTGTTAACATGTCTATCCAGTATTTAAATAGTTTATTTCCTACATATTTGCAGAAAAAATGGACACTATGTCAACAGAAACATCAGATGATTTTCTCACCTACTTGCAGCAGCTTGAGTTTTGTGCTGATGATAAAAATTGTGATCCATCCAAGCAGGCAGATACTTACAGAAACCTATATTTACATCTTGTTAGGTCTTCACAACTGACTGTTAGTAGTGGCACCAGCAGGTTTGTAAATCAACTATACACACATTCAAACTGTTTTTATGTGTTGCTACTGAGAGTGAACCGTCGTAGTTAAGTTGTCAGTAAACTGGCTTCCTGTTCGGGTAATCCAAGGTTCAATTTCCAGTTTAACTGGAAATATTTTTAAAATCACCAATGATTCCTAGGTCGACCCAGTCTAAAGAAATGGGTACCATCTTATGGAAAAAGGAAGTTTGTAGGATTGATGCTGACCACTTCATCCCCAGGTATGCAGTTGGTCTATAAAAAAATAGAACTAACACTGTATTCCCCAATACACCTCAATGACATGGAAAAGGAAAATTTTGCTGTACTTTATTGAGAGATCATTTAAAGCTCTTTAAGTTTGTTATTAAAAATGGGAAGGGGGGGGGAAGTGAAAGTCACTTCAAATAAATGATGCATATCATCAGCTCTTCAGTGAACCTGGTAAAAATTTTCTGGCCACACATTGGAGATATCAGACTGTGTCATCACCTATAAAACAAATGCAAGATTGGTACAACAGATTTATTTATACACCTTTTTTTTACCAGTCCTATGATAGCTTAATACATGTTGCAGACCTGCGGAATCTCTTTTTCTGAAAATCTGTGTGAGACTGCTGGGAGTTTGATGTTGACCTCTACCTTTGTCAGAATCATCAATGTGGAAGTCTGAAAACGAACAAAGAAAATATTTTCTGATATTTGGAGTTACAGAGGACCTGTCTATTGGCAAGAAAATAATAGGACAGTGGACATTGTCATTAAGTTGATAGTAACTCAAGTGTTGGCAGAAAGGTCAAGCAATGATGACTGTTCACAGAAATGTCATGATTTTCTGGATCATCATTCAGGCTGAAATTTGACATAAAAATATATTAGCCTGCAGTTTAAAAAACTCAGGTAAACTGGGGTTTACTGTGCATAGGATAGCGGTATGACTTTGAATATTTACTGTTCTGTGGAATTGTTTAAACACTTCATGATGCGTATACATAACACTGTCAAAGGTGGATGTGTTGGATCATTGGTGCAAATAAAACTGCGGCACAACACATTTCCATTATCTGGACTACATCATGTTGGAAAACTAGTAGGACAATTGTCCTGCTACAAGAGAGATTTAGCAGCAGTTTGAGAGTGAACGATAAAGAAGAAGAAACTGAGTTTGCAACACTAGCCTATAGCACTAATTTTGTAATAATATTTATAATTATTGAACTTCAGGTTTACAAATGTGCAGTCAGAATGGATGGCAGAAGCTGACAGGTACATGAACAAATATGTGAACATTGTGGACAAAATGGACAGCTCAGGTAATGAAATATGTTTGAGATTATATTAAATAATTGTTAGTGCTGTCAATGTTTGGATCTGTTGATGCTATTTATACAAAAGTATCTCAAGTGCTTTGATTGTTTTTGCTTCTTTATGTTTATACTAGGAAGTTTATAATATAGTTTATTTGTTTCAAGAATTATGAGCAATGAAGTTTATATGAAGCTTCTTTCTTACCCAGAAGATGTCAACTCTCAGTGGTATGAGATGCCTTTTAGAATAAGCCTTCATTTATAATAATAGAGTATACGTACAATGTAATTGATGTAAAAGTAGGCTACCTTTAGACACCTCCAAATGGTTGCAGGCATTCATGTGATTGGATGTTTACATATGAAATGGTGAAACATGTTTTTTTACATACACAAATAGGCATCTTGTCTTCATTCATTCATTGGTACCATGCTTTCCTGCGTAGGTGATCATGTCTCTTCACAGTCCTCTGTTTGTTATACATTTAAATATAGTTTCTGATGATTCTGCATCATACCAGGTTTTCAAGCCGTCCAACATTTTCTCACATTTTCTTCCTCTGTCTCTCTTACCATCGATCTTTCCAGTTGTCATGATGTTCTCCAGCCCACATCTTCTAATGACATGACCCAGATACTGTGATTGTTGTCTTCTAATACAATTAATAAGTTCTCTATTTGAGTTGACCAGTTGTAGAATTATATCATTACTCTTTTTAGCTGTCCATGATATTTTCAACATTCTTCTACAAAACCACATCTCTGTGGCCTCCAGATGTTTTCTTACAATATTGTCAATTGTTCATGCTTCACTACTATATAACAGTATGGGCTCTATGTAACATTTTAGTATGTTTTTTCTTATTTATATTGGTAATGAATTATTACACAAGATGTTCTTCATCTTTTGAAATGCTGCTTTTGTCTGTGCTGTTCAACTTTTTATCTCACTGATGCATCTACCATTTCAAGTAATAATTGTGCCCAAATATTTAAATTTATCTACTTGGTTAAGAACTGTCCCATTGACCTTGATGTTAGATTTAGAAGGGTTAGATGTTTTAGATGTAACAATTACCTCTGTTTTCTTGGTGTTCAAGCTGAGACCTTTGGGCTTTCTTCTACTATAGTTGTAATCAATTGTTGTAGTTCTTTTTCACTCTTTGCTACCAGAACCGTGTCATCAGCTTATCTCAGGTTATTCACATTATATCCACCAACAGCTATTCCTGGCATATTTTCTATAGATTTAAAAATCATTTCACTATAAACAGATCAGGTGATAGCACACAACCTTTCTGACTCCTTGTTTTCACCCTTTCTGACTCCTTGTTTTATTGAATTAAATTTCCCCATTTGGTTGTTGATTTTGATTGCTGCTGTTTGTTGCCAATATATGTTTTCTATTATTCTAAGGTCTTTACTATCAATGTTGATATCCTTTAACATACTGATGATTTCCTTATGTTTCACTTTGTCAAATGCTTTCGTATAGTCTATGAAGCACAAAAATAGATCTGTCTTTCACTTCATTTGATCTTTCTATCAACATTCTAATGATATAGATGGCATTGTCTCTTTTCCAGTTACAAAACCATTTTGTTCTACGCTGATTTCTGGCCTTAGTTTCCTTCTTACTCTCATCATGATGATTCTAAGTAAAATTGTAGTCATAATACACATTCAACTTATGGTGTGATGGTCATCACATTCAATAGCTCCCCGTTTTTTAGGTAATGTTATGAATATGGATTTTAATAAATCATCTGGTAAATAACCAGTGTTGTAAATATCGTTCAATAGCTTTGTTATTATTTCTGTGCCAATCACCTCTTGCATTAATCTCTTCTATTGTTATATTATCTTGTCCAGGTGACATTCCCTTTTTCATTTGTTGAATTGTTAGTTCTACCTCCGATTTTAGTATAGGTGGATCTTCATATGTATTGTAACTTGTTGGGTTAGGTCCATTGTCATTGTATAATTCTTTAATATCTCCCTGACGTAGTGGTTAAGTTGTTCGCCTTGTGTTCAAGAGGTCACAGGTTTGAATCCGGCTCGTGTCGTCTTGTTTATAAGGTGGATTTTTTTCGGAAATCCCTGTGGATTATCACTTGAAGCTACAGAGTTACGTGCTATGAGTGGTACTCTCGACAGGTGGCTTGCCGCTTCGTTGAGAGGGACGGAGTACATGTGGGAAACCGAGTACAGTGAAGCCAATCTTCTACAGCTTTTAAACCCTTTTTTTTTAATTCTTCAATATATTATATCATCTTTGCATTATAGGTTCTTGTCCCATTAAAACTGATCCGTCCTTAGATTTCAGACAACTGATGGATGCTGTTGATCTTCACAAACACAAAAATTACTAAATAAATAAAAATAACTAAATTCAGAAATTATCAGCTCGTGGTCACAAGTTTATTTTCCTATATGTTTTACCTGTACTTGTGCCTCATAGATTATAGTAAAGCATTTGACAAGGTAAAGCATATAGAAATGATAAAATGTTAGAAAAACTCAATATTGATGGGAAAGATCTAAAGATAGTAAGAAATATGTATTGGAAACAAACAGTTGCGATGATGGTTGACAGTAATGTAGGAAAATTCCAAAAGATAGAGATGGGTGTCATACAAGGATGTGTAATGTCACCAGATCTTTTCTCACTGTATACAAAGGATATTATGCGAAATATAGAAAGCATGCCAGGAATAGCAGTTGGAGGTTACAATCTGAATTATCTAAGATATGCTGACAATACAGTTTTGATTTCAGGGAGCGAATAAGAACTTCAATCCCTGTTAGAATCAGTAGTACAAGAAAGTGAATACAAATGTCTCATTCTAAACAAGAAGAAAACAGAAGTAATTGTTGTTTAAAAGAAATACACACCGCCAAATTGCAGTATTACTATCAATGATGCAAAATTAAATCAGGCAGATAAAGTCAAGTATCTTGGCACCATTTTAACATCAGATGGCAGATGAGATCAAGAACAGGATAGCACAGGCCAAATCAACATGGTACCTGCCATGCATGTCGCAGGAGATGAATAATTGTGGTTGGTCATAGGTATGCTGCATAACCCTACAAAAGGTTACAATTATTTAAAAATGCTTTGTTGAAATAGAATGTACTGGGTCAAAAAGATATAGGATACAGTACAAGAAGACGGTTGCTTTCAATAAACTACATAACTTCTGGACGTAAAACACACTAAGAAACACTACAAAACTCAGGTTGTTTAACTCCAACATTATCCCTATTCTATCATATATATATGCGAAAGTTGAAAAGCCACAGATAAGAGACTAGACACCTTTGAAAACAAATGCCTACGTACCATTCTGAACGCTAAGTGGAGGGACATTAAATCTAACACTACTATAAGAGAGGAAAGCAAACAAACCTATATATCTTCCTTCATTAGACAAAGGCGTTGGACTTACATCGGCCATGTTCTCAGAATCAACAGCCTAAGAATTCCCCATCAGTCACTATATTGGATGCCACCCAAAGTAAGAAGAAGAAGGAGACCTAGAGAAACTCTATGAAGAACCATTAATAAAGAAGGCATGTCAATGAATCTAAACAACATGCAAGAATTGAAAGACCTGGCAACACAAAGACAGAAATTGAAAGCTATGGTTTCTGCCCTATGCACCACCTATGGCCCTGGAGGAACATAACATAACAAGTAGATGACACCATATTTTAACGTAAAGAAGCTTTTCCATAACTAGGGTACAAAGGGACATAAAACAAAATAATACAAGGGAAACAATCAGAAATAATGGAACACTATTTATTGGGACAAGTAATCTCTCATAATAATGAGAATAATGTCAAACACGATGTCTGTTCCTGTTAGCCTTGATGTGCACATACATTCTGCATGATAGCTTTCAAGATGGTGTAGGAATGTGCCATGGTGTTTCTTATTTCTCCATTTCACGCTACCTCAAAGTCATTCTTCTTCTTCTTCTGCGTTCGTTCTCAAACTCCTGCAGATTAGCAGGATGTAGTCAGGAGAACGGAATGCGTTGTGTCATGGTTTACAGCATTGCTGTGATATCTGCGCCTTTCGGCCTGACACATCTGACTTAGGATGGCTTTGGGTCACTGACCCTATATGGGATGAGACAGCCAACTCCATCCCATAACCTCCTTAGTCGCCTTTCACGACATGCGTGGAAGGTAAACAGTGTTGCTATTCTTTGCTCCTCTTTCGGGCCCCGGCAACACACGGGCGACTTCAAAGTCATTCAATGTTAAGAGCACCATTTATTTCATTGTGCTTCCATAACAAACGGTATGGAATAACGTAGATAAACAAATGCTAATCAATACTTCTGCACACTATGCACTGAGAGCCCCCCCCCCCCCCCCCCCCCCGCCTCAATGCGTAGTGCGCAGAAGAAATGTAGTAGATTACAGAATTTCTCAACTGGTAGTATATTGTATTGCTTTGTAGAAACGCAACTGATTTCCGCATGTGTTGTGGGAGACTCATAGTGTCAACCGTCATGTTTGTGTTAGCAGCAGCCATGTTTGATATTGTAGCAATGAATATCAGTGAATTGTCATCCGCAGTGACTATCTAAAAATTAGGATAAAAAAAACTGAACGATGTAGTGGCTTCTGCTTGTACCATACCAGATATAGATATTGCAATCATGCTGTAAACCAGGGTCTTCAAAACTTTTCCAGCTGACCCCCACTTCCCAACATTTTTCAAACGCTCTACACTCCCCCAACCCTCACTTTTAGACCCCCAAGTTAACTCAATCCCCACTTTTTCAACCATGTCGAAGGAAATAAATCCATAAACAGCTATTAAACAGTTGACAGCATTGCTTGTCTTGATATGTTTATACTCTTCTTATTCTTCTACGTTCGTTCTCAAACTCCTGCAGATTAGCAGGATGTAGTCTGGAGAATGGAATGCGTTGTGTCATGGTTTACAGCATTGCTGCTATATCTGCTCCTTTCGGCCTGACACATCTGACTTAGGATGGCTTTGGGTCACTGACCCTATATGGGATGGGACAGCCAACTCCATCCCATAACCTCCTTAGTTGCCTTTTACGACATGCGTGGAAGGTAAACAGTGTTGCTGTTCTTTGCTCCCCTTTTGGACCCCAGCAACACATGGGCTCTTTAATGCACTAAATTCCTAAATCATTCTGCACCCCTCTTGATATCACCTTACGTTCTCCCCCTCCCTCTAGAGGGAGGGGCACGCCTTCCAGCTTGGGAACCACCGCTGTAAAACATGATTTAATCCATTCTATACTCCAGACTATGTCATGCTAACCAGCTGGAGTTGAAAATTAACATAGACAAAGAATCTAAAAAAAGTCAAATATGAAATACAAGGAAGATTACAGTAACACTGTACCATATGGCAAATAAAAAAATGGTAAAATAATTAATTAAATTACAGTTTTAAAAATAAAACAAATACACCAAAAAATGTAGTTTTGTTAAATTATTTTTTGAACATTTGTTTTCACCATGAAATGTCAATTCTGTGTATTTAGTTTATTCATAAAACTGCACTTATTAAAATATTGTTCATAACGGACAGAAATATCAATGACATGGAGATCATTGTCTTGAGCGATTTGCACGTTGCCTATGTTAAAGGACAGAAGTCGTTATTTATGGGTTTTGTAACAGAATATACTAGCTAAATACTGCAAGAACCATCGACGGTGGAAGCAGAGGAGGACAAATAAAAACACAAACAGACATCAAGGAATGGACAGGACAAGATTTGTCATCGCTCATATGCATCGTTGAAGATAGAAATCGCTGGAGGACTCTGCTGAAGTATCCAATGTGGTACTCCTACAATCCTGATGGGTTATAGGTTTATAGATAGATACTAGATATAAATTCTTAAGACACTGTAACGCGCAAGAGGAGACCGTCGAACACCTACTACTGCAGTGCCCAAAACTAACAGAGATCCCACAAGAACTATTACCAGCTATACAAAACACACTCTACACAACTGCACCACAGCTGAGGAAATCCTGTGCATTTGCCAGAAGGGCTATGGGCTGTCAAGAGCTTCCTGCTCACAGCAAAAGGGATTGAATTGTCATAATCAATTCTGAACTAATATACTAGCTATCAATTCTGCTTAGTTGGATGTCTTGGGCCATTGATGAAAATAAAATCAAGATACTATCTGTTCTCTTGACTACATCCGGCTGGGAATATGGTAGAGGCATTGTCCTGCTACCAAAGAGATCCAGTGAGAATTTGAGAACAATCATTGAAACTAAATAAACAATTAGAAGACAAAACTGATGCCTTTGAGATGTGGGTGTATAGAAGAATAGGGAGAACATCATGGAAAGAGAAGAAAACAAATAAAGAGGTGCTAAAACACTTAATATGAAGAAGGAACTACTAAGAGAAATAAAGATCAGACAAATAAAATACTTTGGACACATTAAAAGACATGACACCTTATTGAAGACCATACTTGAAGGTAAAGTCAAAGGGAAACAAGCAAGAGGTTAGGCAGAGATACAAGTGGGAGAGTAACATCACACGATGGACAGGTTACAGTCTAGCAGAGTGCACCACCAAGACAAGAGACAGGAGATGTTGGAGATACGTTGCAGCCAATCTTCGTTGAGGAGATGGCACTTAATGATGATGATTGGAGAAAAAAACCACTATCAAGTTCTGTAAGTTTAAGAAGCTAAACAAAATTAACAGAATGTAATTTTATGCTAAACATTTATTGTAGGTTTGAATAACTTTGCTGAAGGAGCTATGGCACTCTGCAGCTACCACAAAAATGGTAAGATATTAGGAAGGAAACAAAACACATCAGTCAGAATTTCTTTATTTATACTACTGCTACTGATGATGCCACTACCACTACTACTACTACTACTACTACTACTATTACTACTACTATTACTACTACTACTACTACAGCTACTTCTACTACTACTACTACTACTACTACTACTACTACTACTACTACTACTACTACTACTACAGTTACTACTACTACAGCTACTTCTTCTACTACTACTACTACTTCTATTACTACTACTACTACTACTACTACTACTACTACTACTACTACTACTACTACTACAGCTACTTCTATTACTACTACTACTACTACTACTTCTATTACTACTACTACTACTACTACAGCTACTACTACAGCTACTTCTATTACTACTACTACTACTACTACTACTACTACTACTACTACTACTACTACAGCTACTTCTATTACTACTACTACTACTACTACTACTACTACTACAACTACTACTACTATAACTGCTACTATTTCTGCTGCTTTGCTACTAGTCCTGTTGCTACTAGTCCTGCTGCTGCTGTTGTGGCTGCTTCATCCACTACTGTTACTAAAATTAATACTAAAACTACTACTACTACTACTACTACTAGGCTGCTTTTGCTGCTGTTACTAATATTAATACTAAAACTATTACTACTGCTGTTGCTGCTGCCACCATCATTTTCTACATCATCATCATCATCACCATCATTATCATCACCATCATCATCATCACCATCATTATCATCACCATCATCATCATCACCATCATCACCATCATTATCATCACCATCATTATTATCATCATCATCATCATCAAACATTCATTATCAAACATTCATCATCCTCATTTTCATAATCATCTTCATCATCATTATCATGACCATATGTCACATCATTATAAATTTAATATTTAGATAAACATATATTTATTTCTCTAATAGAAAGCACACAATGGAAGACTTCTCTATCTGTGGACAAAATTTTACAGATGGCATGTCCAAAAAATTCTGATGTGAAGATTGGTGACTTACAACACAAAAAGGTGGGAGCAATTTTCCATTGTTTTAATAAAACAGGTCATCCGCATTCAAGATTCTCTTGATTTTTCTAGAACTTAAGGCCGGTCATCAGGACAAAGTTCCTAGTTTTCTTTAGGTGAAAGAAGTTGCCTCAAAGATTTTGCTTCAGCTCAGTCAAATGTAGCCATGTGATGCCTTGCAGTTCATTGAAGTCTAGGCAGTCAGGAAATATGTGTTCAGAAGTCTGTATTTCTATTCCACTAGGACATTAATTATTTGTGTGGTTCACTCTGCTTTGGTATGGGTGGCCGCATAGTAAGTAAAAGCGCTGGTATTCTATCAAACACACATTAAGATGATCAGGTAATAGTATAGCAAGGTGGATCTTGTTTTGAATTCTGCAGGTAAAGAAAACATAGAGGACGACTTAAATCACTCAGCAGAAGAAAGAATAAGACATAAGAGGATCATGCAAAACAGAAAGTAATTCTCTGTGTTTGTTGTAGATCTGTGTATATGGCAAATACCTGTAGCTAGAAACTGTAAACCTAACAGAATCTGTGTAAACGAACTTGACAGATGACTGGTATTTGCTTAATCAGTTTGTGTCACTGAAAATAATCCAGGCAGAAAAGAACAAGAGCATGCCAAGACACTCAATGAAGACTAGATTTAGAAATTTAACCAGTGGAAGGATGAAGAAAAACAGTTTTATTCATTGACAAAAAAAAACTGATCAGAAAATTAGATTTAACTACCAGACACAATAAAAAAAATAACATCAACACTTCTCCCAGTTCTTTTGGAACAATATGAAAATCTCACTATCAGAACTACCATAAATAACACTTAAATAATTAAAGAGCTTAATACTTTCCAAAATAAAACAATAGTATGATCAAAGATATGTACCCCAGAGCACTATTACAATTACAATTATTATTATTACTATTACAGCGTGAATACAAATATATACCGGATCAGCTACAAAATAAATGAAGAATGGAGCTACAGGAGTGTATATAAAATATAAAGAAAAAAAGAAAATGAATCTGAAAATTACTCTGTGGAAATACGTCCTAAGTATTGCTGCAGAAATAATAATAAAAACACAAGCCAATGTCAACAGGTGGTGTTTCTTACTGATGCAATATCTGTCCTACAATCCCTTGACAGCGATAAACTGCCAGACCTGAAGGAAGCCATATGAGAAGTAGCATCCAACCATGGTTAGTGCTATAACTATAGTGAATACCATCCCACTATAACTATAGTGAATACCATCCCACTGTAACTATAGTGAATACCATCCCACTGTGACATACCAGGAAATGAAAAAAAATGCAGATATGCCCGCAAAAGATAAAGCAACACAGGAACTTCTTCTTCAGCATTCATTCTTAAACTTCCGCTGGATTTCTTTTATAGCAGGACAATGGTCCTACATTTCCAGCAGCAAGTAGTCCAGAGAATGGAAATTCATTGTGTCACCGTTTTATTTGCACCAATGACCTGACACATCTATCTTCAGTGGACAACATAGGAACAAATGACCAAGTTATCACTTACCAGGAAAAGAGGACCATCATCAAAGTTAGAAAAGCTGACCACCCAAAAAACAACTGCTATCATTTTCTCAAAATATCCGAACATGTTATCATCTTCCACACCAGGACAGGACACAACAGATTAAATAGCCACATAAATAGATTAACTTATTTCATCATATCTGTGCTCATGTGGACTGCAAAACATATTCTGCAAGACTCCAGTACACTAAACCAGTTGAGATTAGAGTACTGCCACATGAACATCTTCAGAAAGCTATATGGGAGACTTGAGGCTTTTTTTTTCTTTTATTAAATAAAATCTGTAAAAAAAAATATTAAAAAAAATATTAAAAAAAACAAAAAACTGTCAATACTGCATTTTACCAGTTCAGGCGTTGCAGGGAGGGGATTGAATAGCTGTGTGATAAAGGCTGCATGCTCTTGCTGTCGCCACGTCATGTACAGGGTGAGTTTTTTAATTTACCCTCCGACAGAAAAAAACCCAGTCCTTACCGGGGATCGAACTCTAGACCTCACTAGTGTGAGACTAGCATTCTAACCTCTCAGCCATGCGCCACACTATGCTTATCTGTGTTATATCAATTTGGTTATCTCAGAGCTTTTAACCACATAAAAATAGTAGAGAATGCGGTTCTGGTTATTCAGTCATCATTACCCCCAGAAACATGTTCCATTTGGTTTGTTTAATTAACATATACATATGATTGTCTTTTTCTAGAGAAAAAGACAATCTTCTTTTTTTGGCCACTTCATGAGACATGCAGGTTTGGAGAACATAGTCAGAACAGGCAAAATTGAAGGCAACAGTTACAGAGAGCGACAACGTGAGAAAATATTAGACAGTTTGACAACCTGGCACGACAAGGAAACAACAACAATCTTGATACATAATACTGTGGACAGAGAGCTGTGGAGAGCCATGACCGGCTACACCAGCCGGCATGGGACCTGATGATGATGATACATATGAACATCACTGTGTATAGTATTTGCATTATTCCTATTTTCTCCATCTCTATTGTGGGTTTTACACTTTATCTGTAATGTGGTGTTTGATGCAGGACTCCACACATTTGACACATATTCCAGGTGTGGCCATATGCCTTGCTGATAAACTTTACTAAGTATATTCCCTCTGAATTCTCATGTGGTTTCACCTAGCTTTCTTCAGATCAGATAAGATCACTTATCTTTCTTCAGATCAGATAAGATCACCTAGCTTTCTTCAGATCAGATAAGATCACCTAGCTTTCTTCAGATCAGATAAGATCACTTATCTTTCTTCAGATCAGATAAGATCACCTAGCTTTCTTCAGATCAGATAAGATCACTTATCTTTCTTCAGATCAGATAAGATCACTTATCTTTCATCAGATCAGATCACTTATCTTTCTTCAGATCAGATAAGATCACCTAGCTTTCTTCAGATCAGATAAGATCAAAAGAAAGGTCAAGTGAGAAACAAAATTGCATCATTTAAAACAAAATGTTACAGAATAATTCTCAGAATTCCATAGATGAGAAAGATCAGCAATACAGACATTCTGAGAGAATGGAGTGTAAAACTATCTAAGCAACAAGGTTGAACAAAATAATTACCATATTTTGACCATAACAAATGACAAAACAGTCTAGAATAGACCATAATAGAGGGGATCATGATAGGGTAATGAAAAGGAGGTACCAGGTAAGCCATTAAGAAGATGGATGCAAGATATCAAAGACCACCTGAACATGGCACTGTAGAAGCAGGAAGATTGACTCAAGATCAGTAGGAATTAAACAAATCTATGACTGCTTCATCCTGTCCAGGGTGTGCTACCTGATTATCATAATTCATGATAATTCAGAATATTCCTAAAACTCATTGACAAAACTAAAACACGATTTTGCCACACATTTTTGGCAGGTTTAGAGAATCAACTGTGTAAGGCATTGAACGCTTTATAATAGACATAATATGAAATGAGCTAGCTTTTGTATCCCTTAGCATCCTGTATCGCAGATAAAGTGCACAAATTATACCTATATCCCAGAAGGCAAACATTATCAATTATATTTCGGTTGTATTGAAGACATAGTCATATGGACTGTGTGTAAACAGTCAACAACATTGTCGCTAACAAATGATTGCAGCCTTTCATGTGATTGGATGTTTGCATATAAAAATGGTGGAATATGCTTTCTATATACACCCATACTCCTCTAGGAGACTTTTTCTGAAAACATTTTGCATACCGTTGTGAGTTTGAGTCAAGTAGGTAGGAAAGTTCTAGATGGAAATTCCCCCAACCCTCATTGAATATAGGAAATGAGAGCTTGATTGCTTGTAATTCCTGGGGGTTGAAGCAAACAAACACAAACAAATCAATTATTTTGCTTGCTTTCACAATTGTGGAAATATATCCATTAATACAATCTCCATTTTGCTACAGTTAAAGAATATGTCTAACTTGAGATTTTATGCTTTCATTATCATTTATACTTCTCTGGATGTATTTTAGGATGATATGACAGACACAATGGAAGACTGTATTATAACCTTGCGGTCAGAAAAAACCAATGTTTGTGTCCCGCAACAAGGTAAAGTTTCTATAAATAAAAAGTTTTCATACACTTGAATTGGAAATGACTGCCCAGAAATATCAATTAGAACTGTCCATAACCTAAATGTTGACAGTTTAGGTCACCTATCAAACCCAACTCATTGAATTAGCTCGTGGTTTGAACGCTGACCATCCACATTGTACTGGCTATATGATTTGATGTATTAGTGGCACCTTGAAATTAAATAATAGTTGAATATCCACTCGTGTGTTGATGGGACCTGGAAGTGAAGAAAAGCATAGTAACACTTATGTGCCAGGTATGTTGTAAGGAGGTTTTGGAGATGGGGGTTGGCTGGTCCTATCCCATAGAGGGTCAGGTGACTCTGAAGTCATGCTGAAGTCTGATGTATTAGGCCAAAAGGCACAGGTATGATAGCCGAACTGTTAACCATGATACAACTGTTCTCCTGACTACATTCTGCTAATCTGCAGAAGTTTGAGAATGAACACAAAAGAAGAAGAGGAAGTTGAATAGCAATATCCTATACAGAATATGCTTGAATTATTATTATT
The DNA here is from genome assembly GCA_034231615.1 of Meghimatium bilineatum. Taxonomy (NCBI): domain Eukaryota; kingdom Metazoa; phylum Mollusca; class Gastropoda; order Stylommatophora; family Philomycidae; genus Meghimatium; species Meghimatium bilineatum. Next base: position 36,338,630 of record CM067300.1, read on the forward strand.
TAACCTTTGCGACCCTGTCGGCTGGTAAATCCACAGAAGGGTGTATACGTTACTACGGGCCTGTGGGTGGGCGCATTCTCTGGTTACTATGGCCCGATTCCAAAGTACGGAACTACACGAAGTTAAGTTCTTGTGACGTATAATTTGCGCCACACGAAGCTAGGAATGTGTAACTTCCACCCAGCACACAAATTTACCGGCTAAATTATAAGAAATGGAGTATATAATTAGGATGGTATCCAATCTAAATTTCTCAAGATCTAATGTTGAACCTCATGGCGCCGTAATGGATCGACATGGTAAGGGACATCTGTGTGTTTTATTGTGTTGTCCAAGTATTTTAAGTGTTAAAATATGAAGAGAATGATTGTTGATTAATGAAATAACAAATACAATAGGTTTAGATAATTTATCTGGGTTGCCAGAGATTGACAATAAATACAATTATATCACATATCAGCTGAGATCTAATTATAAAATAGCTGACGTCATATGAGATATGTATATGTTTAATTTGTTTTTTCAGTCCATATTATGGTAGTTTGGTTATGGAACAATGTATATACAACAGGCATATCTATTTAGGTGGATTGTATCAGTGTTGCTACAAATTACTCAAGTATTACGTGTGTCACAAAATTGATTTTGCAATTTTTAAATTGTAGTTTGTGAGCTTTCCCCCAATTTTCAACTTCTAAAATTTCTCACAACTTTCATATCACACATATAACAACAATAAAAATGCATTATTCACTTCTTAATGTACATGTAAACAAATTATTTAATAATCTATAAAAACTAAAAAGTTATTGCGTTTTCCAAACACTCACCAAAAATAATGCATATTGTCAAAAAAATAGCCATGCCCAGGGAAAAGATTGCCTAATTTTAATTCAGAGTCCTAATGGTTAAATTAAGATGTCCACATGTTGCTGGGGTGTGAAATGGGAGCAAAGAATAGCAACAAATTCTAAGCTGTAAACTGTTACACAACACATTCCGTTCTCTGGACTACATCTTGCTAACTGGCTGAAATTTGAAAGCGAATGCAAAAGTATAAGAAATTAATAGTGAATATGGGGTGCAAAGGGAACGCATTGCTCTAGGCGGACCCAGGGTTAGCAGATAACCAAGATCCCAAATGTACCTCCACGCGGTGCACCCTGGAAACAGAAATACAGCAGCTCGAGCTGATTCTGGCCAAATCATTTGGGGATCGTGTCCAAGAATATGGAGGTAGCAGATGGAAAGAGATTTGACTGCACAAGAGACAGACAATATCTCCGACACCACCAGCAGCACCACATATAGCTACACTGTCGACATACAGTGAAGCTAGACAGTCCAGTCCGAACATTGGAGGGGCGGCCAATGTAAAATGCACGTAAAGGTAGATGCACGGCGAGAGACAAATAGATTTCATACCGAGTACAATGAAACAATGAAAGGGCAGAACAGCGCTAGAGGGCAGCGCGGACTGCAAATAGAAAGTGAAAAGTCCCTAGGAAAGGGGAACTACAAGCTCCGTCAGCTCGAGACGAGCTTCTAGTTACCTGTGTTCCTTACAGGCAGAGACCCAGACCCATTCATTGGCGTTTGGTAAAGCAAGAAGACCTAATCCAACTCTAATATCGAGCCTTCCTAAACCGGAAATATGCTCGAGAAGAGAAAGGGTTCTGTACCCGATGGGCTTAGGCAAGAAAGGGACAACGATGGTAGTCCTAGCCCAACTCTACTGTCAAAGTTTCCTATACCGGAAGTACACTTGCAGAGAGAAAGGGTTCCGTACCCGATGGGCTCAGGCACAAAAGGGACAATGATTTAGCCCTGGCCCAACTCTACTGTCAGGTTTTCCTACACTGGAAATACACTTGAAGAGAGAAAGGGTTCAGTACCTGATGGGCTCAGGCGCTATTGGGACAAGGACGCTCAGCTCGAGAACGCCTTGCTCTCAAACGTGTGGTGTGAGACTCGAACTTGGACAAGGGGTACATGATGTCGGTGAATGATACCTCGGCTAAGAGGGCGAAAGAGCCAAGGTCCAACTCCTCTGTTGAGTTCTTCCCTTTAAGGAACCAGGCTCATGGTTCAGTACCCAATGGGCACAGGCACAGCACGTCCAATTACACGAGGCAAGTTTATAGACAGTGGAACACCTTGTGCGAGTCAGACGAGAGCAAAAATCGTCTGGGCGAAGAGTCGCCACTACGCATGCCTGGAGACAGATATAGAGGCTGTCACAGGCTAAGGGTAGCCCACCCGAATTGTCAAGGCATGCCGAAATCGGATGTGCTAGGCCTACAAGGCGCATAACGGTGGCACAACGCAATCATGCTCCTGGCAGAAATCCCGGCGGATATCCGTGATGGTTACAATGGAGCGAACGCAAAACAAACAAACAAACAATAGTGAATCGTAAAATAGTAAAAATTATGTTGCCATCTTGATAAATTTCTTTTTCGAAACATTGATTTGTGCTTATTTTTCTTGTGTTTTCAGATGAACATGACCATTTTCCTTGTTTTAGTTATGCACATATGGTTTACAATAATTTATTTCTGATGTTCTACAAGGTCACAATACTAGTCCAAATATAATGTATTTGTCTTTCTGATTCTTTTTGAGAATATGTCTACCATAAACAGTCCATTTTTTCATGTCTTTTGCTATATCTTCAGGAATGATGTGGAAATTAGTGATTTCTTGAGTGAATGACAAAAGTAACTTATCATGACTTAAAAATGTTTGTTAAAAGTAACTGAATATGGCTGTGACAGCCAAGGTACCGAGTTCGATCCCTGCCACAGGCAATTGTGCATCCGGATCACTCAGAAAGCAATGGAAAACTATTGAACGTATTTATATTGCCTAGAAAATCACCACAGCCAAAAATTTCTGGGTTATTGGCTACGTCCTGAATAGGATACGAATAGGATACCAAGATTTTTTTTTTAATGGAAGGATCTGGAGATGAAATCTAAGGAAAGGGTAGATGAGAGAATGTACTTTTGTCTATGCTCTTATCTTCTTCTGCATTTGTTCTCAAATATCTGGAGAATTTAATATTATGTGAGGTGGTTTATCTGCTGAGAAATCTACTAATCCGAAAGAAGCAGACCCAAATTTTCAGACACATCCAATTTCAGCATGGTTTTTTTTGGGCGCTTTGATCCTACATGGGATGGGAACTCCACCCCAAACCTCCTTGGTCATTTTTCTGCCTCATACATCCAACTTCAGCATGACTTTGACCTTCAGTAGGATGGAACAGCCAATTCTAAACCAAATCCTTCTTAGTCACCTTGTGCATGGTAGGTAACAGTGTTGCTATTATTTGCTCCCCCTTAAACACCTATTAACACACAGGTGTTTGATTGATTGACTGTGCGAGCTGACATTTCATGTGATGATCTGAACACAAAGGTCCTGCGTGTTGCCTGAACTTAAAAGGGGAGCAAAGAATAGCAGCACAGTTTAACTTCCATGCATGTCGCAAGAGGCGACTGAAGAGGTTATGGGGTGGAGTAGACTGTCACATCCCATATAGGGTTTAAGTGACCAAAAAGTAATGCTGAAGTTGAATCTATCAGACCAAAACATGCATATCACAGCAAAGCTGTAAACCATGATACAACACGTTCTGTTCTCTGGACTACATCTTGCTAATCTGCAGGAGTTTGAGAACAAACGCAGAATTAGAACAAAAAAAGGAAGAATTATCATTGTGATACTATTGTTTAAATTATTATGTTGCACAATTTACATTTCATGAATTGTTTCTTAGGTCTTGGACCAACAATGGCATCCAAAGTAGCGTCTGCTGGTGAAATAAAACAGACGTCTTGGTTACCTAAACAACAGTCGTCAGACATGCCAGATGATAGAAGTGTAGGATATGCAGTTAAAAACCAGGACACTATATATTCAACATCAATGTGTGTTAGTGGGACATCATACCAAAATAACCAAAATATAAAGTCTGGCTGGCAACAGCCAGTAATATCTACGTCTGCTTTTTCTGGAAATCAGTCATTGTCTGGGAGTCACAGAAATACCCCACCTAACCAACCAGTACACATTTTTCAGGATCATGTACGCAGTCAGAGAAGCGAGCACCAGATGCCATCAAGTAATTTATTAGTCAATGTATCTGTAAGTTTCATCTTATGATCCTCATTTAGAATGGATATGTTTTTCTGCTGTATGTTATGGTTAATAACATTAGAGAGGAGATGGTCGCTGCTGTAGAAAATTCTGCCCACTGAAATGCTACCATTTGAGTACCGGTATAATATGGGTCATGTATTTTTGTGTGCTGATATCTCTAATGTAACACCACTACGACCTTTATGGGTTATGGGCTAATTGTTGTTCTTAATTATTTAAAGTAGATATACTTTTCTGTTATTAATTCAACAGCCTGCATTTTGCAAGGGCCTAAAAGGGAAGCAAAAAATCGCAAGGCAGTGACCTATGAATGTTGTAAAAGGCGACTAGGAGGTATTGGGAGGTGGAGTCAGCTGTCTCATTCCACAGAAAGTCAAAGTGACCCAAGAGTCATTCTGAAGTAGTATGTGTCAAGCCTAAAGATGCAGATACCACAGCCAAGCTGTAAACAATGACACAATACAATCTGTTTTTCAGACCAAATCTTGATAGCTAACAAGAGTTTTAAAACAAATGCACAAGAAAACTGCACATTGCTAAACTTTTGCAGAGAATTGTAAGTGGAATTAGCAACATTAAAATTTAAATTGGTAGCATATTCTATTCAGGACATAGCTATCAATCCAGCATTTTTTGGCTGTGGTAATTTTCTAGGCAATTAAAATATGTTTAGTAGTTTGCCATTGCTTTCTGAACGGTCCGGATGCACATTTGCCTGTGGCGGGGATCGAACTTGGTACCTTGGCCGCCACAGCTCTGTATCACTTTGCCATAGAGTCGGACAAAGCTACATAACAATATAAAGTAAGGTACAACAGCAACGTACATCTTTGGCAGGAAGAACAGAATTATTCTTTCATGTTTATTCTCAAACTCCTGCAGATTAGCAGGGTGTAGTCCTGAGAATGGAATGCAATGTATCATTGTTTACAGCTTGGCTGTGATATCTGCGCCTTTCAGCCTGACATATCTGACTTCAACATGGCTTTTGTTTCACTAGACCATCTATAGGATGGGACCAGCTAACTCCACCCCAAAACCAACTTAGTCGGCACTTATGCTGTGCCTGGCAAGTAACAGTGTCACTATTATTTGTTCCCTTTTGGCCCCCGACAACATACTGGCAACAACATACATGCTCTGTTACGAGCTCTATACTATAGCAGAAACTGAAGAGCTACATTCATATTTGGAGCCAACAAAAAAAAGAATATATTAGAATATACACATTGCTTATTTATTTCCTGAAATCTATCTCTCTATCTATCTGTCTGCCAGCCACCTATCGATTTATCTAATGTATCTATCTATGTATGTTCAGCGCTGAATACTGTGTATAGGGCAGAAACCAGAGCTTTCCAGTTCGAGCGATGTGATGCTACTGTGTGTGATTCTAGCCTTGTTTTTGAGACCCATAGTCATGCCCTTTCTGATGGTTGTTCTGCGAAGAGTTTCTCTTCATCTTCCTCTGTTTCTTTTGCCATCTGGTACCCATTTTAATGCTTGTAGTGGTAATCTGTTTTCATTTTTCTACGTACATGTCCAGTATAAGTCCACAGATTTCTTCTTATTAAATCAGTGAAATCTTTGATGCATAAATTAAGAATAATATTAAAATTGCATGCTATTTAAAATTTCTCTTTTTTCCCCCCAGAAAGTTGGAGGACCTTATGCTAATTTTGGCCAGAAACCAAAATCTTCACTTTGGACTAGTCGTAAAGTAAGGATTGGCAAGAAAGTACATTAAAAATGTTTGTTTCCTAAATATTTCTGTACATGTGCCTAATTAGTGACATTTAAATTCTTCTTTTGAATTTATTCTCAAACTCCTGCAAGATAAAGTCTAAAGAACAGAATGCATTATGTAATTGTTTAATGCTTAGCTGCAATATCTGCACCTTTCATCCTAATGCATTTTACTTCAGAACTTCTTTAGATCATTTTTGACGCTCTTCGGCAGTGTTTCCAACCTTTTTTTAAACCATTCCCTACCTAAGTCTTTCTAAAATTATGATGCTCCCCTATGTAACATATACATATTTTTTAATATTCAAAATTGTATTACTGCCCCCTTGAACAAATTGCCACCCTGAACAATCAAATTGTCACCCTGAACAATCAAATTTCCACCATGTGGGGCATGGGCTGGATCAGCTAACTCCACCCACAAAAACTCTACCACCGAGCTGACATAATTATTGTCATGTGCCATCTTCACAACGAAGGGTGGCTGCAACAGACCTCCAACATCCCATGTCTCTTCTTTTGGCGGTGCAATCTGTTAGACTGTAACCTGACCATATGATGCTGTTACTCTCCCACTTGTATCTCTGCCTACCTCTTGCTTGTCTCCCTTCTACTTTACCCTCAAGTAAGGTCTTCAACAGGATGTTATGTCTTTTAATGGGTCCAAAATATTTTATTTGCTTGATCTTTATATCCTTTAATAATTATTTCTTCATATTAAGTGTTGTTAGAACCTCCTTGTTTTGTTTTTTCTCTTTCCGTAAGGTTCTCCCCATTGTTCTATCTATCCACATCTCAAAGGCATCAATTCTGTCATCTAATTGTTTGTTTATTGTCCATATTTCTGAGCCATAATAGAGGTAGCATTTTATAATTCTCATTTTTAGCTTGTTTGTAATTTGTTTAGATGTTAATATTTTCCTCATGTCATTGAAAGTACTTTTAGCTATTCCTATTCTCTTTTGAACTTCTGTTTCACACCTGCCATCATTTGTGATTATGTGTCCAAGATAATGATAATGTTCTACTTGTTGTAGTTCCACTCCATGTATTTTTATGTTTAACACCTGTTCTTCTGTGACTTTACTGATTATTACTGTTTTTATATTTTTGGATGTTTATATCCAGTACATATTCATTACGTGATTTATCGACTTGACCTATTAGTCTTTGTAGTTCATATTCACGTTCTGCTAAAAGAACAGTGTCATCTGCATATCTGGGTTGTTTATTATTTTTCCACTGATCTTGAGTCATGATATTCCTTCTATATGTTTAAAGATATTCTCTGTGTAGATATCAAAAAGGCTGGGTGATAAAATACAGTCCTGTCTTACCCCTCTTCTTGTTTCTATGTATGGTGAGTAGCTTTTTTATACCTTATTGATTTACACTGTTTTCAATAAACATTTCTAATCAGTCTGATATCTTTTCCATCTATGCCTATTTCTTGAAGACATTCTATTAATTTTTCATGTTGGAAGCTGTCAAAAGCCTTGCTGTATCCTTTGAAGCCAGTATATATATACTTTTTTGGACTTCTATATATTTGTCTATCAATAGTCAAATACTAAGTATAGCTACTCTGGTTCCTTTGTTTTTCCTAAAACTGAATTGCTCTTCACCGACCTCCATATCTATAGTAATTATAACAGCCAATAAAAAGGTGTCCCATCTTAAATCAAGCAATAGCAGTTCAGGTATGAAAGTGCATGACATATGACCTTCAGTGTGAGCACTGCTACTTAATATGTTCATTGTAGTAGAACAGTCAGGCATTTGTGATAGACCAAAAGGTGAGCAGTTCTCATAATATTCATGTTGGGAGCCAAAATGTTCCTGGTCTATTAATGGAAGAAATATAAACACCCTGAGTACCAAAGGCTTGATTGATTGAATTCAGTTGGTCATCCTTTAATTTCTGTTTGTTTTGTATTTCTTTTCTTGGTGTGATATCCTTAAAGTTGCATCTATGAGCATGTGATATGGGATTCCAGTTCTGCAGGGATATTCACTTTTATGTCATTGATGATCCCATTTGTCTGTTGATACCTGTAAGATGAAAAGATGATACCTGTACCTATTCATGGTATAGTTAGTTGCTTCTATTCTACTCTAGATATATAGTTGCCTCACAGCGTTACTTGATCACTTGTCTTCTACCATGGGGTGAATAGTTGCTCCACAGCCTTATTTGGTCACTCAGCTTCAACTCTGGGGTGTATATTTGATCCACAGCTTTACATGATTACTCATCTTCTACCCAGGGGTATAAAATTGCTCCACAGCTGTACTTGATCACTCCTCTTCTGCCCAGGGGTGTATAGTTGCCTCACAGCCATACTTGCTCACTCATCTTCCACCCTGGGGTGTATAGTTGCCTCACAGCCATACTTGCTCACTCATCTTCCACCCTGGGGTGTATAGTTGCCTCACAGCCATACTTGCTCACTCATCTTCCACCCTGGGGTGTATAGTTGCCTCACAGCTGTACTTGATCAATCATCTTCCACCCTGGGGTGTATAGTTGCCTCACAGCCATACTTGCTCACTCATCTTCCACCCTGGGGTGTATAGTTGCCTCACAGCCATACTTGCTCACTCATCTTCCACCCTGGGGTGTATAGTTGCCTCACAGCTGTACTTGATCAATCATCTTCTACCTTGGGATGTAAAGTTGCTCTAGAGAGAACATTACACAATTCTATCAACCATTTCATTGGACTTAGTTCCAGTTCAGGCATCCTGCTCAAGATGTTGTACACGAAATCAATGCCCATGTGCAACCTTAATCCATGATTCTGAACACATACTTCAGCATGTCTCAGCTTATACTGTCCCACAATAATAGGCGTATACTATTATTGTCACACAATAATAAGGATTGCAATGTGCAGAGATGAAGCAGAAGCTGTGTGGCTGGTATATTCACCTGGAGAATATACAAGCTAGTCCTCGCAACAGACTTGAAGTGCAGAGGTGAACAACCTGTTTGAGGGTCAAGCTAATCCTTTTGTAGTATTTGAAGATGCATAAGAATTTGTAGCATTTGTTGCTGAATACTTTTTTTTTTAAACATGGAAAAACCTGCTGCTGCTTTTGAAGTAACATCTTTAATCTCTTTCAATGCGGAGCATCAAAATATGGCAGCAGACACTCTCCAAAAATCTGTTTCATTCTGAACACTGTTTTCAACTACCAAAATCAAAGGTTTGATATACAATTTTCTGTTTATCACTGTTTAATATTGTATTTTACCATTTGGCTAAGATAGCTTGTGATTTTATGTTTCCTGAACTCCGGGGCATATAATAATTTTAAATAATCCTAGTGGGCCAGTAAAAATAGCGTGGCTGGTCAGATTTTTTCCATCCCTTTTTTGGAGCTTGAAAGAAGAAATAATGATAATGAAAGTGTATTTTACAGTAGAGTTGATCTTCTTCTTCTGTGTTCATTCTCAAACTCCTGCAGATCAGCAGGATGTAGTCTGGAGAACGGAATGTGTTATGTCATGGTTTACATCTTCTTCTTCTTTCTGTCCTCATGTACCTTTTGGTGTTGAGGGGAGAGTGTGTGTACGGTCTTTTGCCCTTCTATTTGCCTCTTCTGCTGTTATATTTCCAAGTGTCTCTAATACACTATCTATCCACCTTTTATGAGGGCGTCTAATAGGTCGACTGTTTTCGTATTGTTTGTTAAGTGTTTTTTGGATAATACTTTGCTCTTTCTGTCTGGTTATGTGGCCGTACCATTTAACTTGTTGTTTCTGGATGTATTCTATTGTTGACTTGATCCCTAATTGTTTCCTTAGTGATTCATTCCTGATTTTGTCTCTCAAGCTAACTCCAATCATACGTCTCACACATTTAATTTCAGTGGTGTTAATCTTATGTATTGTTCTAGAATCTTATGTCGAAGTTTGACACTGATAACACAATGTTGGTAAGAAAATGGTGTTGAAAAGCGCTTTCTTTGTTTCTAGTGTAATATCTTTGTTTCTTAGTAAAGGTGTTAATTGACCAATGACCTGACAGGCCTTATTACATCTTGCGTTTATTTCTGCTTCTTGTTTATTGTCATATCTCAATGTGCTGCCCAGATATTTGAATTCATCTACTTGTTTTAGTTGTTTATTGTTTATCTGTATGTTGATGTTCTCCTTTTCTCTTGCAATATTCATTACTTCTGTTTTGTCTATGTTGATTTTCATTCCAAATTGCTTGCCTGCTGAGTCTATTATGCTTAGGTGCTCTTGCAGGTTTTTATGTTGTTGTGGTTTACATCTTAGCTGCAATATTTGCATCTTTGTGCTTGACAGATACAACTTCAGCATATCTTTTGCATCACTATGAACTTATATGGCACGGGAAAGCAAATTCCACTCCAAAATATCACTTATTTGTCTCTTATGATATGTTTGGCAGGCAACAGTATCACTGTTCTTTGCTCCCCCTTTTTGGGGCCCTCAACACACAAATGTATATCAATGTTTGCACATGTTGAATTGTTAAATATATTTTGTATTCATTCTTCAAACAAGGAAAAGAGAAATGGTGGCAAAATGTGGACCAATGAAGATGATGCTGATGAAGACAGCAACAGTAAACCATTGCCTTTCAGAACAGCCAAAGAGCAGATGGTAATTGGTTTTATTCTGTGTAAACTTTGTACGTTTATATTTATAATGTGGCTCAACATGTAAACTTACTTGTTTACATTAAGTCAATTTCTAGAAGAATAATTCTGTATTTCAAGCCAAAATAATTTCTAAATTCAATATTTTAACACCAAATTCTGCATGTGCAAGGTCTGAAGGTCTCACTATTGGCCAAACATCATGTAACAGTTAATTCTGAGTAGATGACATGCTGAAGGTCTCACTATTAGCATATCAGACCAAGCATTATGCAATAGAAAACTCTTCATTTAAAAAATGAGAGACATTTAATTAAGTTGGCACAAAAATAGATAAAACTCATTAAATTGTTATATGAAATCTGTACTTCAACAATTTATTTCTCAATGCAGTATCCGTTATTTGTTACAGTTTTTGTCCATCTTTGCATAAGGTCATGTATCCCTGCATGGTAAAAATGTGTGTTTTTTTTCCTAAACCATTTGCATACATTTGTTTAATGTTGTTGGTGTCCTTAAAATGATGTCTGTGTAGATCTTCTTTTAGTGGTCCAAACAGATGGAAGTCTGAAGGTGCAAGATCGAGATTGTAAGGGGATTGTGGTAATAGTGTCAGGCCAAATTCTCCAATCGTATCAATGATGTGATGTGTGACATGGAATTTTTGTACAAAAGTAGTGCAGTTATCTGATCTTTTAATGGGTAAAGTCGCCAAAGACGACCTCTAAGCTTCTTCAAAGTTTCAATATAAAGTTTTCACTTTGTTCCAAGAAATCGAGAAGAACCTTTTCACGCCCTTCTCATGCCAAAACACGAAGGCCATAACTTTCCATACAGATGATGAGCTTGTGAACTTCTTTCTTGTTGGAGATGTTGTGTGATGCTATTCTATTGACTGCCTCTTGGATTCTGTTTTAAAAATGAACCCAAGTCTCATTGCCTGTCATAATATTCGATAAAAACATCTCCTTCAGTTTCATGAGGGTTAATGGCTATGGCACAGCTGTCAATTTTTTCTCCTCATAAATTCATATTTTTAGCTATTTATTTCTGTATGTCAATTAAAACGTCCGTATTTAGCACCAAAAAAATACACCCCACTAAATTTTTAAAAATCCCCCCCCCCCTCAATATGTGCGTATGAGATTAAAATGTCCGCATTAGTAATAATCACTAGAAAAATTTACATGCCAAATGTCTTTTAAAAAACATAATTAAATAAATAAATTTGAGTGGGGTGGGTTTAGGCCAGAAATCCGTATCAATACGGAAAATCCGTACTAGTTGACACCTATGCTATGGTTTTCCTTGTTTCTTTATGCCTATCTGTCAACATTCTGGTCACCCAACTTGCACAAACCTTTGAATAACTCAGATCTTTAACAATGTTCTGGACACTACCTTTACTAATGGACAACATGGCATGCAGTTCATCCAGTGTTACCTGACAGTCACCATGAATGATGTCATCAACTCATTGAGTGTTGTATGATGTCACTGCAGTAGATGGATGACTAGTCTGCTTCGTGTCATTCATTACTTCAGCTTCGTCACAACGATGTACCCAACGTTGGACAATGTAAACATCCACTGGTGAATCTTCATAAACATTCTTCAAATGTTTGTGAATGCGAATAGTGACACTATTATCTGCATGCTGACATATTGGTTTTTTAACTGTACTTCTTTGGCAGCCATTTTTTAACAGTTCCTGTGTTGCAGTCTGTTAATTAAACAGGTTTGTTATGCTAAACATTGCAGAAAAGTGTTTGGGAATTCTCACAAAATTAACAAATTGCACACCGATACAGTAATTACTTTGATAAAAACTATAAGGCATTATTTTTTGACCATCTCTTGTATATCAAAACAATTATTTATGGATGTGAAGCATGGATGGTAAAGAAAAAAAGCTCAGTGAACTGGAGGCTGAGAAGTGTTTTTTTTTAGATGAATGATGAAAAAGTTCATGGACAGCAAAGTAAACTATTGTAGCAGCTCTCAGAATTGTTGGAGTAAAAAAACAAATTATTACAAAGATTAGAAGCAGCAGACAGTCACGATTTTTTTAGCATGTGATGAGAAGAGCAAACCTTGAACATTTAGTAACCACCGTAAAGATCAAGTAGGGAAGAGACAGAAGAAGACAAAGAGAGAAATTTCTGGATGTGTTGTCATCATGTATGGGAGAACTTCACCAGCTGAACTAATTAACAACACTAGAGACATGAAGTTGTGGAGAAACATGATCACCTACGCCATGGGTTAGCATCATATGGTAGGTGTGCCACACTTGGCATGCCAAGAAATTTCAAATGGCATGCAGACTCTTCACGTTTCCTGTATACAATTGATTATAAATCGATTAGCGGGGTTTCCTCACTCATTTCGGCACTCACCTAACGCCTGAACATTTAGAAAATTGTGTCAAACTCAAAGTGACAAAGTATGTTGTCGATATTGAGCAACTGGCCAAGACCATGCAAGGGCAAGGCTCCCATTAATAATAAAAAAGTTTAAAAAAATAATCTTTCAAGAAACTCAATTTCTTTTAATGTTGTTACAACTTTACATATTATTGAATATCACTATATATTAATTAATTAAAATATAAAAATAACATATATGGTAAAATAAGAATATTGGCCTCAACTTGTATAAAATGATATGTGACGTTGGCACTCTGAATAATTTGAAACCTTAAGTTGGCACACAGTTAGCAAAAGGTTGCTGACCCCTGACCTACGCTACTATCTCACAACACTAGATTGATTGTTATGCAGTTCTGTATAATTTCTTTACTTTTTAAAATCTGTAATCATTCTTGGAATGTAGCAAGTTTGTATGTTTGTTTAGATAATTAACCAACAGAAGAAGTTTGGAGGAGGTGGTGGTGGTGGGTATGATAGATCTCAAGTTCTCGGTGCAAGTTATGGAGCGGGCAAGAAGTCACTAGGAACAAGGTCAGATTGTTAGTTTCACAAATTGTTTTCTTTATTCTTATGTTTGTGCTGTAAAAATAATAGATCTTATTTGCATTTGTTCTTAAACTCCTGCAGATTAGCAGGATTAGTCCAGAAAACGAAATACGTTGTGCAATGGTTTACAGCTCATCTTTTTTGGTCTGACACATCTGATTTCAGCATGACTTCTGTATCACTTTGCCTCTCTATGGAATGGAATAGCCAACTTCACCTCCAAAATCTCTAAACAAAAGGCATACAGATAATAGTGTCACTATTATTTGTTCCCTTTAGTCATCTCTTTCTGCATGCAGATAATAGTGTCACTATTCTTTGTTCATACACGACCAATCTCTTGAATGGATACCTACAGTCAAAAGAGCAAGGGGTAGACCAAAAGAAACACTCAGAAGAACAATACTTAGAGAAAGTAAAACAACCAATATTCATACTATTCAAGAACTGCACAGAATAGCTTTGAACAGACAGAATTGGAGAGATCTGACCTCTGCCCTATGCGCTAACTTCAGCGCAAAAGGAAAATGAATTAATTCTTTGTTCCCTTTTAGGGCTCTAGAAACACCTGGTTGAACTATTAGCGTCTTGATGAAGTTCAATATGGTTGTCATTTCCTGATAAACCGCCGAAGATCTAACCTCACCCGTTGTTTATTTGACCTTTGTGCAGCAGTCAGAGGTAAAAGGTTAACTAATCATATCCATTCAATGAGGTAGTAATGTATGAAGGTTAAGGTCAAGAGAGTATGCTTTCCCTGGGAGATTATTGCATCAATACTCGATCGATATGGATTTTGAACAGTAATTATTAACTTTAATATTTCTCATTTTGACCACGGGGGAGATACTTATCTAATTAGTCTATGTGCCAAATTTCATTGGAATTTGTAAAGCTCTTAAGATTTCTATACAGAGTAATACAATCATAGAGTTACGGAGTTAGCCATTTCTATATATAGAAGAGCATTAGCTGTGATTGCGAACACGGGCCTACCTCCAAGTCACAGCTGACAAAGAACATCCACTGCATTTTGAAATTCAGAAATTGAAAGGTAGTAGACTAAAAAAAAAAAGGAAAGTCATGGCTAGGGCTAGCTGAGGATGTCATATAAAGTGTTTAATGATAATGATCCAATGACTAATTCACTAAATGGAACACATTATTTGGAACAAAACAACAGCGCACAAACACATGAATATATCACACAATGTCGTTGGGTCAAAGGACATGAGCCCATGGACTGCTGGATCAGTAACCAACCAACCATTTTTGTATCATTATTTAAAGTCAACATTCAAGTTGTAAGTTCCTTATTAACTAGTCTTCTACTGTGTTCATTCTCAAAGGAACAAATGAAGGGGCTACATCCTGCAGATTAGCAGGATTAGCAGAATTAGCTGGATGTAGTGCAGAAAATGGAGTGTGTTATGTCATGGGTTACAGCTTGATTGAGGTATCAGAGACTTTCGCCCCAACCCAACCAACTTCAGCACTGCTTCTGGGTTACTTTGACCCTCAAATGGGTGTGGCAGCCACCCCCCCCCCAAAAAAAACCCCATCCTAAGTCGCCTTTTAAGACATACATGGCAGGTAACAGTATCACTATTCTTTGCTCCTGTCTCGGTACCGGCAACACACAGGCAAGAAACTAGTATGTTCTTTGTCTTCTGCATTCTTTCTCAAACTGCTTTTTTCAGAATGTAATCCAGAGAATAGAATGAGTTGTGTCATGGTTTACAGCTTGGCTGCGATGTTAAAATTATGTAAAAGTTGTAATTTAAGTTTCTTACAAGCAAATAAAATTGTATACAGTGAATTAGTTTGTTGACTCATCTTTTTATTGACTGTAGAAAGAAAGGCAACTCTTACAGAAAATCTCCACTGCCTAGCATGTTATTATGAAAGTGCCTCAGGAAAAGGGAGTAAACTCCTTCAAAAATCCAGAGGGAGACCCTAAGGATGTCAAGGGTATATTAAACCATCTTCTGCAGTTCTACTTGTTTCCAAGCATATTGGAGTTGCCTTTCCATTGAAACTAATCAACAGAGCTGAGAGGGGTTTAGTGCAAATTGGTAAGGCACTTTCTCCATTAAAAATACCCAGGCAAACAATTGTATGAAATTTTGAGGGTCTCATACTCCAGTTGAAATGTTATACTGACCTGCTTCCTGACCGTCTGTAAAGATGCAAAAGTCCATCACCATCATTGACTCTTATATTAATCTTGTTTTAATCTGTAACATTAAATATCTTTATATTTAATTGTGTTTTAGGAGAGGACCTGCTAGTAAATTTGTGCCACCAATTATAAATAAAGATTCAGATGAGTACGATCATTTTTATACTTGTTTTCTATTTTTTTTATTCAACATGTAGGAACTTTATTTAACATGATGATAAACAGATAAAAAAATTTAGGTAATGTCAATCGCAAAAACAGAAAGAAACATCACTATTTTAATCGATGATCAAGAACTTAAACAAGTAAAAGAATTCACTTATCTTGGAAGCATCATATCATCGAATGGGAAAAACATCAAATAAATTCAACATAGATACAACATAGCATACCAGATCTTGGAGCAGATGTCTCCTATTTTCAAAAACAAATATGTGAGCATGAACACCAAAACTGCGCTATATAAAATGATCATCATACCACCACTATGCTACCAATGTCAAATGTGGACACTAACAACAGAATCCAAAAGAAAACATGTTACAACAGAAATGACTTGTCTTTGTAGAATCTCAGAGTATCAATAAGAGACAGAATCAAGAATGAAAACGGAAGACACAATGCTCAACATTGTTAAACACAATGCCAATCCTGGATTACATCAGAAGACAACAGATTAAGTGGTTTTTGCATGCTTCCAGACTACCATCAGACAGTGCCCTAAAAAGCATTACTATACAGACACAATGGATACAAAGCCAGGCAAACGATGGATTACAGAAATAAAAGAGTAAGCGAAAACAAACATATGTGAAGCACACAAAAAAGCCATCTCCAGAGAACTCTTCTACCCCTGATGCTACAAGGCATAAAAGAGGTATAAAGCGAAAAGAAAAGAAGAAGGAATACATTTTTCTATCAGAAAGTTCTGCAAGTACTATTTTTAGTTTTGTAATATAAAAATAAATCGAAATATTTATGTAAGAATTGTGGTCATGTTGGTAACATTGTTCCATGTTTTACTGGGACTTAAAAGGGGAGAAAAGAAAGGTAGCACTGTGATCTACCATGCATCTTTAGAGGCAACTAGAAAGGCTGGGTGTGGAGTTGGTAATGTCCCATCTCAGAGGTCAAAAAGACAAGGAATGCTGAAATTGGCTGTGCTTACATGGTGCAAAATTGTGGCACAACATACCTACATCTTCCTAATCTACACCCTAGTCTCTGGGAGACTACAGCTCTTGATCACCCAGCTTGACACACTCATATCACCGCTGGCATCACAAAATTTGAAAAATAAAGAACACTGCAGGCAATCTACAAGAGACAGAAACAGAAGGAAAAATTTGAAAATGCTCTTACTCAGGATCGTATGCACTCACATACACTGCAATAGATCTTTCCTGGCATGAATCGGACTCCTCGGGCATCTACGAACTCACATACCTAAAGCAAAATAGACAACCACTAATATTTTGTTTTTCGTCACATGTTTATTGTTTTTCATGCATGCTCATCTTCGCTTGCAAAGGAGGAACATCATCATCCTCAGTAAACAAAAAGCTATGAGAGACAACCCAGAATTAAAACAATATGCATCCTGCAGATTATTGATTGTGTCAGTTGTGATGCAGAAAGTGGAATGAATGAAGGCATACATTGAAACGTAAGAAAATAGATTTGTGACAATCAGGGCTATGTCTGCTGACTTTGGTTGCTACGGTTTCCGTAAACATCTCTTGAGGTGTCTTTTATTTCTCATCTCATCTATTATAATTCATTGTTTGTGGGTTTTTATCAGTCAGAGATTTTAGTATGCTGTTGTCAGTCAGGGATTTTGGTATGCTGTTGTCAGTCAAGAATATACCTGACATTAAAATGATATATTTTCTCCACATCATAGAAATGAAAGTCTGGAAGGAGGTAGACAGAACTCAAAGCATAGGCAGGATGATGACATCAATGAGTCTGTAGATGAAAAACTGAGAGGAATTGAGCCAAAGATGATTGAGCTTATTAATAATGAGGTGAGTCATTCATTGACTTTATTTGGGTCATTTACTTCTATATAGTTTTCAAAACTGTAGCTGGTTATAATAGACAACCGTATGATAAAAATAACTATCTAGCTAGTTATATGAGGACTAACTATTCTTTTGTGTGAATGTGAAAGCTGGACACTCACTGCAGATACAGAAAGAAGGATTCAGGTATTTGAGTACAAGTGCTACAGGAATGTTATAAATTTCCTTTCTTCATGATCATCAGTACCATCTCCACAGCAAAGGTTGGCAGCAACGGACATCCAACATCCACTGTTTCTTGTTTTGGTAGTGTACTCAGACTGCATTCTGTCCATCTCGTAACGTTTCCCTCCAACTTATATTACCTGTAGAGAACATGTAGCAAATTATATTTGAGACAAAATAACTGAAGTTACAGGTCGACAGGTTGATATTCGTGAAATGGCCTGAACTTGCATGGTTTGGACATGTAATGAGACACAATTTGCTTTCAAAGACCTCTACGGGGAACAGTTGAGGTGGAAGGAGAATAGGTGGACAAATAAAATTCTGGATTTATAACATTAAGGAATGGTCAGGGTGTGAATTTTTCCACACTCCTCCATATGACAGAAGATAAGGATGTTAGTTACATTTTATGTGTTGGTATTTCCAATGTGATAAATCCTCTGAAACAATTAAATAAATCCTCTATGCCTTTGTGCCCTTATATATTATGTACTAAATGTCATATTATACTTTCATAATGGTAGAGGGAATGTGAGTGGGTGGATGTGTGTGTGCTTAGGTCATACAACCCCACCCCCCCTCCCCCAACCAGATGTCCTAGATGGGATGGCTAAACTAAATAACATTTAGGAGATAGTGCTGGGAAGAGACAATGCATAACCGAAAGCTTATGAAAACAAAAAAAATGTATCTGCCTGTATTATGAACTTTTTAAAAAAAAATGACAACAGACAAATAGGTATGACACATCAGATGGAGATTTATATCAAGAATAATTGTTAGTTTTTCCTTATTTATTAGATAATGGACCACGGAACACCAGTGTTGTGGTCTGATATTGCTGGCTTAGAGTTTGCCAAGAAGACAATCAAAGAAATTGTTGTGTGGCCCATGCTTAGACCGTAAGTCACTGTGAGTTTGTAGTATTTATTTTTACAAATGAGAGCATCAGATTTCAATCTTGGGCAACTAAAATGTTTGATGTATTATTGCTCAGAAATCTAATGTCAGATATCCTGATCATCATTACTCAAAAACTCACCTCTGTTGTCTGGGGCCTAAAGAGGAGCAAAGAATAGCAACACTATGACCTGCCATATATAGGGTAAAAAGTGATTTAGGAGGTTGGGGGTAAAGTTGACTGTTCCATCCCATATGTGGTCTTGCTGACCCAAACACCATGCTGGAGTAAATTTTGCTAGACCAAAAGGTGCAGATATCGCAGCCAAGCTGTAAACCACCATGCACCGTGCACATAATTTCACTCACCAGACCACATCCGGTTTACCAGTTGTTGAAATTGAATGCATACCAATAAAGAAATTGTGGTTGTTATACTAGATTTGAGACAGAAGCATCAGAGTAGTCATCTACTGCAAGTAATAATGACATCTTTTTCTTCAGCGTTCATTCTCAAACTCCCACTGGATATCTCTTGTAACAGGACAATGGTCCTACAAGATTTCCAGGTGGATGTAGTTCAGAGAATGGAAATGCGTTGTGTTGCCGTTTTATTTGCGCCAATGGCCCAACATATCCGTCTTCAGCGGGTTATAATGACATCTTATTAGTCGTCTTTAATGTCAGTTGTCTTTTCAAACATCTATAATACAATTTACTGTGACTATCTATTTATCTGTGTTCCTTCAGCACAGAGTGCGGTGCATAGGGCAGAAACCAGTTCTCTTAGTTGGAGTCATGTAATGCTACTGTGTGTAATTCTTGTTGAGACCCATAGTTAAATGCTCCTTCTGCAGAAGAAGGGTGTGTCGGGTCATTGGCGCAAATAAAACAGCAACAATGCATTTAAATTCTCTGGACTACATCCTGCTGGAAATGTAGTAGGACCATTGCTCTACTGCAAGATACTTCCAGTGAGAGTTTGAGAATGAACTCTGAAGAAGAAACCCTCTTTACTGGTTGTTCTGCGAAGTCTCTCTTGGTCTTCCTCTTTTGTTTTGCCATTTGGTACTCATTTTAATGATTATATGGGCAGTCTATTTTCAATCAAAGTACATGTCCAATATAATTCCATCTCAGTCTATTTTCTTGTTATTGCTGTAGATTCATATTGCTGGTTAATGTGATTATCAATATTCAATTTTATGGAGATTTCCTAAATATGAATATACTGTGTAATATGTCCGTTCAATAGAGGTGAGGAAGAGAGTTTTTTAGAGCTACATAACAACAATCTTAACATATGGATGCAAATCTTGGACAATAAATAAACAGATCGATAATTAGAGGCAACAGTGCTGTGGTTTTATAGAAGAATGCTGTGGACAACTAGAAAAGTCTATGAGAATGTGCTGAAAGTGTCAAATGTAAGATGGGGATTAATTAATAATTTAGAAAGAAGATATTCTTTATTTATGAGACAGAGAGGCCTGGAGAACATAATTACAACAGACAAGAGAGATCAAGGATGACAACTTGAGAAATTATTAGATAGTCTGATATTGTTGGATGACAAAAAAAGTCAGCTATGATCCTGATAAAAGATAATGAAGATATAAAGTTGTGGAGATCCATGATCACCTATGCCAGTCAGCACAGCACCTAATGAAGATGATACAATCTGATATGCTAGACTGCAGAGTGGAGGGGATGGTGAGACATCTGAGGTTTCAACACCTTACATAGATTCAACATTTGAAATTAACATATAAGTGAGGTCTATAAATGTAACATTTGAAAAATTACATATAAGTGAGGTCTATAAATGTAACATTTGAAAAATTACATATAAGTGAGGTCTATAAATGTAACATTTGAAAAATTACATATAAGTGAGGTTTATAAATTCAAGCAATGTCCAATACAGGATATATTTCAATTGTTAATTCTACAATCTGGTCCTATCAAAGCAACTCTTGTAATACACTGTTTAATAAAAAGCACTGTTGTGACAGATGCAGTAGTTAGAAGCAGTGTTGTGACAGAAGCAGTAGTTAGAAGCAATGTTGTGACAGAAGCAGTAGTTAGAAGCAATGTTGTGACAGATGCAGTAGTTAGAAGCAGTGTTGTGACAGAAGCAGTAGTTAGAAGCAATGTTGTGGCAGATGCAGTAGTTAGAAGCAATGTTGTGACAGATGCAGTAGTTAGAAGCAGTGTTGTGACAGAAGCAGTAGTTAGAAGCAATGTTGTGACAGAAGCAGTAGTTAGAAGCAATGTTGTGACAGATGCAGTAGTTAGAAGCAATGTTGTGACAGAAGCAGTAGTTAGAAGCAATGTTGTGACAGAAGCAGTAGTTAGAAGCAATGTTGTGACAGAAGCAGCAGTTAGAAGCAGTGTTGTGACAGAAGCAGCAGTTAGAAGTAGTGTTGTGACAGAAGCAGTAGTTTTAAGCAGTGTTGTGACAGAAGCAGTAGTTAGAAGCAGTGTTGTGACAGAAGCAGTAGTTAGAAGCAATGTTGTGACAGAAGCAGCAGTTAGAAGTAGTGTTGTGACAGAAGCAGTAGTTTTAAGCAGTGTTGTGACAGAAGCAGTAGTTTTAAGCAGTGTTGTGACAGAAGCAGTAGTTAGAAGCAATGTTGTGACAGAAGCAGTAGTTAGAAGCAATGTTGTGACAGAAGCAGTAGTTAGAAGCAATGTTGTGACAGAAGCAGTAGTTAGAAGCAATGTTGTGACAGAAGCAGTAGTTAGAAGCAATGTTGTGACAGAAGCAGTAGTTAGAAGTAGTGTTGTGACAGAAGCAGTAGTTAGAAGCATTGTTGTGGCAGAAGCATCAGTTGGTTAGATCTAGAAGCATGAAAAGATTATCCTCAAAGCACATCGAACAATTGGTCCATAGGTGCTCAGATATTGTCTTCCAGAAATCCCTCAGCATGTGGTGACTGATACCATCTCTTGACATGGTATTCATAGTCTGCTCAGGGCTGCAGATTCACAAGCATTTGTTACATGTCGCCTATCCTGTCTCTCTAAGAGCACCCAGAATATCTGCTTGTTCTATTACTTGTCCAGTCCCCATGTTTGTCATAACAGCAAGCCTGTCTGCATGCTTATTTGTTTGGACACCAGCATGTCCAGGCACAAATATGAAATTTAATCCCGTCATTTCTACTGAAGATGGATGTTTCGGGCCATTGGTGCAAATAAAACGGCGACACAAGGCATTTCCATTCTCTGAACTACATCCTGCTGGAAATCAAGTAGACTTTGATCCTGCTACAAGGGAGATCCAATGGGAGTTTGAGAATGAACGTTGAGGAAGAAGATTCCTGTCAGATGAGACAGTTTCACTGACTCCCAACTACTGTTTCTATGTCCAGCAGTTCTCAATATTTCTTAGTATGCTCATTCCGTCGCTTATAAATCACGCAGGAGCATCAGCATCTGCAGTCTCTTTATGCTAAAATGTTCGGGGATCCCTGCTTTAGAGACATTTTACTTTCACGTAAAATTTGTTACAAATTGTTTCTTGCAGGGACATATTTACAGGACTTCGAGGTCCTCCAAAAGGATTGTTATTGTTTGGACCTCCTGGAACAGGAAAAACTCTTATTGGTAAGTACCAGCATATGATTGTAGGCCTACCATAGGTAAAAAGATATATGCAGAGACTTCATGAGGTCAACATTTTCATATCTTCGGGAGAAACAAAAAGCACCAAAAATGTAATGTTAACAGTCTTCAGAAAACTCTTCTACCCCTGTCGCTGAAAGGTAACAAAGGGATTAGCGAATAGATAGATAGATAGAACAGTGCATAATGTTTAAGATCAAATTCAGCTCCATATGAAAACAAACAAATTTGTTGCCACATTTATCAGAGTTGTTTTCTGTAGTGTCCAAATTGTATTATTCTCCTTTTTGAGCAATATGCTGAGAACCAAAATTGCATAATGAATTTGGTGGGGGGGGGGGGGGGGTGTGAAACATAAACTTTGGTTGGATGTAATCCCATCTTCTATCTGGTAGGCTGTGCTTAAATGAATCCCAATTTGATTTATGACAGGTAGGGAGAATAGTGGTGACTCTTTGAAGGGCAATGAATCCTTGGGAGAGCATAGAAAAGGAGCACATACAAAAAACCTGCAATATCTATAAGGTCTTCAAGGTAGGCAAAGAAAGAATGAGAGTCTCTACTTTTTTGGACTGAGAAATTTGACTGAAAACTGGATATGATTGTTCTGTGGGTATGTGTAAAGCTGAAATGAATTTCATGATGCTCTTAGAGTATTCTTGTGCTGCGTTCATGAAAGTCATGAATTGACAACATCAAGGAATCGGCATGCCTTGAATATTCTACACTCGTCTGCACAACAGTTGACAAAAGAAATGGATATCTCAATGCGCTGATCCATCTTCCGCAGCACTCCTACGATCCTAGAGTTCTTGGATATATTACTGCAGTTGAATCCCTTTATAGTGTATCCTTTTATAACAAATTTCCCTATTTAACCTTAAGCACGCTATTCTTCTATAAATGCACCATATTTAGTGGTTTTGTTGGCATCTGCACAATTGCGCCTCATGATGTCTATCTCTATTAAAGAAATTTTTAATCATACGAAGGTAAATGTCATGTGACCAGTATTGCATGTGACCTCTGGTAGAAAAACGACACTTCCGCCGAGCCAAAAAAACTGTATTTAAGTCATTACAAGCAGACATTTTTAATTGAAATTTTTGAAGACTGTCTGATATCATCAGTCACCATGGAACCTAATATTATCAGAAGTCTTCATGACAATGATTTTCAATATGTATACTTGACGTAAAATCTTTATGGATTGTGATTTTGATAGTAAGGAATTCTTGGGAATAATGTTATAACCAAATAGATATAATAACAAGTTGATTTAATCGTGATATGACATTTAACACGCATGGAACATATGTATTGACAGATATTTATTGACATTTGGTCTACGATTCTAGAACCATTTTTGGACAAGGTAAGTTATTACATATTTTATTTATTTATTCCTCTTATATGACACTAGAAAAAAAAACAAATTAGACACATATTTTATTATGCAATTCACTATTTAAATTTGAAAACATTATTTTAAATATCTAATAACAAAAAAGTTATTGCATTTTCAAAATAACCATCAAAAACTATAAAAAATTATTTTTTATCCTATTTGGCATCTAATGACAGTTCAGTTGTTGATGTGTTCTTAACATTTCAATTTGATTTTGTAGGAAAATGTATTGCAAGTCAGTCAAAATCAACATTCTTCTGTATATCTGCATCAAGTCTTACTTCTAAATGGGTTTGTTTTTTTTGTTTGTGATTTCATGTAGGCCTACTTGTATTTTTATTCCTTTCATTGATTGCATTACTTTATTTTAAAGAAAACAATATAATTTATATATATATATATGTTTTATGTGTAGACTATACATAAAAGAGTCAAAGGATATGAACCCATAGACCACTGGATTAGCAACCAACCATATATAGTCCAATTTACTACCGAAAGCCAGATTACATCTAATGAAAGTCACCACTTCAAAGTAACTGCTGCCTTTATGGAGCAACCCATGCCCATGTTTTGTCTGGGCCAAAATGGAAGCAAAGATTATCATGGCATAGATGAAGATTTTGTGGGTAGAGTTGGCTGTCCCCTCCCATATAGGGCCAAAGTAACCTAGAAACCATGCTGAAATTGGACGTGTCAGGCCTAAGGCACAGATATTGCAGCTTAACTGTCTTCTGCGTTCGTTCTCAAATTGCTGCAGATTACCCGAATGTAGTCAGAGAACGGAATGTAATAATTTGATAGTCTAATGGCACCAATGTAACAATAGGGGATGTCTAATGGAGTCTTATAGCATCAATGTAATATTCACTTTCCCTACTTTAATGCAATAATAGTTTAGCAATATAATATTTTATCAACCCCTGTAATAGTTGTAACAAGTTGTTATCTTATTATTTTTTCTCTTCTTCCGCGTCCATTAAATGTTGTTATGGTCCATGGTTTCCTTATCAGTATAGCATTGTTGCCATCGTAAGTACTCCTTAAGTTGTTTGCTGTGTGGACTTGAACTGAGCAAGGGCTATGTTCTATCTTAACTACTTAGTCTTAACCAAGTCTAAAATGAACCAAGAGGGAAAAAATCCTGTCATTACACGTATGCTGGACATTTAATAACAATCAAGCTCACAACAGATAAGAAGGATATGAATTGTACCTTTATCAAAAACATCAACAATTCAATACTTCTCAAACATTCCACATAAATTTACTCACTTATTGAGCTAAGTTGAATCCTTGGAAATGTTAGGTAAAAACTCCACCTAGATTTTCTTCCTTCTACAAAAACCCAACTACCTGCCTAATTACCCAAGCTCCAGTTGGTCACGTGAAATTATAATTGTCAATAATGTGTCCAGTCATCTCAGAACTAGTTAAAACAGGTTACCTTAATCTCTGTTACTTTTACTAACATACTTTGTCAAACTAAAAGGACGGAATGCTGTCATGTCTTTATTGTCAACACCAATCCCCAGTTATCTCAGTTTGACTGACCATTTCCTGTCACAGGAATAGGTTGTGTTATGATTTACAGCTTTGCTGCAATATCTGCCAATTTGGCCTGACATGCAATATTAGCATGTCTTCTAGGTCTATATGGGATGGGACAGCCAACTTCAAGCCCATAACCTCCTTAGTTGCCTGTTATGACATGCATGGAAGGTAAACAATGTTGTTATATATATTTGCTCCCCTTCTGGATCCCGACAACATACAGCCCATCCTAGTCGTAAACCATGACATAATAAATTCTGTTCTCCAAACTACATCCTTCTAATCTGCAGGAGCTTGAGAATGAACACACAGAAGAAAACGTTGACTAACCAAGACCTTGACCTGCAGTGTGTGTGTGTGTGTGTGTGTGTGTGTGTGTTCGTCCATCACAAGTGATGATGACCATTTTTTACATCTACTTTTTAAAATTCAGTTACAATTATGACCATTCTTAATGGTTCGTAGATGGCTGAGCCCTATTTGAGCTGTAAATGTCCTTGGACAGTTTGGGCATGTAATGACTACTGTAGATGGATTTTGCATGTAGTGTATGTAGTAAGAGACAACTAAGGGTAGTTTGACATGGGGGTGGATATTCTATCCCATGGATAGTCAAAATAGCAAAAAATGTCATGATGAAGTCAAATGTGTGCAGGCTGAAAGGTGCATGTATAACATCAAAACTGTAAACCACAACACAAAACATTCTGTTTTCTAATCCAACTAATTGGCTGGAGGTTGAGAATGTGTGCAGACGAAGAAGATGTCTGTCAAGGAGACCAATTACAGTGGTAAACTCAAGACTATTTTTTTTAATAACAAAGAATTGATACTTTTAAAACTAAAATGTGTTAGGAGATGGTCAGTCATGGAACAGTAGAGTTAAGATTAGTATAATGACTTAGGAGATGGTCAGTCATGGAACAGTGGAGTTTAAATGAGTAGAATGACTTAGGAAATGGTCAGTCAGGGAACAGTGGAGTTATTTAAACTCCACTAAGAGTAAAATGACTTAGTAGATGGTCAGTTAGGGAACAGTGGAGTTTACATGAATAAAACCATTTCATTTTGCTCATTTTTTTAGCATTAGAAAAACAGCATAATAAAGTTTTACATAACACTCAGTAGATGGGTGGGGGGAACCACCCCTGCACCCCCTCCCCATCTTGTGACTTTGTTCATCACGAAAAGATACCAGATTTCTCATGAATGGCCTCAGCAAAATGGATGAATGTTTATTAAGGTATTCCACCTCCAACCCCCCCCCCCCCCCAACTGCTGAAGACATATCTACAGCCCTAGTGGCATTTGAAGCATGCAGGAAAACAAACTGACTTTTCAACGAAAGGGTTTTTGTACAGGAACACAATATAGCACAAGATGAGTAAAGGATGTGACATCACAATAATAAATGTAAGAACATATATAATTTACCAGTGATTTACAAAACTGTATTACCCTGTGTTTTCAACTTTTACCTCTCAGATCAGTTTTGCTGAAATTCTACCTGTTATTGATTTTGTTGGCATTACAAATTTCTAAAAATAATAATTTTTTTTGTATTGTGTGGCATCAGGTGGGAGAAGGAGAGAAGATGGTACGTGCTCTATTTGCTGTAGCACGCTATCATCAGCCATCAGTGGTTTTCATAGATGAAATTGACTCACTGCTGTCACAGAGATCAGACGCAGAACATGAATCCTCCAGGAGAATCAAAACTGAATTCTTAGTCCAACTGGTAAGTACAGTCAATTACTGTAATTGTACTTACGTAAAACACAGGCTTTTAAAAATGTTCCACTAAGACACGACGGACTAAGACACGACGGACTATCACTAAAACCAGAGGGTTATAATGAGCAAACAAGAGAACAATTATTGTAGTAGATAACAGTTTTTTTGTTTAAATTTGCAGGAATTATGTACTGTATAGCACTTGTATCCTTTTGTGCAATGGGGAGTTTTATAAGATATAATCTTGTCAAGACAATCAGCCTGTGTTTTGGGGATGTGGTTGGTCAAGTACAGAAAACCTATTTACTTGAGTTACAAGGTGATTCGGTGCCACTAGAACAGACATTATTCTATTCCCATAACCCATCTTACGTTTGCCTTTACCGAGATTGTGGTATGAAATACTGTTAGAAGAAATCTCCTACACAGAGGGGGTAAAAAATACTTGTATAGATGAAGTGCTGTGGGATTTTCACAAGAGAAAAACTTCACTAAACAGTCATCCCTTAGTTATCGCAATTAATAGCGACCAAAACTGGCCGCGATAAGTGAAAAACTACAAAGTATTGTCATCCTCTCATTTTTTAACACACGTACATTTCTTATGTATGTATAATATCAATAAGTGTATATGAAACCATATAAGTGGAGATGTTATCATTAGAATATTAAAAAATAGTTTCAAACCTTTAAATAAAATATTAATAGTATAAAAACATACATAAAATAATGTATAAATAATATAAATATGATACGTGTGTGTGTGACATACGTAGATGTAACTAAAGTGTACATACTGGAAATATGTTTTTAGAAATCCGCAATGTACTGAGGTCGCAATAAATGAAACGCGAAGTAGCGAGGGATGACTGTATAGGCATTTTATCTACTAGTGGTTTGTTTTATGATGGTTATCTTGTGAGACTTTCTCCTTGTAGATTTCTGATTATATGATGAATTTCATTTCTCATTTTACCACATAAATGTTACTTCTTAAAACATCCACACATTTTCTGAAGAGTTGCTAATTTCTCGTTATAACTGTCTTCAATGTTACAAAGGATGGAGCAGCAACAAACTCTGAAGAACGAATCCTGGTCATTGGTGCAACAAATAGGCCCCAGGAAATCGATGAAGCTGCTAGAAGACGATTTGTCAAACGGCTGTACATACCTCTCCCTGAGGCTGTAGCCAGGCGACAGATCATCACAAACCTCATGTCCCACCAGAATGTCTGCATAACCGAAGAAAATATCCAGGCGGTTTGTGATAAAACAAATGGTAAGTCCAGGTTTCTACTACTTACCTTATAGAATCTCCTCAGGAATGTGTCATCTTCCAGATTAAGATAGGACACTTCTCTCCCAAATATCATTTTTTGAAGTATGTCAAAACAATATTATAAATATGTTTTCCATTTGTTTCTCATGCTTTCTTCTTCTGTGTTCACACCTGTGTGGCAACCGGGGCCTTTTCAGGGTGAACAGAATAGGGCTCTTAGGCGGTGGAGAGTGCTAGATGTGCCATCACTATCACAAAAGTGTGCTGCTCTGCTGATAGGACATGATGATCCTGGAATGTTTTGTTGTTTGTCCATTACAAGTGATGATGACTATATGTTATATCCACTTTTGAAATTCAGTTAGAACTATGAATTTGCAGATGACCAACAAACTCTATTCTGGCCGCAAATGTCTTTGGAAACATTTGGCCGCCAGTGAGGTCCCCAATGAATCCCCACAGCGACTCCCCCGGCCACCTTGAGAACATATTCCCTTCTGCAACTCACCATAGAGAAGCATCTTTAACAGGCGATGATCTGGCACATGACCAACAAATCTGTGCCCGCATTAGAACTGTGTCAATGCTAGGGATACCAGATCAGCCAAGACAGTGGTATCTGTAATCTTGTCTTGCCATCTGATGTCGATAACTGGATGTGCAAATGACTTGTACTGGGGACCTTGATTTAAGCGAAAAAGAGAAAGTGGAACTCTAACATCAACTCCCTTCTCTTCCTCCCCACTGTCTACAGGCTTGATTGAACCACATCAGCTTGGGGAACCAAATGAGCCAGAACATCCACATCTGATTTTGTTGATAACGCTCTTTTAAAATGATTCACTGAGCTTTGGAAACATTCCCTTTAAAACACTTTACTGACCAATTTCGACGAGTCGAATTTCCGTGTTCGTCAAACACGCTATGATAGTTCAGAAAAATGGGAATACCCATTGCAATAATATGACTAAAAATAGTGTTTCCGGGAAATTATGTTGTGTAAAAATGGTGGCACATCTGGAACACAGATATAGACATCGTAGATGAGTTTTTATAAAGAAATATTGGAGATTTCTAAGGTAATATTGTATGATATATAGAAATTAACATAAATCTAGGCCTAGCATTATGATAAGTAGCATTTTGCACTTGAAATAACTCTTGAGCTTTCAATTTATTCAGAAAGTACAAAAAGTCGTTACAACACATAGAAAGTTTCAAGGCTTCCATGCGCTAGATCGATTTTATACGGATTTATTTTTAAAGACGGCGATGTCAATGTATAAAATTGTGTGTGCACCCGCAGTAATGGCGGATAAGTACGCTCTGGATTGCTGTTGAGCAAGTGTTAAGCAGACTATAGAAAGACATTTTTCACAAGCCACGAAGCAAAGCGGAATCACAGAATGTTTTGTTTAGTTAATTTATAAATAATGCTATACATAGATGGCCAATGAAAAGTATGGGAGAATAGGCATGACTGCTTGTGTTTAATTTCTGAACGAAGATCTTGTAAAAGTGGAGGATATGTAGGGAAATATCCTAATCATAGGTGGGAGATTTCACGTTGTTTCCAGGCTGACTAAAAAATTGTTGTTACATGACAGTTCAACTTAAATATCAACAACTATGTAGTTGGTATTCACTTTTAGGTACTAACTTATCCAAATATTCGAGTTAAGTGAATCCAACTTAACAGGAATTTTAATACATAGATAAAGAAGGAAAATGTCGGGACTAAAATGATCAGTTCGGCTTAAGTGGTCTCCACTGTATTGAAATCTGGGTCAGAAAAGAAATTTATTTGGTCCTAGCATAGCTTTCTGTTGATTTCAATGTACATGGGTCATGCCTGATTGTGGAGGTTATATGTATTTGGGCATCCCTGGAAGTATGTGGTGTGGTGTTAGAACATTATCACAATGAGTTATGTATTTTACCCATATGGTGCATATTTTCATTTAGGTCACAGTGTTCTATGTTAACTTTACAATAGTTATCCCTTTTTTTCAAGTGTGAATTGCATTTTTAAAATAATCAATGAGGAACTCATACAAAGAACTAAAGAAATTACAGTACAGAAAGAAATAAAGTAACAGCACTGGCAATGGATAGGACATACATTAAGACCAACGGAAAGCATTGTAAGATTGACACTGTTTCAGGCAATCTACAAGACCCACAAGGAAAGAGAACGATCAAGAAATAAGAAAGAAAATAATTTGATGCAGAAACACAAAGGCTGGGTAAGATATGGACAGAACTAGAAGCAGTAGCTAAAGCTAGCACAGGATGAAACAAATGTTGTGAAGACCTATGCTCCATATGAAGCTAAATAGTGTATAGATAGATAGAAACTCCTGTCAATAGTAATGTTTAGAACAGATGTAAAGTATGTTTCATCCTTATAGAACCAACCAGGCATGGTAATCATAACACTTATGTCTCTGATTAAAGATGAACATAGAACAAATTTAAAAACAAGTTTTTAAATGTCTGTTTATGATGCAGGTTACTCAGGTGCAGACATGACTAATCTGTGTAGGGAGGCAGCTTTGGGTCCAATCAGAAGTATTCCATTTGAAATGATGGAGACAATTACATCTGAACAGGTTAGTTGTGTCTCTAGCAAACAAAACATTAATGGCTGAAATAGAATCTGCATAATACTAGTTATATTGCTAAATTATCACATTTTGGAGTCTTTTTTTTTAAATTATGGAATCATTTTGTGAGACAATGTAGTTATACTGAGTGGTCACAATTTGAAATCTGCAAGACACTAGTTGTACTATTAAATTATTACATTGTGGAACCTGCAAGAATCTCTAATCCTAAAACTAAGATGTCTAAATATGATTTAATTACTTGTGTTACATTTTTTTGGAAATATCTAGTTAAAAGCTATAAATGTGTTTGAATTCTGATATTTATAATTTCATGATTTTCTGTATGGCTTAAATCTCAGGTACGACCAATATCATATGAAGACTTTGAGGAGGCTTTATTACAAGTTCGAGCTAGTGTGTCATCTAAAGACCTCCAGTTGTACACAGATTGGAACCAGACATATGGAAGCTTTGGACATTAGACTACAGATTCCTCATATCACTAGCATTGCTGTACTGTTAGATAGTCTACTTAACACATTCCATACATAAAGCTGCCCCAATGGCTTGAGGTCCCATCAAATATGCTAGTGTGACACTCACTGCAGCTCAGCAGTGGTACTGATAATGGCACAAGTATAATATAATTAATAACATTTTAAAACAGATGAAAATTTTAAGTAATCGCCAGAACAGTCTTTCTGACAATAAGTTGAATTATAAACATTGATAGATTATACAATTAATTCTTGGACTTCCAAGTTCGATTCCAAGTGGTAGAATTTGTTTACCATGACAACCATTGATATTGTCACAAAAAGATCATTTACAAAACAATCATTGACTAGTCAAAGAAAATCTTGGATTGATATCATCTAAAATAACCTTTTTTTTTTGTTTTAGTTTTACATTCATCAAAATGTCTGTGGACAGAGGTGTTTGGAGAACTTTCTGTGTCAATGTCTCCAATGTGGTAACTTATGACCCTGACAGGTTATGGATCTTCTTAGTCTTATTATTATTATTATTATTATTATTATTATATACTGAAAATAGACTGAATATTATGTTCTGAATATGTATTATCTGCACACAAATAAAAGTCTGGTTTGAAATTTCATCAATAATTTGTTTAATTTGTAAAGTATTGTGACAAATTTTGTACAGTTAATTTACATGAAAATATATAGTATTTAATTGTCACAAAACAGTGAAATATACACTACTTCTGCTTGTTACTTAAGTTTAGCTAGGAGTGTTCAGGGGAAATGTGGCTTGGTTCTGGAGGACTTGCAAAGCAGATTTATTATCAGTCAGGATAATTATCCTTCCTTCAGGTAGTTAGAGGTTGATCCCAGCAGCAGAAGTATTGCTGCCTTGATAACTTAATATTTTGCCTTGAAATGTGTAGAATGAACACTGGCTATACTCCAGGAGGATTTAGGGTGTATTTATCAGTATGAAGCATTTCCAATACTACTTGTGTTATGACTCATAGATCCCAGCCAGCTTTTATCTTTATGTTTTATATAATCTGATTCTTTGTAAGGGTTTTAGGGCCACAGGGAGACAATGGTTTATCTTTTTAAAGGGGAATATCTGTTGGCTGTAGTTTTAATTTAATTATGTGTCTCATTGACAAAACTGTTTTATTTAGCAAAAAATGTTTTTATTCTGCTGCTCAGAGAGTGGTTTTCCAAGACATATCTGGCAGATTGAGTTAACATTTTTAGGACATATCTGGCAGATTGAGTCATTTCTCACAGAGACATCTATGACAGATTGAGTTAAAATTTCCAGGACATATCTGGCAGATTGAGTTAACATTTCTTTCTTGTAGGGAATGAAAATTAAAAAACTGCAAATTATTTACTCTTGACATTTTTTTCAGATTAAACATGTGGACCCCATCGAGGCCAACTCCTTGAAGGAGCTTAGTCCAGCTAACGGAGGTTGGAAACTAAGATTGGTTGGGCCATCCCTATATCGAGCAGGTCCACAGCCCTGCCCAAACAAGCATGGGTGCTGAAGTCAGTAATACTGGGCCAATAGGAGCACCATAGTATCATGCGAAACACAACATGTAAGAGCGAGCGAAAAAAAGAAACATGCGAAGGGAGGAACTTGTACATTTGTAAAACAGCAGTACTCATACTGTATATCTCTGATGTGAAAAACCATATTAGGAAAAAATAGAACCCTTTGAATTTAATACTTTAGGGAATGGCTGTTTTATCACACATGAAAGGCTCTCCAGATCAAAATGTTTGAGAGATGTTGAGGTAAACATTTTCAAACATTTATCATGTTAACTAGTCATTGGATCATCATCATTGCATTCTGGACACATCCGCAAGTACTCCGATCTCCACTTCAGTGTATCCAACATTACATGATGACTAACAGTTCCAGTTTTATGTTGGTTGGTTGATGAACATTGTTCTAAGCCCACAGTTGTTCTCACTTCTAGCGACACTTCATTTAAGCCCAGTTACTTTATTATGGACATAGAAAAGAAATCATCACCCTCGTTAATTTAATGTGCTTCTGCTGTTGCTTGTAAAGAGTTCAATGTATCATCACGATCCATTTTTTTGCCACCCGATACAGTAGCAATACATACAAGCCAATCTGCTCTTATTGCCTTGAAAACCTACATAACAAGACATGAAAATTAATGTGACACATTCAAATTTTGACCTTTTCAATTTGTTATCAGTCAGGGTAATTATCCTTCCTTCAGGCAGGTAGGGGTAGGTCCCAGCAGCAAAAGTGTTGCTGCCTTGATAGCTTAACATTTTGCCTTGAAATGTGTAGACTACAAACTATTGTTTACAAACTCAACTCACTTGTGTTTGCCATATGTACTATGCATTATTTGATTCAATGAATGATCCAAATATTCATAATTTCTTTTTATAAAACATACACACTGAATGAACATGATGCATTCTTGATTAATTGCCTTCTGTCAACAAAATTATACAACTTTTTTGTTAAAATTTCAACATATATATTAAAACCTTACTTGTGACAGACTGTCTTCTCAAATTTAGGAGAAATGAATAAATGCAAAGGGGTTATATTTTCTACAAGAATGGCAAGAAGATGCCTGAAAAATCATCTACCTTCTGTACTACACCGAGCATGAAAATGAAGATAAAAGCAGTGACAGCGGCATTCAGCAGTTTGGTGACTGAAATACCAACTCAGACTGTGATACTCTTAGACTCCCAGAGCATGCTGCATAAGATAGAAAGGTACATGTTAACCTTTAGCACGCTGTGTATACAATTTGGGTGAAGCATTTCGCCGGAATTTGGAATATATTGATCACTGAAGTTGAAATCTACCGCCCGGTTCGCTAAACCGAAACCAAACGAAAAAAATCGAGATCTGAAAATTGTGTAATGTTTTGACAGAATCCGATGGCAACATTGGGTAGAAATTTTAAGGCCATTTTGTTTAAAATGGCGGGTAAGCCGATATGAAGTGATTTTGTCATAGAAATTCGAGGAATTTGTGGTCTTCTGCATCGTGTTGAAGTGACAAGACAATGAATCTTGTTTATTATACTATTTCCTAATAGCAGATTCAGTGACCACCGGATGTGAAGAACACTGTACAATCAGCCTCATGAGCCAAATAACCAAAATACTTCTCAGAATCATCATGAAGAGAGTGAGAAACAAAATAAAATCAGAAATAAGTCCAGAACAATGTGGCTTTGTAGAAGGCAAAGGTACCAACAATGCTATTTATATATTGAGAACACTAATAGAGAGGTCTATAGAGGTAAAAACAGATCTGTACCTCTGTTTTATAGACTACACGAAAACATTTGATAAAGTTAAACATAGTGAAATTATACACATGCTAGAGAATCTGAACATTGACAGCAAGGATTTAAGAATAATCAAGAACATGTACTGGCAACAAACAGCAGCAATAAGAGTAGGAAATCAATTTGGCCCTTTTCAACAAATAAAACAAGGAGTCAGACAGGGATGCGTGCATTCACCAGACCTGTTCTCTTTATACAGTGGAAACATATTGCGTACAATAGTAGATATCCCATGAATACCAGTAGGAGGACATAACATAAATAATTTGAGATATGCGGATGACACTGTTCTGATTGCAAAAAGTGAGGAAGTCCTTCAAGATTTAATTAATGTAGTAGTCACAGAAAGTAAAGAGAAAGGCCTCCTCCAAAATATCAAGAAAACAGAAGTAATGGTTATTTCAAAGAAACAAAATAACATACCTTGCAAGATCAAAGTGAATGATATTGTATTAAAACAGGCCCACCAATTCAAATGTTTAGGTACAATGATTACAGCAGATGGAAGAAGTTCAACAGAAATAAGATGCAGAATAGGACAGGCAAAAACAACATTCAGAAAAATGAAAAATATACTGTGTAATATGACCGTGTCATTAGAGGTGAGAAAGAGAGTTCTGCAGTGCTATATAACCCCTATACTAACATATTGGTGCGAGTCTTGGACAATAAACAAACTGGAAAGTGGAAAATTAGAGGCAACAGAGATGTGGTTCTAAAGAAGAATGCTGAGAATACCATGGACTGCCAGAAAAACTAATATAGAGGTGTTGAAAGAGTCAAATGCGAAACGGACCTTAATCAACAATATAAGAAAAAGGCAATCTTCTTCATTTTTTGGCCACTTCATGAGACAGGCAGGTTTAGAGAACATAGTCACAACAGGCAAAATTGAAGACAACAGAGACAGAGGGCGAAAACGTGAGAAAATATTAGACAGTTTGACAAACTGGCACGGCAAGGAAACGACTTTGATACATAATACTTTGGGTGGAGAGCCATGACCGCCTACGCCAACCGGCATGGCACCTGATGATGATATTCAGTGAAATAAATGATTAAACAGCTAGAAATTTGCAAATTATCAAAGGTAAGTTCTTCATTTGTGATTATTAAAGTATTCCACAGTGTTTCCATTATGTTAAATATATAATAAACAGATTTCACAGCTTACAATCGATCAAAAATACGGTAGATGTAGATTGAGATAGGTCTAAATTTGACTTTATCACTTTCTCACACGTCTCGTATCACACACACACAAACAAAACTTACACCAATATATGCAGAATTTAATTCTTTATTTATATGTGCAAATATTATTTAAATATCTGTAACAAAGAAAAAGTTATCGCGATTTCAAAACAGCCACCGACGATTACATAACATTTGCGAAAATCAATTCCGCTGCAGTCAGTAGCAGAGGAGAATATTATGTAATTGTAAACTAGCATGCTAAAGGTTAAGAAAAGAATAGGTTATGCTACTGGATAACTCAGTTGTCTAAAACACTACATGAATATACTGCCCTGGTCATGCAGAGGTGAACGAAAGAGCAGACTCATTGGTAGACAATGCTGTGGTTAATGGCACAGTACAGAGAAGAGATAGGATCTACTTAATAAGAGAAATAATTGACTTACTACAGAGTGAAGATGATGATGCTGGAGGTAATAATTTACACAAACAAAGAATGACAAATTGGGGGTGAGGAGGAAAAAGTGGGTTGTTCACATCAACATTTGACTGGGACTAAGTCTGCACCTCTTTGAATGCTGCTGGAACAAACAGCTGATCACTTAGAGGAATGTACCATGATGCTGGTTTTTTAATCAAGACTCCTTATATGCATACATAAACACATACACACACATTTGACTTATCACTAATACTCGGGCAAACACACACCCTCTCCCTTCTCTCCCCCCCCCCCCAAATAAAATATATAACAGTGACATTTGAAAGATTAGTTGCTCTCTGAAATTGTTGGATCTCCTGGCTGGTCGACTTCATCTCCGAAAGTCTCTTGCTGTAAGAGAACAAAATAAGATCACTGTGAAAATAAATTCTTTGTTGGTATTTGAAAGTGACAAAAGAGTAGATGTTTGTGGGAGGAAAACAAAATCAAATCAAAAATACGAACCCTTCATTGCAGCTTAATTCATATTTAGCAACATTATATTTTCTTTACAAGAATTTATACCTCTCATAAGTCCACTAACCATTCAAGTCAAAAACATTTAGGGTCAAACAGACCACAGGTTAGAGCACACAAGTAAAATATGGAAATGTTATAATATGAAATATTGGTAACACTGATATGGTGGTGAAACATGGAACTTAATAAATCAGTGGCAAAGAGAATATATGCCTTCAAAATGAGAAACTACAGAAAGATTATGAAAATACCTTGGAGAGAGAGTAAAAGGCTAATCAAGATGTGATAAGAACATTTAGTGTTGAAGAGGGCTGCCTCTTAAACAACATTATAAGAAACCTGAACCTGAGGCCATATAAAGAGACATAGCATGGAAAAATTAATAATGGAAGGTATGGTTGCTGGTACCAAGAGTAAGAGCCACCCAAGACAACAATGCATAAGAGATATCTCAGGTTTGTTTAGACATGCCCCTTGCTGCGGTAGGTCAACTTTTCCAGAATTGTAAAGAGTTCAGTAGAGCTATAAAGAAGGCTATGTTATGGAAAGAATGTCACCTGAAGAAGAACACTGATATTGGCTACATCTGGTGAGAAGTACACCTGAAGAAGAACACTGATATTGGCTACATCTGGTGAGAAGTACACCTGAAGAAGAACACTGATATTGGCTACATCTGGTGAGAAGTACACCTGAAGAAGAACACTGATATTGGCTACATCTGGTGAGAAGTACACCAGAAGAAGAACACTGATATTGGCTACATCTGATGAGAAGTACACCTGAAGAAGAACACTGATATTGGCTACATCTGATGAGAAGTACACCTGAAGAAGAACACTGATATTGGCTACATCTGGTGAGAAGTACACCTGAAGAAGAACACTGATATTGGCTACATCTGGTGAGAAGTACACCAGAAGAAGAACACTGATATTGGCTACATCTGGTGAGAAGTACACCAGAAGAAGAACACTGATATTGGCTACATCTGGTGAGAAGTACACCTGAAGAAGAACACTGATATTGGCTATATCTGGTGAGAAGTACACCTGAAGAAGAACACTGATATTGGCTACATCTGGTGAGACGTACACCAGAAGAAGAACACTGATATTGGCTACATCTGTTGAGAAGTACACCAGAAGAAGAACACTGATATTGGCTACATCTGGTGAGAAGTACACCAGAAGAAGAACACTGATATTGGCTACATCTGGTGAGAAGTACACCTGAAGAAGAACACTGATATTGGCTACATCTGGTGAGAAGTACACCAGAAGAAGAACACTGATATTGGCTACATCTGGTGAGAAGTACACCTGAAGAAGAACACTGATATTGGCTACATCTGGTGAGAAGTACACCTGAAGAAGAACACTGATATTGGCTACATCTGGTGAGAAGTACACCTGAAGAAGAACACTGATATTGGCTACATCTGGTGAGAAGTACACCTGAAGAAGAACACTGATATTGGCTACATCTGGTGAGAAGTACACCAGAAGAAGAACAACACTGATATTGGCTACATCTGGTGAGAAGTACACCAGAAGAAGAACACTGATATTGGCTACATCTGGTGAGAAGTACACCTGAAGAAGAACACTGATATTGGCTACATCTGGTGAGAAGTACACCTGAAGAAGAACACTGATATTGGCTACATCTGGTGAGAAGTACACCTGAAGAAGAACACTGATATTGGCTACATCTGGTGAGAAGTACACCTGAAGAAGAACACTGATATTGGCTACATCTGGTGAGAAGTACACCAGAAGAAGAACACTGATATTGGCTACATCTGGTGAGAAGTACACCTGAAGAAGAACACTGATATTGGCTACATCTGGTGAGAAGTACACCTGAAGAAGAACACTGATATTGGCTACATCTGCTGAGAAGTACACCAGAAGAAGAACACTGCTATTGGCTACATCTGGTGAGAAGTACACCTGAAGAAGAACACTGATATTGGCTACATCTGCTGAGAAGTACACCAGAAGAAGAACACTGCTATTGGCTACATCTGGTGAGAAGTACACCTGAAGAAGAACACTGATATTGGCTACATCTGGTGAGAAGTACACCTGAAGAAGAACACTGATATTGGCTACATCTGGTGAGAAGTACACCAGAAGAAGAACACTGATATTGGCTACATCTGTTGAGAAGTACACCAGAAGAAGAACACTGATATTGGCTACATCTGGTGAGAAGTACACCTCAAGAAGAACACTGATATTGGCTACATATGGTGAGAAGTACACCTCAAGAAGAACACTGATATTGGCTACATCTGGTGAGAAGTACACCAGAAGAAGAACACTGATATTGGCTACATCTGGTGAGAAGTACACCAGAAGAAGAACACTGATATTGGCTACATCTGGTGAGAAGTACACCAGAAGAAGAACACTGATATTGGCTACATCTGGTGAGAAGTACACCAGAAGAAGAACACTGATATTGGCTACATCTGGTGAGAAGTACACCAGAAGAAGAACACTGATATTGGCTACATCTGGTGAGAAGTACACCAGAAGAAGAACACTGATATTGGCTACATCTGGTGAGAAGTACACCAGAAGAAGAACACTGATATTGGCTACATCTGGTGAGAAGTACACCAGAAGAACACTGATATTGTCTACATCTGGTGAGAAGTACACCTGAAGAAGAACACTGACATTGGCTACATCTGGTGAGAAGTACACCAGAAGAAGAACACTGATATTGGCTACATCTGGTGAGAAGTACACCAGAAGAAGAACACTGATATTGGCTACATCTGGTGAGAAGTACACCAGAAGAAGAACACTGATATTGGCTACATCTGGTGAGAAGTACACCAGAAGAAGAACACTGATATTGGCTACATCTGGTGAGAAGTACACCAGAAGAAGAACACTGATATTGGCTACATCTGGTGAGAAGTACACCAGAAGAAGAACACTGATATTGGCTACATCTGGTGAGAAGTACACCTGAAGAAGAACACTGATATTGGCTACATCTGGTGAGAAGTACACCAGAAGAAGAACACTGATATTGGCTACATCTGGTGAGAAGTACACCTGAAGAAGAACACTGATATTGGCTACATCTGGTGAGAAGTACACCTGAAGAAGAACACTGATATTGGCTACATCTGGTGAGAAGTACACCTGAAGAAGAACACTGATATTGGCTACATCTGGTGAGAAGTACACCAGAAGAAGAACACTGATATTGGCTACATCTGGTGAGAAGTACACCAGAAGAAGAACACTGATATTGGCTACATCTGGTGAGAAGTACACCAGAAGAAGAACACTGATATTGGCTACATCTGGTGAGAAGTACACCTGAAGAAGAACACTGATATTGGCTACATCTGGTGAGAAGTACACCTGAAGAAGAACACTGATATTGGCTACATCTGGTGAGAAGTACACCTGAAGAAGAACACTGATATTGGCTACATCTGGTGAGAAGTACACCTGAAGAAGAACACTGATATTGGCTACATCTGGTGAGAAGTACACTAGAAGAAGAACAACACTGATATTGGCTACATCTGGTGAGAAGTACACCAGAAGAAGAACACTGATATTGGCTACATCTGGTGAGAAGTACACCAGAAGAAGAACACTGATATTGGCTACATCTGGTGAGAAGTACACCTGGATCTTTTATCTTGAAAGTGTCCACTCAAGAAATATGTACTTCTGTAAAATAAAGGGTGTGTTGTCAGGCCTGGAATGAGAGTAAAGAATAAAAACATTGATAAATGCCATATATGCTGTAAGAGGCAACTATACAAGTTTTAACAGTGGAGTTGGCTATCCCATCTCATAGAGATCAAAGTGATGCTGAAGTCACATGTGTCAGGTCAAAAGTTGCAGATATTGCAGCTAAGATGTAAACCATGACACAAAGCATTCCATTCCTTGGACTACATCCTGCTAATCTGTGGGAGCTTGAGAACAAATGTAAAGAAAAAGAAAGATTGAGAGAAGGCAGAGTAAGGCAACTAGCCTCAACCATTGTGTGGTATAGTGTCTCACCCATTGACCAAAGTTCAAGCTCACTCGACAGTTGTGG
Organism: Meghimatium bilineatum; assembly: GCA_034231615.1. Lineage (NCBI taxonomy): Eukaryota > Metazoa > Mollusca > Gastropoda > Stylommatophora > Philomycidae > Meghimatium > Meghimatium bilineatum. The sequence goes on from CM067300.1 coordinate 36,379,794, forward strand.
TTTTGAGAAAACCCACCGAGTGGAAAATGCGTATCATGACTCATGTTGCCATTTTTACAGTGTATGTGCTCAAGATACCCACTAGTCAGGTGGTTTTTGGTCAATCACTGGCTAGCAATCTGATAAACTCGTGTTTAGAACCACATGCTATGATACTGATTCATAACTCAACTTTATACTTTATATTTGAAGACATTGATAAATCTTCATCAAGCTGGACTGTCTGCTGTTACTCTGATGGTTTTTATGACGGTTTTTATAATGGTTACCTATGGACTTATCCTGTGTGTGATGATGATAACCTTCAGTCATAACTCAACTTTCTTATACCTTTTAAACCATTATCTAAAAGTCATAATAAATCAAGCAATGAATATGGACAAATATCCAAAATAAATAATGAACAAATATCCAAAATATAAAAACCATGATAACCATCAAGTATACAGAAGAACAAGAGCTAAACATAAACAAACATTGATTCTTGATTAGAAACTGGCCTCACAGCACGTGGGGCATTCCCATAAGTGCTCCGCCCTCTGTTCCAGCAGTCATCCGACTCGATGGTGTTTCGAGTCTAATGCTGCTGAAACAGACGTCGACATCAGGGCACAACCCTGGCCCTTGCAACAGGTTTCTTTGTTGTTCTGCCCACCCACGTCGTGCCCATAACTAGTTCAAGCACAACGTCGGCCTGTCGGAACAACATGGTAACTGTTATCGAAGGTTACGACTACGGGATTGTATAGATGACGTGTATTGAAGCTTCTATAAAAAGATAACCTCAATATAAAGGCATGTCATCTACTAAGGTTTTCTTTTGCATGATTGGTTTATCTAGTGAGCCATTAGTGAGACCCACAGATGCAACTGCATGCGCAAAAAAACAAACATTGAGAAAAACTACAAGTAAAACATTATCAATATCTTGGACACATAGTCACAAATGATGGCAGATGTGAAATAGAAGTTAAAAGGAGAAGAGAAATGGCCAAAAGTACCTTCAATGACATGAGATAAATAGTAACATCTAAACAAATTACAAACAAGTTAAAAATGAGAATTATAAAATGCTACATCTATTCTATATTAATGTATGGCTCAGAAACAAAGATACTAAAAAAACAATTAGAAAGAATTGATGCCTTTGAGATGTGGGTATATAGGAGAATAGGGAAAACATCATGGAAAGTTGCTGTAGTTGATAGTTGCTGTAATCTGTTTCAGCAGATGTGGAGAGTTATCTATACTGATAGTTGCTGTAATCTGTTTCAGCAGATGGGGAGAGTTATCTATACTGATAGTTGCTGTAATCTGTTTCAGTAGATGTGGAGAGTTATCTATACTGATAGTTGCTGTAATCTGTTTCAGCAGATGGGGAGAGTTATCTATACTGATAGTTGCTGTAATCTGTTTCAGCAGATGGGGAGAGTTATCTATACTGATAGTTGCTGTAATCTGTTTCAACAGATGGTAGGGTTATCTATGTTGATAGTTGCTGTAATCTGTTTCAGCAGATGGGGAGAGTTATCTATACTGATAGTTGCTGTAATCTGTTTCAGCAGATTGGGAGAATTATCTATACTGATAGTTGCTGTAATCTGTTTCAACAGATGGTAGGGTTATCTATGTTGATAGTTGCTGTAATCTGTTTCAGCAGATGGGGAGAGTTATCTATACTGATAGTTGCTGTAATCTGTTTCAGCAGATGGGGAGAGTTATCTATACTGATAGTTGCTGAAATCTGTTTCAGCAGATGGGGAGAGTTATCTATACTGATAGTTGCTGTAATCTGTTTCAGCAGATGGGGAGAGTTATCTATACTGATAGTTGCTGTAATCTGTTTCAGCAGATGGGGAGAGTTATCTATACCGATAGTTGCTGTAATCTGTTTCAGTAGATGTGGAGAGTTATCTATACTGATAGTTGCTGTAATTTGTTTCAGCAGATGGGGAGAGTTATCTATACTGATAGTTGCTGTAATCTGTTTCAGCAGATGGGGAGAGTTATCTATACTGATAGTTGCTGTAATCTGTTTCAGCAGATGGGGAGAGTTATCTATACTGATAGTTGCTGTAATCTGTTTCAACAGATAGTAGGGTTATCTATGTTGATAGTTGCTGTAATCTGTTTCAGCAGATGGGGAGAGTTATCTATACTGATAGTTGCTGTAATCTGTTTCAGCAGATTGGGAGAATTATCTATACTGATAGTTGCTGTAATCTGTTTCAACAGATGGTAGGGTTATCTATGTTGATAGTTGCTGTAATCTGTTTCAGCAGATGGGGAGAGTTATCTATACTGATAGTTGCTGTAATCTGTTTCAGCAGATGGGGAGAGTTATCTATACTGATAGTTGCTGAAATCTGTTTCAGCAGATGGGGAGAGTTATCTATACTGATAGTTGCTGTAATCTGTTTCAGCAGATGGGGAGAGTTATCTATACTGATAGTTGCTGTAATCTGTTTCAGCAGATGGGGAGAGTTATCTATACCGATAGTTGCTGTAATCTGTTTCAGTAGATGTGGAGAGTTATCTATACTGATAGTTGCTGTAATTTGTTTCAGCAGATGGGGAGAGTTATCTATACTGATAGTTGCTGTAATCTGTTTCAGCAGATGGGGAGAGTTATCTATACTGATAGTTGCTGTAATCTGTTTCAGCAGATGGGGAGAGTTATCTATACTGATAGTTGCTGTAATCTGTTTCAGCAGATGGGGAGAATTATCTATACTGATAGTTGCTGTAATCTGTTTCAGTAGATGTGGAGAGTTATCTATACTGATAGTTGCTGTAATCTGTTTCAGCAGATGGGGAGAGTTATCTATACTGATAGTTGCTGTAATCTGTTTCAGCAGATTGGGAGAATTATCTATACTGATAGTTGCTGTAATCTGTTTCAACAGATGGTAGGGTTATCTATGTTGATAGTTGCTGTAATCTGTTTCAGCAGATGGGGAGAGTTATCTATACTGATAGTTGCTGTAATCTGTTTCAGCAGATGGGGAGAGTTATCTATACTGATAGTTGCTGTAATCTGTTTCAGCAGATGGGGAGAGTTATCTATACTGATAGTTGCTGTAATCTGTTTCAGCAGATGGGGAGAGTTATCTATACTGATAGTTGCTGTAATCTGTTTCAGCAGATGGGGAGAGTTATCTATACTGATAGTTGCTGTAATCTGTTTCAGCAGATGGGGAGAGTTATCTATACTGATAGTTGCTGTAATCTGTTTCAGCAGATGGGGAGAGTTATCTATACTGATAGTTGCTGTTATCTGTTTCAGCAGATGGGGAGAGTTATCTATACTGATAGTTGCTGTAATCTGTTGATTACATCTATTTCTCATCCTACCTCTCAATCATCTACTATTTCCCTAGAAATTTCAAATGCCCTTAAATTTCGTAACAACGGTCTCATTCACTACATTGTCTTATTTCAAAATATGCATACATAGAGAATTCAAGTGTTGATGTGATCACAAAGAGAAATAAAAAGACAGATAATATGTACAATTCTTATACCAACACACTGCTACCAATGTCAAACAGCAAAGGAAAATAGTTACATGTGAAATGAAATATCTAAGAAAAGCAGCAATGGTTACTAAACTACCGGTAGATGAAATAAGCAATGAAGAAATTAGGAAAATAGTAGGTATAATATCCTATATTGAAAGACAGCAAGTAAAAAGGTCCAGCAACCTTATGAGAATGAACACAGACCAAAAACCAATAAGAGCATATAACAAATGAATATCTTAACATAAAGCCAGAGGTAGACCAAGAAAACATTAAGATAACCTTTAACAAACATGGACAACTATATTTGTTACTCATAGTGATTCTGTCAGACACACTGTATTTGTTATTCGTAGTGATTCTGTCAGACACAATGTATAATATAATTAAATAATATACTATAGCTTAACAAATTACTGTTGAATGTTTAGGCTCCACTAATATATCTCATTGCATCACCTGTATCTACCACCGAGCTGACAAGGGCCATATGACCGACATTAACTCTGTATCTCTGTAAGGATTTTCTTACAATACTGTAATGTATTTAGAAGTAACTATAAAAATTGAAGTTTTAGTGGCTGTCTTGCAGAAGGTGTCTGCTTAACTGGCTGTTTTAGCAGCTTGCTAGAGATCAGGAGTTAATATAGGTTCCAAGAAGTGTCAGTTAAAACAATAACAACTGTGATAGTTTCTCTTGCAGAAACTTTGAACAAAGAAGCTGTTAAATTTGAGCATAACAATGAAAAATCAAAATAATTTAAGCAAAAAATAAAAACCAGGAAATGTTAACAAAACGTGAATTTCAACGTTATCATAATATAACAAAAATCGTAAGTCTCAAAACCGCAAAAAAAATTTGTGTGACCTCATTGTAGCTTTCAATTTCCCCTTCTCCTTCTGCTTCTAATATGGCTTTCTCAGTAATTTCAATCTCAGAAAGAATTTGAGCCTCTAGCGTCTGCATACATTTTTGAAAAATGAATGTAGAGATATTTAATTATCAAATATGACAAAATTATGGATTCAGTTTTCCATAGAAATTTAAGCGATGATTTCATTCATTGCACGTGTGAACAGGAGAATGACCCTGTAGTGAAAATCTACATATCAACACTTATTGTACCGCCATAGGTTTTGACAAGCTTGTTCTTCATGTTTGCTTTCAGAGAATGTAACAGTCTCCAATCTGTCCACAAGTGAAACTTAGTGCTAAAATGTCATGGCTCCATAGTGTTCCTCAGTTGCTATTTATCTCTGGTAGAGTTATTCGGGATAAATAAGCTCTTGTTAATAGAGCTTCCTTATCCTGAATAAGTCTACTCAGTAGAATATATATGTCTGCTCAGAGGTATATTTAATTTAAATAATAGTAGTAATTGAAACATATACTGTACAACGAAGAATACTCGGAGTGTCATTAAGAGGTAGAATTAGAAACGATAACATCAGACAGATAACCAAAACAATACCAGTATTGAAACACATCAAAAGACAGCAGATTAAGTGGTTTTCACACGCTTCCAGACTACCGACATATAGCATGCCACAAATGGCCATGACACATAGACATAACGGTTATAAAGCCAGAGGGAGACCATGTAAAAGATGGATCACAGAAATCAAAGAAGCCACAGGAACAAGCTTACAAACAGCGCACAAGAAGGCCATCTCGAGAGAACTCTTCCACCCCTGACCCTGCAAGGCAAACAAGGGACACAGCGTATAGATAGAGATAGACTGTACATTGTTACTCAATAGTTGTTGAATTTTGAGATGCCACCAATACATTAAATAATATAGCCAGTATAATGTGAATGGACTGCGTTCAAACCACCTAGTTTAATGAGTGGGGTTTGTAAGGGGAGCTCAATCAAGACATATGGGTTAATAATATGCATTGTGGTTACTGCTCTATGTGTTAGACATTTTCTCAGAAGCTTTCTTTTCTACCCAGAAGACTTAAACTGTTGACATTTTGGTATGTATGCAGTGATTTGAGAGGCTGCTTCTTAATATAAAGAGTCTATTGTGACTAGATGTACACTTTGTACTTTCCCCCAAGTATTGAGCTCTTTGTACTGGGGGACCAGCAATTTATCTAAATCATTCCATACCAATAACCCTTATAATAATAAATCTTATATTACCAATAACTGATATATCGGATGATTAAAGAAACCTCATATTACCGATAACCAATATATCAGTTCTGGTTTCATGACTTAATCATCTACTGGTTAGCACTAATAAATAGGTGTCTGAAATTCCATATAAATATTTACATGCTTGGAGCACAAATTTTCTCCTGTTACTTGGTATCTGAGTGTCAACCATGAAAAATAAGTTCATTTATTTAGGAGGAGTGTATCTGGATTATGTAAATTCCCTCAAACACGTGAGGCATGAGTCATTTGAATCTGTATTTTATGTGATCATATTGCAGTTTAGTCCTCACATGCTGACCCTTCTTCCCTGATGAAGGTACAAACAATTGACAAATTTTGCTGGAAAGAAATCGTACTGACAGAACCAGCCCATAAGTTGTTAAGATACAACTTCAATGGATCATAAACTGCATCTATATGGTGGTGATGCCTGGAGATGTTATTCATTTGAAACAGCATATATTTGGTGATGATGCTTGGAGATGTTATTCATCTGGAAAGCAACAAATCTTCCACTATGTGCAACAATATTGTGCTTGATCCATAAAACATTGGCAGGTTAAATCATACAATTCATATTTAAATTTCCAAGATGTACAGGATGAAAGGTGCCTTAGGCTTTTTGTTAGTCTTTTAATCCTGAATACGAGATCCATATCAAGGTTTGTGTTCTAACCCAGACCTATTCAAGAGCAATACGCATCCTTTATCATCCCAGCTATGCATCTATTCTGACTTGGGTCAGGAACAGGAAGTACACGATTGCAAAAAATGAATGAGAAGACAAGTTACTCACAGCTTTTTCTTCTTCCTCCTTCCGCCTCAGCTCAGATATAGTTGTAGCTTCTGCTCTCTCTTCATCTGTAAACTCATCTTTGTCCAACCTCTCAAGTGTAGGGATTCCAATTAATGTCTCTAGTCTGTAGTCATCTTGCTCTGAACATGGGTTCTCTGAAAGTAAAGTACATCAATAAATGCTTTCAAAGCATATATTATCAGAGCATTTAATTTGAAATTCGATATCGTCAATTCAGTCATTTGGTGTCAATTTATGTTTAAATGATCAAAGCACTAAATATTATACTCATGTTGGTCATTAATTTACCAAAAAAAGGGAAAGCAGAATGAACTAAGAACAGTGTACACATTATTTTGCAAAATGAATAAAACCATCAGAAAAAAAGTACATCTAATGAAGCTGTATAAGAATGAAATTTATAAAGGGATAAAGCTATTATATACATATACACCCCTTCCCTGAGTAGAAGGCTCCTCCAATAGGCACTGTACCAAGCTGAAAGGTGAAGCCTCCTGGATATGAAAGAAAGCTCATAAACCTATCCATTGCACATAGGAAGTAAGAGCTAATCGCTGGTAATTATGGGGGTTCTCAAACAAACATATACATAAGAAAAGACTGAACAGTTATATTCTATGTAGATTAAAGATACCATAGACAAACAAAAGAGAATAGGAAGTAGCAAACAATATTTGAACCTGGTTTGCCCCAGGCAGTAAAATTTCTCAGTGAAAGTCTTTTATTAATTTGGCATCAAGCATACTGGGCACTATAATCAGTCAGTCAGTTCCTCTTTTGCCAAGTTTGGCACATAGGGCGAATGTCATAGTTCTCCATACCTGTCAGTTGCTAGGGATTGCAGGTCTTGTGAATTTATCTGTGTTGATTTTAATTCATTCATAAATGTTCTTCTGAGCATTGTTTTAGGCATCTATTCTCAAAGGCAACTAACTTCTTATCCATTATTGCAGTAGATTTCCAACTTTCACATCCATATGTCAATGATGAAATCACACTTGCATTGAATAGTCGAAGTTTGATGTGTTTACTTGCGATCTTCGATCTCCAGATGTTTGTTTGCTAAAGGCATTGGAGGCGAAAGTGATTCGAGTCTTGATTTCTGAGTTGGTATCCCCATCTGCTGTTATCTTGCTTCTCAAATATACGAAATTTGAAACATTGTCTAGGCACTATAATACCGCAACCAAAATATTTTTGTGTGTCCGAACATCAATTATAAACAGTCTGTGCATATTCTTCTTCTTCTTCTTTCGTTCACTTGAAACATGTCTATATCTGTAATTCTGTCTCCTTAATAAAACTCACTGTTCTGTGCATATTGAAGTGCAATTAGATTAGGTATGTGATAATGGCAACTAGTGAAAGAAGATTAAGCTAAGATTCACGATGGCTGCCATGGCAAGGTTGAAAAGGATTTGGAAAAGTAAGACCAGTGTTACAGTAAAGATCAATCTATTCAGATCGCTAGTGCTAAGTAACACTTTTATACGGATGTGTAAGTTGGACACTCAATGCAGACACAGAAGGAAGAAACAATCTTTTGAAAGCAAGTGCTACAGATGTTTGTTAAGAATTAGATATATAGAACACAAGTCGAATGTATATGTCAGGCAGCAAAAGAAATGTACAGGTTATCAAGAACCACTTTTGGCAGTGGTGAAATGGCGTAAACATGTTTGGTTTGAACATGTAATGATACACGAAATGCTTTCTAAAATTACTTTACAAAGAACAGTTGAGGTGGAAGAAGAGGAGCACAGAGAAAATCCTGGATTGATAACATTAAGGAATGGTCTGGGCATGATTTTTTCTACACTCCTCCAAATAACTCAGGATAGAGTTGTTTGGAGAGCTTTTTAGGCTGATATATCTAGTGATGTCATGCAGCCTTTATTACACAGCTACAAAATTCCTACCTGCAACTCCCTAACAGGAAACATGCAATGTTTCCGTGACGGGTTATGGGTCTTATTATTATTATAATTTAGATTAGATGAGAAGACCAAAGTCATAATACAAAGATGTATGCACATCATTAATGAATGCTTTTTGTGTCAACGCTTATGACAACTGGGAAAAACTGGTGGAAGATCACATCAAATTAAGAATAAATTTAATAGTGTTTCTATGACATTTGAAAACGAAAACTAGCGCACAGCAGAATAATGAGGGCTCAGATGCAAGGAGCAAAAGTCCATTGATGAAATGTTCCCATGATTCTGCAACAGACCAAATTGATCATGCATTCACAGATTTAGCCATGAGAAGGCAAATTTGACTCGTGCCCGCCTATTTCCATCTGATACATGCTTTACTCAGAATGCCTATCAAAATGAATAATAAGGCCATATTGGAAATTCTGATTCAGAGTTGAGTGTTGATGAAGCTTTGGGGTTTCCAATCAATATATATGACCATCGTCATTATCTACATTAAAAAACATGATTTTTGGAGTATTACATTTAGATGTGAATGCTCAGACCTTTATATGACATAGTAATTTGTATTATATATATCTAAGGTTATGTAAATAAGTCCTGGACACTAAAATGTATGCCTAAAGAATATAACATTTTATGGAAAATGCAGTTTTTGTATGCATATGCTGATATCAAGACAATGTGGCATTTATAAGTAATTCTATAAATATAAATACTTGTATGCATTACAAAATGGTTCAGGATATATGCAGATGTGTTATATTTAAAAATAAATGGATTAAGATTCAGTTTTCTTAGATACAAGCTTGGGTATGTACATATTGCTGTTGTTTTTCCCCCATATATTTTTGTTTTTTCTTAATTAAAATTTTCATAACTAACACAATATTGTATGTAAGCAAACAAACTAAATGGAATCTTATTGCCTATATATTATTGAATATTTTGATGTCAGAATTGTTTATGTGGATAGATTAGTGAGGGAGACATTGTAACAATTCCAATACTATGATATATGACTAAAAATGTGCTCTGACATAGCTGGAAAACTTTAAGGCCTTGTGTTGCCAAGTTCATAAGGGGAGTACAGAATAGCAATGCTATGACCTGTCATGCATGTTGTAAAAGGTGATTAAGGATGTTTTCAGGTTTGGTTAGCTGTCCCACCGCATAGAGGGTCTAAGTGAACCAGAAACCATGTTGAAGTAAGTATTGGGCTGAAAGGTATTTCAGCTGAGCAGTAAACCATCATACAATACATCCCATTCTCCAAATATATCTTGCTATTCTGTAAGTGTTTGAACACAGAAGAAGAAGACATACAAGAGATTGCATTTTCCAGAAGCTCATAAGAAATGGGAAGTGTAGGTCAGATGTTAAAAAAACTGAAAGGGCTAACTAATTATTGCAAAAATATACTTTTTGAAGACCTACGGTGTATATGGTTATAAAAGCTGAATGATTTACGATTCTCACAAGAAATAGTTGTCCTATTATGATAAAAAATAATCATGATTTTTCATTATGAAATTCAATACCTGCAAGTACTAATGCCCTCAGTAATGGCAGCACACTTAACTTGGATGATTCCTTGACAATTGTTACCAAATTTGCTCTGTGTACATGGAAAAACACACTATTTGGCTGATCAAATATAGGTGACATTTAATTTGAAGTGATGAGTGGCCACCCAATGGACGAGGTAGCAGAAATTGATGATGAATTTACACAGTAACTAAAATAATGGTCTTAGGGGTGTCACACTTGGATACATCAGAACAAAACACTCTACAAGCAACTCTATTCTCAGTCATTCGGAAGAGTGTAGAAAAATCATGATCAGACCATTCCTTGATCCAAGATTTTCTCTGTCCTCTCCTCCTTCAACAATTGATTGTTCCTTGTAAAATAATAATAGCAAGTGAGCCATGTTTTGTTACATGTCCAAACCAAACAAGTTTACGTTGTTTCATCACTGCCAAAAGTGGTTTTTGATAATCTGCAAGTTTTTTATTTGTCACAGCACAAATATATTTATCTTGTGTTCAATAAAAATTCTTAAAAACTCTTAAAAATTTGTCTGTAGCGCTTGTTTTCAAAAACTTGAATCCATCTTTTTGCATTGAGTGTCCAACTTTCACCTCCGTATGAAAGTAAATTGAGCATTACATGTGAAGTAATTGGTTTCCGAGGGATAGGACATGGAATATGTTTAAATATAAAAGTGGAGAGCAGTGTTTCTGAGTGAGGGTGCTGTCGCCCTCTTCCCTGTGGATATTTCAGAAATTGTGGGGGATGTTTAATACTTTTAGTTATTGGTGGACACTTAGAACTTTTTGTGTGCAACAGTTGCTTGTGCAGACCATAATTATAGACTGAAATTATATATTGGAAAAAAATTAAGTACGAGGCACGTAAACAACATTTCATATCAAAATTTTCATTTTATAATTTCCATAATCAGTTAATCTAACTTTGATGAGAACTATTATTCCAAGTTTCTGTAATGTGCATATGAGGTCATGGTATGTTGTTGAAGGTGGGGATTATTCAACAATCTTTGCTCTTAAAATGAGACAGCAGCTCAGTTAGTGTTGAGAATTACAGACACAGAGGATTGACTTCATTGACTTCATTAAAGCTAACAGAACATGTAGTTCCAATTTCCTTGGAATATTTTCCCTTTCTATTTGCACTTGATGCTGTGCTGCTCTTTCACTGTACTCAGTATGTTCTCTTTTCATCTCTCACCATGCACCTTTTTGTGCCGTTTTCATTGGACAATGCTCAGACCAAACTGACTAGCATCACTGTGTGTTGACAGTGCCACTACCTGTATTGGCAAAGAGGTGTCAGAGTAATTGACTATCTCTTTTGCAGTCAATTCTCTTTCCATCAGCTGCCTACACATCCACCGACACAATCCCCAAACGCTTTAGCCATAATCAGCATAAGCAGCTGTATTTCTGTTTCCAGGGTGCACCACGAGGAAGTACTTTTGGGGTCTTGGTTATCTGCTAACTCTAGACCCGCCAAGAACAATGCTTTACCCTTTGCACCGATTTCCCCCATTTGTATTGTGTCTCTCTCAACAGAACAGCACTGCTGAGAAAACCACACAGAACACATAACCCTATAGCTTTAGGTATACATATCCCCAAGAATCTCATAAGCATTTTACTTGTCTTCTTCAGTGTTCATTCTTAAACTTCTGCAAATTAGCAGAATGTAGTCTAGAAAGCAGAAAGCATTTTGCCAGTGTTTACAACTTTACTGCGATATCTGCCTCTTTTAGCCAGAAACATCTGACATCAGCATGGCATCTGGGTGACATTGACCCTATATGGTATAGGATAGCTAACTCCATCCCATAATCTCCTTAATTGCCTCTTATGACATGCATGGAAGGTAAGCAGTGTTGCCATTCTTCATTCCCCTTTTGTGTCCTGACAAAAATGGGTGCTTTCACTTGTAAACAAGATATCATAGCCTGGCATTAACTCTTGACATCCTGAACACAAAGAAGCACTACATCACAGAGATCACCAAGAAAGCCAGTGCAACAATTCTGTGTTTATCTCTAATTGTTCTTTAATGTATGTCTTTCATTTCCATAACCTTACCAGTGTGTTACTGACTCCCAAAAGGGAAGCACAAAATAAAGACACGGTGGTGTGCTATTCCTAGGGTAGAAGCAAACTAAGGAAGTTTTGGGAAAATACAAAATGAAGTAAAATGGTTACCAAAGTATACCTACCTATCATTTGTAAAAAAAATAATAGCTAAAAATAAAAATACATCATAGAACAAGGACAATTTTCTACATTACAGTCCATATATACATATCCTTAACATAATCAATACATAAATGTATGAAAGATGCCTACACAAAATGCACAAGCATGTAAAGGATCCACAAACAAGTGAGGGTTCACACAAGAATAGGTGTACATAAGAATAGGTACATGCACAGTCACTCACATAAAAATATATACATGCATTCATATAAATATTTTATCACATAAAAACATGCAATAACATAAACATTCGCATCTATAGACATAATTACATGTATCAATATAAACAATCGCTCACATGAAGATATTCACATGCATTCTCTAACACAAGCATATGTACACATACAAATGTGCTACCTAAAGTAGTTGTATGGATACATTGAACCATGTAAAGTAACATGCATATACAAATATGTATAAATGTGTGGAAAATTTATATTACAGATTACAGTGGACAGATTATTTCTAGTCTGTGAAACAATTACAATAATATATTGTGGAAATGAAACAATAACAAAAGTCGAGATGTAAATGACAGAACACAATGACTCAACAAGGTATAATAATGAGCAATTGACAGATTATAATACAAAATAATCACATGTTAATACACATAAACAACAAATACATACTAAAGATACACAGAAATCTTCCAAACACACAAATACTAACTAATAAGAGAGCACAGAAAATAAACAATTGTAAAGATCAGTAGAATACTGATCTAAGGTAAAAAAGAAGTGGGTGAATCAAACAAAACAGTGATTAATGTTCATGGCGTGTGGTTGTAAGACTCCCATATGGCAAATGAGACAATAATCCACAGGCTGACATTGCCAATCTGGGTTGGCTGTCCCATCCCACGTAAGGTCAAAGTGACCCCAAAAGCCATATTGAAATCAGATGGATTGAAATGGATTGCAACAAAATGCAGAAATATTACAGCCTAATTGTAAATCATGACATAACACATTCCATTATATGGACTACATCCTGTTACACTACAGGAATTTGAGAACAAACACAAGGTCTCCATACAATGAGGACATTTATTTTGTAAATGCACATTTCAGAACCTTGTCGTATAATTGTTTGTTCTGATATGATGAAAAAACATATGAACCTCTTTCAGTATCTTAAAAGAAATGTTTTACAAAGTCCAAGTGTATTAATTATGCATATTCTTTGCACCAACCTGAGATTGATATACTGCAAACTTTTCTGTGTTTCAGAAAATCCCAATAAATTTTCTATCTGGTTCCCCCGAAGATGTATAGTAGTCAGTCCAGGAAGTCTAGACATGCCCTCAATTCTTCTAATCATATTGGCTGCCTGAAAAAATGTAATTAAAAAATTTAAAAAAAAATAAAACTAGTCCTATATTAAGAGTATTAATAAGAACGCAAATAAAACTGGTAAAAGTACTAAATTATGAAGGTACAGTGAGAACTACAAGGATCACACTTTATAAAGATAGAAACATTTTAACAGGTAAATATGCAGCTCATTACTTTGCAGATTCCGTTGCAAAAGAAAACATCAAAGTTAGCCCAGACAAGCAACAGGAGGTTTAAGAGAATCAGCAAAACATTGGACAAGGCAGACCTATACCTCTAGTCATGGCACCAATCACAATGAAAGAACTGGAGCATGCAATATCCAAATTGAAAATCCCCAATTGAAATTGAAATTGAAAGTCCCCAGGAGTTGATGGAGTGTTCAATGAAGTTATTAAAAACCTGGGAAGAGCAAAGCTATTGTAGATCTTCAACACAAGCTGGACTACAGGTAATGTTCCACAGGCATGGAGGGAAGCAATAATGATACCACTCCTGAAATCAGGAAAGGTAGCAACACAGACTCCAATTACAGGCCCATCAGCCTCACAAGCTGTCTATGCAAAACAATTGAACACATTATCAATCTTAGGATACAGTAGTACCTTCAAAGTGAAAACCTTCTGGTATCACAGCAAGCAGGCTTCAGACAGTGCTACTCTACTGAAGATCAGGAAGCCTACCTTTCCCAAGAGATTGGATGTCTTCCAAGATAAGAAACTGGTACTAGCAGCATGGATAGACGTCAGAAAAGCATTTGACAAGGTTTGGAATGAGGGACTCTTAAAGAAATTGTGAAATTGTAGGGTTAACTCAAGAATGTACAAATGGATAAAAGTATACCTGCATAATAGAAGAGCCAGGGTACAATTGAATGGTTGCAAGAGCAAAAAAGTCCTACTGCATCATGGAGTCCCCCAGGGAGGAGTCCTGTCACCCACACTTTTCTTGGTTTACATCAATGACATAGTTGCTGAACTACCACATGGGATCAAAGTGGCAATGTATGCTGATGATCTGGTTATCTGGTGCACAGAAGATCATGCGACAGTGGCCACTAAACAAATACAAAGAGCTATCGATGCCCTAACCGTATGAGCAAATAGATGGTACATTAGCACACAGATAAGTGCAGCACTACACTCTTTACCCTCTCACCAAAACAAAAAACTGGTGTTATCAAGATAGATGGAAAGCTTTTGAAAGAAGACAAACAACCCACATAATTTGGAGTTACTTTTGATGATAAGTTGACATAGAAGCAACACATAAACAAAGCAGCAACAAAAGCCAAGAGAAAGTTAGCTATCCTGAGAAAACTAAGTCACATGGGGAGCCAGTGGGTGTATACTCTGTAAAGTTTACCAGCAAGGCATAAGACCATACCTGGATATGGTTCTACTGTGTGATATCCTGCATCAAATAACACATTACAGGATCTAGATAAATCGCAAAACCAGGTGCTTAGGATAATGTTGGGAGCAATGAAATTAACACCCATAGTAGAGTTTCAGAAAATGGAGAGAATGCAAACACTTGGTGAACGTAGAGACACAAAGATACTAATACAAGCAGAAATGTTTCACTATATGCCAAGTCATCCAATAAAGGAAATATTCCAAAATCTAGCAATGGGATGATTTAAAAGAAGCAGCTTTATCCACCAGGCTAAACAATTCTGTAGACAAATTACAGACCTACCTGAAGTTGACAGCCCCTTAAGGTCTGTACCAGAACAAACCCCTTGGAGTGAAAGGCATGGAATGCCAATATACATTCAGACCCATGTGAAAGGCATACTAAGCTAAGACTAACAGAACAGTGTGCAGTGAAGAACAGTCACCCTCAGTTTCCTGAATGAGGAATATCCACAAGATATATGGGTCAGAGTGTACACAGATGGATCAGCACAGAATGCAGTGAGGAATGGAGGTGCAGGTGTATATATAGAATATCCATACAGGCCTAGATTCGATCAGAACAGCAACAGGGAAATTCTGCAATAATTATGATGCAGAAATCCAGGCAATTAGGGTGGCAACTGAAAAACTGCTGAACTCCAACCAGGGCCCACAGTCCATGGTATTTTGACAGATTCAAAGTCAGTGCTTCAAGCTCTTCAGTCTGGAAAACTAACAGACTTACAAAAACTACTTAATTAACTGTCTTACCAGTATAGGGTAACCATGCAGTTGATACCCTCTCACTGTGGAATACCAGGAAATGAAAAATCAGACCAACTGGCTAAGGAAGGTGCTGCGGAAGACCAACCAGATGTACCAATCACCTACCATCAGAAAAATCAAATCAATAAGAAAGCCACAAACACCAACACAAGATGACTATCCCATTATGAACAGATTGGAATAAGTTGTAATTCTACGCCTCCGAACGGGACACAACCGATTTCACAGTCAGATGTACACATAGTTGAAGATTGGCAACATAGCCATGTGTACATGTGGACAGGCATCACAGAGTGCCTAAAATATGCTTCAAGAGTGTTCTGAGTATGAAATGCTGAGGCAGACATATTGGCCAAAGGAAACTACACTGATATCAAAGCTCTATGGGTCCCTGCATGAACTGCAGAAGACAAAGACAGTGAGTTTTATTCAGGAGACAGAATTACAGGATATAGACATGTTTCAAGTGAACGAAAGAAGAAGAAGAATAAATTCACAATCTACTGTTATTCCACAAAATACATCTATCTATCTATACGCTGTGTCCCTTGTTTGCCTTGCAGCATCAGGGGTGGAAGAGTTCTCTCGAGATGGCCTTCTTGTGCGCTGTTTGTAAGCTTGTTCCTGTGGCTTCTTTGATTTCTGTGATCCATCTTTTACATGGTCTGCCTCTGGCTTTATAACCGTTATGTCTATGTGTCATGGCCATTTGTGGCATGCTATATGTCGGTAGTCTGGAAGCGTGTGAAAACCACTTGATCTGCTGTCTTTTGATGTGTTCCAATACTGGTATTGTTTTGGTTATCTGTCTGATGTTATCATTTCTAATTCTATCTCTTAATGACACTCCGAGTATTCTTCGTAGACATGTCATTTCTGTTGTCACTATTTTTCTTTTACAAAATACATGTCATCTTGTAATAGATCACCATAAACCAAAATTTAGGGGAATAACAAAATCAGAACAACAAGTCAAAGAAGGCTCATCCAAACTGTGTCAATAATAATATGTATTTGTATTAATTAATGAATTGACATCATAATACTCTTGCTGACTACCTCAAGAAATGTCACAGGGTGTGCATACTAATGATACTCATGGCTTATTCATAAGCATACTTCTCACTCTGTTCTACAGATGACCACATCTTCTCATTTAATGAAAAGTTTCCTCAACTAGGACACAGATAAAACTTCAATCACAGTTGAGTATTCTTTTTGAACTGTAGTTACTAAGCAACTCAGAATATTCCCACAATCCATATTCAACTTTATTACTACAAAACATAACACAGGTAAGACTGCAGTAAAACCAAATATAGGCACAATTTTAGAACCTGAAGTTACAAAACTCAAAAATAAATAAAAGACAAAAGAATTGTCCAAAATAGAAAATACAAATCAATTTTTCTTCTTATAATTCTCAAACTCCTGCAGATTAACAAGATGGAGTCTGGAGAATGAAGAAAACTATTATCATGGTTTACAGTTTGGCTGTGATATCTAAGCCTTTTGGCCTGATACATCCCACTTCAGCATGGCTTCTGAGTCACTTTGATGCTCTGTGGAATGTGACAGTCAATTTCACTCCAAAAACTCCTTAATTGTCTCTTATGACATGCATGGCAGTGTCACTATTCTTTGCTCCCTTTTCGCAGCTTGGCAACACATAGGCGTAAGCTAATGTAAAATATAAAACACTTCAATAGTTTGCTTGTCACATACGCAACAATAAATTATTGTTTTTAAAAGAATCATAGTTCAGAAATATTGATATCAATATATTTCATACCATAAACAAGTTCTTCAGATTTGGTAAATAAATACCATCTGTAGTTTCAAGTTTATTGCCCCGAAGTTCCAGAGTGTGAAGTCGAGACAAATTAGTGGAAATTATACCAGTGATTTCTTTGATTCTGTTGTCTGAAATAATACACAAATTAATTTATTATATGTATCTTTAATAATTTACATATATAGAATTAAATTAAACTAATTTGAGCTGTTGTTTCGATCCCCAGGAATTACGAGTGATTAGCTCTTACTCCCTATGTGCAATGTGGTGGTTTCTCCAAAGCTTTATTTCATAACCAGAAGTCTAACTCTCAGCAGTATACAATGCTTTGAGAGGAAGTCTCCTACTCAGAGAGGGTCAATTTTATGAGTTTTATTACTTTTCTACCTTTCTGCAACATACAGAGATGGAGTCATATGCTTCAGCTTCTCCGTCAAGCATCCCTTCCTTTAGGAAGTGATGTACTCATCTGGTGAAGGGGGTTGTGAGAATTTTAAAAATCATGCTGGTAGCATAAAGTGATCCTGGTTTTCATGTTTAGGGTACTAATTAACTTTGTTAATAAAACATTTAAAATATGCTCAATAAAACATGTTAGCACATAGGCCTTCTAGTAATACAGGTTATGACAGCCAAGAGCATGTTTAAATAATCTGAGATTTCTCTTATCCATTATTGTTGTCTGCATACATGATGGTGAAAAATGCCCTCTACATACACACATAGATCTCCTCTAAGTAAGTGGTTGCTTCTTCTCAAAACACTGCATACCATTAAGAGTTTTAATGTTCTAGATAAAAAAGAAATTTATGGAGAAACTTGCCTTATTGCATTTCATAAATAAATAATAATATAATGAAGGATCACAGCAAACTACCATTTTTAGGCTCTGCACAGGACACTAGACTTCAAGCATATTTCCACAAATTAAAGGCTAAGCTATCCCAACTGACCAATACCCATGTCAAAAGAATTGCTAGACTCCAAAACATATTCAGCAGACATGTCCACTCTTTGATGACTAAATCATGGCCTCAAGAGACAGATCTGTAGGTGAAGTGTGGGGTAACCATGGGAATGTTCTGCTGATAACTGAATTAAAAGACACATTCCTCTTGCCTGTATAGACTTCTGAGAATAGGAAACTAATTGCAGAAGAAGAATATAATAAAGAAGAATCAAGGAATTATAAAAAATATCAGAAGCAGCAGACAGGATTTGAAATAGGTCTGTAAATTGAATGGATTAGGTTTAAATAATGTCTGCTGTATATTGTACTTAGAAACAAGATCGAGCTTCATCACTTGCAATTTCTTGGGCATTGAAACAAACATCTTTTGTAATGAATAACTATGCATCTAGAACAATATTAGTCAAGTATAGGCAATTAATTTTAAGTCATTGTAGGTTTTCCACAACTTGATTTGCAGAGATATGCTCCCAAACATCAATCAAATAGAAAAATTTTATAAATCATAGGGACAGATTTATCTATCATAAGGATAAAGTTATCAATCATATTATTAGTCATGAAGACAAACCTATCAGTCATAAAGATACAACTGTCTGTCATATTGTCACTATCAATCAGATCTAACTCATCACATAATCTCAATTATAAAGGCTAAATATAGTTAGTTAGTTAGTTAGTCGTCGGATCATCATCACTGCAAACTGGACACGTCCATAGTTGCTCCGATCTCTCCTTGAGTGTATCCGCCATCACACTTCTGCTGACAGTACCGGTCCTATGCTGGTTGACCATCATTCTTCTGCGCCCTCCAAAATGTTCACTTCCTCGCAACACCACATTTCAATCCCTGATCTTTAGTCCTAGACATTGAAAAGGAATCATCATCCACATTAGTCTCACTCTCGCGTGTTATATCTCTTAAGGAATTAAAAACGTCAGCGCGATCCATTGCCCCATCACCCTGTGTCACAATCGCGCATGATGCCAGTTGATCCTCTCTTTCATTGCCTCGAACGCCCACATGTCCCGGCACGAAAATAAATGTAACCACTTTCAGGCTCGCCTTTCTCAAGGCCTCAATTCACTGTTCGCGAACGAGACCCACTTGTACCTTCTTAATCATACTCATAGAGTCACTCAAGATGCAGACCTGCGTTACCTTCTTTGTGCATAGCCACTCAAATGACCTGGTCACCGCCATAGTCTCCATGGTCATACTACTCGTAGTGACAGCAAAGGCACCACTCTCCTCCTTGATCATTTTACCTGCGTACTGAGCTGTGAAGGCCCAAGCACTGCGAACATGCCTAATCACAGATCCATCAGTGTATATAATCACTTCCCCCTCTTTGGTATTCTCACTGACCAAAGTCTGCACTTCTTTCTCCACAGCTGTTGGACACTATTCTCTGCATTCCCTGCTAAGTGATATTACTACTCTCAAACAAGTTTCGAAATCCGTGGGTAGACTTATCCATTCTGCACCTGCTGCCACATCCTGCAATCTGCACACGCTTTGTATGACATTCTCAGCATGTCCCATCCACGACCTCCCTCTCTTGAGTCTGCTGCCTTTAACTTTCTGTATTTCTGAATGCAATGGGTGTTCCTTATCTGCATATATTTGAAGGTACGCCCGTGCATGGCAAAACTGTAATCTGTGCTCAGCTGTTGGGCAGTCAAGTAGGTATCGCATAGCTCTTGTCGATGTGTCTCTTGTGCATCCCAGTATGATACGCATTGCTGCATTCTTGGTGTGTTTTTTTACGGAAGCCTGAGTTTCAGGGAACATGTTGACCACATTATCATAAGGGCAGGCAAAGACTTAGCAGCAATGAAGGTTATGGATGCTGCGCAGTGTGAGCAGAGATTGTTATTTATTTTGTACCAGAGTTTGGTTGTGGCTGTGGTGGAATATGCACTGGCAATTCTGACTCTTAGCCAAACTCAGATCGAAAGACTGGATAGAATCCAGAAAGGCTAAATATGGTTGCTTCCAACTTTCTAATAACTTACTGTTCAAGCACAGATGCTCCAACAAAGGATGAGTAATGCCTTCAGTGGTCACTATTCTGTTGCTGTTGAAACTTGCAACCTTAATTATAGGCAAAGAAGAATGGACATTAATAAAATCTAGTCATGTAATTCACAGCGCAAGTAATGAACCACAGACCTACATTGCAATGAATTATGTCATCCAAAGTGTATTTAGATGTTATAACCAAAAATAATGCAATTAGGCCCAAGGTTGTCAGATTAAAATTGGCATTGGTCAGATTAAAGCCAAATAATATTAGAAATCTTTTTTAAAATCATATTTAACCACATTAAGAAGACCTTTAAACATAGTCCACAGCCAAAGACGGATATGTTGAGCCAGTGACACAAATAAAATGACAACACAATGCATTTCCATTCTCTAGACTACATCCTGCTGGAAATCTAGTAGGATCATTGTTGTGCTACAAGAGAGACCCAGTGGGAATTTGAGAATGAACACTGAAGAAGAAGAAACACAGTCCACCTTCATAGTTCTACTGCTGTCAATTGATCTTAATTTGTTTTGCTAGAACTCATTATCACATTAAATTGTTTCCATTTTTGGGAGTTTTAATTTTGTATTTTTTCTGATTTTTCATATTGTGATGGATTTCAAGTACTGGGTACTATTCATCTAAAAAGCAGTCTTTGATGGCAATCCTGTTTCAAAATTTACCTGCTAACTTTATTGCTACTAAACTAATTTAATTCATTTTGAACTGGAATAATTACCTACAGGTTAGGGAAAGCCAATGTTGTATTTTTTAACCAAATTATAATATTTGTTGCTTAGGCCTATACAAAAATCACTGATTTTTTAAATTTTGTGTAAAATAAGCCAGTATGGCAATCCTGCTTCAACAAATTGTACTTTTTTCTCTTTTTTCTTTCTTACTCAGAAATAGCAGTGCAGAAATACTGCTGACAGCTTCATCTCTCCAATCCTGGTAATCAAAATCATGATTTAAGCCATATGAGTATGAACAACCTGCTATATTTTAAATTCAGATGTGATATTATACCCTTTGCAACCTAACATTTATTTTGATATAAACTGAATAATATTGAGATAATCAATCAATATCAATAAAACCCATAACCCTTCAGGGTCATAGGGGTACCACATTGGAAGCTTCAGCACACATAGTCCTCCAGCGAATTCTATCCTCAGCGATGCGGATGAGTGTGGAAGTATCTAGCCCTGTCCATTCCTTGATGTTGTCTGTCCATGTCTTTATTTGTCCTCCTCTGCTTCTTCCACCCTTGACAGTTCCCTGCAGTATTGTTTTTGAAAAGGAATCGTGCCTGCATACATGTCCGAACCATGCTAGTTTTCGTCGTTTCACTATTGAAAGCAATGGCTCCTGGACACCTGCACACATCTCTACTTTATTTCTTACGTACACATTGGTCTTATGTTCCTTATAGGAAATTCGTAGAATTCTTCTGTAGCATTTATACTCGAAAGCCTGTAATCTTCTCTCCATGTCCGCAGTGAGTGTCCAACTCTCACAACCATACAACACAACGGAAAGCACCAGTGACCTATACAGTTTGATTTTCACTCCAACACTGATGTTGCTTTTCCAAATCACAGTTAGCCTTGACAAGGACGCTAAAGCCATCTCCAGCCTCATTTTTAGTTCTGCTTTGCATTTACCATCACTGCATATACTGGATCCGAGGTATTTGAAGGTATTCACCTCTTCAAGCTTATGTCCATTCATCATGATATTAGTCTGGTTTTCTGTGTCTCTGCTGATTACCAAGATTTTGCTCTTATCTGAATTGATTTCCATTCCGTACCTGCTGGTAACTTTTTCTAACTTTGATGTTAATTCTTGCAATGATTGTTCTGACCCAGCTATAAGATCAATATCATTGAGATAATAAAAGTTATTCAAAAATTATTTGGAGAACAAATACAGTAGATGAATGCTAACTTGACATGAGCAAAAGACAAAATGGATAGCAAGCACTCAAGACAATAAGTAATGCATACCGGTAGATATCTTTTTGACAGATATCCATTAATCAATCAAGTGTCATGTTAAGTTGCATAGGCAATCATGTTTCTTCGCAACTATCTGTCTATTGTGTTGTTAATAAGTTAAGTTGGTGACATTCTCTCGTGCCACAGTGGAAACCTGCACAGCAACTTCTCTCTTTGTCTTCTTCTGTCTCTTCTCCCCTTGGTCTTTCCAGTGGTTACTAAATGCTCAAGTTCTGCTCTTCTCATCAATATTACAAAAACTTTGATATTACAAAAGTAAACACACACAAAAAAACTGATGCTAAACGAAACAAATGAAAATCAAAAACATATGGAACTGATTGAAATAGCTGTGCTGCAAAAAAAGGTACGTATATTGGTTTTGACATGAGAAGCTATTTTAGCTGCACAAACTGGGAGCATATATGTTTACAGTATGAAACAAATGATATTTTCTTATTCTTTCTCAAATTCCTGCAGATTAGCAGGATGTAGTCGAGACAACAGAATGCATTGTGCCATGGTTGACAGCTTTGCTGCAATATCTCTGCCTTGCTTCCTGACATATATGACTTCAGGATGGTTTCTGGGTCACTTTGACCCTATATGGGATGGGTCAGCTAACTCAATCCCATAGCTTCCTTAGTCACCTCTTATGACATGCATAGAAAATAAATAGTGTTGTTAATTTTTGCTTCCAGGTGCTAACCACATACAAACTAACTATGTATTGGTGTATATGTATATCTTGCAGTAGATAGCCAAAGTTGATATCAAATGCTGAGCTGTGGAAGAGAATAAACCAGTGCTTAGTGGAAGTAAAGATACAAAATAGATAATGGAGATGGATAGAACAACCCTTAGAAAGAAGCCTGACAATATAACCAGACAGATGCTGGACTTGAACCCGATGGGAAAGAGGAGAGTTGGAAGAGTGAGAAACACCTGGAGATGTCCAGCAGAAGATGAAACCAAATTAATTGGTACCTCATGCGCACAGTCTACAAAAACGAAGCAGCACAGAAATTGTTGGACAGCAACAGTTACAGCCAATATGTTTCAGAAAATTGAAAAGGACAAAGAAGTTATGTATTTGTATTTTTGTTAAAACTAACTCTACACCTACTTGCAGAAATGGCATCTCTTCCAGCTTAGCTGAAGCAAGCCGGTTGCCATCAGCTTTCAAGGTCAGCAAGTGAGTGAGTGAACTTATAGGAGAAATATCTTTCAACATGTTCTTGCTAATATCCAAGTATCGCAGATGGATGTATGATTGCAATAATTCAATATCTGTAAGTTCACTGTAGAAATATATATTTTTAGATGCTTAATATAATGTTATTATTAAGAGAAGTTATGAGTTATGACTACAGCTTATCATCAATGCATACCAAACAAGTCCATAGATGCTCTGATCCCCGTCTCAATAAATCTATCAGAGTATAGTAGATGACAATTCCAGTTCTCTTCGTATATCTATTTTGTTTCTCTTTATGGCTGTTCCAGTATTGTTGTACGGCTGTTTCTTTACACCCATCTCATGCAATCTTGAAAGTGACCATGATTTACACTTTTGAAAATCTTCTGTACAGATGAGGTCCCTTAACGAACCCGTAACTCATTAACTACCGGTATGTCAGATTAATCCATTGATGTGCCTATTGATGCTGTAGCCATGCTCACAATTGTATTGGCCAACTCATTACCCTCAATACCAACATGCTCTGGCATGAGTATAATCTTCTGGCCATAGATTGTGTCAGTAACTCCAACCATCGGCGGTGAATAACTTCCGTTTCAACTGTGTGGAACATATTCATTGAGTCACTAAGTATTCATGCATAAAATAGACCTACTACACAAGCCATTGACAGTACCCTCATCACTGCCTTTATCTCTATCATAAGGCAGCTGGATACTTTAAGTTTTCCCACCAGACCATGAAGAAAAAGTCCTAGCACAGCGTTGATGATGAATGACTGACCCATCAGTATAAATTATTACATAATTTTCTGTAGTGTTACCATCAATGAACGCTCTTCAGCATCCACTGCCACCATAATTTTTTCCCTGCTCATTAAAAGAATTAGTTAACATAACTTAAGGATGTTTTTTTAATAAAAAATTTACTTTGAAGCAAGAATAAAATTTCTTGTTTAAAACTAGTAACAGTTAGGCTAATGTCCACTCATCTCTTCAATGTAAGCTCATATTTTCATTTGTTACTAAGGTATGTGAAGTTTACATGAACTTTATTTTCCTGTGATAGTTTTCATATCTGTCAACTTGCTTAACCCCCCCCCCCCCCAGCAAACCAGACTAAGTATAAACCCTCATTGAGGAGAAAATATCTATGGCCCTGATAGCAGCTATGACATGTCTAAAGTTCCATGATAGTTATCAGATGTCTAACTGACTAAAAACAGAATTGAACAAATGTTTTATTTGTAGAAACTTCATTTGGTCTGTGTTTTTTAATATAAAATAGCTTCTTAATTACTCTATAGGATATATATGCATAAAGTTGTTATTCCACTTGAAAAATGAGAAGAAGAAAATTAAAACTCACCACGCTCGAATATCCAATCTAACATAAGCATGGGACAGACCATCACCAGTTTTACAAAGAAGTGATAGACCTTCAGCTACAATTTCTTGTGTTAATGGGTTTGGCGTGATTTCCTGGTGAATGTTAACATAGACAATTATTAATAGCCAGGATGCTACAGACAAACTGTATTAACAATTAAGTAAATTTATTTCAGTCTGTAGACATGGAGAAGGTGTGGTTTAGTGTTCTGGGTGTTTGAGGAGTTGGACTCCAACTTAGTTAAATAAAGGAATTAATTTTGTACTTCGAGGAATACAAAAACTGTGTTGCATTAGGTACTATCAAAATATTTAAATTTAAAACATATATGGTGCAAAGGTAATAATACTACATTCATTAAACTCCCAGGGCTAGCAGATAGCCAAGATCATAAATACAGCTTCTTGTGCATCCAAACAACATGCAGTTTTAATGCTTGATTCCATCAGGTGCTTGTGAAACAACTGGCCAACACCTATCATGTCTGAGAACTGTATACTGAGATCGAATGAGATTTGATTGCACAAAAGACGAACAATATATATGAATGGCATGACTCAGTTTCCCTGGCACAGTGCTTTATGATAATGGTTGGTCCGAGCTACCAGGTTTCTGCTGGCATAGTCCAAGAATGTATCGTCAGGGGTAATTCCCTGTTAAAGCATGGTCAAAATATTGAGTACAAATCTACGGCAAAGTCAACACAGTGTTAGAGGTCAGTGCATAGTATAAACAAAGATATGCTTGGGGCAAATAAAATTCTTTGCCAAAGGCAGTGTTTATGGCCAAGAACAAACCTGATGTCATCTTCAAGTAGCATGTGCCAGAAAACTAAATTCGTATGAGACTGCAAGAAAATGTGTGTTAAAATTAGAATTCTGACATTGTTTACAATGTCGGTGATGGAAAGCTCAGCTCTGAGGGTGAACCAACACTGGTCCAGTTCTACTGTCAAAAAGTTCCTATACCAGAACCAGGCTTTCAGATAAAAAAGGGTTATGTTTCTGCAGACATAGGAGACAATGGACCATCTAATTAAACAAGACCAGTTCACTGACGGTGGAACATCTTGTACAATAAACGTAGTTGATTCAAGTATAACTCCCTGCCTATCGTTTCCCACTTTGGACACTGTCACACTGGGAAATATTTTGGTCTGTAAAGTGCAAGGGCACAGAGGATGATAAACCTTCATGGCTAAGAGGTGCTATACACTTGTCAACTGACAACAGATAGAAAGGCTGTCACAGGCTAGGGAAGCCTGTTGGAATTAAACGACACTCAAAATAGATGTACCAGGCCTATATACTCATTACCTCATTCGATAGAAATATCTTAAGTGATAAGATTCCATTGTCTAAACCTGCATATCCTTGTAATGTATAACCCTGCACTTTGTTTAATGATCAGAAATACACAAAGTAACAGGTATACAGAGTTATTCTTCATCATTCATTCTCAAACTGCTGCAGGATCTCTCTTATAGCAGGACAATGGTCCTTCTAGATTTTCAGATGTTGCTGTCCAAAGAATTAAAATGTGTTGTGTCATAATTTATGTGTGCAGAATGGCCAGACACATCAGTCTTCTGCGGAGAATACAGGCTAATTACCATGCAAAATACAGTTGGCAACGTAATGGAAAAGATTGTTACATTACATGGAAATTATCTTATTATGTAGAGGAACAATTTGCGACCACTGGTGCTTGGTGGGTATTGTCCCGGTCAGCACACCTGGAGTAGAGCTGCTGTCTTTGACCTGGATGTGTTTGGGGGATTAGATTTGTAAATAAAGACTTGTGTGGCTGCTGTGAACCTGGAGGAGATGTGCACCAGAGTGCCCTAGGATATTTTAATTGTGCGATTGTTGCAACTCAATGTGAATCCCTGTCTTGTCAGATGGACTGCTGTTGACATGATTCAAAGACAGGTGGTTCTTAAATGTGACTGCTGGGCATCATACTGACAGTCATAAGCCATGAACTTCCACAGAGTAAAAGTTCCACTGTCTTCAGTATTGTTTAATGTGTATAAAGTGCGGGTTGTTGTGTGTTTATGACATTCTGGTGTACGGGCATGGTGGATAATGAAGGGTGTGAGTTGGTGGGTTGCAGGGTAAGTTGATCAGCATGGGGGTGGGAATGGTGCAGGGATATTGGTGAATTTATCTGGGGCGTATATGGGACATACACCCACGTTTTGTGCTAATTTTTGTGTGAGCACCTTTTGAAATTACCAGCACAATGAGGTTCTTGGGGATGCTTGTCGACAGAAATCTGAGTTTTAGAGAGCATGTTGACCACATCATTTGAGGGAGGGGGGGGTGTACAGAGGTCCTCCAGCAATGAATATTATGGCTTCTGCTCAGTGGGAACAGAGGTTACTTTTTCTTCTATATCAGGGTCTGGTTGTTTCTAGAATATGCATTGACAATTCCTACGCAATACATCAACCAATACAAGAACTTCAAGCCTTGTTAGACATGGTAGTACAAGAAAGTGAAAATAAAGGCATCAGTCTAAACAAGAAAACAACAGAAGTAATATCTTCTTCAAAGAAATACATACTGCTAAAATACAGTATTACTATCAATGATGCAAAACTAAATCAAGCGGATTCCGCTGAAGACGAAATGTCGGGCCAATGGCACAAATAAAACGGCAAAATGACGCATTTCCACTCTCTGGATACATCCTACTGCAAATCTAGTAGGATCAGTATGCTGCTACAAGAGAGATTCAGCGGAAATTTGAGAATGAAGGCAAAGGAAGAAGAAGAAATAAAGCTGATAAAGTTAAGTATCTTGGTACTATTTTACCATCAGATGGCAGGTGCTCCAATGAGATCAAGAACATGATAGAACAGGCCAAATCAATATTTGAAAAAATTAGGAACATTCTTTGCAATGGAGTAATATCAATGCATACACGAGTTCCAGTGCTAGGATGTTATATTAAGCCAATCCTTCTTTATGATAGCAAAGTATGGACATTAAACAAAAGTGCCCAAGATAAGCTGAAAGCATCTGAGATGTAGTTTTTAAGAAGAATGATGAAAATTCCATGGACAGCCAAGAAAACGAATGTGGAAGTTCTCAGAGATGCTGGAGTAAAACTACAAATTATTGCAAAAATTAGAAGTAGATAATCAAGATTTTTAGAGCATACCACAAGTAAAGTAAAACTTGTAAGAACATTCAGTAACCACCAGAAAGATCAAGGGGAGAAGAGACAGAGGAAGACAAAGAGAGACATTTCTGGATTGATTGTCACTATGTCACAAAAAGAAGTCACCAACAGAGAATATTAACATCACAAGAGAGAGAGTTGTGGAGAAGAAAGATCACTCACGCCACTTGGCATAGCACTCGATTGAATTCTTACACTCAGCCAGGCAGAAACTGAAAGATAAGATCTAGAACATGGCTATGATTATCATACTTGAGGTGTACTAGAGATGCATCAGTTCAAGCCATAGGATTCTTGCTCGACTGTCCAACTGCAGAGCACAGGATACAGTTATACAGAGCATGAGCCTATCTCCAAATCATAGCTTGGAAAAGACACCCCCAGAATTCTGAAAGTCGTGAAAGTGAGGGGTAGGGAACTAGAGAGAGGAAACTCATGGATGGGGCATGCAGTGGACATCATGCAAAGTGTGTGCATGTTGCAAGATGTAGCACCCGGTGCGGAATGATTGGGTGTGCCCACGGTTTGCAAGACCTTGTTCTCAGTAATATCAACTCTCAATAGATACAAAGAGTGTTGCCCTATTGCAGTGGAGTTTGTGGTGCAGACATTTATCGGTGGGAATTCCAGGGATTCAGGGAAGTGGATATTATTATATACACGGATGGTTTGGTTGTTAGACACTTGTGTAATGCTTGAGCATCCACAGCCTGAAGGAAAGGCAAGAGCATTCAGTCTGAAGGAAAGACCACCAGAGAGGAGAGTGATGCATCTGCTGTAACTGCGGGCAGCATGACTATGGAGATTATGGTAGTAACCAAGGCTTTTAACTGGATAAGCACACAGAGGGTAACTCATGTCTGTATCCTTGGAGACTCGATGCGCAATATCAGAAAACATTCAAGAGCTGTGACTTGAGGCAGTTGAGAACTTGAGGTTGGAATGTGCCACATTATTATTTTTTTGCATAGTCATGTGGGTATTCAGAGAAACGGGAGAGCAGATTGGCTGGCTTGCTCTTCTACTGAGTTCATTGATGGAGTAATTGATCATGTGTACATTTTTGAGCTCCTGTGAGAAACAACACTAGTAAATGAAACTAATGAGGGTTTATAATTCATTGTCCATATCCAAAGTAAAGAAACTGGGCTTGAAATACAGTGTAGTCATAAATGAATGCTACTATTGGGCTTATGAGAATATTTGTCAGTCAAAAAAGAACTGGGACTGTCAGTCCTTGTGTGATGATGGATACAATTAAGTGGAGATCAAAACAGTTATGGACAAGTCTGGTGTGCAATGATGATGAACCAATGACTAAATAACAAATTAACATGAAATTATCTTTGGCAGTCATAAATCCAGGACAATATGAAAGTGATCATTCAGTTAAATTACTGGCTGTATTTCGGACAGTTTTGATGTCATGAGTGGAGTGGATGTGTTCTTGCTCTAACACTCTTTAAGATTTTCTTCTCTGCCATTTTACATTACGTCTTTGAAAAACTTGAAATAATATAGTATAGAAGCATCAAGGAGTTATTATTAAAGAAAAATCATAATACGGCAAACAAGATTTGAATCAGGTCTGGTCAGATGGCACCCTCACGCCTCGTAACTTGAGTCAACACGTTTTCCATCTTTGACCACACAGCATCCCAAAAAATATGTGATTTTAGTCAAAATTTCCAACATGTTTATTCTCAAACTACTATGAATGTGAACTGGTTGATTGAGTGTGGGGTCGAATACGGAAAATGTATTAATTCAAATTGTGAGGCGAGTGGGTGCCATCTGAACAGACCTGGTTCAAATCCTTATTGCTGCATTATAATTTTATTTAATAATAAATCCTCAATGCTTCTATATTATATTATTCATTTTACTCATGTCACATCTGAAGCTACCTTGCTTATTTATGTTTTACAAGTAGGTCTAATTTGGTTATTGTAGTATTGAGTTGTCCGGCTCTGTGGCGAAGTGGTACAGAGCGCGTCTGTGATGGCAAATGTACTGAGTTTGATCCTCACCACAGGCATTTGTGCATCCGGACCGTAAAGAAAGCAATGGCAACCTACGGAACGTATTTATATTGTCTAGAAAATCACCACAGCCAACAAATGCTGGGTTGATAGCTACGTCCTGGATAGGATATGCTACCAATCAGTATTGAGTCCTTCTGGCATTTATTAATGTTAAATGTTTGTGGTCCTTGAGAAATTTACATACCTGTGCAGTGTATGTGTTGTTATTGTCTTGTGTTGATAGACCAGTTCATACTCATAGTAACTTGAGAATGTACACTTTGGAAATATTTTTTTAAGGATGCCATGTGGTCGAAGATGGAAAACATTTGACTCAAGTTGTGAGGTGAGTGGGTGTTATCTTAGCAGACCTGGTTCAAATCTTGTTTTGATCAAATCATTTTGATTTTTCTGATAGCTGTTTAAAGTTGACAGAAGATCATCTCATATGGAGAACAATCATGTGTAGTGTGAAAAGACATGGATAACGCAATATTGAGTAGGACAGAAGAACAAAGGTTCAAACATAAGGTGCAAAAGTTCAACAATGGATTTTTCCTATGCTTATTCTGCAACAAGCAAATCACTGATGTATCAGCAGATTTAACCATGAGAAAGATATTTTTAGCTCGTACCCAATTAACTCCATCAGTCAAAGGCTTGCCACCTAAAGGGAAACTATCTGTCAAGATGAATAAGGCCACATAAAAATATTGAAATATCCTTTGTAGTATTGTGTAAGAAAACATATGAAGGAAATAAAGGAACACAATGCCAGATTTCGCGCAGAATTACAGTGCACAAATCAAATAGTGATATTTTTATTTAGATTTATTATAGAACAATAGAATTAATAATGGCAGAGAGGTTAGTGCTTTCGTCTCACACCCGTGATTGTCAAAGGTTCGTTCCCTGGTAAGGACTGAGTGTAAATTAAAAACCCACGGAGCATGTAGCTTTTATCACACAAGTCACTCGAAACTTCCTTGCAACTCTCTAATACTACTAATAGGAAAAATGCAGTATTGACAGTTTAAAAAAAAATAGAATGAATGAGAGATACCTTTATACTTCATGTCACTAAAAAAGAACAACATTTTAGTAAATTAAAGAAAATAAACAAGATAAGTAGGCCTAATTTTTATATCGTTATTCCACAGGAAAACAGAGAATAATGTATGTTAATCTAATAATTTTTATTTTACTTACATCATCTTCTTCTGAGCCTGGTAGGTGCTCGTCCTCAGCGTTTTCTGTAAACTCTGCGCTTTCTACAACATTTTCATCAGCTTCCTCTACAGCAGCTTCAGCTTCACCTTCTTCCTCATCAGGCACAGCATCTACTTCAGTATCCTCGTCTGACATGGCAATAGCTATATAATAATATTGTTACAATTTACAAAACCTGAAAAACCATATATCCCGCAGTGCTACAGAAAACAGCGGTACGTTACCGCGACAACGGTCGCTTCCGGTTACAATGTGAGGAGGTATATTTGGCAAAAGTCTTGATTTATGCTTGTAACATATAACTACGCTTCAAATTTAAAGACGTATAAATATTAAACTTGAACTTTAAACCAATAACATGTTTTAAAAGTTTGCAATAGCCACATTTTCCCCAATTTAGATATTTATATTTGGCTCTGTTTATGGTTGGAGAGTATATTTTTATAGCATGACCTGTGTCCATTGGCTGGTAAATAATTCTCTACAATTTCATCACTATGAGAGGCTATTCCGTGATTTTCATTCCTTGGCAACATAATTATATAAAAATCACCAATAGAAATCAAGAATTAGCCTCTTCTTTTGATGCAGAGTGACGAAGTTTATAGACCTGTTACTTGAGAGAGGTTTACATTTATACATAAGCAAAACTAACCAACCAAATTATTTCTATGATTGGGACTTCTGAAAAAGGTATGGAAATTCGACAACTGGGAGGTTGACAAGTTTTGTCAAAACTGTTAATTCAGTTTACTGTCTGAATTTGGTCGTGGTTCCCAACTTCATACATTGTGAGTATATGTGAAATATTATTCAGTATTTTGTCTGCTAGTGGTATAATTTTAATATAACAAAAAAGTACGGAATTCTGCAGTTGATGTAGATAATCGATCTCTATATATTATATAGAAATTGTATGAAATAATATGGCTTCGTGTCCTAAATATTACATAGTTTT
The DNA here is from genome assembly GCA_034231615.1 of Meghimatium bilineatum. Classification (NCBI taxonomy): domain Eukaryota; kingdom Metazoa; phylum Mollusca; class Gastropoda; order Stylommatophora; family Philomycidae; genus Meghimatium; species Meghimatium bilineatum. Next base: position 36,412,355 of record CM067300.1, read on the forward strand.
TGTGTGTGATTCGTTTATACTTTGTAAGCCTAATGGTGATGTGTTACAGTTTTAAAAAAACCGAAACAATGTAGGGAAGACATGTATTTTAAATTTTACCAGATTATAGTATAGTATAGCCGATAGCCTAAGTAAAGGACATATATTGATTGTACTAAATGCAAACGAAATACTGCAATAAACTATTGGAGCGCCTTAAAATACGTCTATATAATTAAACAAATACATATATAACTGATAACTAGTAGGCCTATATAGCATATATGATGTTAAAATTAGAATATAGTCTCTATAAGAATAGGGGGTCTATAGTGTCGTCTATACATAGGCCCTATATAAATATAACAGTAATGAGTAGGACCCGAATGTATAAGTATAACAAACAAAACATGTAGATTGCATATAGTTATAGGATAGGCCTTAATATATGGACCTATAATCATAATGTAGCTGAATTTTAAAAAAAATCAAGGATTAGATGTCACTTTCATTTTTTTAAATCGATGACTGGAGGTTTCCTTAATTTAAAGAAATGCTGATTCGTTTTTAGTATCTCTTTAGACTGGGGGTTTACCCTAGTTCCAGCATGTTTCTCAATAGGGCCTACTAAATGGCATGTTATATTTTCCTTCCCCTTGAGGGGGGGGGGGGTAGAATGAAAAACCTTAAATTCTCCCCCAACCCATATCTATGGAATTAGATTTTTGGATTTTCCACTTCTAGTTCCTGATCTACCTGTACATAGGCTTATACGCTTTCACCCAATTATTTAGAGTGAAGACCCTGTTATGTAGTTTTATATTGAAAAATTTCCAGATACTTATAATAAAACCCATAACTGTGCCAAAAGATGGATGTGTTGGCCATTGGCACAAATAAAACTGACACAGCGCATTTTGATTCTCTGAACCACATCCTGCTGGAAATCTAGTAGGACCATAGCCCTTCTACAATAGAGATCCAGCAGGAGTTTTGAGAATGAACAGTGAAGAAGAAGAGACCCATTACCCACCAGGGTTGTAGGGGTACTGCACTGGAGACAGCACAAAAAGTCCTCCAAACACTCATATCCTGAGCCAACAGCTGGTATGTCACAGCATTTGCTTTTTGATATCTCATGTCTATCTCTGTCGAGTCGTCCGATTAAAAGTATAGGTAAAAATTAAGTATCGTCCACCGTTGTGCTATAAATAACACCTTAGACGAGAATTCTTAGAGAATTAATTATTAATTCTAAACACTGATTCTAACCCTTCTCCCCCCTCCCAAAAAAATCTATAAACTAATTCTAATCCTTTTAACCCCCTTTTACCAAAATCTCTAATTTTACGCAACTTATCTAACACTGCCAATGTTAGGTAATCACAACGGTGGACGATACTTAAGATGCGCCAAAGTATACTTAGCACAAGCTATCTGAATAAATTGATCTTTACTGTAATACTGATCATACTTTTTCAAATCATATTAAACCTTGCCATGGCAGCCATCACCGTCTCGAATCCTAACTTAATCATATTTCCCTATTTGCCATCATTATATATTTGGGATCAGAGATATTTGAAGGTGGTAATTTCTTAAAGTTTGTGACCATTTAATTAGATTTTCATGGCATCTTGCTTAATATCACTAGTCACCAATATCTTTCTTTTATCAATGCTAATTTACATGACATATTTCCGACTAGTCTTCCATCTTTGTGGTGAGTTTCTGGAGTTGAAATTCATAACCTGCCACTAGATTGGTATCATCGGAGTAACATGTATCATCAGAGTAACAAAAGTTACAAAGTGGTCTACAGCTAATAGTTATTAATGTTTGATGATCTTGTAATGTCTTCTGCATTAGATATTCAAGATAAATGTTAAAAAGAACTGGGGGAAGTATACAACCCTGACTAACTCCTATTTCCATCTTGAAAAATTCACCAATGTTATTATGTATGAAAAAAGCACAGCTTGCATCTTTAACTTCGCTTCATAAAAAATTAATCATTTTGCTCTCACAGTATATACTAAAATCATATTTGTTCATTTTTTTGTTGCGTTCAATGTCAAACTCCCACTGGATCTCTCTTTTAGCAAGCAATAACCATATTAGATTTCCAGCAGGATATAGTTCAGAAAACATTGATTATTGTGTGTGTAAAGTGATGTATTCTCTACAGAATGTGTCAAAGTTATATTGTCTCAGTATTTGCCATTGATCTTGGTGGCACTCATGATCGAATGCCTATATGTGAAATTATGATATAGAGTAAATGTGTAAATGTTTTGCTATCAATATTTTGAGGTTAAAAATATGTTCTCTAGTACTTATATTTCTATGGAAACCAGACTGTTTTATTGCCAGATAGTAAGTAAAAAAATAATTTATTAGCCAAATTTCAGAGAAAATATGGCTAAAAAATAGCTAAACTTAACTTTTAATTCATTTGCAAATAGATTAAAAACATAAAAATGACCAATACATATAGAAAGGCAAGGGACTTTTAAAAATAGCATAATTTATTAAATTTGCTGTGAAATAGCAAAATTGTGGCAACTGGTTGTTATATATTAATTGTCACATGATTGTGTTATGTAATTTTATAACAGTTATGAATCTTCATCATTTGTCATACTTAGATTATTCCACATTTAGTATAAAAAATGTTCTATTGAAGAATATATACCCACTAAAATTGAACCTGTAGGGCCATTGACACTAATCAAAGGTAATACAATAATCTATTAACACATTTGAAAAATATATGGAAAAACAACAAAATAGAAATAAACTGCTAATGCTAAAAACTTGTATTTTTCCAGTTGCAACATACAGCTGTGAAACGTGGACTCAAAGTAAAACAGCGGCAAACAACATCTTTGAGATGAAATGCTACAGAAAATTACTTAGAATATCATGGAAGGAAAAAATTAGAAACTCAGATATTTTAAACACATTGAAGATGCCGGAGTGTTGGTTACTAAACACAAAAGCAAAAAGAAAACCCTACACCAGTATAGTAATATAAAGAGATACAATTGTTTAGAAAGGCAAATAATGGAGGGTAGAGCACATGGGAGAAGGAGAAAGGGCAAATCAAGAAGACTATGGACTTGCGACAGTAAAGATAACATGAATGCATCATTGGAAAATGATAGCCGCATGATCCAAGACAGAGAAGGGTTTCTGGGAATTCATTGGAATGACAACATTCTGTAGAGAATACATCACTTTACACACACAATAATCAATGTTCTCTGAACTATATCCTGCTGGAAATCTAGGTATGGTTATTGCTTGCTAAAAGAGAGATCCAGTGGGAGTTTGATATTGAACGCAACCAAAAAATGAACAAACATGATTTTAGTATATACTGTGAGAGCAAAATGATTAATTTTTTACTAGTTTACCAGCATGTAGCTTATCCTCTTTATTCAGTCAGAAGTAGGACAACTCATTTGTATACAGTTGTGTGTGTTTTATATATATTTTAAAGGACTTTCTATGTAGATTATATTTAGAAACCTGATAACAGTTATTTATAAATTTGCCAATTTTGTAATCTTTAATTATCATGGTGTGTCAGCTCTGCTCTGTAAATTACTTGGCAAGTGAATGTTGGAGGTGGGTGAATTATATTTAAATATGGCACAGTATACAATTTGTTAATAATATTAGGAACATTTATTTAATAGGAATATTCATTTACAGTGTGACCAAGTTTTGGAAATACAAATCGGTACATACATTAAACATAAAATTGCCTCATACAAATAAGCAATCAGGATATTTTTATTCATTAATTTATTTTACTCAGAAGAAATGATGTGAAAGGGCTAAATAACAAATGATCATTAATTATAAACTACAAACCATGAAAACATTCATTTTGTTCTCTATAATAAATGAACTTGTTGACTTATGAGATAATGTTTGTGTACATGTTAACATTTATCATTTTGGCACAAATTCAACCAATTAAATTACTCTCATTATTAATATTATAAATCTACCAAAATAAAAAAACAATAAAGTTTTATGGGACAAATCATCCAAAACTGGTACTGCACCTGTAAAACAGGTACCCAGTTTATTAGCTGTTCACCATGTTCATATATGTACATTTACAAAATCCTCTCAAGTGGTTTATTTAAGAAAGAAAGTAGACCTTCTAATAAATAGGTCGAAGGTGTAAATATGTATTACCTGAACCTCGATCTCCATTATTTTTTATGATCATACATTCCAATATAATCAGATCTCTCAATCATTCAATTGTCGTCCTCACAAAGTATAAGGCAACCCCCCAAAAAAGCTTGTCATATGGTCACACTGTTTTTTGGTGTTCTTTGTTACTTAGTGTTTTAGTATTTTGTAAGGTAGCAGATATGTTTGCATTGAAGGCACCAATAGACAGGAAGTTGACAATGGATAAGTGGGATGTGCTAAAACTTTTTCAAGAGTACTTGCATGATGCAAATACAGTGATTTGATGATAAGATTTATGCTGAGATATGGAACAATTTGGTATTAACTGAAGTACTGGTAGAAATTGACTCCTGCTCAGCAGAATTAAAAGCATGATTAATCAGCAGACTACTTGAACCATTCATATTCATACCCTTCGCCATCTGTTAGGGGAGACTGAACACTTATGAGTCTGCCTGGAGTTCATAACCAAGAAATCAAACCAATAATTTGCCCTTTGGTATACTTGACAGGGTGTGTATGAAGATAATACCTGTATCACATCTCAAATCTTGCAACTTAGCTCTGAACGTGTAGAAGATAATACATGTATCACATCTCAAATCTTGCAACTTAGCTCTGAACGTGTAGAAGATAATACATGTATCACATCTCAAATCTTGCAAATTAGCTCTGAACGTGGAGAAGATAATACCTGTATCACATCTCAAATCTTGCAACTTAGCTCTGAACGTGTAGAAGATAATACCTGTATCACATCTCAAATCTTGCAACTTAGCTCTGAACGTGTAGAAGATAATACCTGTATCACATCTCAAATCTTGCAACTTAGCTCTGAACGTGTAGAAGATAATACCTGTATCACATCTCAAATCTTGCAACTTAGCTCTGAACGTGTAGAAGATAATACCTGTATCACATCTCAAATCTTGCAACTTAGCTCTGAACGTGTAGAAGATAATACCTGTATCACATCTCAAATCTTGCAACTTAGCTCTGAACGTGTAGAAGATAATACCTGTATCACATCTCAAATCTTGCAACTTAGCTCTGAACGTGTAGAAGATAATACCTGTATCACATCTCAAATCATGCAACTTAGCTCTGAACGTGTAGAAGAGAATACCTGTATCACATCTCAAATCTTGCAACTTAGCTCTGAACGTGTAGAAGATAATACCTGTATCACATCTCAAATCTTGCAACTTAGCTCTGAACGTGTAGAAGATAATACCTGTATCACATCTCAAATCTTGCAACTTAGCTCTGAACGTGTAGAAGATAATACCTGTATCACATCTCAAATCTTGCAACTTAGCTCTGAACGTGTAGAAGATAATACCTGTATCACATCTCAAATCTTGCAACTTAGCTCTGAACGTGTAGAAGATAATACCTGTATCACATCTCAAATTTTTCAACTTAGCTCTGAACGTGTAGAAGATAATACCTGTATCACATCTCAAATCTTGCAACTTAGCTCTGAACGTGTAGAAGATAATACCTGTATCACATCTCAAATTTTTCAACTTAGCTCTGAACGTGTAGAAGATAATACCTGTATCACATCTCAAATTTTGCAACTTAGCTCTGAACGTGTAGAAGATAATACCTGTATCACATCTCAAATCTTGCAACTTAGCTCTGAACGTGTAGAAGATAATACCCGTATCACATCTCAAATTTTGCTACTTAGCTCTGAACGTGTTGAAGATAATACCTGTATCACATCTCAAATCTTGCAACTTAGCTCTGAACGTGTAGAAGATAATACCTGTATCACATCTCAAATCTTGCAACTTAGCTCTGAACGTGTAGAAGATAATACCTGTATCACATCTCAAATCTTGCAACTTAGCTCTGAACGTGTAGAAGATAATACCTGTATCACATCTCAAATCTTGCAACTTAGCTCTGAACGTGTAGAAGATAATACCTGTATCACATCTCAAATTTTTCAACTTAGCTCTGAACGTGTAGAAGATAATACCTGTATCACATCTCAAATCTTGCAACTTAGCTCTGAACGTGTAGAAGATAATACCTGTATCACATCTCAAATTTTTCAACTTAGCTCTGAACGTGTAGAAGATAATACCTGTATCACATCTCAAATTTTTCAACTTAGCTCTGAACGTGTAGAAGATAATACCTGTATCACATCTCAAATCTTGGAACTTAGCTCTGAACGTGTAGAAGATAATACCTGTATCACATCTCAAATTTTGCAACTTAGCTCTGAACGTGTAGAAGATAATACCTGTATCACATCTCAAATCTTGCAACTTAGCTTTAAACTTGTTTAAGTGTTTCTCAGTGACAAAGTAATAATCGTGTAGTTGTTGGTCCTTGTTCTCAAGTCTATCAGAATGCCTTCTCCCTAATTCAGTAGGGTCTCTGAAAGAGTTTCTGGACATTTTTAGTCATTGTACTTCATTGTTATTAGCTCTTCCTTCATAAAATATTGCATCTTCTCCAGTGTTGCCGCTGTCCGAAAGGGGTGCAAAAGAATATGAACATTCTAACCTGCCACGTTCTTGCAATAGTCACTTTGTCTTAATCAGACTTTTTTCCCAGTGTATTTTTAAAACACCCCACGTAGATCTATGAAAGTTATCAGCTTGTATAAAACCATTGAAACCCCCTGGCATATTTGCTAAGCCGTTTACCGTGTACCGAAGTAGAGATCGGTCCCAAGACCCTTTTCCCAATTTTAATTCCACGTAAAGAAGATTCTATGATATTCTGACATCCTCCAAGTATGACCCAGTCATCTCAGTCTGTGTCGACTGCATGAAAAGTACTGTTCTCATTTCTCTCAACAAGTATGTGATAAAATAGATAACGCCATATCACGCCTCTCTCTCTCTCTCTCTCTCTCTTTAGGAAAATAAATTACGGCAACTATTTTGTTTTGGGGGGGGGGGGGGGGGGCGCAAATTGTCAATAACTCAAAAATTCAGTTCCAACTCCCGGGTCGCTTAATTATGCCAATGTTGCCCCTCTCCCCCTCCCCCCAAAAATAAATAAATAAAAGTAAACAAAAATAACAAAATAAATCAAAATTGATAGAAAAAGTCCACAAAACTGCATGATTTGTTTCACATTTTTAGAAACGTTTCAAATCCAAAGAATTTAATGGGTATGTAAAAGCCAGTATTGTTACGTCAACCTTTGGCAACCCGCCTACCCCCTTAATAACTGTCAAACATTTCCAAACACCCTCCTCCCTCCGCGCACTCCTACCTGTTGATGTAATTTATGGACTGGCCGATAGGACATTATTCTCCCATCACAATTGTCTAGTAATTATCAATATCCGTCCACACCACAAATCAAATACTTTCATGCATTCTTCTTTTTATACTACAACCTTTCTTTATATTTCATGTTTTGTTCACATCTCTTTCTCTCTCTCTCTCTCTCTCTGTCATTCTCTCGCTTTCTCTCTCCTTTCCTCTTTCTCTGTCTGGTTCTGTTCCATATACATTTCTATTATTTTCCAAAATTCTCGTATAAACATTCTGCATTGGGCATTATTCCGAATAATGATAATAATACAATTCTTACTTGCAAGCATACACACATCCTTACATCGTTTCTTGTAGCCTCAAACATCTGCTGTTACGTTTGCCCCTAATCCCTCAGCCCCCCGTTCGTGGTGGTCCAAATCAATTTTACCTGCTCAAGTGTTATGTCCTCGTTCTCCTTCCCCGCCCCAGCATTCCGTTGCTACGGTGACCAAGAACACCACAATGAAAGGAAACTATGACATCGGGTTTGCCAACCAATCAATATGGATTTCTAATAAATCTTTCGTAGAACTTTTGTTATTTATTTTGTAATTTCTTGAACATTTCTTCAACATCCAGTCCCATGTTTTCTTATCCATCCGCCATTATCACCCCGATGTGTTTTTTAGTCGCAAGAGTCTATTGTTCACATGGCCTATGTATATATTGTACATATATACAGACATGGCATGTATTTTCTTATTCATTGTTGGAACATTCATTTCCTTGTTTAAACAAATGAACTGTATTTGTTTGTGGAGGGAGAGGGTTACATTTATCTTGTGTGTTTATTGTCACCTGTCATGCTAGATCCGTGGTTGGGGAACCGGGGTAAATTATCCCAAAAGTGTGTACACATGAAAATTGTGGGTGCAAGGAAGGCGAATAATAAAAAATATATAAATATAATGTTTTATATCAGTGTTGAAGAATATAAACTGCTCTTCAAGTAGATACAGGATCATAGATAGGGATGTGATGGAGAACATCAACTTATCTTCTTCTTCTTACGTTCACTTGAAACATGTCTATATCTGCAATTCTGTCTCCTTAATAAAACTCACTGTCTTTTGTAGTTCATACAGTGTCCCATAGAGCTTTGATTCCAGTGTTGTTTCCTCTGGCCAATATGTCTGCCTCAGTGTTTCATGCTCAGAACACTCTTGAAGTATATGTTTGGCACTCTGTGCTGCCTGTCCACATGTACACATGGCCGTGTTGCCAATCTTGAACTTTGTATACATGTGACTGCGGAGTCGGTTGTGTCCTGTTCTGAGACGTAGAATTATAACTTGTTCTGATCTGTTCATAATGTGATAGTCATCTTGTGGTTTGTGGCTTTCTTATTGACTTGATCATCTGTTTTTTCTGATGGTATCTGGTTGATCTTCGGCAGCACCTTCCTTAGCCAGTTGGTCTGCTTTTTCATTTCCTGGTATTCCACAGTGAGAGGGTATCCACTGCATGGTTACCCTATACTGGTAAGACAATTCGCTAAGTAGTTTTTTCAAGTCTGTTAGTTTTCCAGACTGGAGAGCTTGAAGCACTGACCTTGCATCTGTCAGGAATACCACAGGCTGTAGGTCAGAGTTGGAGTTCAGCAGTTTTTTAGCTGCCACAGTAATTGCCTGGATTTCTGCATCATAATTATTGCAGAATTTTCCTGTGGTGTTCTGATTGTATCTCTAGGCTTATGTGGATATTCTATATATACACCTGCACCTCCATTCTTCACAGCATTCTGTGCTGACCCATCTGTGTATACTCTGACCCATATATCTTGTGGATATTCCTCGTCCAGGAAACTGAGGGTGACTGTCCTCCGCTGCACACTGTTCAGTTCGTCCTCGCTTAGTATTCCTTTCACATGGGTCTGAATGTATATTGGCATTCCATGCCTTTCACTCCATGGGGTTTGTTCTGGTACAGACCTTAAGGGGCTGTCAACTTCAGGTAGGTCTGTAAGTTGTCTACGGAGTCGTTTAGCTTGATGGATAAAGCTGCTTCTTTTCAGTCGCCCCATTGCTAGGTTTTGGAATCTTTCCATCATTGGATGACTTGGCATACACTGAAACTTTTCTGCTTGAATTAGTACTTTTGTGTCTCTGCGTTCGCCAAGTGTTTGCATTCTTCCCATTTTCTGCATCTCTGCTATGGGTGTTGATTTCATTGCTCCCAACATTATTCTAAGTGCCTGGTTTTGCACTTTATCTAGATCTTGTAATGTGGTGTTTGATGCAGGACACCACGCAGCTGAACCATATTCCAGGTGTGGTCTTATGCCTTGCTGGTAAACTTTACTGAGTATATTCCCACTGGCTCCCCATGTGGTTCCACTTAGTTTTCTCAGGATAGCTAACTTCCTCCTGGCTTTTGTTGTTGCTTTGTTTATGTGCTGCTTCCATGTCAGCTTATCATCAAAAGTAACTCCAAGGTATGTTGGTTGTTTGTCTTCTTTCAAGAGCTCTCCGTCTATCTTGATATGACCGGCTTTTTGTTTTGGTGAGAGGGTAAAGAGTGTAGTGCTGCACTTATCTGTGTTAATGCTGACACACCATCTATTTGCCCATAAGGTTAGGGCATCGATAGCTCTTTGTATTTGTTTAGTGGCCACTGTCGCATGTTCTTCCGTGCACCAGATCACCAGGTCGTCAGCATACATTGCCACTTTGATCCTGTGTGGTAGTTCAGCAACTAGGCCATTGATGTAAACCAAGAAAAGTGTGGGTGACAGGACTCCTCCCTGGGGGACTCCATGACGCAGTAGGACTTTCTTGCTTTTGCGACCATCTAATTGCACCCTGGCTCTTCTATTATGCAGGTATGCTTTTACCCATTTGTACATTCTTGAGCTAACCCTGCAATTTCGCAATTATTTTAGGAGCCCTTCTTTCCAGACCTTATCAAATGCTTTCCTGATGTCTATCCATGCTGCTAGTACCAATTTCTTATCTTGGAAGGCATCCTCAATCTCTTGGGAGAGGTAGGTTGCCTGATCTTCAGTAGAGTAGCACTGTCTGAAACCTGCTTGCTGTGATACCAGAAGGTTTTCACTTTCAAGGTACCACTGCATCCTAAGATTGATAATGCGTTCCATTGTTGTGCATAGACAGCTTGTGAGGCTGATGGGCCTGTAGTTGGAGACTGTGTTGCCATCTTTTCCTGATTTGAGGAGAGGTATCATTATTGCTTCTCTCCACGCCTGTGGTACATTACCTGTGGACCAGCTTGTGTTAAAGATTTGCAGCAGCTTTGCTCTTGCTGCAATTCCCAAGTTTCTAATCATTTCATTGGACACTCCATCAGCTCCAGGGGACTTTTTCATTTTCAATTTGGATATTGCATGCTCCAGTTCTCTCATTGTGATTGGTGCCTCAATGACTTCAGGTATAGGTTCGTCTTGTCCAATGTTTTGCTGGTTTGCTCGAACCTCCTGTTGTTTGTCTGGGCTGACTTTGACGTTATTGTCTTCTGCAAAGGAATCTGCAAAGTAATCAGCTGCATGTTTACCTGTTAAAATGTTTCTATCTTTATAAAGTGTGATCCTGGTATTTCTCCCTGTACCTTCATCATTTAGTTGTTTTACAAGTTTCCATAATTTCCTAGTATCTCTTTCTAGGTTCAGCGACTCTGTTTTTTCTTTCCAGCTGTTCCGTCTGGCTTGTAACTTGGCTCTTTGAAATTTAGCCTTTGTCTGCTGATATTTGTTGTGATGTTCTTGGCTAGGTCTGTTCTCAGCCTGCTTTCTAGATGTTTCCATCTCATTTTGCAGCTTTTCCAGTTCATCATTCCAGTAGGGCTTGTAGTTTTTGCGTGCCCCCCTGGGTATGGTTTTACTAGCAGCATGTAGTATACATCTATTAAATTCACTCACTGCTCTATTGATGTCCTTGTCCAAGTTCATGTCCTTAGCTAGAACACTGGTTAAATGCTGGTACATTTTCCAGTCTGCCCTCTTATAGTTCCACCTAGTGAGCGTGCTGCTGTCCTTGGTATATTCATTGTGAATTTCCAGAAATACTGGTCTGTGGTCACTACCCCCAAGCTGCTTTCCAATGACACGTGTGATGTTCCATTCCAGGCCTGGTGAGTAGAATGCCAGGTCTGGTGTAGAGGTGGTGTGCCATGCTCTCGAGTAGAAGGTTGGTGAGTCTGCTGGCTGGTTAATAAGAATGAGATTATTTTCATCTTGCCAGCTCTCAAGTTCCTCACCTCTCTTGTCGATATGATTGTAGCCCCAGCTCTGAGAGTGGCTGTTGAAGTCACCACACACCATAAGCCTTTCTTTGTCTGGAATTGTGTCTAGTGCCAATGGTTTATCATTTGGACAGTAGTAGTTCAGGAGATGGAATTCTGCACTGTCTGTTTTTAGGTGGAGCATCTGGTATTCTGCCCCGTCCATGTATACTTCCAGCTGACATGCGCTGATATTGTTTTTAACTAGTGTCAGAATTCCACCCTTTCGCCTGTCTTTTCGGTCAGATCGGTAGCACTGGTAGCCTCTGATTTTGAAGGCTATGTCGCTGCTGAGGTGTGTTTCTTGGATACAGCATATATTAACTTGTTCTTCACTGAGGACATTTTCCAGTTCCAATTTTTTGCTGTATCCATCTCTTTTACTGTTGACACCCTCAGCATTCCAGTGCATTATTTTTATTGGTCGTTTGTTTGTTTGGCCAGTAGCTCTATTCCCTTGCCTCCTGGCTCCTCGGGGCAATTGAGAAGGACTTCCAGTAACTGAGGTTGGGCCCTTTCGAGGTATAGGGCCCGGCACCGTCCCTGCCTGAACGTCCGCCACAGGGCAGGCACCATAACGTTTATTAGATGCAGACATGTTTCCATTGTGTTTTATGCGTGGCAACCTGATTATCTGTGCGCCTTTTGGCTGGTTGCCTCCGTCTTCAGCACTCTGCTTACTTGGGCCGGACTATGGTCCTGCTCGAGTGGGAGTGCCCGACCAGTCTTAGTTTCCAGCCTCTGATGGCTGAACTAAGCCCCATCACCACTTCAAGGTTCTGGCCTCGATGGGGATCAACTTATCAAGTAGATAAAGGATCATAGATAGGGATGTGGTAGTTGGAGAACATCAACTTATCAAGTAGATAAAGGATCATAGATAGGGATGTGGTAGTTGGAGAACATCAACTTATCAAGTATATTCAGGATCATAGAAAGGGATGTGGTAGTTAGAGAACATCAACTTATCAAGTATATTCAGGATCATAGATAGGGATGTGGTAGTTGGAGAACATCAACTTATCAAGTATATTCAGGATCATAGAAAGGGATGTGGTAGTTAGAGAACATCAACTTATCAAGTATATTCAGGATCATAGATAGGGATGTGGTAGTTGGAGAACATCAACTTATCAAGTAGATAAAGGATCATAGATAGGGATGTGATGAAGAATATCGACTGCTCAAGTAGATACATGATCGGAAGAATGATTGACCAGTGACTCAGCATAAGGCGCATGATCACAAATTACGCGGAGTAAAGGGGTGTTTAATGTGTTCGCTCAAATAACCCCTCAACTATAACTGGTGTTGTACTTAACAGAGTTAAATTCGATAATGCCAAAAGATCCTCACATTTTAAAATATATTTCTTTACATAACATTATCTTTATATTTAGCTCTTCTAATCTGTATGTCATAATACAAATATTGAAATCATGTTTCCGTAAACACCCTTCATTTTAAAGTTGTTCCTACGTGCGTGGGGTAATGTGCTGTCCAATACAACAATTTTTTACCCCATTCTCATATGTCAAGAACTTTCAAGAATTCAGCATAATTATGTCCAAAATAATGTTTGTAGATAAATTACGAAACAATACAACTTAATATATACGGCTGTGAAACATGGACTCTAAGTAAGACAGCGACACTGATAACGCATTTGAGATGAAAACTACACCTGTTTGGTTATATAAAGAGACATAACTGTTTAGAAAGACAAATAATGGAAGGCAGAGTACCCGGGAAGGGGAGAAAGGGCAGACCAAGAAGACGATCGATTGACAATATTAAAGATAACATGAATACATCGTTGGAAAATGCTAGCCGCATCGCATCGCCCAAGACAGAGGGGTTCAGAGAGTTCAATGGGAAGACAACATTCTAGAAAGAATACGTCACATGACACAACTTAATTTGTTTAACATTTTAAAAATCTTTAATCACAAACATTTCAATTGGTGTAGAAAACAATATTGATGTCGTCCACTTTTTCAACCCCTACCTCCCCCCTCAAAAACTGTCAACTGTTTAATTTTCCTCTAATTATTGACGTAATTTATGGACATTCCCATAATTGCCACGACCGCTCACACCCATGTCCTTACTTGTATTCACTGATTTATCCCCCTTTCTGCGACATATATGGCACACTTCATCATCGGCAGATCGGAATACACAACTCCGCTTTTAATGTGGTTACAAGCCACTGCAACCGATATTACTAAACTTAGGAACGCCATCGATACGTTATCCTTATGAGAATTTCTTTTCTATTAAATTACCGATAATTTCTTCATGAAAATCTTTTACTATCGGAGTCAGGCATTAATTGTAAGGCAGTTTTAAAAAAAAAAAAAATTAATAAAATCGCCGATCAGGGTAAGTTGAGTTGAGAAGCCAGCTCTTTAATCACTTAACCATGCCGGAGACTTAATTTGATAAAATAAAAGATAAGCGTATTGGTGTGTTTCAAGTATTAAATAAACTCAGAGTTCAGTGACGCATTTCCGAAGCGTGACTGGAGACCAGCATGTTTTATGTATGTACCAGGTGGGAAGTTACCTTCGTGAATTGTTTATTTATTAAAAATACGCGGGTGGTTAGTGTGTTGTTATGGTAACGGAATAGTGGCATAATATGGCTTAACCCCATTCACGACCTTCTACAACATAGAATCTATTGGCTTATAAGATGTCAAAATGCCTTCTAAAATGGCGCATTTGACTATTCTCTTGATTTTTATTGGCTGGTATAAGTATACTCGTAGTGATCAATGAAAATCACGGTCATAGTCAAAAGAGCTATTAAGAAGGCTTGATTTCTCGTTATCATTAGGTCTTATATTGTAGACGGGCATTCTCCATTAATCCAGTTGCTAAAGTGGATGAAAGATGAGAAAAGGGCCCGTGGATAGGATTTTGGTAAGAAAGGGGTTTACCTTTAAAAAGAAACCCAGCTGATTTATGCGGGATATTTCCCCATCGAGGCCAGCACCGTGTAGTGGTGATGGGGCTTAGTTCAGCCACCAGGGGCTGGAAACTAAGACTGGTCGGGCAGTCCCACTCGAGCAGGACCATAGTCCTGCCCAAGTAAGCAGAGTGCTGAAGACGGAGGCATCCAGCCAAAAGGCGCACAGATAATCAGGATGCCACGCACAAAACACAGTGGAAACATGCACCCGACTCGCAGTCACATGTATACAAAGTTCAAGATTGGCAACACAGCCATGTGTACATGTGGACAGGCAGTACAGAGTGCCAAACATATACTTCAAGAGTGTTCTGAGCATGAAATGCTGAGGCAGACATATTGGCCAGAGGAAACAAAACTGGAATCAAAGCTCTATGGGACACTGTATTATGAACTACAAAAGACAGTGAGTTTTATTCAGGAGACAGAATTACAGATATAGACATGTTTCAAGTGAACGAAAGAAGAAGAAGAAGAAAATGCGGGATATTTGACGTTCTGTATTGGAACACATTGTAGAAGGAGGAAGCGGATGACTTTTTAGGGGCCAACCCCCCCCCCCCCCCTCCCTCCCCAGGTCGTTATGTCGTTCATTTTATGTTCAAGAGGACTTGGATGAAATCCTGCTCGCGACGCCTTGCCTACAAATTTACATGGAAATCTGGGATAATCACTTAAAGCTACCAAGTTACGTGCTAGGAGTGGTACTGTCGGCGTTCCGTATTGTTGAGGGACGGATTGCGTATGGGCAGCTCGAGTTAATGACGTATATTCTCTACGTGTCAGCTTGATTCGGAGTACTAAATGTCATGTTCTCCGACTTGTCAACTTGATTCGGAGTACTAAATGTCATGTTCTCCGACTTGTCAACTTGATTGGGAGTACTAAATGTCACGTTCTCTGCCTTCTGCATTCCTTCTCAAACTCCTGCAAATGTGCGTTGTGATATGGTTCACATCTGTGATGCGATATCTGCATCTTTCGGATTGACACACCAGCTTTCAACCTGGCTTGTCAGGTCACACCTGTGTCACTTTGACCATATATGTGATGCGACAGCTAACTCCACCCCAAAACCTCCTTTGTCGCTTGTTACGACATGTTTGACAGCTAACATTTAGCTAATCTGTGCTCCCCTTTCGGGCCCAAGAAACACGTTAGCGTGTCATGTTCTATTTTCATAAAAGGGGCGGAAGGATGTTATGTCTAGCCCTTGTATCTAGATGTCTGTGTCCTATCTCAATATGCGTGCTTAGGAACACTTTACTTAACGTCTTATTCCTTTCTAATAGACCCGGATACGGATAGAGACAGTTTTTGGAAAGTTCAATGTTTGTTACAACGGAGACTGCCAATCAACTTGCCATTTACATCCCTGGGCTCAAAAGGCGCAGTGGATTGCCTTAATTGTACGCAGGTTTCCCCATATGTATTCTGTCCCTCAAAACGTAACACCTGAAAAGGTACCACTCACAGCACTTAGCTCCATAACGTAAAGCAATAATCCCGTAATGGTCCTTCTAGATTTCCTAGAAAAACAATGTTCCTACTAGATTTCCAGAACGATACAGTCCAGATAATGGATATGCGTTGTGTAGCTGTTTAATTTGCCTCAGTGACTTGATACACCCGACATCGACAGTGATAACTAACTACAGGTTCAGGTTTTACCAGTTCAACTGAACTATGGATGTCCTTAGCTATATCGCAAACAATGCATTTGTTGTTTTCCCCTGTGCATCGTAACATGTTTTATAACATCGCTCGTACTGCACGCTGGTCACCAATAAGAATGCTATGAACTTGCTTGATCCTTTTGCACAGTCTGCGTCCTATCGACCTGGACACATATAATCACTACGCAGGACTTTTATGGTGAAGGATGTTGTTCAGCTGGCACCAAATCGTCTTGCGTCTTTAGTCAACACGTTTTCCAAATTTCCCAATCAGCTTCCATAAAATATCAAAAAAGCAAACAAAAAAACACATACACACATTTTACTTTATTAAGATCAGATTAAGTATAAAACATTTGTAATTCCCATACCCTCTCTGCAAATAATCAATTTTCTCCCTCTGGGATTTTCGTCACACACTGGGAATCACTGATCTAGTTATTCTCAGTCTGGGATTACGAAATTATGCAGAAATCCATTAAGGCCTATTTGCCGATAGGCAAACTGTGTTAATTCCTGGTGCGTCTTTCCCGTATGAAAAACAGCCTTTTGTACAAATGTACTATATTTCTCATTTATTTCGTTTTATGGCAGCCACTTTGGTTAAAACCCACACTGCCTGTTTTATTGCTTTTATTGAAGCAATCACATCTAATTATTGACGATAAATTTCAAATATTTCTACGGATGCCTTTAAAGTTAGTTATATAATAATCTCGCGAGCATTTTTACTGCAAAAACTTTGTCATTATCTGCTTGGCTAAGTTATGTCATTTGTTCGTCGATTTCTCATGACTCTGTCATATAAGGAGAATATAAGCCGCGATGATTGACTCACATCTTATTTCTGATTAAATTGTCAAATGTGTAACATTTTTGAGTGGCTATAAGAGGCTTCAGTTCACTCAGAATAGTTTTTCGTACGTTAAGAATATCTCACCAGTTGTATTTTTTCCCTTTCTGTATTTCATTATTTCAACCTATTCTATTTGTATTTATTGAATCATTTTCACCTTTTATTACATTAACTGCCTCATTATTATATGAGCCATTACAAATTGGTTGTTTGAGTGCTGTTATATAGTTTGTTTACTTAATCGTTTCATTAAGAGTAAATTTCCCCATCTTATATTTTTTGCACTTTTTAAACTAATATACCCAGATCAAGGAGAGGTATTGGGCACCCTCTGAACAACGGTGAAAGATAAAGCAAATAGATCAATGGCATGATGCGGAAGGACGTGAGGAAGGCATAGACATACACGCAGAAGAGAGATCGCGAAGACCTTGGTAAAGATACGATCGTGGCTTATGCACCCGAGAATGTGTACACACCCAAAGAGGCACGATGTTTTGACTAATTGCTCGATTGTTCAAATTAATGAAGAAACAAAAGATAATAGTTTTTAGAAACTTTTAATGGGAAAACCCATACTGAAAACTAGTGTCCCACTTCCCGCGGGGATCTCCCTAGCTTAGTTGTTAGTTAAGCTGTTCTTAGTAAAGATGTTTTTTCTGGGATTCCTGTTGAGCATCGCTGGAAGTTACAGTTACGTGCTCTGTGTGGTACTCTCTGTAGGCGGCGTGTCGCTTCGTTGAGAGTGACTGAGTTATATATGGGAAACAGAGTACAGTAAAGTCAGTCCTCTACGAACCATTTTTGGGGTCCTGCTTGTGTGAAAGAACTGAAGTAAATACAATTTTAATGTTGGCATTACTGATTATGATACATTCTTTAGAGGCTTTCACATGTCATAACAGAAACGTCGTCTTATGGTCCTTGCAGTGCGATGTTGGTTACCATGTCTTTATACGGCCCTCTGTTTCGTATAGCCATTTCCGATACCGATGTCCGCGCTACACAATGGTCGGTTTTTGGCAGGGTGTTAAATGAGAAGGCATAGAACGGCAAATGTACCAGGTTCAAACCCGTCGCAGACAACTGTGCATCCGGACCGCTTAAAAAAAAGCAACAACTTAATCAGTCAGTTCCTCTTTTTCCAAGTTTGGTACATAGGGCGGATGTCATAGTTCTCTATGCTTGTCAGTCAGTTGCCAAGGATTGCAGGTCTTGTGCATTTATTCTTGTTGATTTTAATTCATTCATAAATGTTTTTCTGATTGTTGTTTTTGGTCTTGCGTTTTCTTTACTTCACTTACTTTACTCAACTTACTGAACGTATTAATGTTGTCTAGAAAATGACAACAGCTAATACACGTGTGTTACCGGGACCCGAAAGGAGGGGGGCAAAGAATAGCAACACTGTTTACCGTCCATGTATGTCGTAGGAGGCGACTAAGGAGGCTATGGGGTGGAGTTGGCGTTATCCTGTATAGGATCAAATTGAATCAGAAGTAATGCTGAAGTCAGATGTTTCATGGCGAAAGGTGTAAATATCGCTGCAAAGCTGTAAACCATGATGGCGAATTGTGTATATTCTGCAAATCTGCAGGAGTTTGAAAAGAAAGCATAAGAAGAAGGCTGTTTTCCAAATAGTAGCATGTCTTATAAAACCGACGGTCACGGTATAAATTGTCAGAATGATGTCAAAACCAGTTTTACAAGTTTTCCCCAGTAATACATTGTGACCAATCGCAGTATAGAAGACATCTGTACAGAATTAATTAGGACTTCAATTAGAAAGTTTTTTGCAATCGTTAGCGTTTGATTATTAACGTGATTTCCGTTGGTCACTATTTATATACTTGGAATTGCTTTTGCTATTTTTCCACACGTTTCCACACGTCAATAGTAAAAAAGAGTAACGAATGAATGCCTAATTAATTATGTACAGAGGTCCTTTCGGACATAAATGTACAACAACGATATACAAACTATTGGCTAATGGGAAATCAAGCATACTCATTTGGCTATTTTCGTGCCTTTAATAGGTCACTATGATAATACTTTGTGTGTCAGCCAATTAAAATAAAGGAAATAGTCAAACGAGGTATATTAGAAGGTTGGATTTCCCATTAGCCAATAGGTTTTATATAGTAGCCTCCTATCATGAGTAATGCTCAAAAACTTATAGAACGCTCCTAGTACATACGAGTCACTACCTGCAATGTTTGTTTATAACCGTTATGGGGAAAAATCCCATAGTATTCTTCGTCTGCTCTGGAGCTCCTGCGGATTAACCGGATGTAGTTCAGAGGTGGGACTGCCATCATTTACAGCTTAGCTGCGATATCTGAGCCGTTCTGCTTAACACATCTGACGTCGGCATGGATTCTATGTCACTTTGATCCTCTATAGAGTGATACAGCAAATTCCACCACACAACCTCATTAGTCGCAGCTTACGACATGCTTGACAGGCAACAGTATAGTTATCGTTGATCCCCCTTCGGACCCTAGAAACAACGTGCGAAATCCTGCATATACTTCTTTGCATCTTCGGTCTAAATAACAATGCCGTACTGCAGATAAAAGTATGGTAGAAGAAAGTTGTCTGATTTGTATCTGAACAAATATAAGCAATGTTGAATTACGCAATAGATCATCGAGTAGGCCATAACCTATAGACGCAATATATTCTAGGGAATCCGTGACAACCAATCAATATTTTGTTTTTGTTTAATATTAAAACAATTCATTATTGACGCATATTCCATATAGGGCACAGCTATTCAAATTGTGTATGATTTTTTAAGTACCGAATATAGATCCAATCGCATTGTCAATACAATTTGGACCATATACTTTCTAACCACAAGCAAGTTCGTCCAAGTTCTGTAAGCGTGCCAGGCTAACTACTTTACCAACATGCTGAACTTTAATAACATAGCGTATTATTTGTGATGACCCTTCCTCGAGATTAGACTATTTGTCTATTGCAGTGATGGGCAAAATACAGCCCGATGGCGAAATTAGTCCTATCAAGCCATTTTTTTTCTGGCCGAAAGACGAATCTAAAGTATTAATTTTACTGGCTCTCGAATTCAGATAACAAACTTTGGAGCTCGTAGGAACTAAAGAAATAGTTTTGGGCCCCATAAAACACGGGAAAAAAATCAACCCAACCCGTCAATTCGAGAAGGTCTCTGGTCCTCTGGTCTAGGGAATCCACAAGGACTAATAAGGTACTGCCTTATGCTCTAGTAGTTTAGTTCCTATTATATAATAGAGTTTGATTGTTTTAAATTATCGTTTGTTTCTCGCTGCAACTGTTGGTCCATTACAAACGATGTGACCTAGTATTTTGAGATCACACTTAACATCAGTACGCGATTACAGTATATGTTATGCGATTACTTTCGCAATTTATGTCAAAATTGTCATAAAAAGAAACAAGATATGTCTGAATGTTTCCCCCCAATGTATGCTTTCCGTGTTTGACATCTTCAACAATAGGAATTTTGGCACACAGGGCAAGCTCTAGCCCAGGCACCCACTCACTTTGTTTAAGCTAAGTTAATTTCGGTTATGGCGTTCCTGTGGATTGATTTTTGCTCCTTCAACCGAGGTAGCTAATTCTGTCGCCCCTGCCTAATTTCTACACAGCTTTATCGTGACCATCGACATATATATGACCATCTGGCTCACTTGGAATCATCTTTCTAAAGTAACATTTGGTTTTTCCCGTGATTTTCATTGGTAAATTTGTGTCCACAGCCATAAGCGTTATTTTAGAATGATGATTCCCTATGCGCCAGCATGTCTTATATTCGTCGATGGTCACGGCTGTATGATAAATCTAGCATTGTGTGACGATTGGAAACTAGAACCATTCATGTGAAATCAAGTAAATAACATAAAGACGCTATCTGTCCTAGAAACATGTCTGGTGCCATGAATAATTCTCGAGAACCTAGTTTCCATGACAATAGAAACTGGCGGCGTGAGAGAAACATATTTTGACGATCATCAAATGTTTGAGGATTCCAGTTTAGAATCGACAATGCAATACGTTTTGTTGCATTCAAGTAATATGATTTATTATAGGTTTGGTTATCTTTAAAATGTTTAATCATCTTACAGTTGCAGTCAGATGTGTTGGATCATCATCGCAAATAAAACTGCAATATATCCATCTTTGTTCTCTGAACTCAGCCTTGCTCGAAATCAAGTAAGACGATTCTCCTGCTGTAAGAGAGATCCGGTGGAAGTTTGAGAATAAACACTAACAAACCATGACGTGTGAGTTGAGTCGCGACCCGCGGCAATATAAGACGTATTGGCTAATGGGAAAATAAGCCATATAAAATAACTCATTTGACTATTCCCTTGATTTTCATTAGCTGTCATACAAAGTTTAATTATAGTGACCAATAAAAAATCGTTGACCAATCTAAAATCAACAGGCATAAATGCACAAGACCTGCAATCTGATCGACAAGCATGGAGAAGACATCCGCCCTATGTGCCAAACTTGGTAAAAGAGGAGCTGACTGAATAAAACACACGGAAATAGTGAATTAAGTCATTACGAAGGCTTGTTTCTCATTAACCAACATATCATATATTGCCAACTCCCATGGCCGAACTTCGATAACATAGTAACTTTTCCCGCCAATCAGACAATCCTTATTCCAGTTGATTTGTCACTAACAGGTTACCATAAAAGCTCAGATTGACCCAGTCACACAGAAAATTGGCACCAGGGCTCACGCTTTGTGCAAATCGAGGAATGGCGCCATCATCACAGCCCAGAAGAAAAAAGCCCACCCTTTAGCTTTTCCTGATTTTGTTTTTGATCTCTGATTTTCCTGTTGATCTCTTATTTTCCTGTTAGCCTCGCAGATCTGTATGATAATCGGTGTTCGGGCTATGTTTTGATGTTTGGCATGCAGTGATGTTATGATGCACATTGCGAAAATATGAAATCACAAGCTATCTGTGCCAAAGTGCAAAACCCGATGCGAAACGGTGATAAGGAAGACATCATTAATATTACAAGCTGAAAGCAAGAGTTGCTCGCCGCCAACTTTTGTTTGTTGTCTAACACTAGAGACTTCAAAAATGAAGCATTTGAAGTTCTGATTTAGACCTTTGAAGTTCTTGCTTAGATATTTCAAGAATGCAGAGAAAGTTTTCGACCCTTGGTGGCAACTACTTAGGCGACCTTTGAACTTTCTTTGTTCAAGAAAGAACGTACCTCACCACAAAGAGTAGAAAATAAATGATCATTAGAGGAACTCGAGTACAATGGAAGTCAATCGTTTATGCCTTTTTACCCCTTCCCCATATTGCTGTTGGCCCACACCTAGTGAAGAACAAATCCGACCCTCGGACCAAAGAGGGTACCCATCTTACTATTATATACTTACTAAAAAAAGGGATACCCATCACTATTACATACTTAACTGTGATAGTAGTGTCAGAATCTAATTAATGGACTCAGAAAAAAGAAAGAAGTAGCTAGTTAGTAAGTGTATTTTGTTCGCTATCTTTGCATTTATAAACTTAATGCATTTCAACTACTGGCAATCATTTAATATTTATGCACATTTCTTCAAAACTCGATTTTTTTCCCATCTGGTAATAATATATTTATGTAGCACATGTCTGCGCATAATTTATTTTTCCTGTTGTCCCATTTACATTTAGTTTGATCAGTTCCGGATATGCCTATAGAAAATGTTCCCATTGAAATCTGTAAACGTTCTTTTTGTACGTTCCATTGTTTTGATATTGTGGGAGTATTCACCAACAACCACAACCAACCCACACGATACTGCAATATTCTAATGTGTTTAACCCCCTATTACTCTTAAGGTTTTTCATGATAAAAATGTGTTTACTGAATGCATCAAATGTATTAGGTTTAGGTATGCATATTATGTTTAAAAAAGAAAAGAAACTTATATAAATGTTTATGCTGTTGCAGTTCCCGTTTCTCTATAATGTATAGTTTGGAGGGGAAGGAAAAGCTGAATATGACCCCCCAAAAAAATGATTGCATAAGTATAAGAAAAATAAAGTGGTATCAATACTGAATATTTGCATTTAAAAAAAAATTAATAAAGCGAAACTAAATATTTATGGAGTTGCGAGGCGAATATACTCCAGCTGAGCGGACCTAGTTCAAACCCCGTTTACTGTCATCTGATTTTTAAAAAAAAACTCCTGGGGGCTTCCCATTTATATTATTCATTTACCCATGTTATATTTGTAACAACATTGTTTCTGTTTTATGTGTTATTTTTTGTATAAGTATACCTAATGGTTCATCTAGTACTGATACCTAATGGCACGTACTAATGTTCAATTTTTGTGGTGGTCCTCGAGAAATTTACATGTGCAGTTTCGTATATATGTTTTCAGTAAAAAAAAGGGTGGGGGGTGGGGGGTGTGTTATCTTAAAATAAGGTCATTCGCCCATTTTTTAGGTAATTATCACCAAAAAATGTCACGTGATGACTTTTTTCCTGAAAAATCGATAAGAGAAGGGTTTTGCACATCTTTTAACTACATACCTAAGTCATGTTCAGTTTGTTAAGGTTAACCTTCGAACCCTCCCCCTTTATCTATGAGCTTGTGTGTGTTGTCTGTATGTAGATCGACCTGACCATATTCATACTGTAGTAAATTTAGAATAAACGCTTTGGAAGTCTTGCCTAAAATCGCATCTTTTTTATGAGATGCCGTGTGATCGAATTTGGAAAACGTGTTGACTCAAGTTGCAAGCCGAATATGTGCCAGTAGAACGGGCTTGATTCAATATCCCGCCTAATTGTCTTCTAATAAAAAGAAATACTGTATGCGCTGGTCTCTGAGCTTAGAGAAACTACAGTCCTTTGATTACCTAGACTAAAACGCATTTTATTTTAGCTCAAACCGACCCGCTGACCGAAATGGTATCCGAGCTCTGCTGTACATGATTCTGACCTCTGTATTTTATGTAAAACAAAAGGAGAGGTTGGCATCCTTCTGAGTGGGTATACAGGATTGAGCTATTTTCGTGTTCTATGGGACAAAAACCATTAAAAAAATTCATTAGCAGCCCTGTATCCTCATTAACAGCTCAGTTGCCTCTCATTATGCGGCTCAGTTATCTCATTAGAGGTTCAGTTGTCTCATTAGCTTCTCAGTTGTCTCATTACTGGTTCAGCTGTCTCTCGTTACTGGCTCAGTTGCCTCTCATTAGCGGCTCAGATTCATCTCATTAGCGGCCCAGTTGCCTATCATTATCGGTTCAGTTGTCTCATTAGCGATTCAGCTACCTCTTCATTAGCGATTCAGCTACCTCTCATTAGCGGCTTAGTTGTTTCATTATCGGCTCAGTTGTCTCATTTGCGGCTCAGTCGTCTCATTAGTGGCTCATTTTTCCCATTAGCGACTCAGCTACCTTTCATTGGCGGCTCAGTTGTCTCATTAGTGGTTCAGTTCTCATTAGCGGCTCAGTTGTCTCATTATTGGTTCAGTTCTCATTAGCGGCTCAGTTGTCGCATTAGTGGTTCAGTTCTCATTAGCAGCTCAGTTGTCTCATTATTGGTTCAGTTCTCATTAGCGGCTCAGTTGTCTCATTAGTGGTTCAGTTCTCATTAGCGGCTCAGTTGTCGCATTAGTGGTTCAGTTCTCATTAGCAGCTCAGTTGTCTCATTATTGGTTCAGTTCTCATTAGCGATTCAGCTACCTCTTCATTAGCGATTCAGCTACCTCTCATTAGCGGCTTAGTTGTTTCATTATCGGCTCAGTTGTCTCATTTGCGGCTCAGTCGTCTCATTAGTGGCTCATTTTTCCCATTAGCGACTCAGCTACCTTTCATTGGCGGCTCAGTTGTCTCATTAGTGGTTCAGTTCTCATTAGCGGCTCAGTTGTCTCATTATTGGTTCAGTTCTCATTAGCGGCTCAGTTGTCGCATTATTGGTTCAGTTCTCATTAGCAGCTCAGTTGTCTCATTATTGGTTCAGTTCTCATTAGCGGCTCAGTTGTCTCATTATTGGTTCAGTTCTCATTAGCGGCTCAGTTGTCGCATTAGTGGTTCAGTTCTCATTAGCGGCTCAGTTGTCTCATTAGTGGTTCAGTTCTCATTAGCAGCTCAGTTGTCTCATTATTGGTTCAGTTCTCATTAGCGGCTCAGTTGTCGCATTAGTGGTTCAGTTCTCATTAACGGTTCAGTTGTCTCATTATTGGTTCAGTTCTCATTAGCGGCTCAGTTGTCTCATTATTGGTTCAGTTCTCATTAGCGGCTCAGTTGTCGCATTAGTGGTTCAGTTCTCATTAGCGGCTCAGTTGTCTCATTAGTGGTTCAGTTCTCATTAGCAGCTCAGTTGTCTCATTATTGGTTCAGTTCTCATTAGCGGCTCAGTTGTCTCATTAGTGGTTCAGTTCTCATTAGCGGTTCAGTTGTCTCATTAGTGGTGCAGTTCTCATTAGCGGCTCAGTTGTTTCATTATCGGCTCAGTTGTCTCATTTGCGGCTCAGTCGTCTCATTAGTGGCTCATTTCTCCCATTAGCGACTCAGCTACCTTTCATTAGCGGCTCAGTTGTCTCATTAGTGGTTCAGTTCTCATTAGCGGCTCAGTTGTCTCATTAGTGGTTCAGTTCTCATTAGCGGCTCAGTTGTCTCATTAGTGGTTCAGTTCTCATTAGCGGCTCAGTTGTCTCATTAGTGGTTCAGTTCTCATTAGCGGCTCAGTTGTCTCATTAGTGGTTCAGTTCTCATTAGCGGCTCAGTTGTCTCATTAGTGGTTCAGTTCTCATTAGTGGTGCAGTTTTCATTTCCGGCTCAGCTACCTCTCATTAGGCGGCGCAGTTGTCTCATTAGCGGTTCAGTTCTCATTAGCGGCTCAGTTGCCTCTCTTTAGCGATTTTGTTATCATGTTAGCTACTTAGTTACCAGTTGATTTAGTAACTGCGTTCTGATTCTCAGAATTTACGAGCAATGAAACTCTTATTTCCTATGTGCCATTTTTTGGGAAGCTTTTTCCAGAACGTCCCTTCATATTCAGACGTTCCCAACTCTCATCGATATGGAATACTCTGAGAAACCTCATACTTAGAAGAGATTTATATGTGCATGTAGACGCATGTGGTTGCATCTGTGGGTCTCACCAATGGCTCACTAGACAAACCACCCATGCAACAGAAAACCTTAGTAGATAAAATGCCGTTATATTGAGGTTATCTTCTTATAGAAGCTTCATGGCACATCATCTATACAATTATGCTTATTATGCTGTTATTTTGTTGTTGAAGTGTGTTTCATGTTTACTTGAATATATGTATGCACCCTCTGTGGTTGGGAGGGAGCCAGAGATGTACTGTGCAGAGGAAACTGACAGTAATGTTTTTTTTCCTATGGCTGAGACCCATCATAGAGGCAGAGTGACTTAGGACGTGACAATCCTTTTGACTTGAACATTTGGTTGCATGCCTGGAGCAATAGAGAAGTTCGGCCTAACCAGTAGTAAATTGGTGGCGGGGAATGAGCACAGTGAATCCTCTCTTGGCTGCAGTCGCCCGGACGGAGCGGTGCATAGGTTGAAACTTACCTTCCTGCAAGTGTGATTATCCTCTGGCTCCGACCTGGGGTGGGTAGAAAATACACAGACTTCCCAGCAATATAATGCCATTTAATGGCATTAGGTCAAAGGGCATGATCCCATGGACCCCTGGATCAGCAACCAACCAACCAACCATATGTGCATGTAGAAGACGATTCGAACATTTCATATGCATGCGATTTAATCACATACACGCCTACAGTCAATGTTGCTTACTTTTTATCGCAAGTTCCATTGACTGTATGATTTCAATACGATAGTTGCTTTTTTAATTCTGTCAGGGCAGCTTGGGTATATCACTCACCAACTTGTCCATTGAAAGGTGGGAAGGTTAATCTTAGAAGCTCAGAATATTACATTGTGTACTTGGAAACAAACCCAAATATGCACGTAATCTCCGACCCTACCCTTTAAAATCACTGATTCTTCCAAAGAGTGATCTTTAAAATTCTTGCAAAAAGGAGGTAATTCATTTTTAGGTATTCCTCCCCACCTCCCTCCTTTTTAAACCGAAGACCAAGTCCCTAGATAACGGAGGGGGGGGGGAGATTTTTGGTATTTATTCCCCTCCCGCTTCCTTTTTAAAGAAGATCAGAACATGGCTTTCTGTACTTGGAATTCATCCACAATGGTGGTAACCCGCTCTCTATCTTTCCCCAAATGGCTTACCGAAAAACGTCACCAGAAATCTCATGAAAAGATGGAGTTACGCACGGAAATTTGGTGATGTCCATAAATTATGTCAACACTTTTTTTGGGGGCTATTTTTTTACCCCCTCCCCTCCAATTTAATTATGAAGAATTATCCTTATCCCCGACGGCAGGTTGCTGTCATGGGACCCACCCTTACCCCCTTCCCCAATTGTCAGCAATCTGTCAAGAATTCATGAACCTTCATCCCTGTTTAATTATGTCCAAAATTTCGCCCAAGCTCCCCCCCCCCCAATATTTTTGGTCAGAAGACGCCATATTTATTTCAGGTATTTGTAAAAAAATGGTTCACAATATCTAATTGGTGTATTAAAACCGTTTAGTTGACTGCAACTATTGTCAATCCCCACTCCTTCCCTTTTGTCAACAACTAACATTTTCAGACACCCCCCCCCCAAATTGTGGACGTAACTTATGGGCGTGTCCTTAGCGAATTAATTTATTTTAAAACGTAACCACCCTTCCCACTTTCCACCTCCTTCCACTTGTATTGAAGAGTTATCTAGGGCTACCACGCGCCCTTTATTAATCATCAAGTTTTTCTTGGGAAAAAAATCATCATCATATACATTCAGAGTTTCCATCTTAATTTTGAACAGATTCAGTGAGCCGGGTATAATTAGGAAAGCTAGAAACAAAGATGAAGATTAAAAAACTAGAGGTAATTAATCTCGTGTTGTTCCTTTGATTCCATATTTACAATGCTTCGCTGTGCGTCTTTGGTTACCATAGCGACCAGATACTTTACCTGAACGTTAACCTTTCTTTTTCATATTTGTTTTTATGAATCTCCATTATTTGTCTCGTGAGACAATATTTTGTTGGAGGCAAATCTTGAATATTGAAACTATAAAACGTGTAACACGGGTCTGACTGAATATTCAGTGACTGATGGGAGAGGTGTCACGATTAGACCAGAGACAACACATGCCACGGTAAGAAGTGTTAAGATTTGGCATAGTGAATCATGTGATAACCAGCTTGAGTCAAAGCTTGATTCGCTACATAGCAGTGCTTCTTGTAGTACATGCTGCATGTCGTTGGTTATAATCTTTCCACAGCTTCCTGTCTCGTGTGCTATGAATAATTTCTTGTAATCCAAGCCGTGTGGTATTGCTTATCATATCTGTCCACATCCTTCTATTTCGTGTAATTGTCAATCACTTCATATAGTTCATGCCATAGGGTGTTGGTTATCATGTCTTTCCAGAGCTTTCTGTCCCGTGTAATGTCAAGTAGGCCTGTCTCTAATAGCCCATGCCGGGTTATTTCTGATCAGTCTGTAAACAGTCATATGTTTCCTGTGCTGCAAATCATACCCGAAACCCGTGTTCTCCCATGCCACAACGCCCAGCTGTCCAGCATCTATCTTTATCTTCCTCTACACCTCTTGCTCGTCTGCTACTTGCCTGTTGTCACAATATCCTCCATCAATCCTCCTCTCATGCTGTGTCTAAATGATGTGCACTATATCTTTCTAATGGAAATTAGCAACTCGTTTGCTGATTTAACTATATTTCCTATCTTCACTATACGTATCTGTCCACGGTGTTCTAAACATTCTTCTATAAAACCAAACCTCTACTGTCTCTATATACTGTTTCACTTTTCTGCGGATTGTACAAGATTCACTACTAAACGCACATACACAAATGAAATGAATTGCGTTCATCCATGGGATAATAGGGCCCGGACGGGGAGCAACGTTTGACTAGCCAAACATTGCATAATAAACAACTAAAACAGTTTCGGCTTTTTTTGGGGGGTGGGGGGGGGTAATATCCTATCCTTAGATGAAGGGTTCCGATAATATGGCTGGCTTCCATAAATGGGGTCATTAAGGATTTTCAGTGCTAGCGTCAAAGTAAAGAGTGAACTTAAAAAATGCATCTATATATTGCCATTTTCACTTGCACCGTTGAGCGTCGTGGGGGAGGGGGGCATTGCACTGGGGATGTGATTGGATATATTGGTGGTCCTTAAATAGTCAACAATAGTTGAATAGCAATGTCCTGTATGGTATATGATAGTTGAATAGCAATGTCCTGTATGGTATATGATAGTTGAATAGCAATGTCCTGTATGGTATATGATAGTTTAATAGCAATGTCCTGTATGGTATATGATAGTTTAATAGCAATGTCCTATACATGATAGGCTTTAATTATTTTTCATTATAAATCTTATGAACCAAGGACACAGAATAGCGAAAGGTATTAGGTATGTTGATTTTCCTCGTCAATTATCAGACATATCCATATCTGCTCATATCTTCGCTTCAGTAAATCTCTCATGGTATAACGGCTGATGGTTCCGGTTTCCCTATGTGTATAAGTACATAGGGAAAGGTAGAATATGTTAAATATACAATGCCGCCCGCGTGTTTCCGGCGCTCGAGAGGGAAGCAAAGAAGAGCAACACTGTTTTTCTTCCATGCATGTCGTAAGATATCGCAGCAATTATGTAAACCATGACACAACACAATCCATTCTTCGGACTACATCCTGCTAATCTGCAGGAGTTTGAGAATGAACGCAGAAGAAGAAGAAATATACAATGCAAAGACAAAACAGCAAACAGTGTGAATACGAACATATCACAATAAAAAATGGGGATATACGAACAGCACAAAACAAAAAAGGGGGAATACGATAAGTACACAACAAACAGTGTGTGAATGCGAACAGCATACAGCAAACAGTGCGTGAATACGAACAGCATACATCAAACAGTGTGTGAATGCGAACAGCACGTATAAAATGTGTGTGAATACAAGCAATACACATCAAAGCTATATGTGTGCAGTAAACAAGGGAGCCGCTTTAAAAGAAAGGTTCAAGAAGTAGAGGGTTGACTTCATTGTACTTAAGTTTCCCTATATGTACTCCTTCCATTCAATGAAGCGATACGCCTCCTGGAGTACCACTCGTAGCACGTAGCTCCGTAAATTTAAGCGATAATCACTGGAGCCAGTATATCATAGAGGTACTACACTTACTTTGTAACCTAGTGGCCCAGGGTCGATTCCAATTTGAAGGCAGTATTTCTTTCCGACTGCAAACAGCTCTGGAGTTAAGTCAATTTGAGAACATGGATACCGAAACAAATCTAGGAATGTGAAAACAAATCTGGGAATGTGAAAACAAATCTGAGAATGTAAAAAACAAATCTGAGAATGTAAAAAACAAATCTGGGAATGTAAAAAAATCTGGGATTGTAACGGTGTTTGGTGTTGCGCTGACCACATCACCCCTAAAGTACCATTAGAAGAATGTGAACAGAACGTAATTTCAATATGTCTCGTGGTGCACAAAGGGACCTAACAAATCCCCCCCCCCCCCATAAATCAATAAATTATTATCGAGAATAGCATACCATGAATTGGATGATTGAAATTAACAGGAATAACATTCCTAATCATGGAAAGGATATTCGAATTAGATGTCCGAGAGAATCGTGAATGGCCACACATACCTGTTGTAGAAATGACATTATTAATGCAGCATATGATGATGGAATCAAGTCAAGATCGGATTCTATAACATTACAAGAAATTATTATTGCACGATAGTTTGAATTATACCAGGGTGTTAGATGGAAGTTAAGTCGATCCGAGGTTGAAATCTCACACTGACCTCTTGCGTTAAATGGCATGTGTTTGAATTATCTAATAAAAAATATATATACAATTTGAATTGACCTAATCGGTACTCGTAGGCCCCGTATACAAACCGAGTACATTAAAGAGTCCCTTGATGTAGAGCCACTATCATGACAACAAATTTAATGGAATCAATTTTTATAATTATGACAAAATATCTACACCCTGTGTTGCGGAGAGCCTAATGTAGCCGAACAAGAATAGCAGCACCGTCATCTACCATGCTTGTCGCAATACGAGACTAAGGAGGTTTGTGTGCATGGATTTGTTGGTTTATACCATAGATAAACTTTCACAAAACGTCACACCGAAGTCGGATGTCCGACATCCGGTTTCGGGCTGAAAACGCAGATATCACAATCGTACTGTAAACAATAACACCAGAGTACCGTTCGAGTACCTCATCAAAACGCTCTTGCTGTTTAATGTTGACCCTTTCGTCGTCAGATGGATTCATCCTGACGACATTCTGATTCAGAAAGTCAAAACACGTGATGTACGTAGGGAATGGGCGGAGTCATATGAGAGAGAGGGAATGTGGGCATCAGTACGAAGACTCACTCTTATTTTTGTCCCCGGACACGCGGGCGTGGAGGGAACGAACGATCCGACCAATTAGCTAGCCTCGCCACCACAACAGACGGTCAGCCTATGGACCGAGCAGACATAATCATTGCTCTTCGTAAATCTTCACGATCAGAGGATTTTGAGATGAATGAGCATGAGTCAATATCGAGAATGCGCGAATTTGGAGTGAGGATGGGTGTGGCCCGTAGAGATCCCATGACAAAGATTTCAAAAAGAGCAGTGAACCAACATAGAACCGGAACCATCAGCCGTTGTACCCTGAGAGATTTACTGAAGCGGAGATCTGAGCACCTATGGACTTGTCCGGTGTGCGAAGAGGACAATCAACATACCTAATACCTAAACAATAACACAAAGTATTCCGTTCTTTGAACTGCAACCTGCTAACCAGCAGGAGTTTGATAACATGCGTATAAGAAGACATCGAAGAAAACCAGAAAGGACACAAAGAAACCCGTCCTTTGCTAAACACTGTACATACTCTGCTGCAGAGATCATCCTGTATAGTACTATATTCAGTACACAAGTAGCTATTGACCGACATACAGTCATGATAACACCACCATACACACCAAGAAAACAGATTTGTTGAAATGTTAGCATACTTACCCAGTGTGCATACGTTTATCCCAAAATAAATCCATGTTGTGCGGCAGCTCCACGGGACCAAGGAGATGATGACTAAGGGCAAGTCTTGCTCAGTGGTTAAATCGGTTTTTAAAAATTCGAACTTCACTGAAAGTGAAGATTATAACCACACTGAAAGTGAAGATTATAACCACACTGAAAGTGAAGATTATGTTGAGTCGTAGTCTGTATCGGTACTATGATATCTGCTCATTTGTACATGCTATTCTTAGCATGAAACCGTATTTGTCTTCATTCTTCCATCTCCTTCCGTCATAACCAGGTCCATCGCGTATAAGCGGCATTGAGTCAGGGATCCAGTAAAGACATGTGTACAGAAAGTTAAACATGACCTGAAAGACTGATTTTAATTATTTCCGTGCATTTCGTTTGTCGGTCTTTGCTTTTTTGGCATGCGACTTCAAGTGTATAAATATTGACCAACGAAAATGATGACAATAATCAGAAACGTAACAAGTGAAGTCGTGTTTAATTTCTGTACGGAGGTCTTTACCTTCGGCGGTCTCGGTTGAGCTTACTGAGATATCATTCCATTCAGATTGTTTAAGACAGAGGTGGGCAACCTTTTTGAGTTGTTGGGCCGGATTAAACTTTTCTCGTGTGGTACGGGACCAAAAATCTATTCTGTAGTCCCCTAGAATTCTATGTAGTATTTGTTTTAGCTCAGGGACCAGTGCACATAGCGTACTTGTAAATCAGCCTGGCGTGCCTGTCAAAATTACTAGGCGGGCCGGATTTTCCCCATCGCTAGTTTAATACCATATGTGTAAGATTGGTTGAACTATGGGCGTTCTCCTATCGAAATTTTATGCCCATTATTATGTGTTGGTGCGAATTCGAAAAAAACCCCGCAACTTGTGTGATCTAGATTGAGAGAACTTAGACGTAGGAGTTACCAGCAAGCTTTAAAGCTCACTGAGTCTCATCTAAATTATATAGTCATGTACGCTCATCGGACAAGTCTTAAAAAGTGACGCAATTTGACTTTTATCGGGATGTTCATTGATGACTTTTTGTATACTTTGTTTTGACAGCCAATGAAAATCACCGAAAAAAATCAAATAACGTTACTTTCGAATATGATCCCGCCGATACGCCCACGGGACTGTATAAGCAACGAGAGACTCGACCTCACTCGCGCAACTTTACCTACCCTTAGTATATGAAGTAATCCCGAAAAAAATAACAATCTGAACTCTTTTGAGAACCGGTCATCATATTAAAATTCCCCAATGTAGTCAAACCCAGACCCTCAGAAATATAAGACCAATTGGCTAATAATCTAGCCTAATAAAATGACTCATTTGACTATTTCCTTGATTTTCAATGGCTGTCAAGCAAAGTATAATCATAATGATCAATGAAAATCACAGGAATGGTGAGTCATTTAGTAGGAGTGATTTCCCATGGCAAGGATTTTGTGAAAATTGGGCACAGCACGTTTCCAGGAAATAGTTCCCCACCAAATAGTAAAATACTATTAAATGAGAAAAACTTAAAGCAAGTGAATAGTTTCAAATATTTAGGAACATTATTAACTTCAGATGGTAAATGCAAGACTGAAATTATAAGCAGAATAGGACAAGCAAAAACAGCATTCTGTAAAATGAAAAATGTCCTATGCAACATGTCTATATCGATGGATACTAGAAAACGTTTCCTCAAATGCTACATTGAACCAGTGCTACTCTATGGAAGTAAAGAATGGACAATAAAAATGACATCACAAAAATCATTGGAGGCAGCGGAAATGTGGTTTATTCGAAGAATGTTACGCATTCCTTGCACATCAAAGGTTACTAATGAAGAATGTCTTAGAAGGATGAATGTGAAAAGATGCATTATTGATAATATAAGAAAAAGACAGTCAACATTTATTAGACACATAATGAGAAGAGGAGGCATTGCAAATATATAGTGACAACAGGAAAGATAGAAGGGAAAAGATCAAGGGGAAGACCCAGAGAAAAGATATTGGACAGTTTGACTAAATGGCTTCGATTGACACCAACAGAAATGATGATATATATGAGAGATCGATGTACATGGAGAAATATAATCGTCCACGCCATTCGGCTCGGCACTTCATGATGATGACGTTTCCCTGTAACAAATGTCCACACTTAGAGTTGCTCTAAAGAGCTGATGCATGCCGACATAGCTTTGCCAGTCATAGAGAGGCACATCTCAACCAGGAACTCTTGCTAATGATCATCTGTTTGCAAAAGACTGATAAAAATAACAAATTTATAGCAATCAACCAAGCATAACATATGGCCTACATATTAACCACATCATAAAATATATGCATACACAATATACAGTGATTGAAACGTCTGTGATAAGAAATATTGCCAGCTACCACGTTTGTCACAAGAACAATGGTCTGGTCCACAGGAAATCAAATTGTTGGGAACATACAACAACGTAATACAATGCGCTCTAAACATGGCAATATCGAACTGGATGTATAATAAGAACAACAACGTTGTGCCTGCATCACTAGATCTGGGCATAGAAGCAGTTAAACATCAGAGAAATGCTACTACAGAATCATAGCTAAAGATATATATATTTTTTTTGAAATAGGAGGTGGGGTGGGATTAACTAATTAGTGCAATTTTATCGCTCTCGTGGGATTGTATACCTAGTTTTGGGAAGTCATTAATGGGAGGGGAAATGAGGTTTACCCGTTTTTTTACTTGCTTCGTAATACTTAATGTTAAGTTCCGACATTCTTAAAATAAAAAAAAAGGGGGGGGGGGAGAGAAAATTTGTATCTGTGTGCTTGAACAGAATGGAATTTAAAAAAAATGTAAACACAATTTGTATATCACAATTTAAAAAAAAATTCCCCTCTAGGTTTCACTGTGCTGGTTACTCTTGACCGAGCGGATGTATAGAAGAACTGTCTAGTAAAACGTAAACCTGGACTAGTTTCCGATTTGCGTGAAATCTATTTGATGGCCTTGACTATTTTTGGCATGCGACTTCAGTATGTTATAGAGACATATCAAAAGCCCAACAATAATAAAAAACCTAACGAACGGGGTTAATTCTGTTAGAAGGCCTGTAGTAATGTATTGTCAATAGCCACGTGGTGACTACACATGCCAGGCATACAACAGAATTATGATCGGGAACAAGTAAAGACCGGTGTACAAAAATGTCAACATAACCTGAGACGATGATTTAAAAAAAATATTTCCGTGAATTTTGTTGGTGGACCTTTCCTTTTTTAGCAGGCGATTCGAACTATATAAATAATGACCAACGAAAATCAGGATTATATTTAAAAAAAACGTCATGAATGAAGTGTTGTTCACTTTCTGTACAGAGGTCTTTACTGCTGACGGCCTCAAACAAATTGGACTAACACAGGTAACAGTTATTTATATATTCCCCAATTATTGATTTATTTCTTAGCGTACATATTCATTGTTGCATTTTCATTTCACATTAAATTATATCAATATTTTTTTTTGGTATAGATTTTTAACAAATGGTTTAGTCATATATTCAGACCTTGTTTTACTGTTTAAATTGGCATTCCATTTCTTATTTTTCAACATTTCATTTCCCTATTGAGCACACCTCTTCACACAGTCCTTCCACATCTTTTGACGTCTATGATAATCCTTCCAGTTTCTTCCTTATCTTAGACCATCCCTTCTATGTACTTCTCTTCTGAACTTCTTCTCCTGAAAACTTTAATTGTTTTTCATATTTCATAACATTTTATTTCTAACGACGTATAGTATTCCATATATTCCATACCTTTGTATATTTATTTTCCCGAGTTCCATACGTTTATGGTCTTATCCTACTATTTTCTTTTCGTAATTTCAACACATTGGTGATACTATTACCGGTATTTATTTTCCCGAGTTCCATATGTTGATGGTCTTATCCTATTTCTTTTCTTAAGCTCAATACGTTGATATATATTATCCTACTATTTCAAGCCATCTATTCTATACTCCTTCTGAGTTCGCTAACTAATGACCCAGATGAACCTAGTAACCCATCTACCACCAAGTCGCCAATTTACTTATATTTCTGTATATTTTTAGTGCAACACAGTTTACCCGTGCCTTCTGTATTCATATTTTCATAATTGCGTATCTCCCTCACTGTTAGGTGTGGGGAAAATATGCCATTTGGGTCATATCCAGTCATTCGAGCCATTTTACTGGCCCACGATGCTGATTTCTGTTAAAAGTGTTATATGAGCTTCCCCAAATCCCACTCAGAAAACACTTTTGGAGCTCCAGAGACTATAAGAACCCAGATGTTTGATCCCATAAAACGATAAAAGCTCAATACGGCCCAAATTAAAAAGATTGCCCTTCTCTGCATTATGTCTATGTTGCTTCCAGATATGATTCCAATTTGCATGACACTGTTTCCTCTCAATGTAAGTCCGATTATTACTGACACTTATGACCTTTTCCACGCATGCATGTCTGATGGTATATCATTTGTAATTTCACTTCCTCCAATATCTATACATTTGTGAGTATATGAAAGGCCCCAATCATCCAGTGTTATCCTCATTATTAACTGTGAATAGGTTGAAACAACAGGGACAGCTGTGGTCTGGAATCAAAATAAAGGTTGCTCAATGCAGATGAGGATAGAAGTTTGTAGATGTTTTATGCTTCAATGGCGATGAGGTATTAAGAGAAAAAAATGAAAAGTACTTTTAGGGGGACTACAGGTTTGCAGTGGTCAATGTATTGGCTTCCTAGCAATGTACGTCAGGAAACCTTTCACAGTTTCGGTAAGGGATTTATTTTAGTACCCACACAGCTCAGATTCGGCGAGGGATTTATTTTAGTACCCACACAGCTCAGATTCGGCGAGGGATTTATTTTAGTACCCACACAGCTCAGATTCGGCGAGGGATTTATTTTAGTACACACACAGCTCAGATTCGGCGAGGGATTTATTTTATTACCCACACAGCTCAGATTCGGCAAGGGATTTATTTTAGTACCCACACAGCTCAGATTCGGCGAGGGATTATATTTTAGTACCCACACAGCTCACGGGCTCTCCAAATTCAGGAAATTGGTACATCAAATATTCGGTAACCTAATCTCATTGATGTTCATCACAATCGATGATGAGAGCAGTTTCAGACTTGTGTTGTTACATTTCTCTCTGGTGTGTGTAGCCGTCCATCGCAGGCGGTTTTTAGACTTGTCACATTTCTCTGATGTGTGTAGCCGTCCATCGCAGGCGGTTTTTAGACTTGTCACATTTCTCTGGTGTGTGTAGCCGTCCATCGCAGGCGGTTTTTAGACTTGTCACATTTCTCTGATGTGTGTAGCCGTCCATCGCAGGCGGTTTTTAGACTTGTCACATTTCTCTGATGTATGTAGCCGTCCATCGCAGGCGGTTTTTAGACTTGTTTCATTTCTCTGATGTGTGTAGCCGTCCATCGCAGGCGGTTTTTAGACTTGTCACATTTCTCTGATGTGTGTAGCCGTCCATCGCATGCGGTTTTTAGACTTGTCACATTTCTCTCTGGTGTGTGTAGCCGTCCATCGCAGGCGGTTTTTAGACTTGTCACATTTCTCTGATGTGTGTGGAGATGATGTACAAGTCAAATTCTGGCATTGAATTCCCAGCTATATCTGAGACTCATATAATAAGAGTTGGAAATGTGCATGTTAGTTTTTCTATCAGTTGGAAATGTGCATGTTAGTTTTTCTATCAGTTGGAAATGTGCATGTTAGTTTTTCTATCAGTTGGAAATGTGCATGTTAGTTTTTCTATCAGTTGGAAATGTGCATGTTAGTTTTTCTATCAGTTGGAAATGTGCATGTTAGTTTTTCTATCAGTTGGAAATGTGCATGTTAGTTTTTCTATCAGTTGGAAATGTGCATGTTAGTTTTTCTATCAGTTGGAAATGTGCATGTTAGTTTTTCTATCAGTTGGAAATGTGCATGTTAGTTTTTCTATCAGTTGGAAATGTGCATGTTAGTTTTTCTATCAGTTGGAAATGTGCATGTTAGTTTTTCTATCAGTTGGAAATGTGCATGTTAGTTTTTCTATCAGTTGGAAATGTGCATGTTAGTTTTTCTATCAGTTGGAAATGTGCATGTTAGTTTTTCTATCAGTTGGAAATGTGCATGTTAGTTTTTCTATCAGTTGGAAATCTGCATGTTAGTTTTTCTATCAGTTGGAAATGTGCATGTTAGTTTTTCTATCCTTTCTAGCAGCATGTTTTCTCTGTGCCTCTGAGATTTGATGTTTCTATCCATCGATGCGAGCACATTTATTGCAGCGCCGCACTGGGGTGATTCTGGGCGATGGATTCACAGGAGGTGCCGCTGTTGTTAAAACTCTTTAGGAGGCGCTTTGTAAAATAAAGACTGCTATCGTGATGATAACTACAACTCCTCTCACACGCAGTTGTGTACAGAGAAATATAGACCTAACAACTCATTCTCGTATACCTGGCATACGATAATCCAAAAGGTGTTGCGGAGGTTGGGTGGGGGTAAAAGGAAAGACAAGAATAACAACACTGGGACATTTTGTTTGATGTTTGTTTGAGAACCCCATGAATTGCGAGCGATTAGTTCTTACTTCCTATGTGCAGTGGGGCGGTTTTTCTGAGTTTTCTTTAATACCCAGGAGACTTCAGTTTTCGGCTTAGTGAAATGACTATTGAATAGGCCTTCTACTCCAAAAAGCGGCGGGGTCTATATTTGTATAGATGACACACTACAAAACTTCCATAAGACAAGTCCTAATATAACGGGGCAGCATCTACTAAGATTTTCTGTTGCATGGGTGTGTCTAGTGGGCCATTAGTGAGACCAACGACATGCGTACACTTGGATATCTAGTAAGAAGCGACTAAAGAGATTTGGGGGAATTGAGCTGGCTGTCCTATCCGATAAAAGATGAACATAACCCACAACTATGCTGAAGTTTGATCTGCCAGTCCAAGAGGCGCAGATATCGCAGCCAAGCGCTATACCATGACATCACTTTTCGTATTCTAGACTACATCCTGTTAGCCAGCAGAAGTTTGTGAACTAATGTAGCAGAAGAACCTCAACTGTATGAAAAGAAACGTTACCACTATAAGTGTCTCTGTAGTTTTGCTTAACGAGCAACTTATATCCAAAGGAAGTGCTATATAGCATGATTGTTGTTTTAAAGTCATTGGTGTTCCTGTTGTTCAGTCGTTGCCCATGGCAACATAACAATAGCACTTTATCTTTGCTAGCCTTTCAGTGTTTTATATTTTGAACAAATAAAAGGGGAAGAGAAAAGACATGTAAAAGTTTCAGCACGTATCCAGTATTTGGAGACAATTTAGATATACGTGATTTTGTTTTGGAACAAGTTGAAGGCCGTTTCGTTTGTTTTATGGCACACCGGTTTGATCAAGACGCATAGCTCTTATTTATTTTATTTATTTAGAAAAAGGGGTGAGGGAAATAGTTCAAATTGGAGAACTTAAAACACACTGGTATTTAGCACGTTTCACCAGCTTTGCCCTCAAACAAATGTAATTTATCTGATTGTCTAACGTTTTAATGCCATATTTTGCATATGATGCTATTATATATATATATATATATATATATATATATATATATATATATATATATATATATATATATATATATATATATATATATATATATATATATATATATATATATATATATATATACATTATATATATGTACATTATATATATATAATTCCGTATCCATGATTGTGTCGAACAGACAGTATAGAAAAAACTAAACGACTTGACTGATTCTGATAAGTTTGGCACGTTGACTCGTTGGGTCATAATCTTGCCCGTAATCGTTATGAGAAATCTTTAAAGTTGATAATTACTGCCCAAAAATCCATATCGGTTCAATATTGATGTAATAATCTCCCAG
The DNA here is from genome assembly GCA_034231615.1 of Meghimatium bilineatum. NCBI lineage: Eukaryota > Metazoa > Mollusca > Gastropoda > Stylommatophora > Philomycidae > Meghimatium > Meghimatium bilineatum. The sequence goes on from CM067300.1 coordinate 36,452,717, forward strand.
TGACAGCATAATTCTCTTGACGTTAACCTTCATTTTACGTACTAAAATATATCGTCCTGGTGGCGTAGTGGGGAAAAAAGCTTTGTCGGAGCCTGCGGCTTTCCCGCATTTTTTGGATTTTATTGTATGTTCTACAGTCATCATCATCATCAAGTGCCATCTCCTCAACGAAGGTTGGCTGCAACGTATCTCCATCTCCTGTCTCTTGTCTTGGTGGTGCACTCTGCTAGACTGTAACCTGTCCATCGTGTAATGTTACTATCCCACTTGTATCTCTGTCTACCTCTTGCTCGCTTCCCTTTGACTTTACCCTCAAGAAAGGTCTTCAATATGGTGTCATGTCTATTAATGTGTCCAAAGTATTTTATTTGCCTGATCTTTATTTCTCTTAGTAGTTCTTTCTTCATATTAAGTGTCTTTAGCACCTCTTTATTTGTTTTCTTCTCTTTCCATGATGTTCTCCCTATTCTTCTATATACCCACATCTCAAAGGCATCAATTTTGTCTTCTAATTGTTTATTTAGTGTCCATGTTTCTGAGCCATACATTAATATGGAATAGATGTATCATTTTATAATTCTCATTTTTAACTTGTTTGTAATTTGTTTAGATATTAATAATTTCCTCATGTCATTGAAGGTACTTTTAGCCATTCCTATTCTCCTTTTAACTTCTGTTTCACATCTGCCATCATTTGTGACTATGTGTCCAAGATATTGTTTTACTTGTTGTAGTTTCTCTCCCTGTATGTTTATGTTTACCTCCTGTTCTTCTGTGTCTTTGCTGATTATCATGGTTTTTGTTTTTTGAATATTTATATCCAGTCCATATTCATTACTTGATTTATTGACTTGATCTATTAGTCTTTGTAGTTCATGTTCACTTTCTGCTAAAAGAACAGTGTCATCTGCATATCTAAGGTTGTTTATTATTTTCCCATTGATATTGAGTCCTGGCATTTCTTCTATATTTTTAAAGATATTCTCTGTGTAGATATTAAATAGGCTTGGTGATAAAATGCATCCTTGTCTTACCCCTCTTCTGATTTGTATGTATGGAGAGTAACTGTTTTCACACCTTATTGATGCAGTTTGTTCCCAATATATATTTCTAATCAGTCTGATGTCTTTTCCATCTATGCCTATTTCTTGAAGACATTTGATTAATTTTTCGTGTTGGACTCTTTCAAAGGCCTTGCTGTAGTCTATGAAGCAAATATAGATACTTTTTTGGACTTCTATATATTTATCTATCACTAGCCGGATACTCAGTATAGCTTCTCTGGTTCCTTTGTTTTTCCTAAAACCGAATTGTTCTTCACCGACCTCCATGTCTATCTTGTTCTTAATTCTTTCATGTATTATCTTGAGAATTATTTTAGTTAGATGGCTCATTAGACTTATTGTTCTATATTCTGTACAGTCCACAGTCCTGCGCTTCTTAGGTAGTGGTATGAATATTGATGATGTTAGGTCTTTAGGTATATGGCCTGTTTCGTATATGTCATTGCAAATTTCTGTGATAGTATCTACACCAAACTCATTTAGAGTTTTTATTATGTCTGCTGTTATGTTGTCAGAGCCTGCAGCCTTTCCACATTTTATTGAATTTATTGCATGTTCTACTTCTGATTTCAGTATTGCTGGTCCATCATTGTTGTGTATCGTTGGTTTTTTGTTCCTTTGGTCGTCAAACAGTTCTATTACATAATCTGCCCATCTTGTGAGTGCTTCTGTTTTATCAAATATTATTTTACCATTTTTATCTTTAATGCCGCCACCCCCATTTATAGGACTTTTCTTATTTGTGATCAGCCTTATCTCCTTATGCATTAATTTTGTCTTCTGTTGTATGGACATCTCCTCTATTTCACTGCATTTTGTTTCTAGCCATTGTTTTTTCGCTGTTCTGCACATGTTACGTATCTCCTTGTCTATAATTGAGTATTTTGGCGTATTTTTAGCTTTCTTTCTTTCTGTCATTTTCTCTAATATTTCATCTGTCATCCATGTTTGTTTTTTTCTTGGTATTTCTTATTGGTAAATTTTCACTTGATGTTTGAATACTTTTCCTTAGGCTTTCCCATTTATTGTCTATTTTCTCCTCTGGATTTTCCCTTCTGTATTGTTCCATGCACTCTATCATTAGATGTTCATATCTACATCTACAAGGTATTTTTGTTGTATGTCTGGTTGTTTTAGTGCTGATGCGTCTATCTGTGGTTCTTGGACTCCTATATTTACTATCTTTTTAAGTTTGTGACATTTATTTTGCACAGCACTGGATTATGGTCAGAGTTGATATCTGCACCAGAGTATGTTTTGATGTTTTTGACACTATTTCTAAATCTATTGTTGATCATAATGTAATCTATTTGGTTCCTCTTTCTGTTTCCAGGGCTTTTCCATGTATATAATCTTCTATTTTCATGTTCAAAGAATGTATTACATATGATCATATTGTTCTCCTCACAGAACTGTATGTCTTTCTCCTCTGTCATTTCGTGTCCCTAGTCCAAATTGCCCTACAATGTTCTTGTGTCTTCCTTTCCCCATTAGTATGTCTCCCATGACCATTAGAATGTCTGTTGATCCTACTGGCTTGAGTAGTTGCTGTTGTAGGTCATCGTAGTAATTATCGATTGTTTTTAGAATCATTATTCTGTCTTTGTATGTCTTATACCAGTTGATGTATGTTTCTATTTCTTTCTTTCTTGATAATTAAGACCAGGTTAGACCTAGGCCACTTCTGAACGGTTGGAATACCGAATTATTAACAACTTAAATTCTACACAGGTTATATCTTGGCGCTCTTCGGGAACGGGATGTGTATTTTGTTGGGTCTATTAATTATAATGCTTGCTGAATTTTGGAAAAATGTTTGTTATAGAATTCTTTAAAAAAAAATTCTGACCAGGGTATTGCTTCTAGTACTCTATATTTGTGCATCATGTCCACATTTGATAAACGATTGAAATCCTTTGATATTTGTTGGCATGCGAATTATAATAACAGAATACACCACCAATCTCTTTCTTGCATGGATACCAACAGGCAGAAAAGCCAGGTGTAGACTAAAGGAAACACCCAGAAAAACAATACTTAGAGAAATTAAAACAAACAATATTCTTACTATTCAAGAACTGCACAGAATAGCTTTGTACAGACATAATTGGAAAGATCTGACCTCTGCCCTATGCGCTAACTTCAGTGTTAAAGGAAAAATGAACTAATTATTGGGTATCGAGAAAAGAAATTTTACCATTTGAGATACATATTCTGTGAGTTGATTAGACATAGGCGTGTCTACTATTACAATAATTTGTCCACCATGTTTGCACACGAATACCTATTGAAGATGATTTCTTAAATTATCTGTATGCGAGATACTCGTGATATTGTTTGTCGTTGACATTTAGTGCGCTACCATAATGCGCCTTCATTGATCTAATTATTTCTATATATAGCGCCACTTTGCGATTTATAAATATCCTAATGGAAAGTTTCTCCTCTGATGTGCTTGTCAATAATGGTTATTTCATCATGTAAGAAATGTAATTTCATACGCAACATATTCAGATGTCTCTGAGAAATTGATATCCAATCTCTGATTGGTATTGAGATGTCTCTGAGAAATTGATATCCAATCTCTGATTGGTATTCAGATGTCTATGAGAAATTGATAACCAAGCTGAATGAACGACAAACCATCATTCTTCCACTTTCTCTTGCAACACATGATTCTGCCATTTCTTCCAATAATCCATGGCTATATTAGAGATGTCGGCCTTTGTAAGTATTTCACATCTTTTTATTTAAGCGTTCTATTTTATGTTGGTACATATTCCTTAATTGTCGCCTACACTAATTATATTGAATTTTAGTAAGAATGGTAATATTGTAGTCTTAAACATATGTGTATTATATTATATGTATGGTTCCTGTATTGCCTTGTCTTATGAAATGTATTTGTGTGCAGCGTCTTTTTCACAATTCCAAGTAATTCAGACATCAGGGACATTTCGTTAAAATGGGATTTTGTTTTTGTTTAGCCAAATCGTTATTACATCTTCAGTACTTGATGAATTAGGAAGTTTACCTTCTATTGCCACAGCGTTATGATTTGAAGCATTGTAAATTATCAAATACAGCGATCTATCCAATGAAGAAAGTAAGTGGTTCACAATTCAATCTAGAAATATCTTGACATGCATCTCTGTTTGATTATCCCATTTATATGTGGTTATATATAGAACAAATATGAGTTTATTATTACAGTATTTAGAAGACCATGATGGCTGCTTCCTGCATGAACAATTATTAGAAGCTGTCCTTTACTGCTTGGTAATAGTCTTTTCAACTGTTCCATCAGATGAATGTGATTCTCGTGTTTTACTGTGGTGCGCATTGATCCAAGTTTCATCTAAATATATCATATCATAACAATCTCTTCTAATTTCTCTGACCTCGAGTAAATATTTGCTTCTCATTGCAACTATTATAAGGCATTCTCACAAATAAGGTTTCTACCAGGAACATATTTTCTAAAAGTCAATCCCAAACGCTTAATTTTTATCCATAGCGAAGATTTGGAAATATCAATGCCAATATTTTTTTAAATTAACTTTTCAATTACCTTAAAATCACTGGCCCATTATCGTGAAACATATTGCAAATTTCTGAACAATTCTCTATCAAAATAAACACCACTCTTGGCCTAGTTTTTGTGAGTAAACGACTTGAATTAGAAATTTCAAATCTCGCAATCTAACGATGTATTGATCGTTTACTTATCCCCAATGCATGAATAGTCTTTTTGTCTGAGTGAAAATAGAATGATATAGTTTACCTCGAGTAGCTTCATTGAAGAAATACATAATATTCTCATTTGTGATCTACTATGATGTCGTGTTGAAAACTAGCATGGTTCGGACATGTATTCAGGCACGATTCCTTGTCAAAAACAATACTGCGGGAACTGTCGAGGGTTGAAGAAGCAGAGGAGGACAAATAAAGGCATGGACAGACAACATCAAGGAATGGACAGGACAAGATATTTCCACACTCATCCGCATCGGTGACGATAGAATTCGCTGGGGGACTCTGTGTTGCTTAAGCATCCAATGTGGAACCCCTACGACCCTGAAGGGTTACGGGTTTATTGATTGATTGATTGATAATGTCATAAACTTTACTCTCAGACTAATTTTTTCTAAACACTGCTAACAAACATTTTGATCGTGACATCGTATACACCCTTAAACATTGTGTTTTTTGTGTTCAATAGTACAAAATACTACATTTCACATTTAAATCATGTCAATTGTGTGACAAACTAATCATGTGTAAATGAGGTCTTATAATTGATTGTAAACATCTTTTAAAAAAATGTGTGCGAGATGTGTGTTGACAAGAAGACGTTTGATCTCGCAAATAGACGAGCATTGAAATCAATGACTGCATTTTAATGCTTCTTCTTCTTCTTTCGTTCACTTGAAACATTTTGATTCCAGTGTTGTTTCCACTGGCCAGTATGTCTGCCTCAGCGTTTCATATTTAAAACACTCGTGAAGTATATGTTTGGCAATCTGTGCTGCCTGTCCACATGGCCCTGTTGCCATTCTTGAACTTTGTGCACATGTGACTGCGGAGTCTGTGTGTCCCGTTCTGAGGCGTAGAATTACAACTTGTTCTGATCTATTCATAATGTAATAGTCATCTTGATGGTGTTTGTGGCTTTCTTATTGACTTGATCATCTGTTTTTTTCTGATGATAGGTAATTGGTACATCTGGTTGGTCTTTGGCAGCACCTTAGCCAATTGGTCTGCTTTTTTAATTTCCTGGTATTCCACAGTGAGAGGGTATCCATTGCATGGTTACCTATACTGTTAAGACAGTTAATTAAGTAGTTTTTGTAAGTCTGTTAGTTTTCCAGACTGGATAGCTTGAAGCACTGATCTTGCATAGGTCAGGAATACCACAGGCTGTGGGCTAGGGTTGGAGTTGAGCAGTTTTTCAGTTGCAACCCCAATTGCCTGGATTTCTGCATCATATTTATTGAAGAATTTCCCGGCGAAAAACTCGTTAGGAAGAACTGGTCTAGTAGTGGCTATGTAGTTTACCACTGTATTATCATTTCATCGTGGCTGTTTGACCGTTACATGTGATTGGCTGTTTGACCGATCATAAGATAGAAATGAAATACAGTTTGGGCAACTTTTCTTGAAATTAACGTTAAGATGAAAATATGAAACAAGGTTTGACCGACGTCGTGTCTGGAAACGTCCGCGGTACCTAAGACAGTTGATGGTGTATTCAAGTATCTTATGACATCATCTTCATCAGTTCTATTGGCGTTTCCATTCCATTGGAACTAATTAACAGAGCCGTAAGGGGGGTTAGTGCAAGGCACTCAGACAAGGCACTTTCTCCATAAAACCTGCTCAGGCAAGCAATGACGTGTGAAACTTAGGGACTATATGTCTCGGTGGTTTAACCAATTTAAGGACCTCATATCCCAGTTGAAATTTGACACTGGTTTGAATCATGACCGTCTGTAAAGACGCAAAAGGTCAGCTGTCTTCGTCTGTAATATAGTCTGGAAAATAAAGTTAGGATAAAGATAGTTTGACCAACATGTTTTCTGGAAAATAAAGTTAATATAAAACAAAATATGAAATAAGGTTTGACCATCATTTTGAAAATAAAATTAGGATAAACGAGCTCATAAATCGAAGGAATTAATAGAATAAGATGAGCAGCCTTGTTTTGTAAGTGAAGGTTTTTAATAAACGTCCAGGACGGAGAACAGACTTGCATATAATGAAGATTGTGCTTTTTTCAGCTAAAACAGTCATTGTCTGGGAACTCGTAAATGGTAAGCAGATTAGATAGAAAGGTCATATGTTCAAGCTACTTATCAAATACTTCTGGGTAAAAATAAAGTGGCGGTAGTGGTTGGTGCTGGCTATATTTTCTATTTTTATACTTATAAAAGACGTCCCGCATTTGTCCCTCTTTATTTCACCAGCTCTATTCCATTTTCGTCATTATTTACTTTGTGCATTTGTGTATTATTGCAGCGTTAATATAGTATCACTCTTTCTCTGTGTAATTATAAGACTTCGATACAGGCACAGACTATTTGATATCGTTTTATTGTGTTTTGACACACAAATACATACATACATGTATATATATATATATATATATGTTATATTAAAATATTAGTTCTTTCTAATGTGAAGTTGTGCTATTAATGCACCTCCAGCATCTTCTGTTTCGTAACTTACTGGGGTGGCATTTTAAGAATGTAAGGGTGTCTTTCTTCTTCGTTTGTATATAGTCATAATTCAGAACCTGTGATAGACACGTGGAACTGCAAGAAACGAGCGACATATTGTAGGAGTATGTGACGATGACATGGGGACTGTTGCAATAGTTCCGAACCTATGAGTCGCAACGAACATGGGGTCGCGATAGGCTTTCTCGGAGGCTGTTGAATGAAATAGTAAACTAAAAGAAACATTGATTTTAAAGTAATTGCTTTTCTTGTTTTTGTTGGAAGTTAACTATATCTCATTGTTTAAACTTATTCCACATCAAGAATAGTTCTCTTGATAAATGTTGCTGTATTTGAGAGTTCTTCAATATCATTCTGTAGGTGAGTGCTCAATTCGCATCTGGTTTAGTGTACTGCAGTCTTGCAGTATAGGTTCCACCGGCTCTGCTAGGTTCTATTGAAGTCATTTAGTCTTATATATTTTGTGTTAAAAGGTATAGTCAACATTAATATCACAAAGTGATTTCAGGTTTTAAAGTAACTGGATGTATGCATGCATAATGGGGGAACATGCATATATACAATGGAATCCCTATGGAGCATCCTTTTATATAACACATTGTCCTATATATAACACCGCTCTTCAAATTCCCCAGTTATGTTTATTCTTAATTGTACTGTATATAACGAATTTCTATTATTACATATATATTTCGTCGGTCAGGACCAGGTTGTTATATAATGAGATTTGAATGATGACTGATATAATGAGAAATAGCCCGTGAACCCATACACTTCTTCTAGTAGGATGCATCTTCTCATAGCATTGCATACCATTGAGAATTAGTCTTCTGGGTGTTAAAAACAGTTGAAAAACTCAGTGCTTGCACATATGAAACAAGAGCTTCATCGCCCGCAATTCATGGATATTGAAAGAAACAAACCTCCTGTGCTGCCTGTCCACATAAGCGCACATGGGATGGAACTAGTTTCAATCTATGCAAATGAGTATTTAATAAGTTGTGTCCTGTCTTTATGTAAATATGTTATATCTTTGCGTGTTGTATTGTACCATGATTGCTGGTGCCCCCTTGGCCTGATACCTCAGGAGTCAGCACTTGTATTTGCTTGATGAACACTATGGTCCTGCTCGCTGTAATGGAAGCCCGACCAAGTTTAGTTTCCATTAGTTTTATAATAAATAAAAAAGTATCTCTTATGGTACATTCCTTTTAACCGCGGACCTTAGTCCAATTTGATTATACCAGCTTCATACCATACAAAATAATGGAGGTTGTGATATAGTTACCACAACCTCCGAGGTATTACGTAACTTAACTTTCAGTCACTGCTTGCCGAGCCATTTGTCGAACTATCATCTCTGCGCTGAGTAGCTCGTCACTTTGGAGATGTTAATGTTTAATCTCTATATTCAGGCTTGAATAATAATATCACAGTTTTTGCTGTGTCCTTGAATAATATCACAGTTTTTGCTGTGTCCTTGAATAATATCACAGTTTTTGCTGTGTCCTTGAATAATATCACAGTTTTTGCTGTGTCCTTGAATAATATCACAGTTTTTGCTGTGTCCTTGAATAATATCACAGTTTTTGCTGTGTCCTTGAATAATATCACAGTTTTTGCTGTGTCCTTGAATAATATCACAGTTTTTACAGAATTCTTGAATAATATCACAATTTGTTACTGAATTCTTGAAATTGTGGAACAATTACTCGACAAGACAAATCGTTTTTCATACAAAAAAATTGCTGATTCAGTTCTGGTATGCTATAATTCAGTCATATCCAATTATCACATTTATGTTTTCTGGATAGACACGCCTCTACCTCACCCCACCCCCCCTTTGTTTCTACATATTTCCTTGAGAGTGAATTATTAGTTATTTTATTTGAAAACCAAAACACTAAGGTATTAAATGTTGAAGTTGACATGAGGTTGGAATTATTGAAAATTCAACCTCGACTTTGAGAGCTTTTTAACTGGTTACAATTTCAATCGCATACAATATGTCGCAAGAAAAAATAAACAAGAATGAACACTTCATTGTGATAATCCAAGAAACATGTGGCGTGCACACCTTATTACATTCGATGTCGTTTTATATTCCGTACACATTGATTATATTTATTGCATACTTGCTTTTCGTTCATACGCCAGAGGCGTTCATCCTTCAATGATTCGAAATATTTTCTGGGGGGAATTCCAACTTTCGGATACGTCACTTTACGAGTTGAAATAAAGTATTGTTATGCTATTAAGAAATTTTTAATACAAAACGTGACATTCGAGCCTGGTAGGTTATTAGAGATTTGAAACCGAACTTGATTTTTGTACCAAGTTCTGGCTGGAAGCAACTGTCAACTGTAAGTTCAGATTTACTATGTCTATCAGGCGGTGCATTCAGATTTACTTTGTCTTACCAGACGGTGCAGTTAGATTTACTATTAGATGGTGCTTTTTTGAATTACTTTGTTTTATCAGAAAGTGCAGGAAGATTTACTATTAGATGGTGCATTCAGATTTACTTTGTTTTATCAGACGGCAAATCAAATATACTGTATATCAGATGGTGAATTAAGATTTACCTTGTCGTAAAAATGTGCATTTAGATTTACCATGTCTTAGCAAACAGTGAATTTAAATTAACTGTGTCTCTTAGCAGTTAGTGCATTCACATTAACTGTGTCTCTTAGCAGTTAGTGCATTCACATTAACCTTCTTATTAATTGGTGAATTTTTGTCATATCTTATCAGTCAATTCTTTCAGATTTACTATGTCTTATCAGTCAGTTCTTTCAGATAAGCTAGCTTATCAGTCAATTCTTTCAGATTTACTATGTCTTATCAGTCAGTTCTTTCAGATTTACTATGTCTTATCAGTCAGTTCTTTCAGATTTACTATGTCTTATCAGTCAGTTCTTTCAGATATGCTATCTTATCAGTCAATTCTTTCAGATTTACTATGTCTTATCAGTCAGTTCTTTCAGATATGCTATCTTATCAGTCAATTCTTTCAGATTTACTATGTCTTATCAGTCAGTTCTTTCAGATATGATATCTTATCAGTCAATTCTTTCAGATTTACTATGTCTTATCAGTCAGTTCTTTCAGATTTACTATGTCTTATCAGTCAGTTCTTTCAGATTTACTATGTCTTATCAGTCAGTTCTTTCAGATATGCTATCTTATCAGTCAGTTCTTTCAGATTTACTATGTCTTATCAGTCAGTTCTTTCAGATATGCTATCTTATCAGTCAATTCTTTCAGATTTACTATGTCTTATCAGTCAGTTCTTTCAGATATGCTATCTTATCAGTCAATTCTTTCAGATTTACTATGTCTTATCAATCAGTTCTTTCAGATATGCTATCTTATCAGTCAGTTCTTTCAGATTTACTATGTCTTATCAGTCAGTTCTTTCAGATTTACTATGTCTTATCAGTCAGTTCTTTCAGATATGCTATCTTATCAGTCAATTCTTTCAGATTTACTATGTCTTATCAGTCAGTTCTTTCAGATATGCTATCTTATCAGTCAGTTCTTTCAGATTTACTATGTCTTATCAGTCAGTTCTTTCAGATTTACTATGTCTTATCAGTCAGTTCTTTCAGATATGCTATCTTATCAGTCAGTTCTTTCAGATATGCTATCTTATCAGTCAGTTCTTTCAGATTTACTATGTCTTATCAGTCAGTTCTTTCAGATATGCTATCTTATCAGTCAATTCTTTCAGATTTACTATGTCTTATCAGTCAGTTCTTTCAGATATGCTATCTTATCAGTCAATTCTTTCAGATTTACTATGTCTTATCAGTCAGTTCTTTCAGATATGCTATCTTATCAGTCAGTTCTTTCAGATTTACTATGTCTTATCAGTCAGTTCTTTCAGATATGCTATCTTATCAGTCAGTTCTTTCAGATTTACTATGTCTTATCAGTCAATTCTTTCAGATTTACTATGTCTTATCAGTCAGTTCTTTCAGATATGCTATCTTATCAGTCAATTCTTTCAGATTTACTATGTCTTATCAGTCAGTTCTTTCAGATATGCTATCTTATCAGTCAGTTCTTTCAGATTTACTATGTCTTATCAGTCAGTTCTTTCAGATTTACTATGTCTTATCAGTCAGTTCTTTCAGATATGCTATCTTATCAGTCAATTCTTTCAGATTTACTATGTCTTATCAGTCAGTTCTTTCAGATATGCTATCTTATCAGTCAGTTCTTTCAGATTTACTGTGTCTTATCAGTCAGTTCTTTCAGATTTACTATGTCTTATCAGTCAGTTCTTTCAGATATGCTATCTTATCAGTCAATTCTTTCAGATTTACTATGTCTTATCAGTCAGTTCTTTCAGATATGCTATCTTATCAGTCAATTCTTTCAGATTTACTATGTCTTATCAGTCAGTTCTTTCAGATATGCTATCTTATCAGTCAGTTCTTTCAGATTTACTATGTCTTATCAGTCAGTTCTTTCAGATTTACTATGTCTTATCAGTCAGTTCTTTCAGATATGCTATCTTATCAGTCAGTTATTTCAGATATGCTATCTTATCAGTCAGTTCTTTCAGATTTACTATGTCTTATCAGTCAGTTCTTTCAGATATGCTATCTTATCAGTCAATTCTTTCAGATTTACTATGTCTTATCAGTCAGTTCTTTCAGATATGCTATCTTATCAGTCAATTCTTTCAGATTTACTATGTCTTATCAGTCAGTTCTTTCAGATATGCTATCTTATCAGTCAGTTCTTTCAGATTTACTATGTCTTATCAGTCAATTCTTTCAGATTTACTATGTCTTATCAGTCAGTTCTTTCAGATATGCTATCTTATCAGTCAATTCTTTCAGATTTACTATGTCTTATCAGTCAGTTCTTTCAGATATGCTATCTTATCAGTCAGTTCTTTCAGATTTACTATGTCTTATCAGTCAGTTCTTTCAGATTTACTATGTCTTATCAGTCAGTTCTTTCAGATATGCTATCTTATCAGTCAATTCTTTCAGATTTACTATGTCTTATCAGTCAGTTCTTTCAGATATGCTATCTTATCAGTCAGTTCTTTCAGATTTACTATGTCTTATCAGTCAGTTCTTTCAGATTTACTATGTCTTATCAGTCAGTTCTTTCAGATATGCTATCTTATCAGTCAATTCTTTCAGATTTACTATGTCTTATCAGTCAGTTCTTTCAGATATGCTATCTTATCAGTCAGTTCTTTTAGATATGCTATCTTATCAGTCAGTTCTTTCAGATTTACTATGTCTTATCAGTCAGTTCTTTCAGATTTACTATGTCTTATCAGTCAGTTCTTTCAGATTTACTATGTCTTATCAGTCAGTTCTTTCAGATATGCTATCTTATCAGTCAATTCTTTCAGATTTACTATGTCTTATCAGTCAGTTCTTTCAGATATGCTATCTTATCAGTCAGTTCTTTCAGATATGCTATCTTATCAGTCAGTTCTTTCAGATTTACTATGTCTTATCAGTCAGTTCTTTCAGATTTACTATGTCTTATCAGTCAGTTCTTTCAGATTTACTATGTCTTATCAGTCAGTTCTTTCAGATATGCTATCTTATCAGTCAATTCTTTCAGATTTACTATGTCTTATCAGTCAGTTCTTTCAGATATGCTATCTTATCAGTCAGTTCTTTCAGATATGCTATCTTATCAGTCAGTTCTTTCAGATTTACTATGTCTTATCAGTCAGTTCTTTCAGATTTACTATGTCTTATCAGTCAGTTCTTTCAGATATGCTATCTTATCAGTCAATTCTTTCAGATTTACTATGTCTTATCAGTCAGTTCTTTCAGATATGCTATCTTATCAGTCAGTTCTTTCAGATATGCTATCTTATCAGTCAGTTCTTTCAGATATGCTATCTTATCAGTCAGTTCTTTCAGATATGCTATCTTATCAGTCAGTTCTTTCAGATTTACTATGTCTTATCAGTCAGTTCTTTCAGATATGCTATCTTATCAGTCAGTTCTTTCAGATATGCTATCTTATCAGTCAGTTCTTTCAGATTTACTATGTCTTATCAGTCAATTCTTTCAGATTTACTATGTCTTATCAGTCAGTTCTTTCAGATATGCTATCTTATCAGTCAGTTCTTTCAGATATGCTATCTTATCAGTCAGTTCTTTCAGATATGCTATCTTATCAGTCAGTTCTTTCAGATATGCTATCTTATCAGTCAGTTCTTTCAGATTTACTATGTCTTATCAGTCAGTTCTTTCAGATATGCTATCTTATCAGTCAGTTCTTTCAGATATGCTATCTTATCAGTCAGTTCTTTCAGATTTACTATGTCTTATCAGTCTTCTTCTTCTTCAGCGTTCATTCTCAAACTCCCACTGGATTTCTCTTGTAACAGGACAATGATCCTACAAGATTTCCAGTTGAATGTAGTCCAGAGAATGGAAATGCGTTGTGTTGCCGTTTTATTTGCACCAATGGTCCAACACATCCGTCTTCGGCGGATCTTATCAGTCAATTCTTTCAGATTTACTATGTCTTATCAGTCGGTTCTTTCAGATTTGCTTTGTGTTATCAGTCAGTCCTTTCAGATTTACTATTATCAGTTAGGTCTTTCACATTTACTTTGTCTTATCCGTCAATCCTTTTAGATTTACTATGTCTTATCAGTCCGTGCTTTCAGATTTACTTTGTCCTTTCAGAAAGAGAGTAATTTAGACATGGCCGTCTGCAAATTAGAAGACATCGCACATCTTAATTAGGACTTCATTCGTTATGTTTTTTTAATTATTGTTGCGTTTTTCGTTGGTAACTATTTATATACTTCAGTCGCATGCCAAAAATAACTACGGCGATTCGAAATATGTAAATAGTGACCAAAAAAAATCACAGCAATAATAAACAACGCAACGAATGATGTTCTAATTAATTATGTGCAGAGGTCTTCTGTATTGAAGACTTATGATTTAGATATTGACCGTGTTCTCTACCAGCTTTCGTATTTGACCAACAAGGAACTTTGTGAGCCACAGTCTTGGTGACAAAGTCACTCGCGAAGGTTAAATTTACGTTGGCTGTGGCACGTTTCTTGTGGTTTGAAAAAAAACCACCAGAACAGCGTCACTTGATCAAGCCAGCCAATATGAAATATATGCCATGACTTCTACTTTGGGAAAGTAGAGGAATGTTTGGTTTCTAGTGGAACCTATGGCCATGCTTTTTAACACTTATAGGTTGAACTCCGTGCTAAGACGATGATTCGTCCGTCGCCTATGTTGTTATAGAAAATTTGGTACACATTTCTTTAAGCTCAATCTCAATAGATAGAAGCTATTGGTGTCCATAAAAATATTTCCATTTGAACTGGAACGCGAATATTTCAATTTGAACTGGAAATCGAAACTTAAACCAATCAACTGGAAAGACAGTGCACTAAGCACTGAATTATCACGACTAATTTTAAAAAAATAATTCTTTTGGATATATAAAAAACGTTTGAAAAAACATTAAGAAAAATCTCACACACAGCTGGCGACAGTAAAAACAAGCGATTTGTAATCCTCTTGATAAAACTCACCTAGCGACCCCCTTCCAAGCAGAAATGCAAAAGTAAAGAAAAGTCGAAAATCAAAACAACCAAGGAGATCGGAAGCTAACTGCATGGTTGTAATTTCCATATATTATTCGCCGACATTCAACAGTCATATTCGTAAGAAGATATAAACAATAGTCTTACAAAAGTCAAAACCTATGGACCCACAGACAAAATTCAAAACTTGATTGACACGTAGAAATAAACAAACTTCAAAACGTGTTGTCATATAGAAAGAGACGAATGTCGAAACGTGTTGACACATAAGAAGTCTCATAACAAGGATGTCTACTATATTGTTAATTTTTGCCTGTACTGATTATGTTTTTTTGTGTGTATGATTTATCACATTTCAATCATATTCACGTACATCAATTTTTATTTCATATTTGTTTATTTAATTTTTTTTTTTTTACTTTTTGCGCATTTTATTCTTTGTATCAAGATTTCTTGAAAATTATTTTCAAGTGCAATTCTAAATTGTCTATAAATTCGAAATATCTTCCTCATTTAAAGTTTCACAATATGCTGTTCGCGAAGGCTAAATAATACAGTAGTTTTACTTCTGTTGTTTTTTCTCTGCTTTTGCTGTTAGGCGTCGCAGGATTTAATGGCGATCGTTTTTCGGACCAAAGCACGTTTGGTCACTTGATATATAGTAAAATTGTGATGTCTCAGAACGTTGGTAAATCCTTTAATCCACCATCTTCTTGGTCTTCCTCTCCCTCTTGGTATTTCCAATCTCATCTTGTATGCTTATGCTGCTAACGAATTTGAGATCATTCTCATTAAATGGTCGAACCATTTCAATCTCCGTTTTTCAATATATTTGAACACAGGCGTTGTTCCAACAGTTCTTCCAACATTTGGAAGACATAGTGATAACGATGTTCAAACAGCGAATATCTTGTATAAAAGTATCTCCAAAAAGGAAACTTTTTTGGAACAGTAAATGGATGTATGAGAGAGAAAGAAAGAGAGAGAGAGAGAGAGAGAGAGAGGAGAGAAACAGTATTAAGCTTGTGATTTGAATACGCCGTATAGTATTAAATACACTAATAGATATAGTGATTATATCTCCGAAGAAAAGCATAATGGTCGATGACGGTATAAATTGTTGGGACTGAAATAAAACACGTATGTCATATTGGCGAAACTAAGAAAGCAATAATTTAAAGGTTTAAGTTACCGGGGACTTTAGGGGCAACGGTTGGTTACGGGATAAAGTTAGAGCTGGGTAGTTATGAGATAGAGGGGCGGTTGTGTTACAAGAAAGGTGATGTAAGGTTACTTGAAAGTTAGGACTTTGGTTCAGGTAAAAATAAAAGATTACATAGTAAAGGGTGTATATGTGTGATATAGCTAGAAATTAATGAGAGAATTGTTCAACCACCAAACCCCCTTAGCCGCATTCTAGGACATGAATGATAGATCACAGTGTTCCAATTATTTTTCTCCCATTTCAGGCCCATGTTCAAGAAAGTTATTATTTGTGTGCGAGAAGTGAAGTTTGAGAGCGTGAGATTGAATATTATCTTTGCCTTTCCAAAACTCTTTGCCTTTCCTCGCTGTCAGACAATTAATGTTTTCTCACGTGGTCGTCATTGATCTCTCTTGCCTTCTATCTTGCCGGTCAGACTATATTCTCCAGACTTCCCCGTCTTATAACGCTTCCAAAACATAAAGATTCTCTCTTTCTGATAATTTTAAGTATCCTTCTCGTATTTGACTTTTTCAGCACATTCCTTTAGTTTATCTAGCCCTCCATTGTACTGTCAGCATTCTTCTATAGAATCACATATCTGTGGGTATAATTTCCTAGCCCTCAACGGTACTATAATCATTCTTATATATATATATATATATATATATATCAAGTGACATATTCTTTCCAGAACGTTGTCTTCGTCGTGGATACTCTGAACGCCTCTCTGTTCCGGGCAAGCAGGCCTGCATTGGCCAGACATGTGCATACATTCTTCGAAGTCGCTAGTCCATCGTCTTCTTGGTATCCCTTTTCTTCTCTTACCTGGCACTCTGGATTATAGAATCAGCCTTTCGATACCATCATGCCGCTTTAAGTGTCCAAAATACTGTAGCTTCCTTCTTATGATGGTATTTAGAAGCCACCCTTCATTTAGTTTCAATAATTTCAAAACTTCACTGCTCTTCTTTTTATCTGTCCATGATAATCGTAGGATCTTTCTGTAGCACTTCATTTCAATAACCATACATGATACTCTCTATGTTGTTCCTAAATATAGATATTGGAGCTCCAGATGTAATGATTAAATGTAATGGGTACGTGCTTGTGTGTGTGTGCCTTTTGTTTGCATGTGTGAAAGTTGAAGGAGTAAGCTAAAAACTTGCGTGAGGCCTATGTATTATGAAATAAAGCAAAAGCAAATTGAGGATATGTACGGTTGTTGTGAGAAAATCGGCATATATATTCTCTGTCTGGTTATAGAGTCAGCAAACCTGTTAAGTACACTTGAAATAAGAGCCGTGAAAGAAATGACCTCACTGATGAGGGCATCGTGTTGATAGGTCGGAATGTTTGCCTTGTAATGAACAACACATTTTCCACCGCGACATTGTTTTTTTCTATAGTTAGTAGTACCTTAACTACACCAACTCCTTTTGTATATTTTAACCTCTACAGATACGGTACGTGGGATCATGAACTGGTATCTGTTTTAATGGAAAGTGTCTTTGTTGTTGAAATGAGAAAATTGTTGTTTCTGAGGTTGGAGGAGGGGGGGGGGGGGCGCTTGGTGTGGGCTGTGAAAAGGCATATTTGTAATATCTTCATTATTTTTGGACACAGATTTGCAATATGTCAGTTTCGTTCTCTTTGAGCATAGATTTATAATATATCAGCTTCGTTCCCTTTGAATATATATTTATAATTTATTCAGCTTCGTTATTTTTGAACATAGATTTATAATATATCATCTTCCTTCTCTGTGAACATAGGCTTGTAATATAGCAGTTCTGTTCTCATTGAACACAAATGTGTAATATATCAGCTTCGTTCTCTTTGAGCATAGATTTGTAACGTAGACCTATCAGTTGCATTCTCGTTCAGCATAGATTTGTAATATGTTCTCTTTGAACATAAAGTTGAAATATATCAGCTCCGTTCTCTTTGAACATGTTCTCTTTGAGCATATATCTGTAATATATGAGCTCTGTTCTCTTTGAACACTGATTTGTAATATATTCAGATTTATTCTAATTGAACATAGATTCGTAATGTATCAGCTTCACTCTCATTGAAAATAGATTTGTAATATGTTCTCTTTGAACATAGATTTGTAATATGTTCTCTTTGAACATATATTTGTAATACATCAACTTTGTACTTTTTGAACACATATTTTTAACATGTCACCTTCGTTATTTCTGAACATAGATTTGTAATGTGTCAGCTTCGTACTTTCTGAACATAGATTTGTAACGCGTCAGCTTCGTTCTTTCTGAACATAGATTTGTAACGCGTCAGCTTCGTTCTTTCTGAACATAGATTTGTAACATGTCACCTTCGTTCTTTCTGAACATAGATTTGTAACGCGTCAGCTTCGTTCTTTCTGAACATAGATTTGTAACGCGTCAGCTTCGTTCTTTCTGAACATAGATTTGTAACGTGTCACCTTCGTTCTTTCTGAACATAGATTTGTAACGCGTCAGCTTCGTTCTTTCTGAACATAGATTTGTAACGCGTCAGCTTCGTTCTTTCTGAACATAGATTTGTAACGCGTCAGCTTCGTTCTTTCTGAACATAGATTTGTAACGTGTCACCTTCGTTCTTTCTGAACATAGATTTGTAACGTGTCACCTTCGTTCTTTCTGAACATAGATTTGTAACGTGTCACCTTCGTTCTCCCTGAAAATAATAAAATCTATAAATTAAATCATATCCTGTAAAAGATATCGATATTCAGCTAATTCCCGTCGATTAGCAGGATGTACTTTGGTGAACGAAATGCGTAGAAGTTATGGTTTACAGCTTGGCTGCGATATTTTAACATTTCTTCTACTATATTAGCACTTCTAATTGTATGATTGCATTGATTTCCTAATGGATAAATTATCTAACTCCAGTCACAACCGTCCTTTGCCACCTCTTAGATATTCCTGCCAGGTCACTGTATTAAAACTTTGCCTCCATCTTAGGACACGTGTGTTTTGTGTTATCGTCTTATGTTCTTCTTATTCTTCTATGTTCGTTCTCAACTTCTGGAGTCAGGAGAAATCAAATTTATATTAATAAATAATAATCAAAATCTAAATGCTTAAATAAAATCAAATGTTAGAGAAGCAGATAGCTCTGCTCCTGCAACTTTTATTTTTACATAGATGATCACGTGGGTCGGACTGTCATTATATGGACAACAAAGCTGGGACAGTCCTGTTTAACCCCTGCTATTTGTTTTATGACCGCTCTCAACAACGACATTGTCGTCATTGTGACTGCTCATTCTTTGATGTATATATAATAAGGCCCATAACCCGTCAGGGTGGTAGATGAGCCACACTATAGACATCAACACAAAAAGCCTTCCAAACTCCTCTGTCCGCAGTCAATCGCGCGAGTGTAGAAAAATCATACCAAGACCATTCCTTGATATTGTCAATGAAGGATTTTCTTTAACCGTCTCTTCTCCTTCCTTCCTCGACCTTTCCTTGTAGAATTTTTTTAGAAACGTAGTCGTGTCTCGTTGTATGTCCGAACCAAATATGTTTACTCCGTTTCACCACTAAAATTGATACATATGTTTCATTGTCTTGCGTAGACACCCTGTTTTAAATCAGGTGCCATTATTTCTGCCCATCACGTTGTAGCACATCGATCTCTGTATTCTCTGACACACTTCCACATCTTCGTAACTTGACGTTCAGCTCTATTATCATCCTTTTTAATTTGCCACTTATAAATCTATCCAAACGTATGTCGTTTATTTTTCCCTTTTGGAAGCATCTTCAATTCCAAGTGTGTAATTAGATGATATTGTCATCTACATAATTGTGCCATCTGATCCCTCTCTTCCACCTGTAGCTGAATGTGAATGCTGTCGGCAACGCCTGTTACATTTGTGTAATTAGAGACTCATTAGTAGTTGATTTGTCACGTCTTCATCCATCATGTGTCATCATAAATAAATAACCAAATTGGCAGAGGATGTCCGACAAAATGGAGAGTGCCGCAGTAGCAGAACAATCATGTTTTGTCATCATGTTGATTCCTCATTTACTTGTGGTTTGCTTATTGTGGACCTGCCATTATTTACTACTCTAGCTAGCTAGCATGGTGGGTCTGCCATTATTTACTACTCTAGCTAGCTAGCATGGTTGGTGCCATTATTTACTACTCTAGCTAGCTAGCATGGTGGGTCTGCCATTATTTACTACTCTAGCTAGCTAGCATGGTGGGTCTGCCATTATTTACTACTCTAGCTAGCTAGCATGGTTGGTGCCATTATTTACTACTCTAGCTAGCTAGCATGGTGGGTCTGCCATTATTTACTACTCTAGCTAGCTAGCATGGTGGGTGCCATTATTTACTACTCTAGCTAGCTAGCATGGTGGGTCTGCCATTATTTACTACTCTAGCTAGCTAGCATGGTGGGTGCCATTATTTACTACTCTGGCTAGCTAGCATGGTGGGTCTGCCATTATTTACTACTCTAGCTAGCTAGCATGGTTGGTGCCATTATTTACTACTCTAGCTAGCTAGCATGGTGGGTCTGCCATTATTTACTACTTTAGCTAGTTGGCATGGCGGGTACCATTATTTACTACTCTAGCTAGCTAGCATGGTGGGTCTGCCATTATTTACTACTCTAGCTAGCTAGCATGGCGGGTGCCATTATTTACTACTCTAGCTAGCTAGCATGGCGGGTCTGCCATTATTTACTACTCTAGCTAGCTAGCATGGCGGGTACCATTATTTACTACTCTAGCTAGCTAGCATGGTGGGTCTGCCATTATTTACTACTCTAGCTAGCTAGCATGGTTGGTGCCATTATTTACTACTCTAGCTAGCTAGCATGGTGGGTCTGCCATTATTTACTACTTTAGCTAGTTGGCATGGCGGGTACCATTATTTACTACTCTAGCTAGCTAGCATGGTGGGTCTGCCATTATTTACTACTCTAGCTAGCTAGCATGGCGGGTGCCATTATTTACTACTCTAGCTAGCTAGCATGGCGGGTCTGCCATTATTTACTACTCTAGCTAGCTAGCATGGCGGGTGCCATTATTTACTACTCTAGCTAGCTAGCATGGCGGGTCTGCCATTATTTACTACTCTAGCTAGCTAGCATGGCGGGTGCCATTATTTACTACTCTAGCTAGCTAGCATGGCGGGTGCCATTATTTACTACTCTAGCTAGCTAGCATGGTGGGTGCCATTATTTAATACTCTAGCTAGCTAGCATGGCGGGTGCCATTATTTAATACTCTAGCTAGCTACCATAGTGGATCTGCCATTATTTACTACTCTAGCTAGCTATCATGGTGGATGCCATTATTTACAACTCTAGCTAGCTATCATGGTGGATGCCATTATTTAGCTATCATAGTTTTCTTAGCCAAGTTATTATTTAACATGTGTCATCCTGCGGTTAGTTATGTATTTGTGAGATTTATTATGTTTAGTAGTTGCAGCCCTAAGCCAGATGTTTTCTTCTGGTTTTTCCTTATTTTTTCTGACCTGTCACATCATACTTTGTCATGTGTTTGTCCTCCGTGTGGTTGTGTCTGAGACCTACTGTGCTTGTCGTAAAAGACGGCTACGGAGGATTGTAGGTGGAATTGGCTGTCCCATAAAATTACAGCTTTGCTGGAGTAGGGTGTATCAGGATGAAAGGTGCAAATATCGCACCAAAGCTGTAAACTATGACATCGCAATCAATTGCCAAGATTATATCTTGCTAACTGGCAGGTATTTCAGAATGAACACATATAAGAAGAAGAATACATGGCATTCATATATCTATCCAGATTACATGGACATATGATTAACTCATTATTCGTCAGTAATCCAGTAATAACGTGAACATTATAAAAGTATTTTAAGATAACTCACGATGCTGTGTAAGAACTGAAGCTGGCAATTCTGAATGGTTCCCAGTAAATACAGGAGTGAAGCAAGGAAGTATCATGTCACCGATGTTATTTAGTATTACAATGGATTTGGTCATTCGGAATTATACAGTCGATAAAAATGGTGGTATTGAATGGCTCGAACCCGCCGAAGATGGATGTGTCGGGTCATTGGCGCAAATAAAACGGCGACACAACGCATTTCCATTCTCTGGACTACATGCTGCTGGAAATCTAGAATGGATCATGGTCCTGCTACTAGAGAGATCCAGCAGGAGTTAGAAAATGAACGTTGAAGAAGAAGAAGAAGAATGGCTCGCAAATAAAAGTTTTTAAGATCTCGATTTCACCGACGATCTAGCGTTACTTAGCTCAACTCATGATGATGCCCAAGAAAAAACAAATCGCCTTCAACTATTCTCTGCACAACTTGGGCTTGAAATCAACACATCCAAAACAAAAATATTTGACTTTACCAACAAACCAACGGACATCAAACTAAACGACAACACTTTTGAAAAACTTAACAACTTCACATTCCTTGGCAGCAAGATATCCACAACAGAAGATTCATCAACAGAAATATTAAACCGTATTGCACTGTCTACAAACTATATTTGGCATTAAAAAATGCTAAGAAACAACTCAAAATTAAAAAATCTTCAACTCCTGCATAATTCCAACAGTAACATATGAATGCGAAAGTTGGAAACCTAGAACATCAAACCTAGAACAAAGACTAAACACCTTTGAAAACAAATATCTTAGACGACTACTGAACATCCATTGGTCAGACTTTAAATCAAACACAGTTGTCAGACAAGAAGCAAAACAATATGTATCCATCTATATTAGAAGGCGTCGCTAGAATTACATCGGACACACGCGCTGCGAACGGATACCAAAAGACTCCCCTGTCAAGCTTTGATGTGGCCACCAAAGGGCTAGAGAAAACGAGGAAGACCAAGAGAAACCTTACGTAGAACTATTGCAAGAGCACGTTTCACTATCGGTATCAGAAACAACGAAGACCTAAAACAAATTGCAATGAAACGCAAGACATGGAAATCTATGACATCCGTCCTATGTGCCGTCTTTGGCCCTAGAGAAATAACTAACTAATCCAGTCGCTCCACAGTTTTTTTTCCCTATTTGACCCAATGCCATATATTGATATCTACAGATGCTTGTCAGTTGTTGCTTTGTTCCATATTGCGTATCCAATTGGTCTGGTCCAGGAGGAAGGAGACATACTTGATAGCACCCATTGCTTTACATTGGAAGATTTGGTGATTTAATGGTGGTGTTAACATAGCTGACACTATGGAGTGTGTTGTTGCTTTCATTCTTTTTGTTTCTTATTAAGCATTCTGTTCTGGGTTCGGAGTCAGAATATTGTATTTTGTCTCTCCTTTGTAAGATAATTGATGCTTTCATTATAGTTTGGATATATAATTATCAAACGCCAGAGAAGAACCAACAATCTGATTGTTAGGCGCCCGTGTGTTGCCGGGGCCCGAAAGGGGAGCAAAGAATAGCAATACTGTTTACCTTCCACGCATGTCGTAAAAGGCGACTAAGGAGGTTATGGGATGGAGTTTGCTGTCTCATCCCATATAGGGCATTGGCCCAAAGCCATGCTGAAGTCGGATGTGTCAGGCCGAAAGGCGGAGATATCTCAGCAATGCTGTAAACCATGACACAACGCATTCTGTTCTCCGGACTACATCCTGCTAATCTGCAGGAGTTTGAGAACGAACGCAGAAGAAGAAGATTGTTAGGTATTTTCTGTGTTGTGGTAATTATATACATGTGTTTTGGTTGCTACCTATTGTTTTCGTTGTCCGCTGTCTTTATATTTTATAATTGTTTTTACCATATTTTTTTTATTATTAATGGTAAGTATGTGTAACACATATTTACTTAGTCATTATTGTTGCATTAGGGCAAGGATTCTCAACCTTTCCAGGCGGCAAAAACGGCCTCACATGTGATAGTTCTTACATGGCGTCGCCACATGTCCTTACGAGAACACCAGGGTGCTAGCGAGCACCGCCCCACATGTGATAGGTAGACCTACATGGTATTAGCGCACATCCTTACGAGACTACTAAGGTGCTGGCGAGCACCACGCTGAGAATGCCTGGATTAGGGTGTTGGTTGGTCATATGTCTGAACATCTCGCTCCAAGTGCTCCGTGGTGTTCCTCTGCTCATCTATATTTCTTTGCTATTATTATGGTGTGACTGTATAGATAGTTGTTGTTTTCTGATTTGATTCGTGTTTTGCTGATGTGTCTGCTTTATCATATTCATGTGAGATTTGAATGTTCGGGGATTCATCATAATTAAATGAACTCGCAGGAAGGCAGTATAGTGGTCAAATTATTCGCCCGCCAGACCAGACCTCACTCGTGGTTTAAAAAAGTAATTCCCTTGGTCGACCCAGCCACCTTTAAATATGAACCAGGGTTCATGCTATTGAAAAATGGAGGGTTATTGCAATTTTTACGTAGTACGTGTTGAAAGTGACAATTCAGTTTCTGGTCACCCACGTACATAGGAAGATGAGCACGTATGGGTAACACCTCGTGCTATGACGATGATTCATAACTCGGCATACCTTGAGTGTGACCGTCGATAGATAAAGAAGACTTAACTGCTTAAACGTAAATAGGTTTTCATTCTGTACGTTTTTGATTATTGTCTGGCTATTCGTTGGACACTGTTTATATAATTGGAGTCACCCGCCAAAAATAACCAAGGTCGACCAATTAAACTCAGGCCAATAATCACATCAGACCTTCTATGTCATCAGAGCCACAGGTCGTCACTTGAGCCTAGTCGTGCCTTTCGGTAACACCTTGTGCTATGTCGCTGCTTCATCACTCGGCATACCTTAAATTAACTATTCGATCTTTCACCGCACTTCCAAATCTCTAGCATAGTTAGTGTTCCGGTATGTACGCACACACACAACACGTACACACATACATGCACACACACACATATATACACACACGCATACTCGCGCACACACACAGAGATGCACACGCACATATATATATATAAGAAATTCGAGCTGAGCACGTGTACAAATGACTGGAAAGAAGCTACATTTTATTTGTATGCTGTATAAACTTCTCTAATATTACACCATCAAATAATTAAATAATGAGCCGTATTTTATTATGACCAAGACAAAAAGCGGCAACCATGAAACAAAGCACAAAATCCAAACAGGTAACATTCATTTATGATCTGGCCAAATTTAAATGTCTGCCGACCAGCTGACGACAAATAACCTGTTTTTTGTGTGTTTTACTAGCGAGAGATTTACTTATGCGACATTGAGCACAAAGAGCCAACATTAATCTATGTTTTAAAATCGAAAAAAAAGTGATATTGAGACAGTTGCATTGATGAGACAATTTTATGGGGATCAATGCATATCTCGTGCACAGATATTCAGGTAGTATTCAAGATTCAAAACAGGTGTGAGAACGATCAAAAATGATGCTAGGCCAGAGTGTCAAATTTCTGTTAATAACGATGAGCTAGCTCATTGCCAAAGTCATAAAATTGATACACGAAAATCTTTGTTTTACTATGAGGAGTATAGCAAATGAATGTGACGCCTTTCAACATTTATTCTAGTGGGACAATAAGGTAACTGTCAATGTTTATTTTATCTCCGAAACGCATATTGAAAAGGTTTTTGTGAGTCCGACCCGAGTATTCAGAGTTGTATGATAATTCACCGTCTCACATGACAGTAGCTGTACAGGAATTTCTAGCCAACAAAAAAAACAACCCCAATTGTGTGTGTATCAGCAACTGTCTCAATATAACGTTTATCCGATTTTCAAACATAGTTTAATATTCTCTTTGCTCCATGTCGGATACGTAATATAGCAGGTTATTTTTCGTCTGCTGGTCGACAGAAGTTTAAAATAAACCATCCACTATACTCTACAGATTTATCCTTCTAGGATAATTTTCTATACAAAAAAAGAAAAAAAAAGAAAGATATCATTAAAGTTGTGTATCTTTGAGGATATTGATGACATCTAAATGTCTGTATCAGGTAATCTATGGGCCCTAGCGAAAGTCGACTTGGAAAGGTTAGTCCAATATTTTGTTTAAATCGTGCCACTCGTTGTATAATTCTCATAGGGAATCTCTGAGGGATTGTCAAAGAGAATCTCAATATCAGTCTCTTACTTTGAATATCAACACCAGGTAAAATACACTACTTTTTTTTCTGTTTTTTTTTTTTTTTTTTTTTTTTTTTGTATTTTTCAATCAGTCTTCATTGCTTCATTGGTCAGACAGTGCACTTACTATACGTTAGCAGTCTTTGCGTATATCAGTGTTTCTCAACTGATTTTGGCTTGCGGCACCCGCTTAGAACTCACCACCCCCCTCCCCCCTTTTTAATATTTTTTTTTGCAGTGCCTAAAAAGGCCATTGCCTTTCTCTATAAATCATCAAGACTTAAGCTTTATCGCTGTAGCGGTTGTATATTTCCAAGTAGTTACCTTCCTGTACCTTCCCTCCCTCCACCTGAGCGGTTATGTGCTTCCCGCCTCTCAGTTTCACGTCCATTTCACAGCTTGCCCTCCCCGGAGTTTAATGTCTCCATGGCTCCCACATTGCCCTCCCATACTGCACACGCTGAGAACCGCAGGCGTAGATAACTTGAAATTATACGACCTTTGTGTTGGTTGCCACGCCATTAAGTGTGCTGGTTGTCTGCTATCAGGCATGATAACGCAGTTACCTACTCGATTTTGTATTCAAATTTGATGTTAAAGTAGACGTTTTGCTGGTGAATATTTGTCACACTTTGCACACCGATCTAATGTGTGTGTTAAGTTCATATTTTTTATTTGTAAACGTGAAGATATTGGCACTTATCAGATCCACATGTTGTAACAAGTTACTTGGTGAATGTTTCTTTTTTGTTTTGTTTTTGTTGTCTGTAGTTATGTTGTTTCCCAGAAAAGATATGGAGAAATGTGCACACTTATACAAAATTATTGTTTGTTGTTTCAAACCAGACATCGACGCTCTCTGATGTCAACCTCTCCATGGCGTGTTTTTATGTTCTCTTATTCTCTCCATGGCGCGTTTTTATAATCTCTTTTTCTCTCCATGGCGCTTTTCTATGTTCTCTGATTCTCTCAACCGCGCACCAACTCTGTTGTACCTCTACGAGAGAGAGAGAGAGAGAGAGAGAGAGAGACGTACGCATACAAGAGATGTGTGTGTATCTCTCTCAATTATCTCACTCTGCCCACTCGAAGTAGAATTATCTCATCATCCTTATATCCAGTTTCTTTCCATCCATTTTAACTAATTCAGTGGAACACACACACTGGAATCCATTCTTTCACACACTCAGTGGAATCCATTCTCTCACACACTCAGTGGAATCCATTCTCTCACACACTCATTGAAACCAATTCTCACACATATACTCATTGGAACCCATTCTCTCACACACTGAGTGAAACTCAATCTCCCATATACTCAGCGTAATTCAGTCTCTCTCACACTCTCTGGAACTCATTCCCTCACACACTCAATGAACCCATTCTCTCACATACTCAGTGAAACATATTCTCTCGCACCCTCAGTGAAATTTATTCTCTCTCACACACAGTGGAATTCATTCTCTCACACACTAAGCGTAACACGATTCTCTCACATACTCAGCGTAAGTCATTCACACACTCAGTGGAACATAGTCCCTCACACACTCAGTAGAACCCATTCTCTCACACATTCAGTGAAATTTATTCTCTCACACATTCAGTGGAACGCATTCTCTCATACACTAATCGTGGTGGTGCATACTACTAGACTGTATCATGTCCATCTCACGGTGTTTCCCTTCCACTAGTATCCATGCTTACTTCTTGCTCGCCGCCATCAATTCTACCTTCAAGCAAGGTCTTCAACAACCTGTCATGTCATTTAATATGTTCAAAATAGTTTATTTGTATGATTTATGTTTCCTGTAATAGCTCTTGTTTCCTGTAATAGCTCTTGTTTCCTGTAATAGCTCTTGTTTCATAATCAATTTTGTCAGACAGAATCTATTTGTTTTCTTCTTTTTTCCATGAAAGTCTTCATATTCTATAGATCCACATCTCAAAGGAATCATTTCTGTCTTCTAGTTGTTCATGATTCTGCGCCCATACATTAGTGTACATGTAATATTGTATAATTCTTATCTTTAGTGTGTGATTTGTTTGAATGTTAGTGGTTTCCACGTCATTGATAAAATTGTTCCTATCCTATTCTCAGTTGAACTTGTTATCTACCTATATATACCATTTGTGATTATGTGGAATAATTATGAAATACCCCATTAAAAGAAGTAGTATTTATAATGTCACCCACAATCTGCTCCACACATCCTCTTAATCATAATCTTACCTTGCCGTAGAGCCAATAAAAAGCAGAGACAATAGACTTTTCGACCAGAGTGTCTTTATCATCATAGGGATATACAATCACAGAATGAAACAATAAGTAGCCGGTGAAAAGTAAATAATTATAATTTATAAATAATAGTGTTGAAGTTTTACATACAACAAATACAAAATATAACAAATTGACGTTTCGACACTTCTGTGTTTGTTTGATTCTATCTTGATAAAGGACTTGTGGTCGATTTGGTCTATTTCTTTATTGGTTTGGCGTAAAACACACACGTGCAGTGTGTTTTAATAACTCACATTCCTTCAATTTAAACATAAATCTTAGCTTGTCAGTCTCTACCTACATACTCCCTATATGATTCTCTTATTCTACACTTTCTCTTAATTTAACCAGTTCCCCCCTCCCCCCGTCCGATAATATTTACTACCATCGAGTACACATAAACTGTAATTACGCATATATGTAAATTAATCCGTTTTTACGTATCTCTATGAAATCATATAATGTTAAGTAGCAATTAAAACTATGTCGCACATCTCACGATTTGTCTATTCGCTAAACTCTTTGTTGCCTTTCAGCGTCAGGGGTAGAAGAGTTGTCTGGAGACGGCCCACTTGTGTGCTGAATATTTTGTGGAATTTTGACGCCTTTTATTTCGGTGGTCCTCACATATCACTAATGCGTGCTTAAATAAGGTTTTAATAAGGGGACAAAATAAGCCAGAGATGGTCAAAGTAAGGTCGCCGACAAAGCAGTGCTGCTCGCCAAACTACTTTTACTGGCTGGCCAAGCTGATATAGAATTACCACATGGGTTGCCTAAGCGCTAAAAAGAGTAATACTATTATTAACTACTAGGGTCTAACCGAAAAACTTGTTGGCCAAAGCAACATTAAAAAAACAAAATTAGACCCGTCGACCTAGAAAAGTTTGCCTACATCTGAAATAAGCGTTCCAGGAATTAGTCTATCTCTCTATCTATACGCTGTGTCCCTTGTTTGCCTTGCGGCGTCAGGGGTGGAAGAGTTTTCTGGAAATGGCCTTCTTGTGCGCTGTTTGTAAGCTTGTTCCTGTGGCTTCTTTGATTTCTGTGATCCATCTTTTACATGGTCTACCTCTGGCTTTATAACCGTTATGTCTATGTGTCATGGCCATTTGTGGCATGCTATATGTCAGTAGTCTGGAAGCGTGTGAAAACCACTTGATCTGTTGTCTTTTGATGTGTTCCAATACTGGTATTGTTTTGGTTATCTGTCTGATGTTATCGTTTAACATCGTTTAACACCAGGAATTAGTGTAACCACCAAATTTGTTAATGTTTCATTGCCGAATAAAGCAAGTTATCGCTAAAAGAAGGAAACACGTGCTATTGTTCCATTCATATTTGTAAACAATTGTTGATACGTAATCAAGCTCGTTCGAAGATATATTTTGGAGGGGGGGGAGGGAGGGATTTCCGCCCATCTCCTTAGGAAATCAAAATGAGATTTAGTACTTAGGATCAAGAAAAAAAAACAGCAATAGTTTCAAGTGAAGTAACATGGCACATCAGAGTACCACAGCTTACTGTTGGGGAAAGGAGGTGGGTAGTGGGCCTCAAATTACAATGGAAATCTGGAGGTCACATGCTAGTCTGAGGTAGGCAAAGCTTATGCTTAGGGAAAGGAGGTGGGTAAGGGGCCTTAAATTAAAATGGAAAGTTGGAGGTCACATAATTGTCTGAGTGTGGCAAAGTTTATCGCTTGGAGAGGGTATGAAGTAAACTGGAAATTAGGGACAATTGACTTATCTGAGTGGGCCACAACTTATTTCTGAGGTTTGTGGGAGGGTCCGGGAGAATACAAATGAAGAAAGAAGTGGACAGTTGGGGTTGGGGGGGGGAGGTGACGAAATTGTCTGAACTGTCTATAGAAAAGGTCGTTGTCTGATATGATGAAATCATATGATACAATGACTAATATATCACTTCCGAAGATTAAACATTTCATAGTTATAATCGCATGGTATGCACAACGAAAAGATTATAGATTTTTATTACAAATTGCACTACCTATATCCATAGAAGTAGACACAGTATTGTTTAGTTAAAATGGGGATTCATTAACCTCATCAGGTGTCAGGTCGGCTGGCGTAGGCGATCACAGCTCTCTATCTCCAGTATTATGTATCAAGATCGTTACTGTTTCCCTGCCGTGCTAGGTTGTTAAGCTGTCTAATATTTTCTCACGTTGTCGCACTCAGTCCCTGTTGCCTTCAATCGTACCTATTGTGACTGTTCCCCCAAACCTCCTTGTCTCATAACGTGGCCAAAAAATGAAGATTTTCTTTTTCTTATATTTTTGATTAAGTTTCCTTTCGCATTCGAAATGGGGATACCTGTGAAAAGTTGAGAGCTGTTTGGTCTAGAGCAGTGGTTATCAAAAATATTTGTCCTTGGTACCCTTTTGGAGAAATGCATATTTTTCGTTATTCCTCTATGACCTAAGAAGGCTTACTACTTGTCTATAGCATGTGTATTTAAACGAGGACTACAACGTAAGAGAATGACACTGGGTCTATTTATACAAGAAAGCTTGACTACAATTATAATAGTTTTCTTTCTAGCTATAACCCAGAACCCACAGGGAATGTGAAAAATGTAGAAATAATGGAGTAGTATATACATGTGTGAAGTTTGATAAACGAAAATAATCACATTATTTAACCCACTTTCTTTGGAGAATAAATTAGCATTGAGTCATAGTTGAAAACTGAAGTGTAATATTTGCCGTTTTGACATTTTATCAAAATGTGGCCAGGACTCAAGAACCACAAATTGTTTATCTACGTTCAGCATTTAGTCAGCCCTGTATAGATAGATTATTCTGTGTGTTACAACCACTTCAGCAATGTAACACCTTCAATCACCTGCTCAACCTTAGCATAACAGGTAAAACATATCGGAAACCTAATTCTGCCCGGTCTCCCCCGAAAAAAAAAGCCGGCAATCTGTAGGTCGTTGGGGTCATTGTTTCACACAGACTGTCAAGTTACAGAAAAACGCTAGTTTCATAAATATAAATGTGGCGACAGCTGTACAACTTTCATTGCTACTGTGTGATATTATTCGTTACGACCACACATACTCCTCCCCTAGATTTATTTTTCACCATTTGCGTATTTGTTGGGCTGTGCTTTGAAAGAAATTCAAATATTTTCAATTTATAACCAGGACTTTGCTTACCTGGTACACGCACCTAACTGTTAATATATTCTAATGTTTCTCAAACTTTCCCGTTCTATTCCCACATCTCCCTTTCTCTTTTTTTTGTGTGTATGCATTTTAAATATCGGTGTCCTCCCCAACCACGTCATCATATATGGTGGTTTGGAGGGGGGGGGGTGTTTTTCTCAATTGATACACATACATATATTGTACAAAATTTGATGTTCCCCATTCACAAGCGAAGATAAACATGACATTGGACAAGGGAAAAATTAGGTTTGATTGTATGTAAACCTCATGTTCAATGAAGTCAAATACGAGCTCCATCTTTATTAACTTGTTGCAGTGTGAGCAGGAATGTAATAGGTCTTGAGATGAGAGATAACAGTCTGACCCCCGGCTGTCGTTTTTGTCTTTTTTTCGAATTGCCTGCAGTGTTATACTCAGATAAAAGCTTCGGGCTTCTAATGCTCACGCAGATCTGACAATGCCAGGTTGGTTTCCTGTGGTCTACATATAGTTTGGGTCAATCCTGAAGGGCTTGAGACATGTCTTCAAGTTTTTCTTCAAACGTTCTTTATGCCTACGTGAAAGCTTTCCTACTCACAATTCACCATCAAACAAGTCTTTTTGGAAGACGCTTGTCTGGGATGCTGATGACCGCCCCAACGAAGTTGAGACCTCATCAACAAAGCCTAGATCTAAACAAACTTGACAAATTTCCCCGCCCCAACGAAGTTGAGACCTCATCAACAAAGCCTAGATCTAAACATACTTGACAAATTTCCCCGCCCCAACGAAGTTGAGACCTCATCAACAAAGCCTAGATCTAAACAAACTTGACACATTTCGCAGACTTAAGAAGTGTCTCTAAACATACACATTTGCTAGAACCGTCTAACAGACGAAAAGGCCATACACAGACTTTGAATGAAACGTTCTTATAAAGTTTTGTCTTTTCTATAAACATGACTGTGCTCTGTAACTTATACGGAGGTCCGTAGAGTTTATCTTCCAGTCAGTTTTCTCAGCATTTCATATTCATAACATTCTTGAAATGTATGCTCTGCTGTATTATGTGCCTGTCCATATGTTCACATGACTGTTGTTAATCTTAAGCTTTGCATACATGTCACTGCTGATTATATTGTCTTCTTCTTCTGAGTTCAGCATGTGGTCATGTTATACCGTCAGACCTGTCACCAAGACGAAGTCCACTGTCTTCTCCAGGTCAGAGCGGCTGCCCCATAGCTTTTGCCTCAAGTCTGTATCCTCTGTCCAGGTCTGCTGTCTTTGCTCATTGTATGTTGGGCAGTCCTGAAGTATGTGTTCCGGGGTCTGGGTTCCGGATCCACATGGACATTCATCTGTGTATGATATCCTTAATCGGTACAGGTGACCCAACAGTCTGCAGTGGTCTGGTGGTATATTTGGAGGAGATGTATTGCATCATGTTCGTATTTCCCTTCCATTTGTATCAAACACAGGACCGGAATTCCTGTCGCTGACCACAGCAGCAGCTCAGACCACCGGGGTGTCTGGGATGTCCATGTCCATGTGATTGCCATTACATCGTGCTCCTCTGCTGACCTGGCTCTATATGGGATTGAGAACGGTGATGTCTACAAATTTTTCACACTACAACAATTTGGGATTGACATGCGTCATTAATATGAGTATATATCGTGTTACATATGTTCTATCATTTTTGTGTGTTTTGTTTTATCAATATCTTGTGATATTCTGTCATCTTTCTATTTTGTTTCGTTTCTTCTCTACCCTTCCTGTTTTTTCATCATTCACCCTCTTCTGGACTCTTAGCGACTAATATGTGAACTTGGACAGTGCCGTTTCTTATTTTTCTATCAATATTCTGTTCTACGTTGTGTCCTTGATAAAGGCATTTTGATCGAATCTTCGATTTCTGTGAGTTATTCTGTATGTTACCATTTATTATCAAAACTTCATCACCCTATTTCAAGTTTTGTCTGTTGAATTGTAGATTTGCTATATTTGTTACTTATTATCTTACCCACTGAGCCAGTAGTAGACATTGAGCACTCTATAGTCGGGTATCATACCCACTCTCCGCCGAAGACGGATGTGTCGGGCCATTGGCGCAAATAAAACGGCGACACAACGCATTTCCATTCTCTGGACTGCATCCTGCTGGAGATCTAGTAGTACTGCTACAGGAGAGATCCAGCAGGAGTTTGAGAATGAACGCTGAAGAAGAAGAATACCCACTCTCGGGCTCGTAGATAAGAGGAGGTAAATTCCCCCCCCCCCCCAAAAAAAAATCTCTTCTGTTCATGACATGTCGGGTAAACATATCGCAACAGGTCTTTCTGTTGGTCGTGCCATTAGGCTTCGCAACCGTCTTCGAGTCCCTTGTCATTTACAGTAGTTTTGACTCGTTAGGAATCATCATCCGAAAGTTATCACACCTGAGTTTTTATAAGATTTTAATTTTTCATTTTATGTCAATTTTTCGCCGACAACCATTGATAATCAAGGAAAAGTTAAATAGCGTCACTATTGAAAGATAATGCCCAATCCACATGACTACTTTTTAGAGGGACTGGTTAGAACTCACAAACCTCAAACCTAAAGGACATTTTACGCTCAGCTCATCTTCGTTTTGGAAGGATGAACACAGTCAAGCTCCTTGTTTACATGTCACATTCATGTATTTCTCACTCAGCCGTGCCAAACTTTATTGTACAAGTCTCCACGAAATATGATAATTGTTGAATTGTTCGTGTGTGGGACTACATTATCCCAAACATGGATTTATGTTAATCGTAACGTGAGAACATCAGCAACAGATTGGAATGAGTTCTGGTTTAGACAGATCTGACAGGTTGTTATCATTGTGAAATAATAGAATGAGTACGGTTTGACAATAGTAGGGAATGTCGCGATGAAAGTAGTTATGAAAACAATTCAGGCAGGATGCTATGTAACCGTTGTTTCTATTTAGTAGTCAGCTCTTGGTGAATGTATGTTTACCTCATTGTGAAGCTCATGTTTTGTAGACGTTTGGATATATATATATATATATATATATATATATATATATATATATATATATATATATATATATATATATATATATATATATATATATATATATATATATATATATATATATATATATATATAATACACACACACGCACGTATATATGTATTATATACATCGTATATATGTATATAATACATATATGTATGTATATAAGTGACACATTCTATTCTTCATCTTGAATACTCTGAACGCCTCTCTTCCCGGGCAAGGAGGTCTGCATTGACCAGAGACGTGCATACATTCTTCAATGCCGCTGATCCATCGTCTTCTTGGTCTTTCTCTTTACCTCTAGCCCGGCACTTGCCCTCCAGAATCAGCCTTTCGATACTATAATTTAAGTGTCCAAAATTTCATTTAGTTTGTTCGGAGATATATTTGAAATTGTAATGCATCGGGCAATGATGATTTTTTTGGATTTCAGTAGTTTCTTCATGTCATTGAAAAATAATGTGTAACCATTCCTATTCTCAATTGAACTTGTTATAATGTGGAATAATGTGTAACCATTCCTATTCTCAATTGAACTTGTTATAATGTGGAATAATGTGTAACCATTCCTATTCTAAATTGAACTTGTTATAATGTGGAATAATGTGTAACCATTCCTATTCTCAATTGAACTTGTTATAATGTGGAATAATGTGTAACCATTCCTATTCTCAATTGAACTTGTTATAATGTGGAATAATGATTCAGTGTTCCGTAATAAATTATCATTTATTTTAAAAAAATGTATAAAAAGTGCATAAAACGGCGTCTGTAAAAATAGCTTATAAAAAGTGCCGCAATAAGTCATTCCAAATGCCACTTATAGTGTTCTGTATAAACTTCTTGTTCACTATCGTATGTTCACGTGTGATGTGCCTCCTCCCCCCCCCCTCTAACTCTCTCTCTCTCTCTCTCTCTCTCTTCGACTTTTAACCCAGTCCTCATAAATGTAGGCGACATTCCATTTCAAAAATAAAATGCGACCGCAATAGTCCAGTCATTACCCACTGCGCTGCAGTGTGCCATTATAAGAGACGTAGAAATATACCTTCTGCTCGGAGACTACACACAATATCGAACGTTTGCCCCCCACTTTTGCACACTTCAAGTGAGCACTTCCTGATAAAAATTACTGTATTTGAAGCCTAGTTTTTTCCCCCTTTACTCAGAAGCGATATATAGCCAGTTAGACACTAAGCCGGCGGTCTCGTCGGCTTTTTATTTAAAGTTGACCTTTCTTATCCAGTATCTAACTTGTTTATGAGAAATGTTTTAATAATGTTGACAGGGAATATTTTGTTCATATATTCAAGTCATTCAGTGATGTGCTTTGATTTGTGTTGTCAGTGTGTTTGAATTTCCTTTTCTCTAAGATCATCAGATGTAACTGTGTTAGTTTGTGAAAGGAGGAGAGGTGCAGTATACATTTAATATGTCCTTTAATATAGATGATCATTAAATAGTACACCGTTCTTTATACGCTTGCATTGTGTATGCATGTATGTACGTACGTATGTGTGTGTTGGTGGGTGTCTGTGTATGCATGTATGTACGTATGTATGTGTGTGTTGGTGGGTGTCTGTGTATTAATACTATAATAGAGCATTCGTGCAAGTTGTATGCAGGCATGCATGTACGTGCATATATCAATATGTAAGTATATGTGTATATAAATGTAAGTTGCATATATGTAAGTATATGTGTATATAAATGTAAGTTGCATATATGTAAGTATATGTGTATATAAATGTAAGTTGCTTAAACATATGTGTAGTCAATCCTCTTCACATTTTAAACCTTTTCTGCGTCCATTTTTTATATTCAGTTAGAGATATGTCCGTGTCTATGAGTTTGTAGATGGCTGATAGCCGTGTGCTAGCTCCAAAGGTTCCTGGTGGTGATTGTCATGGAATTGATGGCTTTAGGTAGTATTTGCCTGTACACATGTCGCTCAATCCAATATCCTCTAATGAACCATGCATCTTTGAGACGACGAAGGAGGTTGTGAGGTGAGATTGACTGTTCCATCCTATATAGTCAAAGTGATCTATGGTCCATGCTGAAATCTGATGTGTCAGACCTAAAAGTGCAGATATCACAGCAGAGCTGTAAACCAATCCGTTCTCTAGACTACTTTCTACTAATATGCACATATTGAGAATGGACGAAGAAGAAGTATCGACACAAAAATCCAGCGAATTTTCCCTCTGTTCTGAAAAAATCCTTCTGTTCTTAGTGATTTTTTTGGGTGTGGAGAATGTAAATCTTATCCAGTCTTTGATATTATCAATCCATTCTTTACTTTCTCCTCTGTTTCGGTACATGTTACACAAATGTGACCTAATCACGTGATAACAGTCCATCTTTTTAATAGTAGGTTTGATATCATTGATTTCCGTGACGCAAAATTATTTTTTTTAAAACACAGCGTCTGCTAGCGCTAATTCAATCTTTCGCGTAACGCAGAGAGCTCCTTCCCAAGGGGTATTAAAGGAGAGGGGAAGTGAGGCCTCTCAGTGCGTTACGTACAGATCGATGGATGCTGCGTTGTATGCGCCTTTAGCGAAAGTTCGTGTCGTTAAATAATATATAAGATCAATTCCATAAAAAATAGGTCACATCTGCTTAACATGAATCCCTTTTATTCCACCCTCTCCATCATTCAAGACAGTCTTAGCAAAGGAATCATGCCACATCACGTGCCCAAACCATGAAATTTTGAAACGTTTCAAAATTGCTAGCAAATGATTGCGTTGACCTTCAAAAACATTCATGTTTAATTTCTGACATTTTCAATGATTTTCTTTTCTTTATAATTGATATGCAATATTCGTCTGTAAAATTTATTTTTAAAAGTCTGCATTCTTCTCTCCGTTTCTATTGTAACTACGTAACTCCTCATATCCGACAACTAGATATACATGAAAAATACCTTTTAGAAATAAGAACAGATATGAAGACATAATGGTAAAATGCATGAGAAAATATAGAAGGGATAACCCAGAAGAGAAAATAGACAATAAATGGGACATCCTTAGCATTCAAGGAACAAATGAAAACTTAACAATAAGACAAGTCAACAACAAACAAATATGGATGGCAGATGAAATACTAGGAAAAAATGTCAGAAAGAAAGCCAAAATTGCCTCAAAATATACACTTACAGACAAAGAGATAGCAACTTGTGCAGAACACCAAAAGAACAATGACTGAAAACGAAGTGCAGAGAAATATGGATGTCATTTCAACAGAATAAAATACATGTAAATGGAGGTGCTTGAATTAAAATCAAAAGTGGAAAAATGTATATTTGATAAGACAGATGTACTGACAAGACGGCCAAGAATATGTGACGTGACAGACCTGTTCGAGGAAAAAAAAATACCATCAATATAAAACAAAGATGGCCCGGTAATACTAAAATCAGAAGCAGGACATTTAATATCGCTTAAGGCGGATATGTCGGGTCATTTCCGCAATTACAACGTGGACACAACACATTTTGTTTACTGGACTTCGTCGTGCTGGAAATCTAGTATGACCAGTGTCCTGCTTATAAGAGAGAACAGGAGCTCTATTTGAGAATCCCGCCGAAGACGGATGTGTCGGGCCATTGGCGCAAATAAAACGGCGACCCAACGTATTTCCATTCTCTGGACTACATCCTGCTAGAAATCTAGTAGGACAATGGTCTTGCTACAAGGGAGATCCAGCAGGAGTTTGAGAATGAACGATGAAGAAGAAGAGAGATTTGAGAATGATGTGAAAACTGCCACAGAACAGTGCAATGGTATGTCTCACCAGTATTATCAGTATTCATACCACTAGCTAAGAAACTAAGGCTGTGGATTGTACAGAATACGAAACAACCAGTTTGATGAACCACATAATTAAAACATTACTGAAGATAATACATCAAATAATTAAAAAACTTTATAGATATCGAAGTTGATAAAGAAGAGTTTTGGTTTTTGGAAAAAAGGAACCAGAGAAGCTATACTTATTCTCCAACTATTGTTAGATAAATACATAGAAGTGAAAAGTATTTAACATTTGCTTCATAGACTTCAGCAATGCCTTCGATAGAGTCCAACATGAAATATCAATTGAAGGAATCCAAAACTAAGGCTTAGATGGAAAAGACGTTAAACTGATTTTATATATATATAATTAAAGTGCTTACTGCATCAGTTTTTTATGTTATGATTCAGTTATAAATCACTCACTTGCCGTGATTCTTCTTCGCACTCTGCTTCTGTGTATTTTTTCCTTGTGATATACATAATGATTTGTTCATTTTCCATGTGTCGTGTCTCATAAAATTCATTTCGCCGGAGTCTCAAGTTGTTTGTCTTTTGGGTACTGTCATAGTAGACGCCGACACATAGTCGGGTTATTTCCCCTGTCTATGTTTTTAAATTTCAAGTTCATCAGTTAATAATTTAAATACTAATTTATTTTAGGGTTTGAGTTAGGATTGTTTTGTTTTCATAACTAACCTAACCCCAACCCTAAATAAATAAATACATATTTCAATTATAAAATGATGAACATGAAATTTACAAACATAGCAAGGGAAATAATTACACATGTGCTAGCGTCTACTAGGAAAGTATTGTTTTCAGTAACAGTTTTTTTACTGCTGACATTCAGTTATAACATTGGCAAAATGTTTCGGAGACGAAATGCCCAAATTGTCCTATATAACCTAACAGTCTGAAAACAAAATGAACGATCCTCTCTTGACCAGGACTTATTCCACTGCATTAAAAATACTAATCCAACGTTTTCAAATGCAACATGGGGGGGGGGGGGCCTTGAGTTGGATTAGGGGTTGGATTACATTTTTAAAATGCACTAAACAGGGGGTCCATGATTTTTGCTTTCTTCTTTTCGCTGTATACCCCTATATGCCTTGCGTCAGGGGTAATTCTCTGGAGATGACTTTTTTGTGGGCTTCATATATGTTTGTTTCTGTTGACTTTTATTTATGTAATCAATCGTTTGCAAGTCCCCCCCCCCCCTGGCTTTGTATCCATCGTGTCTGTATAGTAATGCTTTTTGAGGGGCACTGTCTGATTGTAGTCTGGAAGAATGCGAAAACCACTTAATCTATTGTCTTCTGATGTAATCCAGAATTGACATTGTGTTTGTTAGTCTTCTGATGTAATCCAGAATTGACATTGTGTTTGTTAAGTCTTCTGATGTTTTCATTTCTGATTGTCTCTTATTCAAAATATGAATAAGAATATGTTTTCTTGACAGTATCATTTGGAAGGGTGGGGGGGGGCTTTGTCAAAAATTGACAGCGATTGTTGAAATAGTTATGGAGAGTCGACAGGCATCTTAACGTTACCTTCTTGCGCAATCTAGATATGTCTACCTAATTGCTTATACCCGCTCATTTAATTCGAACCCCTTTGTGGTTAAGGTACGCGCTTCGACCGCGGACAGTTTGTTACCATTTTAAAAAAAAGAATGGAGATCGTGGTTCAGACAATCCTGTCATCCTGACTCCTGAGAATATCGTCTTGTAACAACAACCTGATACTGTAGTTGTTTATATTACCAGGAGAGTGAAATATATAGGAGAAATATATAATATATATATATATATAAGGCCGTAATTCACTCATTTATAAAAGAAGACGGTAATTCACACATTTTAAAGAAGATCGTAATTCACTCATTTATAAAATAAGACGGTAATTCACACATTTTAAAGAAGATCGTAATTCACTCATTTATAAAAGAAGACGGTAATTCACACATTTTAAAGAAGATCGTAATTCACTCATTTTCATACATACTTTCTTCGTTTTCATGATATTTTGATGACATTTTTAAAAAAATGGTTTCCAGGACCAGATAAATGGAACACATTATATGGAACAAAAGAACAGCTCACAAACACATGCATATATCACACAATGGCATTGGGTCAAAGGGCATGAGCCCATGGACCGCTGGATCAGCAACCAACCAACCTAAAGAAAATCGTTAAAGGGATGTGGTGGTTGCCTTTTAACACCCAACACCTACTCCCCCCTCCCCCCCCCCGACAAACACACATACGTGCTTGTGTCTACTCAATGTAAAAAGATGTTACTATTTGTTCTATACCAGGTCTCTGGGCTTAAAAGACAGGACTCTATGATATAGCGTATATTGGCAATCCTAGCGCTTAGCCACACGCAGAATGTAATATTTGATGAAATCTAAAAAGAGGCAATGCGTTTCATTCGTGAATTGCATGCACATAACATAATCGTCTCCAATGAAGACCTTCTAACAGAATTAATTAGGACCCCATTCGTTACGTCGTTTATTTTTTGGCTTTCGGTTGGTCACTATTTACTTACTTGAAATCACACGTCAAAAATAGCCAAGGTGACTCCAAGTAACTGTGACCAACCGAAAGCCCAATAATAATTTTAAAAAACCTAAACGAATGGAGTGCTAATTAATTATATTGAAAGGTCTTCAATAGTGCCGACGGTCTAACACAGAGATAGTGTGTACGTGATATGCAATTCTTTTTCGATTTCCAACTACGGAGCTTGGAATGCAGTTGTGTTGAACACCACTTCTTCCAAATAAGCACGGTCAAAGAATCTAAATTACTCCATGACACCCCTCCCCCTTTTTTTTCTCTTACGATATTCGGGAGTTAACCAGAGTTCCTACATTGGCTATATTATGATCAAATATATGAAATTTTGAAAGATGACTGGCCATAAACAGTTTGATTTTTAGTCTTTTTGAATTGCTATTTATTTATGTATATATCAGCAATCATTAAAAAACGCACCACTTTATTTTAATCGTAGCAATGGTTTGTGCTGAATTTATTTAAATACACAAAAGCAAGTAAATTTACAATTATGATCCATTTATGGACCCAAATGTGATTTTTAAAAATAAAGAGTGAACAAATTCAGGACCGTCACCTAAGCAGTTGTCAACACTAAGGTTTTTTAAAAAAAAAAAAAAATGCTGGGACGTCTGTTTTGCAAGTAAATGGAGTGAAGTCTAGTCGTACCGTGCTTGGGCTGACAACTCTCCTATACTCTGTTCACTCTAAGAATGAAGTGGGTCAAAATGCACTCCCACATTATTCCAAGACATGTGATTTTTAAACAACTGATGTCATGTAAAAAACAATATTATTTAAAATATTTAAAAACAATATTATTGGGCACTTAACAATCGATAAATGTTTTTCTGCGTCACACAACCAATCAGAAGCACTGCCCCACTTCATTCTTAGAATGAACAGAGCATAGTACCTGGGGTAAGAGCTGCTGTCTGAGTTGCTGTTAAGAAGCGGTCGATCAGATGCATCGAGTGTGGTGTTATTGAGATACCGTTGTTACACGAGGTTGGCCAGTCCTTGGACAGTTATTGGTTGTATCTGTATCCAGAAATCTCTCATTTGGCTGCAAATATAGTGGAATGATCACAATTAAAATGTCGGGCAACTTCTCTGATCGCCATATCATTCCTCAGCATACCAACAGATTGTCATCGCTCTTGTGACGAAAGTCGTGTCATTGCAAACACAAAAACACACGTCTTTTCAATGAAAACAGAAGAAGGCGTTTTTACTCCCAAAATTTACTAATGTATGTCAAATTTCAGCAATTTGATGTTCTGCACGTGAAGCACGTAATATTGGAATAAAACATGACAGCGGACAATAAAATATGAAAACATTAAAGTTAATCCGTATTAATTCTCACTTGGTTGCTCACTGAAATGAAGAATTCAAAGGTGGAAATGTCATTCTTGTGGTGCGTTTTTTATTATTGCTGGTACATATTCACATATTTTCGATTTTAAATTTACATAAAATTTGTGACATGGTCTTATGTCAATATTAATTGAATTATAAACGCTGCCTACCAAGATCGCAGTTGTGTGTTGGTGGTGTAGTGTTCAAACGCACCTCCATCTTAGGAAAATGCTATTTTTTCAAGAAACCTCCTCTTTAACAAAATCGCATCTATAGACCCAAGCTATGTATTCTATTAATGTGTACATGCTGAAAATAGAGTGCAGTGTTTAAAGAGATATTTGATTAGATTATCTTTTTTTCTTCAAGATATCAAAATGGAAGCTTTGTTATTACAATGGGGCATAATGCAGCAAACAAATTGAGAGTATAAGATTACATGGCTGCAAAAAGGCACAAGATTATAGTAAGGGCATTAATTCAGCTGTGAACTCAGTTCTTGAATAATAAAAGTATATGGTATAAAAGTGTGACAGCCGAAATGGCATTTTTACGCAGAATCCTAGGAATATCGCTAAGAGACAAAGTGAGGAATGAGGACATTAGACAAAGAACCGGTACCACTCCAATCTTGGAATATTTTAAGAGACAACAGATTTGCACACATCAGCAGACTACCATCAGACAGCATACAACAGCAAGCTATGCTACACAGATACAGTGAAGGCAGACCTAGAGACCAACCACGAAAACGATAGACTACTGATATAAAAGAGGTGACAATCTCCACATTATACTCAACACACACGAGGGCCATCTCCAGAAAACTCGTCTACCCCTGACTCTGAAAGGCAACAATGGGTTTAGCGAATAGATAGATATGGTATAATTATACTATGCACAAAACGTCCTAGTACTCTTGTAGCTTCCACGTCTAGAGAAATCTACTAGCTAGTTTAATTTTGTTTCAAAATTCTGGGCTTTCTCTAGACATGGAAGCAATTATGATACTTGGACTTCAATCAGAAGTATCGCGTATTTGTTATTACACAGTGGATAGATGTTGATAACATTAGTGAGATATATATTGATAACAAGTTATACAAGTTAGTGTTCTAGAAAATATACAATTGCACTGGAACTGTGATCTAATTAAAAAAAAAGGTAAATTAAGATTTACAGTTAAATTTGAAAGTTGATAGTAAAGATAACAGATTACATTTTTTCATCGATGAATCAATTAACTGATGTATCATATAACATCCTCCCCCCACAGGTAGTTTTTTCAGCATCTTAAAAAATTGGGATAAAAACTTCTTTCAGCATGCTTTTTGTGAATCTTAGTTCAGTTTTTAGTTAAATTTTCGATTGCACATAAATGTGGTTCTATTTTGGTTTTTGAATAGTCATTGAATAAATTAAATACAAGTATAAATCTCTATTTGTGCATTAACGCCGCAATTTGGGCGTGCAAATGATCACGAAGAACAGTCACAACTTCATATGACTTCTGAAATTACCTGTGAAAGAAAAGCCTGTTAAAGAAAAAGCAATTGTAAATATTCTCCTCAATTTATAAGAGATTAAAGCTTATTTAGCATAAGACGATTCGCGCCCAACAAATACTGAATAAAAAGTCATAACAAATTTAGTTTTAGCTGCATTTCACCAAATTTAAGCCAGTTTAACAATATTGTTAATAGTTCAGTAGAATTACTACCGGCGTTGCCCGGGTAGGACTAATAGAACATATAATTCCGTCGTTTAATGCCGACAAAATATAACCTGTGTAGAATTTAATTTAAAGTGAAAGGGGGGGGGGGACAACCTTCCTTGGGAACGAACACCGAACAACAGAAAAATGATCCGATGCGGTACCGTCTTCGCTACCAAGACAACATAGTCGAGTGAGTAAAATTTGTAGTTTGCCTTAAAATAAGTAATTTCTTCGTTTTCATGGGATTTTCTGACGACCTTTTTGGGGGAAAATCATTAGGGGTGGGGAATGATTTTTTTGCCCCCTCTTTGTACTGCTTTCTGGTACTAATTATTATGGTCCATATTTCATCTTCCTCAGGGAGTGGGGGTTTGAGCCCCTAACGCCTCCCCTCTTATATGTGGGCTGGTTAAGTAGTGTGTGTCTGAGATTCAGCCTCCCCTCCCAATCCCCAGTAGGGAAATAGAAAAGATCCACACACAGTGAAACGTGTTATTGAGAAAATATACCTCTTTATCAATGTCGTATCTGCAGTAGTGTCCTGTGCCTATCCTTCTTCAATTCAAAGTCTAATTCTAGCTCGTGGCT
Organism: Meghimatium bilineatum; assembly: GCA_034231615.1. Lineage (NCBI taxonomy): Eukaryota > Metazoa > Mollusca > Gastropoda > Stylommatophora > Philomycidae > Meghimatium > Meghimatium bilineatum. The sequence goes on from CM067300.1 coordinate 36,497,474, forward strand.
ATCTCTCTCCAAAATATCAATACAAATGGTATACTACTTGCTGTTCTTACCATGATATCATAGACACACACATAGAGAGAGAGAGAGACGCACGTACACACACACACACACACAGAGAGAGAGAGACGCACGCACACACACACACGCACGCACAGATAGAGAGAGAGACGCACGCACACACACACACGCACGCACACAGAGAGAGAGAGACGCACGCACACACACGCACGCTCGCACACACAGATAGAGAGAGAGACGCACACACACACACACGCACGCACGCACGCACAGAGAGAGACGCACACACACGCACGCACACACACACACACACAGAGAGACGCACGCACACACGCACGCACACAGAGAGAGAGACACACACACACACAAAATTTCCCCCCTCCCCCAGGTTTGTTTGTATATCTATTTTCTCCCTCTGTGTACGTTCCAAAACAAACCAGAATAACTATACTATCAGCTTGTTTTCATATGTGTAGCCGTATCCAATAGCAACGTCTTAAAATTACTATAATGTAAATTTGTAGCGCACTCAATTCTTCATAGTGTATATTTATCTGATACACAGAACATAACAGATGGCAGGTTACGACACTAGACAACCTGAACACGGTTTGGTTGGGGGGGGGGCCCTGTCGGATCTGAACGAGAATGGTAACCTGGATACAACGGCCATCGTGACATTAGCGACATGCACAGACGTTGCCAGGTTTCCTCAAGTTGTCTTGATAACGGTGTTAATATCCGTAAATGGATAAGTTGATTTGATCTGCAGAAACATTGGGAAGTAACAAAGATGCACACGCATGACATAAACGTTATACATCCATCAATAAAGCTTCATGATTTGTAGCGGTGTTTCTCAAAGTGGAGAATATCGCCTCCATGGAGCGAAGACACTTATCTTCTTCTTTCGTTCGCTTGTAATGTCTTCGTCTTCTCCTGCGTTCGTTCTCACACTCCTACAGATTAACAGGATGTAGCCCGAAGAACGGAATGGGCTGTGTCAATGTTTACAGCTTTGTTGCGACATATATACCTTTTGGCTTGTTACATCCGACTTCAGTATGGCTTCTGGGTCACTTTGACCATATGGAATGAGACGGCAACCCCACCAAAAAACCGCATTAGTCGCCCAGAAAGGTGACGCGTGGACAGGTATACAGTGTTACTAGTCATTGATATATTTTTGGCCCCACAAAACACCGGCGGACCTTGTGATGTTTATGTCTCTGCAGCGTTGATTCTTGTATGAATTTTACATTTTTTCTCCATTTCTTGTTTTGTACCATAGTTTAATATTCTAACACACCATATATCATCCTATATAGCTGTTTTTTTCTATATTTGTATATTAATTAGCAAGCCACATTGAGGAGGAGTTGGGTGTCGCCGACTAAAGTTCAACTATAGAAATGCTCAATTGGAGTATCTGTCAAATATATTAACCCGGCAGCAAATAAACACACTTGCAGGTAATCTAGAGCCACTTTTGGCAGTGGTGAAATGGCGTAAACATGTTTAGTTTGAACATGTAATGAGACACGAATCACTTTTCTAAAACTGTTTTGCAAGAAACAGTTGAAGGTAGGAGACGAGGCGGGAAGAGAAAAAAAATCTCAGATTGACAACTACAAGGAATGATTTTATTGGGCATGATTTCTCCATCTTGTCAGATGGCTGTGGACAATAGGTGCGTGCAGGTATTTTTGTGCTGATGTCTACTGTTGCACCTTTGTAACCGTGACGAATGATATCATAAGTAATGTATATCATGATTATTGAGTATTATTAAGACAGTTCATGTGAATATAACTATTCAGGAGAAAGAAAATTGGGGGGGGGGGGTAGGGTGAAGTTTAAATGAAGGTCTAGACCAGTGATTCTCAAAACTTTCTTTCTGCTTGATTCAGTCTCCTTTTTTGGGGCTTTTTTCATTTTTATCCTTTTTTCATTTTTAACCATGTGTTGCGAGCCCGAAGTGGAGTAAAAGAGTAGCAACACTGTTTACCTTCCATGTCGTAAGTGACACTAAGGAGATTTTAGGGTGAAGTTGGCTGTATCATCCCAAATAGGGTCCTAGTGATCCAGAAGCCACGCTGTGAAGTCGGATATGTCAGACTGAAAGGCGTCGATACCATTTCTAAGATGTAAACCATGACATTCTCCTCATTACATCCTGATAATCTTCAAGAGTTTGAGAACCAACGTAGAAACGATTGGTTGTGTTGAGAGGGAGAGAGAGAGAGAGAGAGAGAGAGAAAAGGATGCATGGTTCCACATTCACACATGGTATTCCTATTGGCTAGGCTTCAAAGTTGTCTTCAAAAAATGTTGAAATTGTTTTATCCAACATGAAGCCGTATAATTTCCGTGTGAATTCATAGTGATTGAAATATTTAAAAAAAAATATATTATTGTGCATCAGCAAGCTATGCTACACAGATACATGAGGCATGCTTGCGCAGAATCATAGGAATATCGCTAAGAGACAAAGTGAGAAATGAGGACATAAGACAAAGAAATGATACCACTCCAACCTTGGAATATACTCGATCCAACATATCAAATGGTTTCCACACATCAGCATACCACCATCAGACAGCATACCACAGCAAGCTATGCTACACAGATACAGTGAAAGCAGACCTAGAGGCCGACCACGAAAACGATGGACCACCGAAATAAAAGAGGCGATAAACTCCACAATATACTCAGCACGCACGAGGGCCATCTCCAGAAAACTCTTCTACCCCCTGACTCTGAAAGGCAACAAAGGGTTTACCTAATAGAATTATTGTGCATGATACAAACGACGAATATTACCCAAAATATTGTGTACTCGGCTAATGTGATTTGAAGAGGTAAAAAATTGGGAGTAACCGTCACAATTGAACATCGATCACTGTGGTATCGCTTATCAGGTAATGAAGAAGCAGACATGTTGAAGCAAAAGAAGTAGAAACACAAAAGAAAAACTCGCAGTTGATTACCTTTCAGAAAAAGAAGACGCTTATCAGTGTCATTAGTATAATCTTTCAAAGACGGATATCGATAAACTTACCGTGATTGAACAAAATAATCAATTTTTGTATGTATGATAAGTGTGCACAACAGGTTAAACAGTAACCTACTTCGAACTTGTCCCACATCCTTTTCCAGTGTGGAAAAACAGATCAGACAGTTGAATACTACCACTGAAATATCATATCTTAGATATATCAATGATTTCCGCCGAAGACTGATGTGTCGGGCCATTGGCGCAAATAAAACGGCGACACAGCGCATTTCCATTCTCTGGACTGCATCCTGCTGGAGATCTAGTAGTGCTGCTGCAGGTGAGATCCAGCGGGAGTTTGAGAATGAACGCTGAAGAAGAATAAAATCTATCAATGATTGAATATTGACTCTATAGATTCATTCAAAGTTAAATGAGTATGACAATATAAACAGACTGTTTATCGCATACATGTATATTGAGAAAACGAGACATTTTATGTTATAGCAGGAAACGAAATGAAGAAGAATTCATCGGAGTGTCTTATTTTCTCCTTTGGGAAGTGTTTTCTTTCAGATTTGTCTGTAGCATATCTTTCTGTCGCATATTGTGAACATTTTTGTTGTTGATTTACTGCGATTTTCATATGCTCTTATATTTAAAGGTCGTATGTAATGCTACTAAATGATCCATAGGCATGTAGTTGGTCGACGAACATTATACTAAATCATCCATAGGCATATAGTTGGTCGACGAACATTATACTAAATCATCCATAGGCATATAGTTGGTCGACGAACATTATACTAAATCATCCATAGGCATATAGTTGGTCGACGAACATTATACTAAATCATCCATAGGCATATAGTTGGTCGACGAACATTATACTAAATCCTCCATAGGCATATAGTTGGTCGACGAACATTATACTAAATCATCCATAGGCATATAGTTGGTCGACGAACATTATACTAAATCCTCCATAGGCATGTAGTTGGTCGACGAACATTATACTAAATCATCCATAGGCATATAGTTGGTCGACGAACATTATACTAAATCATCCATAGGCATGTAGTCGTCGACGGACATTATACTAAATCATCCATAGGCATATAGTTGGTCGACGAACATTATACTAAATCATCCATAGGCATATAGTTGGTCGACGAACATTATACTAAATCATCCATAGGCATATAGTTGGTCGACGAACATTATACTAAATCATCCATAGGCATATAGTTGGTCGACGAACATTATACTAAATCATCCATAGGCATATAGTTGGTCGACGAACATTATACTAAATCCTCCATAGGCATATAGTTGGTCGACGAACATTATACTAAATCATCCATAGGCATATAGTTGGTCGACGAACATTATACTAAATCCTCCATAGGCATGTAGTTGGTCGACGAACATTATACTAAATCATCCATAGGCATATAGTTGGTCGACGAACATTATACTAAATCATCCATAGGCATGTAGTCGTCGACGGACATTATACTAAATCATCCTTAAGAATGTAGTTGGTCGACGAATATTACCGATTGAACATATTTTCCCCACCGCAATCCACCTCAATTTCAGGGGAGAAGGGAAGCTGTATTTTTTGCTTTGTATATGTATGATGGCAGCTTTGTTACAGCAAATTTAAATTAACAGTTGATCGTTTGCTTATATAATAGAACAATTATACTGTACGTCTGCACATATATTTGACAGCAGTTAGACACGGTTATTCTAGCATACGTATTTGCTGTGATTGAAGCTACGATTCAGAGTTATTATGGATAGAAATATTCGTTTCAATCATGTACTGAAATAAATTCCTAGATAAGAGGGGAATTAAGTGCTTCAACCCCGCTCCATTTTAGGGAATCAGGACACGTCACTTAGTATTTGAAAACAAACCAACAAACTGGTGGAAATTATAATAATTCTTACAGCTGACGGAAATTGAACCAGGTCTGTTCTAGCGGCATCGAATTGCCTTGCAACTCAAGCAAACAGATTTTACGTACTTTACCAACCACATCCCCAAGAACATGTCACTTACTATTTGGAAACAAGCTAAAAATATGGTGAAGGTTTCCTCTCTCTCTATCTTCCCCCCCCCCTTACCTCACTCTTCTTGTTTTAATAAATGATTAAAATGGTTTTCACAAAGAATTCCCAAAAATATCTCACGAAAATGAAGGAATTACACAGGAAGATGAGAAAATTACTTTTTTTTACCCTCCCCCTCACCCCTTTCCTTACTGAGGACGTACCTACGACACCCTCCAGACTACATTTTAGGTTATATACGGGTTTTTCTCTATTATAAATACATATTAAGTTCCTAAACCTGACTCAGCACGACATGCAGACTCTTACAGGATAGTACAATACATGGTGATGCATTTTCATGCTGATAGTTCCCGTAGCTCACGAGTAACACAACAGGCTTCATCCTTTCTCTCAAGCGCCCAATCCGTCTCAAAGCTGGTTTGACAGAATATTTCTTGTACTTGAGTTGGGAGGTAGGGGATATTATAACCTTACTGTGATGGTACAAGTATATTTCAACTGTGCTCATATGAGTCCCTGTATGACAATTGTAAGACGTAAATCAATATATATTTATAATATACAGCGATATTCATTGGTCAACACGATTAACTTTGTGTGACAGCCTAAGAACATCAAGAAAGTAGTGAAAAGGGTCATTTTAGAAGGTCGGATTTCCCATTATTCAATATGTTTTATATTTCCCAGGGGTACGCTATAAGCAATATTTCTCAGCCACTGAGCTGCGGCGGCATTTCTACCGGGCCTCGAGAACCTCTTGAATTGGGAAGCAATGTATGACTATATATTTGTTTGAACCGGGCCCTGATCTTATAAAAAATATTGTTTATACCGGACTTCTCACAAAGGTTGAGAAGCACTGAGCTATGAATATGCTATTCAGTAAGAAAGGACACGTTAGTGTAGTTCTTTTAGAGCAGTTTTGAAGCGTCACATGACTGCTCATCCGTCGTTGTATAAGAAGTTGTATACCTGTCTAAATATTAATTCTCATACTAGTCTTAGCAAAGAAAATGGGCTAAGGCTGGTTCTTTATTGATGAAATAAAAATAAGATTTTTTAAGGAAATATTTACCATTTTGTATTTTTAATGCAGAAGTGCCCAGTTTTTTTAGGAGTATTAGGTAAGATTGAGCTATTTTCATGCGGCATGTGACTAAACACTTTAAAAAAAAAATAGTCAGTGGTAGCACCAATTATTGTTTTTTGAGCTCGTGTATATAGTACTTTTAGACCATCATAGCGAGCCAGACAATGTTCTTAGTGAGCGCAAATTTGGCCCACTGATAGTATTTTGCATATCACTGTTCTAATATAATTCTGGTCAGCTATCTTGTTTATTTACCATTATGTTTGCAGTTCTGTGCATTCATTGGTATGTTTTACATATTCACAGTTGTGTGTGGTCATATCACATGTATTTTCAGTATATAAGCCGTGCGGACTGGTGACATACAGTGCCACTCATCTTGACTAATCCAACTTGTATGTTGTTACTTTGTTGCATATACTTTGTGCCTCCATTCAATGAAACGCAGGGATCAGTCAAGATGAGACGTGCTATGTATCGTCCATCCGCAGGACCTGTATCTGGAGAAAGATATGCTCGTACCCACGCAGAATTGTGTTGAGATATTCACTAATTCAGCATTTACAGCTTATTTCACATTTTGTTCACAGTTGCAATCATTCCACATTATGTTTACAGTTGTAATCATTCCACATTATGCTTACAGTTGTAATCATTCCACATTATGTTTACAGTTGTAATCATTCCACATTATGTTTACAGTTGTAATCATTCCACATTATGTTCACAGTTGTAATCATTCCACATTATGCTTACAGTTGTAATCATTCCACATTATGCTTACAGTTGTAATCATTCCACATTATGTTTACAGTTGTAATCATTCCACATTATGCTTACAGTTGTAATCATTCCACATTATGTTTACAGTTGTAATCATTCCACATTATGTTTACAGTTGTAATCATTCCACATTATGTTTACAGTTGTAATCATTCCACATTATATTTACAGTTCTACTCATTCAACATCATTTTTACAGTTCTGCTCGTTCAACATTATTTATGTTTGCAGTCATTACTCATTTCTATTTGCAGTCCTGTTCATTCAATATTTTATTGAAAATTTCTTTTCATTTGTTTTGTATTAAAATTATTAAAATTCGTGACATATAGATTTGCCACTATCTCTTTTGATCTGTAACACTTAAATATAAATATAATATTGTTTTGAACTAACTAAGATGTTATTATTTCTGTATAACATAGCAGATATTTCTTCATTATATCAATTTAATTCCAGCATTCCGTTACTGTAATGGAACAGCATGGCAACCTTCTCTATGGGGAAGCTGGACGCTATCTGTGCACGTTTGAAATCTTCACAGCAGCCACATTCCGCTACAGGCTCAAATTATGAAGAGGACAGACCACAAGATGTCACAGAGAATATACAGGTGTCACTTAAGGCACTTGAAAAGTGTAGCACAATTATGGAAAACCAGTGCAGAAAAGATGTAAGTATTACAATAAATGAGACTGTTATTGGTGCCTCAGTCAGGGATAAAACGCAGCTAGTCTCTCTTAGTGAAACTGCTGAAGATGAGTCTCAGCTAGTCGCTCTTAGTGGCAATGCCGAAGATGGGCAAGCAGATGATGAACTTTCGGAAAAGGTCAAAGTTAAAAGTCCGAATGTCGTCACTGGACCTATTGTTAAAGATGACAGTATTATTAACAAACACAGCAGTGTCAACAATAACAACACAACAGAAGCTACTGACTACAACAACGAAATAGTTTCCGCATTCCAGTATACAACATTCCAAACTGCTGATTCAACAACAACCAACGCTGACTCAGTTGTTTCGTCCACTACTGCTGAACCAGTTTTATGCAACGAAGACTTTGCTGCAAGTCAAGCATGCTCCATCCAAGTCCTACCATCAGTGTTGCAGCAACACTCAAATCCATTATCTACTGCTACATGTCATACGGCCTCAACATTGGGTCCGTGTTTACAGTTATTATCATCAGCATTATCATCATTACCTAATTATTTATCAAAAGTAAGCTTACTTGTGCCACATATTGAGAAATCTTCATGCGAACAATCTCTTGCTGTGTCAAACAGTATGCAAGGTGATACAGAAAACCCAATTGGCCAAGCATCATTTATGCAGTACCCAGTAAATTCCTCTGTGACATCCACTCAGGGTACTTTATCACATGATATAAATTACATTTGTAAGTCACAAGATATTCATCCGGACATAGCATGCAATGATATTGCACCTTCTTCGCAGTCGATATATGCTTCCTCGTCGAATCATTCCTTGTTTGTATCGCCCTTATTTTCATCTACTCAGTTGCCATCTTATGTTGTAAAAGGAAGTAAGAACAGGTCATCTGTTGACAAACATATTATATCTGACCATATTTTTGCATCATCGGTTAATAATAACAGTTCTCATGCCTCCCTGATACCAAGATTGAAAAAAACAGAACTACAAGATTGTTTAGTCGAGCAGCAGTCTAGTCAGAACTCGTCTGCACTAGCTGCCAAATGTTCAGGAAGGAGAAAAAGTCGCAAGTCAACCAAACCCCAAAAACAAATCACAAGTAGAAATTATTCTGATCCCATCACAAACGAATTGCAGATTGGAAATCCAGATTTGGTAAATCCTACAAAGCAAATCACTAACAGCAATACCAGCTCAGGCTTACAACAGCCTCTTCTGGAAGTAATGAAATCATCAGGGAACACTTCATCTGATAGTCAAGATGAAGACATAGTCTTGGAAAAATACGTATTATCCCCTTCATATCCATCTTTACCTTTGGACCTTTCAATTGGGAATTCCAGTAGCAACTCGGCAGGTCGTGAAATAGCTAGTCACTCAACAGAAAATGCAAATAATCTTAAAAGTTCTGTTGTCATTTCTGTCAACAGTGAGCCAACACAGAATAACATACAATCCCATGTAAAAGATAACCTCACCTCTGAAAAATATTGTGCAACTGTTAGCAAGTCAGACACCAACCATGAAGTATCAGATATCAAAGTACCCAGTACCAGAATTCCTGCATTGGAAACAGCAGATTCCCGAGTGTTGGTGGACTTTGCCAATAACACAATGAAGGAATTACTAGGAATATATGGTTTTGAAGGCTCAGATACCAAAAATGTAAATGTGCACAATCTCCAGAATTTTCAACCAGATAGTCTGACACAGTTCCCAACGAATGGTGAAAACAAATCCCTACTGATGCCTTTAGTGAAGAAGGAAGAAGCGTCGAGTCCACCTATAAAGAAACACAAGAACAAATTCTTCAAGGGTGGAGCATTTCGAAAGACAGTCTACACAAGTCTTACACATGCATCCCGAACAAGTGAGTATTACTGAAGTGTTCCTCCTTATTTGAAATTGTTGCGACAATATATGTATATATCCATAGGCAATTGTCTAGATCAGTGGTTTGCAACCTTTTTTTGGTTTATACCCCCTCCCCCCCCCCCCCCGACTTTCCAAAGACTAAAAAAGGGTATCTGACCTTCAATTTTTACAGTTTACCAGGATTTTTAAGCTCCATAGATATAAATGATGTTGTTTATTGCTGAAATAGTTACCTTTCTGTGTGGCCCACTGGATGTGTCTTTGTCCCCTCCTCCACCCAATTCCACATTTTTTCTCTGTGGTCCCTTTGCAAGTATCGGTGGCACTAAGGGGGCATATTGCCCGCATTGAGAACCACTGGTCTATTTTAGAGTACTCAATATTACATATCCAGTAGGACAACTTGTCAATGTTATTTGCATGACCTCCTACCTAACCACTCTCCCTCAAATAATTCATAATATATTCATATACATTAGTATATTTTTTTTACGTTTGTTCTGAAACTCCCATGGGATCACTCTGTGATGAGCAGAGCAATGATCCTACTAGATTTCAACTTAGATTTAGTCCATAGATAAGAAAATTCGCTGTGTTTTTATTTGCACCAATGGGCCAGTATATCCTACTTCTACGTGTATATTTCTATTTCATTATGACTACTTCATTCCATCTGTTTCTATGATTTGATATGACTATTCTTCAAGATGTGTTTGATATTTTGTTCAGATCTTGAAGCTACGAAAAATTATATATTTTTATATTGTTGAAAACAAATAAATGTGACGAAGAACGTTTCTTGGTGGGGCATACTTTCTAGTTTGGGGATTTTCATTCTAGATCTAGTGATTTTCCAAGCTATCTAAACAGAATTTGAAAATAATGCAGGTGCATAATTGCTTTTGAAAAAAAACACTAGATAATCGTATCTTTGACCAAACGATTTGGCAACTACTTTGGTATATCTTTTTTGTGTGAAATATAAAATGAAACTGAAAGCTTATGATCAAGAGAGAGAAATGTGTCCCACTGGCTTCAATAAAATAGTTTTAGATGTACTGGTCTAATTTGGATGGTAAATTAGACACTAATGTTGTATTATGTACTTAGTTTGTTCCTTTCGTGCCGTGCCGCGCCCAGGCTGCACATAGGTTTTGATTCTCCGTGTGTTGCTGTCCACTGCCTGCAGTTTTAGTTCTTGTATGGTCTTGCAGTCTGTTATTCCCCCTTCTTTAAGTATGGTATTCTTTAGTGTTGCTTTAGGTCTTCCTCGTTTTCTTGTCCCTCAGGCGCCCACATAAGGGCTTGCTGGTTTATTCTGTTTTCATCTATTCTTAAAATGTGACTCAGGTATTTCTATCTGCGATTACTTATGATGTTTGAAACATATTCTTAGTGTGTTTTGTTTCTTAAATCATTATTTGCAACGAAACCGCTCCATTTTATGTTCATCAGTTTCCAGAGACATTTGTTTTGGAAGCTGTTTAATTTTTGGTATGTTGCTTGAGTTTATTTCCAGCTTTCACTTCCATACCTTAAGATTGAGACAATACACGAGCTGAATAGTTCTAGCTTGGGTTTTCTTCCTAGATCTTTTGATTTCCAGGTATTAAGTACTAAGACTTTAAGACTTTGATGTACAACGTGGACAAAAATGTTGGAGCATACTGGTTGAAATAGATGATTAGTAGTCTCAGTGAATGTTCGCTTGAAAAAAAAATAATATGTCTATTTGGATAGAGTAACAAATCACTCAGATATGTGGTAAAATTTTTGTAATCGATGGTTAAATAGACTATATCAATGACCACATCCCCTATAATAATTGTCAGCTGTTTAAATCTTGATCAGACAAATCATTTATATTTTTGGCAATATACTAGATATGTAGTCAGTCTGAACTGTTAGTTAAGTCTTAGAAATAAGTGAACAATATCGCGACTGTTAGTCAATAATCTCCACAGAAATAAGTGAACAATATCGCGACTGTTAGTTAATAATCTCCACAGAAATAAGTGAACAATATCGCGACTGTTAGTCAATAATCTCCACAGAAATAAGTTAACAATATCGCGACTGTTAGTCAATAATCTCCACAGAAATAAGTGAACAATATTGCGACTGTTAGTCAATAATCTCCACAGAAATAAGTTAACAATATCGCGACTGTTAGTCAATAATCTCCACAGAAATAAGTGAACAATATCGCGACTGTTAGTCAATAATCTCCACAGAAATAAGTGAACAATATCGCGACTGTTAGTTAATAATCTCCACAGAAATAAGTGAACAATATCGCAACTGTTAGTTAATAATCTCCACAGAAATAAGTGAACAATATCGCGACTGTTAGTTAATAATCTCCACAGAAATAAGTGAACAATATCGCGACTGTTAGTTAATAATCTCCACAGAAATGCATAAACCATTATCCAGTGCTAAAACTTCGCAGCGAAGATAAGCCAAAATCAATATGATTGGGCGCCACAATTGAAATGAGTTCAATCGATGGAGCTTGAAAGTGGCGTTAAAATTTCTAGTTTTGGCTCTGCCATCATCATGGACATATTGTTTTATATTGTTTTTAAATAATATAGTGGTTTATAGTAATTACGACGGTAAACTATGTTCGTGTCAAGAGAAAGCATCAGATTGGAGCAGGCGATTATTTCAATACCTGTTATCTCTGTTATACCATGTGATATATGAGGACAGTCATTATGATCAAGTACTGTTTCCTTAACGAATATTGACTGCAGTAGACCTCCAAAATAATCTGCCTCTTGCATTGACGGTGTACTCTGCTAGACTCTAACTTGTCCATCTCGTGATGTATCTCTTCCTACGACTTGCTCGCCCCCACTCGACTCTAACCTTAAAGTAAGGTCTTCAGCAAAGTGTCATGTCCAAAATATTTTGTTTGTTTGATTGTTATTTCCTTTAATAGTTCTTTTGTCATAGGAAGTGTTAGAATCTCTTATTCGTTTTCTTTTTCTATGAAGTTCTCCCTATTCTTCTATATATCCACATCTCAAAGGCATCAATTCTGTCTTCTAATTGTTTGTTTATTGTCCATCTTTATTAATCATACATTAATATAGAATAGATGTAGCATTTTATCATTCTAATTTTTAGTTTGTTTGTTATTTGTTTAGATGTCAGTATTTTCCTCATGTCATTGAAAGTACTCTTAGCCATTCCAAATGTCCTTTTAACTTTTCTGTTTCATATTTGCCATTATTTGTGATTATGTGTCCTAGATATTGATAGTGTTCTACTTGTATTTTCTCTCCATGTATTTTAATTTTAGCACATGTTCTTCTGCGATTTGGCTGAGTATCATGATTTTTGTTTTTTGTATGTTTATATATAGTCCATATTCTTTACTTGATTTAGCGACTTGATCTATTAGTATTTGTAGTTCCTGTTAACTTTTGCTAAAAGGATATTATCAACTGCATATCGCAGATTGCGTATTACTTTCCCACTAATTTTTGCGTTCTGGCATTCCTATTTTATGTTTAAAACTGTTCTCTATGTAGGTTATGTAGGTTTTAAAAAGGCTGCATGATAAGATATATCCTTGTCTTACCCCTCTTTTTATTTCTGTGAGTAGATTCTGTGAGTAGCTGTTTTCGTACCTTATTGGTGAAGTTTTTTCCCAATATATATTTATAATCAGTCTTATGTATTTCCCTTCTATGTCTATTTCTTGAAGACATTCAATTAGTTTTTTATGTTGGACTCTGTCGAAGGCCGTGCTGCAGAAATAATCTATCTATCTATAAATAAAGTATATCTATATATCTGTCCATCCATCCATCTATCTGTCCATCCATCCATCCATCATCTATCTATCCATCCATCCATCCATCTATCTATCTGCTAAACCCTTTAATGCCTTTCAGCGTCAGGGGTAGACGAAATCTCTGGAGGTGGCCCTTATGTGTGCTGAGTATATTGTGGAATTTGTCACCTTTTATTTCGGTTGTCCATCGTTTTCGAGGTCGGCCTACCTCTTGCTGCAGTCTAGGAAGAAAATAGATAAATTTTTTTGGTAATTATGTATTTATCTATCAATAGTCGGATACTAAGTATAGCTATGAGGGCAGTAAAAATAAATTACAGTAGATAAGGAAAATGCTGGGGAGGAGGCGGATGCAAATTCATTTCTGATGTGACGCAGTCTTCTGCAGGAGTTGTGACTGCGTCTTCCACTGCGCAGCCGATCTGCTACTGAGCCAGTTTATTGAAATGACTTCCTAAGGCGATTAATGGTGCTTCTAACCACATTAAATTGCATGGCCACTAAACTTTGTGATTGTCCAGTCTGTAGGCTTCCACGGCATTAACAAATGGCAAGGAGAAATAATATTGAACCAGTTAAAACACAGTAAACGCCAATCGAAATCGAAATGAATACAATATTATTTAGGCCTATGGATCTTTTTAAATCCGTTTAACCTTTGGCATCGGTCAGAGGTAGAAAGATTATCCAATCGTATCATTAGTCAGTTTTTGACGGATAACTGGACATTAATTCGAAATTCTACTAGCGTCATTTCCGTTCATTTCAACCACTTATAACCGTGGCACATTTCATTCCTTTGCATGAAGTATTAAAAATTTGTATAGCGAAAAACAAAGATTAAGAGCTACGGAGATAGCCATTTATACATACAGATATAGAAATGGAGAAATGGATGAACGGAGTGGATAGTATTTTGCCTATCGTAACTTGAGCACGCCATGTAAGAAACTGATCTGCCTATAACTGTCTGACACGTGTGTCTCGCATGCTACATTTTATGATTCATAATCCTGTTTTAAATTGCTGCTGAACATATTTTCTTTCTTAAATATTCACGTGTTGTAATAAGCGCACCGAAGCAACGGTTCCAGTTATTTTCATACTATCATAACATTCTAGGGGTAGAGACGTAATAACCTTCAAAATTGTAACCAAAATCCGGGAAGAGTCAAAGAAAGTCGCGCTTGGAATTGGGGAAATTAAAGACGTCTATTTTGGTGGGTCACGCCGTGACCATTGATGTACTATAAGACCTCCCTCGAAACAGAAAGTAAATATGACCTTAGAGGTTGACTTTTTATTATTATTTCCTGCATTTCGTTGTCCGCCTTAGCTTATTTTTTTAGCATGCACCTCCAAGTATACAAATAGCGATCAACGAAAATCGCGATAATAATAAAAAACATCATGAATAAAATCCTGTTTACTTTCTGTTCAGATGTCTATACTGAAGCCCGGTGGTCATGGTCACGCCATAGACAGCTAGAATGCTATAAACATAAACAGCACGTATCACACTTAATGGAATTTTCTTTCGGGATTTCCCGTTTTGAACATATTCTTACCAAGTACACCTTAAAAAAAGTATACCTTATGTCTTGGTATATCCGATTTGTTCTGTGTCTATGATTTGGTGACGTAAAACAGTATATGCACTGATCAACCACATCAGCCAAGACAAGTGATGCTGGTGTGGTATCAGCTTGCAGGAATATCGTGATTAGGCACTTTACGATTAAATCTTTGGTCGACTACTCTTTGCAGACGACCAAGTACTAATAGCGACATCAGAAGAACAATTGCAAGACCATATGAACAAACTCCACATAACATGTCAAAAATTCAACATGAAGATTAATATTGAAAAGACTGAAATAATGGCAATAGCAAAGAAAGAAAGAAATATCACTATCTCCATCGATGATAAACACCTTAAACAAGTAAATGAGTTCACTTACTTAGGAAGCATTATATCAAGTGAAGGGAAAACCAGTAAAGAGATACAAAATAGATGCAACAAAATAGATCCTAGGACAGATGACACGCATTTTCAAGAACAAAAATGTAAACATAGACACTAAAGTTGCATTATACAAGACTATTATTATTCCATCACTATGCTACCAGTGCCAAACCTGGACAATGACAGCACAAGACAAAAGAAAAATAGTGACAACAGAAATGACATGTCTACGAAGAATACTCGGAGTGTCATTAAGAGATAGAATTAGAAACGATAACAGACAGATAACCAAAACAATACCAGTATTGGAACACATCAAAAGACAGCAGATCAAGTGGTTTTCACACGCTTCCAGACTACCGACATATAGCATGCCACAAATGTCCATGACACATAGACATAACGGTTATAAATCCAGAGGCAGACCATGTAAAAGATGGATCACAGAAATCAAAGAAACCACAGGAACAAGCTTACAAACAGCGCACAAGAAGGCCATCTCGAGAGAACTCTTCCACCCCTGACGCTGCAAGGCAAACAAGGGACACAGCGTATAGATAGATAGATAGATAGATAGATAGATAGATAGATAGATAGATAGATAGATAGATAGATAGATAGATTAGATTAGATTAGATTAGATTAGATTAGATTAGATTAGATTAGATTAGATTAGGATAGATAGATAGATAGATAGATAGATAGATAGATAGATAGATAGATAGATAGATAGATAGATAGATAGATAGATAGATAGATAGATAGATAGATAGATAGATAGATAGATAGATAGATAGATAGATAGATAGATAGATGATTAAATCGCGATTAAATATTATAAGACAATATAAGAGATGTATACACATCAGGAATTATTCTTTTAAGGTCTCGCATTTGACCTTTCCTGTGATTTTCATTGGCTGTCAACTTGAAGTATAAACATGGTGACCAACAAAAATCACGGGAAAAGTCAAATGCATCACTTTGGATGGATGACTACCGATGAGCCAACATGTCTTGTATTATTGTTTATGGCCATGCAACAAGCATGCCCAAACATTGAATACTTGGATGTTAAAAATCATTTATAGTTACTCTGAAAAATAATTTTGTTTTACTAGTTAGTCCACAACGAAAAATATGGCGTAAGAATGATTGAAATATGACCTATTACCAAGACACAAACATTTGCAGTTTTATATGCAAGAAATAGAAAATGTCATGATGATAATAGAATCTCCAGAAAGTACGAGCTCGTCCATAGTCTTCTAGGGACATAGAGCTCTACCATGGGGGTCAGAAATATAGTCAGTACGTTACTACAAAATTCTCGTGATTTTACGTACAATATTTACCAAGTGCTTCTCCAGAATAGTTATGGCTTGCTGATTTCACACACCGTCACCTGATTTCAGACACCGTCACCTAATTTCACACACCGTCACCTGATTTAAGTACCGTCACCTGATTTCACACACCGTCACCTGATTTCAGACACCGTCACTTGATTTCACACACCGTCACCTGATTTCAGACACCGTCACCTGATTTCACACACCGTCACCTATCATGGTGTATGCGACTGATCATTAGTCGCTTTGCTTATACTTTGTATCGCCAGTCATGACTTTCGCGGAAAATGTCGGAAGTACCAAGATATCCTAGAGTACTTTATAATGAGATCAGTGTCAAAACTATCATATAGTACTTTTTTAATGAGATCAGTGTCTAAACTATCCTAGAGGACTTTTTTTTTCTTTGCGAATTGATTCAAAACGTGAGAATATCCGGATATTTTAGTAACTGACGCATCATTCGGTTACTCTTGCTACCTGATTCGACCCTGTGTATCTATATGTCTATGGTTCGTCACTCCTGTTGTTTACTATGTGATAGAGTTGTATCCTCAGTTCTAGACTGGTGTTTTTCTGGCCGCCGTTTTTAATTGGACGTTTTCTAGAGTTTCAGATCCACTGATTTTGCTTAATATGACTGTTGAGTGAGTAGAATATCATTAGCTGAACAGTGCTGGTTTTGGGGATTGTATTACGACTTACAATCTCATTGCATGCTGCAGATAAGGGAGTGGATTACAATCTCGTTGCATGCTGCAGATAAGGGGGTGGATTACAATCTCATTGCATGCTGCAGATAAGGGAGTGGATGACAATCTCATTGCATGCTGCAGATAAGGGAGTGGATTACAATCTCGTTGCATGCTGCAGATAAGGGGGTGGATTACAATCTTATTGCATGCTGCAGATAAGGGGGTGGATTACAATCTCGTTGCATGCTGCAGATAAGGGGGTGGATTACAATCTCATTGCATGCTGTAGATAAGGGGGTGGATTCCTTCACAGTAATCCAGGAAATTTTTATTACAGCAGAAATTATGCGATGGGGTAAGCAATTCCATGCACAATCAGCTTAGTCCTCTCTTTTGACATGCTTGGAGGGTGATTTGCTATTCTTTGCATCCCTTTCGTCTTCCGCACACAGGCAGCCGAATGTCATAAACAGCATAGCACTAGTGATATCACTGTTGGAAGTAATCGCTTACAGGTTGCCATATTGTGGTAGGGGTCGGGGAAATTTTTCACGTATTACAAAAATTACGAATATGTTTGTATGCACTGATATTAACCTTCCAGTTAAAAGGGGGGAAAGACATGTCCACTTTCCTATCGAATCAGACTGTTTCACGTCACTTTCGACATACCTGAAGTGAAACATGTGTCAACAGAATAAAATATTGCAAACAGAAATAGTATAATACTTCATGAGTCTCAATTGATCAATCAATCAGTCAATTAATTACCATGCCGAATGGCGTATGCAATCATGCTTCTCCACAACTCTCTGTCTCTGTGTTGTTAATAAGTTGAGTTGGTGACGTATTTTTGTGTCACATTGATAACCCATCCAGAAATTTCACTCTTTGTCCTCCTCTCTCTCTCTCTCTCTCTCTCTCTCTCTCTCTCTCTCTCTCTTCTCCCCTTTATCTTTCCCTTGGTTACTAAATGATCACGTTTTACTTTCCTCATTACATGCCCTAAAAATTCTGACTGTCTGCTTCTAATTTTCGCTATAATTTGTCGTTTTACTCCAGCATCTGAGAACTTCTACATTAGTTGTTTTTTTTGGGCTGTCCATAAAGTTTTCATCGCTCTTCTTAAAAACCACATCTCAAATGCTTTCAGCTTATCTTGGGCACCTTTGTTTAATGTCCATGTTCCGCTTCCATAAAGAAGAATTTGCTCAATATATCGGCAAAGACGCCATTGGACAAGAGGCATCCAAGATTGTCTGCACTTGTCACTAAAAGAGGCGGGACAGCTTACTCAATACCATGGAGAATTCAAGACATCCATAGGATAGACTACATTGTGGGAAAAATAATATGTCACCTGATGATCCATTGCATCTAATGTTTCTAATTTGTTTGAAATGTTGATTTGGCCTGTGCTATCCTGTTCTTTATCTCATTGAAGTCCTGCCATCTGATGTTAAAAGTATACTAATCAGTCAGCAACTGACTGGGACACTGAGCTTATACACATTTAGATGGCTCTACGGAACGGCAAGCAGAGCATATATGGGAATGCGCCCATTGCTGTGACGCTTGTCCTAATCAAGAATCAAGTTAGGGAGAAAAGAAAAAAATTAACAAATACGGCTTATTTCCCCTCATCAATTTGGACTGTTGATAGACTATAGTTTATTACTGTTTAAAAAAATAGCACATTATGTATATTCACAATACCTGTATAAATGTATAATTTATAGAGACAATGTTTTAATCTAGTTACATTTTTAAATGGCAGAACAAAATTCTTTCATATGGTGATGGAGAATTTTAAGTTGGATCTAAAATATCTTTTAGATTTAACTAGTAGTTTTGGAGAAAAATAATTCCAACTTAGTAAAATGAACTATGTAGCGAGCTATACAATTAATATTCTGATGTTTGGTTGAATTATACCAGACAGCGACCATAACCGACTTTAGATCAACTAAATCATGTGGGCTAACCCAAGACCACGTCACAACTCTTGGCTTTGTATTTTAATTAGTAAAATGTTATACATTACCACATTAAAGAAGTGAAATTGCTCATTAAATGAAGAATTGCTCAGGCAAATGCAACATTTCACAAGATGAAGACCGTCCTATGTATTATCTTTGTCAGTTGAGGTGAGAGTTCTTAGAAGTTATATAGAACCAATCCCAATGTATGGAAGTGCATCTTGGACGCTCAGCAGAACAGTGAAAAATTATATTGAGGCAACAGTTGTGTTTTTATAGAAGAATATTGAGAATACCATGGAAAAATAAAAAGCGTAATGAAGATGTCTTGAAAGAAGTTATTTCAAAAAGAGAGCTGCCTATATGCGTTAGAAAGAGATGGAACACATTGTAACAACACGCACGTTGAAGAGCAGTAGAGGTAGGGAAAGACCAAGAGAGAATATGCGTGACAACTTAGCATTTGTGGCATGGGAGAACATCGGTATCGGAAATGATTGACAGCACACACAATAGAAAGCTGTCGAAAGACATGATAACCTACGTAACATGGCAGGAACCATTGAAGAAGAATATTTTATAGCCAACCAGTGACAAAAATAATAAGGATAAGTCGGACCAGCAAAGAGTATTGATTTTCTATATATATCCTTATATAGAAGGGATTCCGGTACTAATGATCAATGAGGGAAAATAATAAACAACCTGAGATATGCATATGACACTGTTCTTTTAGCAGAAAACGAACAGGAACTACAAAGACTAATAAATGAAGTCGCTAAATCAAGTAAAGAATTTGGACATAAAGAATATATAAACATAAAAAATTTAAAAACAACCATGATAATCAGCAAAGTCACTGAAGGACAGGTGATAAACATAAAAATACATGGAGAGAAACTGCAAGTAGAACATTATAAATATATCGGACACATAATCACAAATGATGGTAGATGTGAAACAGAAGTTAAAAGGAGAATATGAGTGGCTAAAAGCACTTTCAATGACATGAGAAAAATTATTTAAATCTAAAGAAATTACAAACAAGCTAAAATCGAGAGTTAGAAAATGCTACGAATATTCTATATTAATGTATCGCTCAGAAACATGGACAATAAACAATTGGAAGACAGAATTGATGACTGACATGTGGATATATAGCAAAGGGTAGACCTAGATAACGCTGGATCGACAACATCAAAGAGACATTACACGAACACCAAATAACATTATCTGAAGCTGCCAGAAAAGCGAGAACAAGAATATTGTATCTCCCTCGACACCCGTAAAGGGTAAAAGAGGAAAGAAAGAAGAAGAAGATATATAGAAGAATAAGGAGAACACCATGGAAAGAGGCTCTAACAATACTTAGTATGAAGAAAGAGTTATTAAAAGAAATAAAGATATATTAAAATATCTGAGATTGTTGAAGTCCTTACTTGAGAGTAAAGTCGAGGGGAGGCGAGCAAGAGGTAGGCAGAGATACAAGTGAGACAGTAACATCATGAGATGGACATGTTACAGTCTATCAGAGTGCATCACCAAGACAAAAGACGGGATTTTTTCGTGTTATAGTCTGTTGCAGCCAACCTTCGCTGCGGAGACTACACTTGATGATGATGATGATGATGATGACTAACTCTGTCATGGGCTAGCACAGTGGTTCTTAGCTTGCATCATTGACTCGCTGGAGTCCATGGATTAAAAATGTGAAATTGAATTGCGGAATTAGAGGCACATACTTGTTCAGGGGGTGCAGCGGGATACGGGAAGATAACTATTTAAGCAAGCAAGTAACTATTTAGAACAGGAAGATTTATAGAAATAAAGCGTCAAGATTCTGGTTTAACAGGTTCATAATGTCAATGACTGTCTTGTATTTTTTAGGCAACTGGGAAGGAGGGGGGAGGCACTGTAGACAATTGGTTCTAAAATGGGGTCACCGGCTAAAAGAGGTTGATGACAACTGGGTTGTCAATTCCACATGTCTGATTTAATCTCAAGCCAACACGCAACAGCTCTTCAAAGTATCCTCCCCCCCCCCCAAAAAAAAAGTTACTGCATGTTTCCTGTGAAGGAGTTCAGGGAGGCTGTCTATGGGCCGTGTAAATAAAGGCCGCTTTCTCTTAACAGACGCCGCCACATGCACAGAAAGGATCTTGATTGTAACTCCGAAAGAAAAAAAACCATATCTAAACCATGGATCGAACCTGGAACCTCAAGTGTCTGAGAATAGGGTTCTACTAACCACACGGCCATGCGCTCCACAAAGTATTCTACAACGGCAGGAAACATAATTTTTTTTATCGTTCTTTATAGACTGGGAAGTCTGTAAGCACCTGTTTACTGCATCACCACATTCCTTGAATCTCCCTGAATTTTAACTGTGAAAGCAAGCCATGGACATATAACAAACTGTCCTTTAAGCTGACACGAAGAGCGTCACTGTCTCCACTGTTTATCTTTCCAAGCAGTTTTTCCCCAATTGTTATTGTTAATTGTCTAAATGTCGCAGAAAAGAAAATATAGCCAATGTCACCACGCGAAGTAACCATATTATCATTCTTGCTTTTTGTGCATGGCCGGGCGTGTTTACTTTCAATTATTCCAACCAGTATTTTATCTGCGGAAATAGTTCTGATTAAAAAAAAGAGTTCTGGGCTGTGGGGGTCTCGGGGAATTAACGGAAACTGCTAAAGAGTCTCAGAGACAATATTACGGTAATGTCTAGTTGGTACAAAAAGGTTGGTTGCATTCGGGACTTAGCGATCAACCCAGCATTTTTGGCTTTTGTTTTTATATAAATATAAATAACATTCAGTATTTTCCATTGCTTTCTGAACGGTCCGGATGTACAGGTGCCGGCGGTGGAGTTTCAAGTTTGGAACTTTGACCGCCCCAAGACACTATACCACTACGCGGGTGTCGGACCTTGTTGGGACCTCATCATCATCAGGTGTCTTGCCGGCTGGCGTAGGTGATCATGGATCTCAACAGCTCTCTATCACTACTACTTGTATTATACTCGTTGTTGACATTATGCCGTGCCAGGCTGTTTCACTGTCCAATATGTTCTCACTTTGTCTCCCTCTGCCTGCCTAGTGTTAAGTATAGTTGGAAATATAGTTGATGATCTTCGTGTTATAGTGGTTAAGAAGTTTGCCATGTATTCACGAGGTCGCTGTTCGAATCCGACTAGTGACGTCTTGTTTACAAATTTTGTTTCGATCCTTATGGATTATCGCTTGAAGCTACACTTACGTGTTATGAGTGGTACTATCGGAAGGAGCTACTTCGTTAAGAGGGAGATTTGGGGGAAACCGAATATAATGAAGTCAATCTTCTACTCCATTTCAAATTTTTAATCAGTAGGAAAATCCCCAAAAATTAAAGGAACATCCAGCAAGGATGTGTGGTGCCTCCTGAGTTTTTTATTCTGTATACAGAAAATATGGACAACATAGAAAACATGCTAGGTTGACTAGTTGGCGGTCACAATCTGAACTGTTAGAGAGATGCTGACGATAACAATTATGATTAACGACTGTCCATGAATTACACCAACAATTTTTGCTAGCCTTCGTCACCATAGTCAATCAACAATTATCTAGAAATAAGGTCCCTTCTCCCCGCTTAATTATTACCGAAAAAAATGACCTCTTCCACACAATATTTTTTGCAGAAGAAAAACTACATAAACCAACATGAGAAAAACGAAATAAACAAACCTACATGCTTTGTTTCACAATTTTTAAAAATTCGTGAACTTCAATTTCATTGGTGTATAAAAAAAACAGCTGACGTAAACTTTTCACTTTTGTCAAACACTCACTTCCCCCTTGTCAACAACTGACACACTTTTTCAGGTCCGCGCCCCAATTATTGACGTAATTTATGGACAGTCCCTACATTGAGCAAACAAGAATTGTGTAAGACACTTTGGAGACGGTACTACATTAAAGTAAAATACAAATACATGAATTGTGTAAGACATGTTGGAGACGGTATTACATTAAAGTAAAATACAAAGGATGAGTATTTTTTTTTTAAACAAAGAAAAAAACAACACAAGTAATGACTGTCTCAGAAGACACATATACATCAGTAGGTACAGATCTGCTTCTTCCTCGTTCTCCAGCCGATGTCAGACATTGATATGGATTTCATCTATGAACTGTATTGTGGCCACCAGTCCTAAAGAACTGACAATAGAGCGTTTCATCATAACAATGCTAGAACCAGTCTTTTATTATTAGTATATACTTACGACGACATGGTTCGACCACAACTGGACTAATGATTGGACTGCCGATCGCAATTGAGCAGAGCATTCCTCACCATAAGGTGTGCATTTTTTTTTCCACAAATGTACACAGCGGTTCTAGGTCGATCCAGTCTAAATAAATAGTTGCATATCTTATGTGACAGTAAAAGCGACGGATTTGATGCTGACCACATACATCCCCAGGTATGACGTTGAACAATAAAGAATATGTGCATAACACCGTATTCCCTAATACGCCTCAATGACGTGGAAACAGGAAAACTAGACTTTACCTGTTACACAATTTCACGATAGTACAATTTCCCTCACATACAACATGACGACTCATGCTATAGCCCATTCATATTTTCAGTTGGAATTATTTTTCTCCAAAACTACTTGTTCGATCGAAAAGATCTTTTGGATCCAGCTTGAGATTCTCCATAACCTTATAAAACCATTTTTTTTGCACCTTAAAAATATAACTAGATTTAAGCGTGTTCTCTATAAATTATACATATATAAGGGTTTTGTTAGTCTACGTAATGTTTCATTTTTTACAGTATTACACCCGAGTCTGTCGACAGTTGATGAGGGGAAATAAACCTTATTTGTTTATTTTGGTTTTTTTTCCCTCTCAAAACTCTTCATAAAGCTGTGACATAAAGCATAAATGAACTGGCCAATTAGACACACAATAAAAATAAGACGTTGTCATCAGTGACTAATTTTTCTCTGCATGCAGATGAACTTTAATGTTGATATCAAGTCGACCCATTAAGGTACGGAAACTACGATTTACATGAGTGCGCATGTGTCGTCGTTTATCGTTTCTTCACCGAACCAGGACTGCCAAGACCAAAGAAGATAGCCATATTCACAGATTGCAGATCCCTACTGAAATCAATCCAGAGCAACAGAAACGAAAGCTTTCTACACAACATCAGACATGAGCTATGACAGATAAAAAAAATCATCAGCTATTACCCTTCAGTGGAATCACACTGTGGAATAATGGGGAATGAGAAAGCGAATGCTCTGTCAAAGGCAGGAAGTGAAATGGAGCAACACAGACACCCACTGTCTTACGGAGAAGCAAAAACAATAATCAACAACACATACACAGCAAAGTGGAAGAAACAAATGGAAGAGGAATACGAACATGATGCAATACATCTCCTCCAAAGATATCAACAGACCACAATATTTCGCCTTAGAACAGGTCACTGCAGACTGTTGGGCCACCTTTACCGATTGAGGATCTCATCCACAGATGAATTTCCATGTGGATCCGGAACCCAGAACACATACTTCAGGACTGCCCAACATGCAAAGAACAGAGACAGCAGACCTGGCCAGAGGATACAGACTTGAGGCAAAAGCTATGGGGCAGCTGCTCTGACCTGGAGAAGACAGTGGACTTCGTCTTGACGACAGGCCTGACAATATAGCATGACCACAGATGCTGAACACAGAAGAAGAAGAAAATACTTCATGAATTTATTTGGCATGAATATCTTCGTGCTTTTCATTTTGCATTGGGATGTGCTATCAAGATTGAAAAACACCGACATACTAGTGTATGTCTATACAGGAGACATTATCAGGACATTTAAGGTCAGTTGTGCTGTAACTTTTGTTGTTGTATGGACCTAATTGTCGCAGTCGTTGTGATATTAGTATGTCTAAAACAGCATCATGAAGGATTATTATGGGCAGCAGTTCAACTTTTCTGATATCTCTAACTGGCAAGAATATATTATGCGAGAAAACGCACATTGTAGCTGCGCGTTGCAAATATCTTAGGCAGATACGTAAACGCAGGATGGAAGGTTATGACATAGTATATCTAGATGAATCGTGGGTAAATGCTCACCATACATTTGGTAAAGAGTGGAAATCAATTGACGGAAGAGACTACCACACCGAAATGAATGGATGGAATTATTTTCAGAATTGGTTAGTGAACTTACTTCTACCAGAGCTGTATAGACCGTCACATATTTTATTGTTATGGACAATGAATCCTATTGTAGCGTAGTAAAACATGAAGACAAAATTCTACTTATCAAGTACAAAACAAGAAATCATGATATGGATTGCATAAGAAAATGTAGCTTTTTGTTGCAATAAATTCAACACAGTTGTTAGAACTTGTGAGATGGACAAAGAAGACGAAGACTTTTTGTAATTGAAAAAAAATTCGCTGAACATTATCATACTTCTCTTCAGCTACCACCTTACCATTCGCATCTCATCCCCATTGAACTTGTGTAGGCTACAGTCAAAGGTCTGGTTGCCCAACTAAACAAGACTTTCAAACTTTGTGATTTGTAAGAAACATGAAATACGGCGCCCTCGCATAAATACATATTGAGTACTGGAGAAAAAAGTGAAGAACATGTGCAGCAAGATGAAGAGACATATTTGCAACGAGATGGTTTGCATTTTATCCAACCCTTAGCAGTATTCAATCTTTTCGAGTCTTTAGGGTTTGCATTTTATCCAACCCTTAGCAGTATTCAATCTTTTCGAGTCTTTAGGGTTTGCATTTTATCCTACCCTTAGCAGTATTCAATCTTTTCGAGTCTTTAGGGTTTGCATTTTATCCAACCCTTAGCAGTATTCAATCTTTTCGAGTCTTTAGGGTTTGCATTTTATCCAACCCTTAGCAGTATTCAATCTTTTCGAGTCTTTAGGGTTTGCATTTTATCCTACCCTTAGCAGTATTCAATCTTTTCGAGTCTTTAGGGTTTGCATTTTATCCAACCCTTAGCAGTATTCAATCTTTTCGAGTCTTTAGGGTTTGCATTTTATCCTACCCTTAGCAGTATTCAATCTTTTCGAGTCTTTAGGGTTTGCATTTTATCCAACCCTTAGCAGTATTCAATCTTTTCGAGTCTTTAGGGTTTGCATTTTATCCAACCCTTAGCAGTATTCAATCTTTTCGAGTCTTTAGGGTTTGCATTTTATCCAACCCTTAGCAGTATTCAATCTTTTCGAGTCTTTAGGGTTTGCATTTTATCCAACCCTTAGCAGTATTCAATCTTTTCGAGTCTTTAGGGTTTGCATTTTATCCAACCCTTAGCAGTATTCAATCTTTTCGAGTCTTTAGGGTTTGCATTTTATCCAACCCTTAGCAGTATTCAATCTTTTCGAGTCTTTAGGGTTTGCATTTTATCCAACCCTTAGCAGTATTCAATCTTTTCGAGTCTTTAGGGTTTGCATTTTATCCAACCCTTAGCAGTATTCAATCTTTTCGAGTCTTTAGGGTTTGCATTTTATTCAACCCGTAGCAGTATTCAATCTTTTCGAGTCTTTAGGGTTTGCATTTTATTCAACCCTTAGCAGTATTCAATCTTTTCGAGTCTTTAGGGTTTGCATTTTATCCAACCCTTAGCAGTATTCAATCTTTTCGAGACTTTAGGGTTTGCATTTTATCCAACCCTTAGCAGTATTCAATCTTTTCGAGTCTTTAGGGTTTGCATTTTATCCAACCCTTAGCAGTATTCAATCTTTTCGAGACTTTAGGGTTTGCATTTTATCCAACCCTTAGCAGTATTCAATCTTTTCGAGACTTTAGGGTTTGCATTTTATCCAACCCTTAGCAGTATTCAATCTTTTCGAGTCTTTAGGGTTTGCATTTTATCCAACCCTTAGCAGTATTCAATCTTTTCGAGACTTTAGGGTTTGCATTTTATCCAACCCTTAGCAGTATTCAATCTTTTCGAGACTTTAGGGTTTGCATTTTATTCAACCCTTAGCAGTATTCAATCTTTTCGAGTCTTTAGGGTTTGCATTTTATCCAACCCTTAGCAGTATTCAATCTTTTCGAGTCTTTAGGGTTTGCATTTTATCCAACCCTTAGCAGTATTCAATCTTTTCGAGTCTTTAGGGTTTGCATTTTATCCAACCCTTAGCAGTATTCAATCTTTTCGAGTCTTTAGGGTTTGCATTTTATTCAACCCGTAGCAGTATTCAATCTTTTCGAGTCTTTAGGGTTTGCATTTTATTCAACCCTTAGCAGTATTCAATCTTTTCGAGTCTTTAGGGTTTGCATTTTATCCAACCCTTAGCAGTATTCAATCTTTTCGAGTCTTTAGGGTTTGCATTTTATTCAACCCTTAGCAGTATTCAATCTTTTCGAGTCTTTAGGGTTTGCATTTTATCCAACCCTTAGCAGTATTCAATCTTTTCGAGTCTTTAGGGTTTGCATTTTATCCAACCCTTAGCAGTATTCAATCTTTTCGAGTCTTTAGGGTTTGCATTTTATCCAACCCGTAGCAGTATTCAATCTTTTCGAGTCTTTAGGGTTTGCATTTTATTCAACCCTTAGCAGTATTCAATCTTTTCGAGTCTTTAGGGTTTGCATTTTATCCAACCCGTAGCAGTATTCAATCTTTTCGAGTCTTTAGGGTTTGCATTTTATCCAACCCGTAGCAGTATTCAATCTTTTCGAGTCTTTAGGGTTTGCATTTTATCCAACCCTTAGCAGTATTCAATCTTTTCGAGTCTTTAGGGTTTGCATTTTATCCAACCCTTAGCAGTATTCAATCTTTTCGAGTCTTTAGGGTTTGCATTTTATCCAACCCTTAGCAGTATTCAATCTTTTCGAGTCTTTAGTGTTTGCATTTTATCCAACCCTTAGCAGTATTCAATCTTTTCGAGTCTTTAGGGTTTGCATTTTATCCAACCCTTAGCAGTATTCAATCTTTTCGAGTCTTTAGGGTTTGCATTTTATCCAACCCTTAGCAGTATTCAATCTTTTCGAGTCTTTAGGGTTTGCATTTTATCCAACCCTTAGCAGTATTCAATCTTTTCGAGTCTTTAGGGTTTGCATTTTATCCAACCCGTAGCAGTATTCAATCTTTTCGAGTCTTTAGGGTTTGCATTTTATTCAACCCTTAGCAGTATTCAATCTTTTCGAGTCTTTAGGGTTTGCATTTTATCCAACCCTTAGCAGTATTCAATCTTTTCGAGTCTTTAGGGTTTGCATTTTATTCAACCCTTAGCAGTATTCAATCTTTTCGAGTCTTTAGGGTTTGCATTTTATTCAACCCTTAGCAGTATTCAATCTTTTCGAGTCTTTAGGGTTTGCATTTTATTCAACCCTTAGCAGTATTCAATCTTTTCGAGTCTTTAGGGTTTGCATTTTATTCAACCCTTAGCAGTATTCAATCTTTTCGAGTCTTTAGGGTTTGCATTTTATTCAACCCTTAGCAGTATTCAATCTTTTCGAGTCTTTAGGGTTTGCATTTTATCCAACCCTTAGCAGTATTCAATCTTTTCGAGTCTTTAGGGTTTGCATTTTATTCAACCCTTAGCAGTATTCAATCTTTTCGAGTCTTTAGGGTTTGCATTTTATCCTACCCTTAGCAGTATTCAATCTTTTCGAGTCTTTAGGGTTTGCATTTTATTCAACCCTTAGCAGTATTCAATCTTTTCGAGTCTTTAGGGTTTGCATTTTATCCAACCCTTAGCAGTATTCAATCTTTTCGAGTCTTTAGGGTTTGCATTTTATTCAACCCTTAGCAGTATTCAATCTTTTCGAGTCTTTAGGGTTTGCATTTTATTCAACCCTTAGCAGTATTCAATCTTTTCGAGTCTTTAGGGTTTGCATTTTATTCAACCCTTAGCAGTATTCAATCTTTTCGAGTCTTTAGGGTTTGCATTTTATTCAACCCTTAGCAGTATTCAATCTTTTCGAGTCTTTAGGGTTTGCATTTTATTCAACCCTTAGCAGTATTCAATCTTTTCGAGTCTTTAGGGTTTGCATTTTATCCAACCCTTAGCAGTATTCAATCTTTTCGAGTCTTTAGGGTTTGCATTTTATTCAACCCTTAGCAGTATTCAATCTTTTCGAGTCTTTAGGGTTTGCATTTTATTCAACCCTTAGCAGTATTCAATCTTTTCGAGTCTTTAGGGTTTGCATTTTATTCAACCCGTAGCAGTATTCAATCTTTTCGAGTCTTTAGGGTTTGCATTTTATTCAACCCTTAGCAGTATTCAATCTTTTCGAGTCTTTAGGGTTTGCATTTTATCCAACCCTTAGCAGTATTCAATCTTTTCGAGTCTTTAGGGTTTGCATTTTATTCAACCCTTAGCAGTATTCAATCTTTTCGAGTCTTTAGGGTTTGCATTTTATTCAACCCTTAGCAGTATTCAATCTTTTCGAGTCTTTAGGGTTTGCATTTTATTCAACCCTTAGCAGTATTCAATCTTTTCGAGTCTTTAGGGTTTGCATTTTATTCAACCCTTAGCAGTATTCAATCTTTTCGAGTCTTTAGGGTTTGCATTTTATTCAACCCTTAGCAGTATTCAATCTTTTCGAGTCTTTAGGGTTTGCATTTTATCCAACCCGTAGCAGTATTCAATCTTTTCGAGTCTTTAGGGTTTGCATTTTATCCTACCCTTAGCAGTATTCAATCTTTTCGAGTCTTTAGGGTTTGCATTTTATCCAACCCTTAGCAGTATTCAATCTTTTCGAGTCTTTAGGGTTTGCATTTTATCCAACCCGTAGCAGTATTCAATCTTTTCGAGTCTTTAGGGTTTGCATTTTATTCAACCCGTAGCAGTATTCAATCTTTTCGAGTCTTTAGGGTTTGCATTTTATCCTACCCTTAGCAGTATTCAATCTTTTCGAGTCTTTAGGGTTTGCATTTTATCCTACCCTTAGCAGTATTCAATCTTTTCGAGTCTTTAGGGTTTGCATTTTATCCTACCCTTAGCAGTATTCAATCTTTTCGAGTCTTTAGGGTTTGCATTTTATTCAACCCTTAGCAGTATTCAATCTTTTCGAGTCTTTAGGGTTTGCATTTTATCCTACCCTTAGCAGTATTCAATCTTTTCGAGTCTTTAGGGTTTGCATTTTATCCTACCCTTAGCAGTATTCAATCTTTTCGAGTCTTTAGGGTTTGCATTTTATCCAACCCTTAGCAGTATTCAATCTTTTCGAGTCTTTAGGGTTTGCATTTTATCCTACCCTTAGCAGTATTCAATCTTTTCGAGTCTTTAGGGTTTGCATTTTATTCAACCCTTAGCAGTATTCAATCTTTTCGAGTCTTTAGGGTTTGCATTTTATTCAACCCTTAGCAGTATTCAATCTTTTCGAGTCTTTAGGGTTTGCATTTTATCCAACCCGTAGCAGTATTCAATCTTTTTAAGTCTTTAGAATACGAATAAAATAATTTATGTGCCAATCTCAGTTGTTCTCACATCGACCAAATATCTAACAATATCACGGACTTATAGAAAAATAAACTGGTAATTCATTGTTTTGCTTCTCACAATGATTTGGTTTCAGTCACAATTACATGGAATTATGAAATACACATTGATTTTCTCAACACCAATGCCACAAGAAAAACATCAAACTATTTTAGCATCAAATATAAAAACTGCTTTACATACACTCTGGAAGTAATGGCATATTCTCACAGTTGGGATACGCCTTTGCATTCACAATTTTGTGTATTACTGTAAAATGCGAGTTTCATTTTTTTTCTGTTTATGCAATACTATATAGCCAAATCAGCATTCCAAAACATGAGAACCATTTTGTACAATGGAATACTATCAATGCAGACCCGAATTAGAGTGCTGAAATGTTATATCAAACTAATTATGTTTTATAAATTTGAAGCATGGACTGTAAACGCACAAATTCTACACGAACTGGAGACTACATAGATGTGGTTTCTGAAACGAATGATGAAAATACAATGGACAGCTAAGAAAACTATTGCAGATGTTCTCATTGATGCTGGTGTAAAAAGATCAATCATATCAAACATTAGGGGCAGACAGTCAAGGTTTCTAGGGCATGTGCTGAGAAGAACAAATATTTAACACTTAATAACCACTGGAAAGATAAGGGAAGAGACAGGGGACGACAAAGAAAGAAATTGCTAGATGGACTACTATTGTGACACGGTAGAAGTTCACCATCTGAGCTTATTGACAACACAAGAGACAGAGTCGTGGAGAAACAGGATCGCCTATGCCATTCGGCATGGCACTTGATTGATGATATAGAAAAAGACGTTTTGTGCATTTTCTAATATACCTATCAATTTGTAAAGTAAGATTTCCTAAGGTCGTTCAATGTATAGGACTAACTTGGAAATATGCATCAGGTAGTTTTTGTGAAAAGTGAGCTCAAGTAAGTAATATGAATTATGGAACAAACTATAGTACTGCTTGGTGCAGTAGCAAGGACGAAGTTGGAAGGAGTCATATTCATTTTCGTGCTGGGACATATGGATGTTGAGGACAATAATGGAAGATAGTCTAGCCAGTTCAGTCACTGTATCAAGCGATAAAGCAGTATGCATATCGATTCATTACGAGAAACAGCATGGACAAACGAAAATAATTAGGGTGATGATTTCTTTACTGTGTCCAGAATGAAGGCTAGGTGCTTGAAAATGTGGTGCCATAAATGAACGTCAATATAGTTATAGACAAATGTTTGTTAGCCAACACAGAATAGACATTCGTCGTGTAATAACAGAGTAGTTGAGAGAAACGTACTGGCCCAATGGATCAACTCTACAAGCAAAGATATATGGAACGAAAGAAGAGCTGCAGACAAAGGTGGATTTCATACATAAGACTTGACTGACGCTGTAGATTTAGACATCAAGTAGTGAAAACATGAAAGAAACATGTTCTAAAAGTCATGTTCTGATGTCCTATCACGACCTTGAACACATCCGTGTTGTATAATATAAATAATTGGGGATTTTGAAAGGTGCCGGTATAGAGGTATATATGTTATAAAATGATGCGATGCAGTGGGATTCCACTGTATCGAGATTGAACGCAGAAGAAGGAGAATATGTTATATGCGATTATGTCGCAATGTTTAGTTCTATTTCCTGTGAATCATGGACTGAGTATCTGGCATGGTAGCCAAAAAAAATAAATAATAATATCATCCCCACAGCCTGTGACATCAATAACATTCCTCCTTGTCTGCTCAAGTATAAGTCATGAGCACCCAGATGACAGCAGGATTCATAAATATTATTTATGATTTTGAAATGTATTCAACGAATATTCGTTGAGAGAAATCATCCACACGTTTGTATACCTACATGAAGATATGTGCGTACCAGGTCTAGTATTTTAGTATCGGGATAAGGGAAGAATAACTGAGACATATTTAAGATAAAACCACATGACGCTATTTAATCGGTTTGATTTCTAAAATATTTCTTTTTTTCTTTTCATTTTAACACGTATAATATGTTTTAAGAAATATGTATTTCAATGTTCAAATAGTATTTGGAAATTATTCAACGGTTGAAAAATAATGCACAAGTTAGCGAACTAAAGAGTTAAATGAAAAACTAAATAATTCGATAGCATACATTAGATTCTATTTTTCAGTTTTTTTTGTTTTTTGGAAGTGATTGCAGTTGAAAAGGGAGAATGCTTCCTGAA
This sequence comes from Meghimatium bilineatum, assembly GCA_034231615.1. Taxonomy (NCBI): domain Eukaryota; kingdom Metazoa; phylum Mollusca; class Gastropoda; order Stylommatophora; family Philomycidae; genus Meghimatium; species Meghimatium bilineatum. The sequence goes on from CM067300.1 coordinate 36,530,507, forward strand.
AGAAAGAGGACTGTTAGTATTAATTCCTAGATTACTGAAACATAGATGGAAAGAAATTTGACTGCAAAATGACAAGCAAAAAACACATTCAGTAACTGAGGAATAATAAGTATACTGCTTGGTAGTAGAGGGATTAGTGAGTCTGTCTCACAAATTCAACTCGCTCGAACTTGCTCATTGTTGTTCGAATGCAGACTGTCTATATAAGAATGCAGAGAGGAGATTCTTATATGACGGTGTGTATACATTAGTGGTATGGCTGAATGCATTTAGTGATGAACTAACAAATTCTGAAAGGCTCCATAAGCAATGTTATATATATGATATGTTTCAATTATAATAAATAAGAAAAGTGAGCATCCAAAGAAGGGTAGTGCTACATTGGATACCATCCCACTGTGGCATACCAGGAAATGAAGCTAGGCAGATATGCTGGCAAAAGATGGAGCAACACAGGAACAAAAAAAGATAAAGAAATCACCTACCACGAAAAGAGGACACTCGTCAAAGCTATCAGGAAAATCGACCACCTAAAACGCAACTATCAACATCTTGAGCGAGGTGAGCAGCTGTAATATCTTTTTATCGGGACATGACACAACAGACTAAACAGCCACCTAAATATACTAAGACTGTATTCATGACCTTCGTGTACATGTCGGCAAGCAGCACAGACAGCGGAACATATCCTGCAAGACTACATTACACTAAACCAGTTAAGGAGGAACACTGGCCCACAGAGACAGACATCCACAGAAAGCTGTATGAGAGCACCGAGGAGCTTTCAATTCAAATACAGCAGCATATATTAAGAAAACTGGGCTTGCTATGTAGACATGTCAAACTGCGAACCAGAAGAAGTTAACTGGGCTTGCTATGTAGACATGTCAAACTGCGAACGAGACGAAGTTAACTGGGCTTGCTATGTAGACATGTCAAACTGCGAACGAGACGAAGTTAACTGGGCTTGCTATGTAGACATGTCAAACTGCGAACGAGACGAAGTTAACTGGGCTTGATATGTAGACATGTCAAACTGCGAACGAGAAGAAGAATTATAATAAATATAGAAGTAATGAGTAGGAAACGTAAAGGTTCATCAACCGTCAGTGCTTCTTGGAAGTATCGAGTTCGAGTCTTGTGTTCAACCTCCCAGTAACTTGTAGTTAAGACGTTGAATCTTCTTTGTATGATGGTGATGTGTTTGCATGCTATGCCAAGATACATTTTCTAATTTATCAACATTCTATCTACCACAAAGAGCATAATTAAAAAAGTAACCCTGAACATGATGTGGCGATAATAGGCCATGCGGCCTTTATCACACTCCACTCGAAATCTCCATGCAACTCCCTAACGGGAAAAATGCAGTAGTTACATTTTGTTTTTTGGAACAGTTTATCTACCACAACATCATCAGCGAGCTTATTGTTGTGCCAGTTTCCAATATGGGCATATAAAGTTAATCTGAGTTATTTATGAGCCTACATCATAGCACACGGGTTCCCATAAGTTCTCAGCTAACTGATCAAAAACATCCAGAATAACGTCGCCTACTACATTTTCGCAGTAGCGATGGTGCCATTCATCGACCGTCGCGGAGCATTAGCCCTGGTACCCTTCTTCCTTGTGGCTGAGTAACCACAGAATAAACTTTTATGTCAAACCACGAATAAGGAGTGAGATGTAAAACCTGGGCATATTGTTGTGCACTGGTTATGCAACAGTTGTGTTGTTAATAAAAACAATTTTGTGAGTACATCGCTACCATGTGTTACTAAGTAATACCCCTCGTAGGTAACAATGGAGAGTTCTCAGAAGAAACCTGTAAATATCAAACGTAATGGGTCAAGGCAACAAAAATAATTACACAAAGACTACATATTAATCTACTGTGTGTAAATCAGAATGCGAGAGCAAAGTATGGTGTAGCTTTCATCCTTGACCCCGCGGTATCTAAAAATATAAATACGACTTTTGTAAACGAAAGGTTGATCACGATAACCGTTACAATAAACAACGAAAACATACCATTCATCCAAACTTACGCACCCAGTAAATGCACACAACAACGAAACGGAAAGGGAATAATTTTTTAATAACTTAAATGATATGATAACTTAAATTATATGATAAACAACAACAACACAGAAGAAAACATTCGTACTAGGATATTTAATGCACACTTAGGACCAGAAAGATATGGGATAGAAGAATACATTGGACTGTTCGGAGACAAAATGAACAAGGCAATTACGGTTACCGTTTAATTGAAATGTGCATTCAACACAACTTTTTTATTACTAATACATTCTTTAAGCACAGAGAATCCCAAGTTCACACGAGGTACAAGTGGAAAAATGTAAACTGTAAAACCAGCTACATTTTATATTAACAAGAAGAACCAACAGACGGAAAATAACAGATGCAAGAGCGATACCAAACGTGTATACACCGACCATAAAACAGTAATAGTAACTGTAAAAACAAACAGAAAGAGAAAGAAGAAAGACAACAACAAAGATAAAAAATCAACACAAATTAAGATACACAAACTTAAGGACTACATAGTACATGAGCATTACACACAAATAATCATAGAAAAATTCAAAAAACTACCAGTAGAGACTACAACAACAGAAGAAGAATGGAGATTATTCAAAGACATCATCACACAAGCAGCAGTTGCATCATGCGGATACAAGAACAACAGTATAAAGAAATAAAAATAACAACATGGTGGAATGAATAAGTCAAAAACGTCACAAGAGAAAATAAAGAGAACTATAATATATGATAAAAGTAAAAACCAAATAGATTACATAGAATACAAGACAACAAAAGCAAATGCCAAGAAAATAATTTAAACTGCCAAAATCAATGGAGATTATAAAAATTGACAAAAGAGGTTTTACAAGAAAATTAAGAAATTGGGAAACCAAGATGATTATATATATATATATATATATATGAATCAGCAGAAATAATAAACGACGAAAAGGGTAATGCACTAAAAGAACCGAAGCAAATAATATAAAGATGGAATAAATATTTCAAAGAACTACTGAACCTAAAAGAAGGAGAAGAAGACAACGATAAGCACTATAATAGCAAACCTAGGATCAAATATCCCATCGAAATAGAAAATGCAATAAACAAAGCACCAATAAACAAAGCAGCAGGCTCTGATAACATACAAACAGAACTTATCACAGCAGCATTAGAGAGCTGGGGAAAATGGTTAGACAGACTTTTAAATGTAATATGGAAGAAACAAGAAACACTAGAAGACTGGAGGAACGCGACAATCATTCCCATATGGAAGAAAAAAGGCAGTAAGAGAGACTGCACAAAATACAGAGGGATATCCTTACTAAGCCACACAGAAAACATTTTTAACAAAATATTAGAACAACGATTACGATCATACATTGAACCACAACTTAAACACCCAAATGGGTTTCCGTAAGAACAAAAGCTATACGGATGTTATCTTTACACGTAGACAGCTAACAGAAAGAGCCACAGAAAACAACAAAGAATTATACATAGCATTCGTAGACCAAGAAAAGGCATTCGACAGAGTGGATAGACAAATATGGAAAACACTATCAATATACGGAGTGCCAGAACATTTAATCAGCATATGCAAGGGCATTTATACTAATAGCCAATGTGAAGTAAGAACAAATGCAGGAGTGTCCAATAAATTCCAAATTCAATCAGGAGACCGCCAGGGGTGTGTCCTATCCACTCTACTTTTTATAATACATATCGATCACATATGTAAATTAACAAGTGCCAACGAAGAAGATAACATAAAAGACAAATTGAACGAACTACTCTTTGCAGGCGGCCAAGTACTAATTGCGACATCAGAAGAACAATTGCAAGAACATACATATAAACAGACTTCGCACATGTCAAAAATTCAACATGAAGATTAATATTGAAAAGACCGAAATAATGGCAATAGCAAAGAAATAAATAAATATCACTATCGCCATCGATGATAAACACCTTAAACAGGTAAATGAGTTCACTTACTTAGGAAGCATTATATCGAGTGAAGGGGAAAACAGTAGATACAAAATGGATGCAACAAAACATACCAGATCCTAGGACAGATGGCACGTATTTTTAAGATCAATAATGTAAACATAGACACTAATGTTGCATTATGCAAGACTATTATTATTCCATCACTATGCTACCAGTGCCAAACCTGGACAATGACAGCTCAAGACAAAAGAAAATAGTGACAGCAGAAATGAAATGCCTACGAAGAATACTCGGAGTGTCATTAAGAGATAGAAATAGAATTAGAAACGATAATATCAGACAGATAACCAAAACAATACCAGTATTGGAACACATCAAAATACAACAGATCAAGTGTTTTTCACACGCTTCCAAATTTCCAACAGATAGCATGCATCCAGTAGTGGTCAGCCGTGACCGTCTTCAGTTCTTTCAGCCGATCCTTGGCTACATGGGCATTTAGCCAACGCTCTTCAGCAGAAGGGGCGTAGACTCCTGTAAGACAACATTAGAAGTCTTAGTTTAAGTATAATACGACGTTGTGATTCTTATTTAGCAGCAAATTAGTCTCCTACGCTACACGAGAATATTGAAACAGATATTGTGCAAATGGAGTAGGCACACATTGGGACTGAAATTAATGGGCAATTTAAACATATTTTCAAACATGAAATGTCTCGTTGTGCATCAATTTCATTGTACAATTGAATGAAGTATATGTTATTTTTCCCTAGTGATTGAATAGTTCACAGTGTCGTGAATAATATTTTTTTTAATTGGCGGGGGTTTCAATTTACGATTCACAACAAGGTGTTCCATTGGGTTGCATTTATCTACATTTGTACAGAGTATTATTCATTTTGTCTAGCCATTTCTTTTCTCTCTTATCCAGAGTTTATGCTATATGCACATTATAATGGTTAGATTTCATTTTCATTAGATACCAGAGCTAACCAATATGTTGCTTCTCATTACATTCTCTATGGGGTGTAATGCCTATATAATTTCTCTGATTTCTTCATTTCATTGATTTCTTAATTTCATATTATGCCCCTTTCAATAACTCCCTACACCTTTTCTTGAAAAGTTTGCAAAGTATTTTATTTCACACGAGAGAGAGAGCGTGTTCTGGTTGTATCTTAACAACACATACCAGGTCTGGCAATGATAACATAGTTTTGATAGAAAAATAATCGTCAAATCTTACAATAATATTACAAATCCCAAACAATACGATAGTTGTGATCGTGCACTTTTTTTTGGGTATTGGTCTATCATTTTTTCCCCGCCTTTTGAGAACAATGATACCTGGATGTTAGAATTTTTGTTTGAATAATGTAACTTATTTAATTTAATGTGAGCCCGTAGATTAAAGATTGGGAGGATCAACTTCATGCAGAAGTAAAAACAAAAGGCCAAAAAACTGCACTAGGAAGAAAACCAAAAAGAATGCTAGTTAGGCCCCTACTCCTCCCTTTTCACTTCAATGGCTTTCCCTCCAAACAGTACATTAAAAATTCTACGAAAACGGGAAATTTGGGGTTTTTTTTGTGTGTGTGTGTTTTTTTTTGTGGAGCCGCTCTTGCCTCTCTTCTAGCACGTCTTCAGTGATATACGACGCTTTCCATTCTCCGGTCTACGTCCTGATAATCTGCTGCAGTTTAAGAATTAATATAGAAGTAGACGTGTCGGTATAAGTCAACACATTAAATAACAAAATGCTTGAATCAAACATCTTTTCAATGTTAATGTTCCCTATCTCCGTTTGAGGAGCACTATCTGTGAACATACCTATAGGGTTCGCAGATATGTCCCTCAATAAGGCGTGAGGGCTCTTACGTCAATTTTTTTTTTAAAAAAGGTCGTTCGCTGATTTTCGCTCGCAATTCCTTCATTTTCATGTCAATTTTTGGCGACAGTTATTTGTAAATTCGTCTTTTACTGATTACGCAATGTTACCAACTTTTTCGTTACATTCATAGTTTGAACATCCCATCCCCTTATCTGCTTATCTAAGAGTTTGATTACCTATTTCATGAGTTTAATACACTGTATGTTGACTGGGGGATATGATTGTAAATTGATATTATTGTACTCCAGGCATACACATAGGCGACCAGTCTCCTCTATCTGATGGCGAAAATTATGCATGCTTATGTTTCATATGACTCGCTGGTTGAACATGCACTTGATGGTGACCTTCGTCATGCCTCAAGCTCTTCTACTGCCACACTGAATGGCGAATTCTCATCTCCAAATCTCAGCCACAATATGTCATCAATAGCAGTGTCTATACAATCAGGCTCTCGTGAAGCAGTTTCAGGACGCCACCCGTATCCATAATAATACTCACGTGGAAGACAGGTAATGAAGTCCTACTGAATGACGACTAAAACACTACACACTATCACTAACGGATGTAAATATGGTACATATAACAAAACAAAACACAGAATATAATCTACAAATGACAATACACAGGACAAAGTCGACGTTTCGGACCAATAGGCCCTTTTCAAGATACGGACATAACATACAAACATAAAAAAAACCACAAGTAGAAATGAATGCGTATCCGAGTGAAATGTGGTAGTAAGATAGATACCGGAAGCATACGAACAGGAAGTACACAAAGACGATAATACAGGTGGAACGAGAGGAACAAAACGATGACGTAACAAAGACCAATACGACCGAGAACTAAGCGAAAGAGTGGTCGGAATTGAGTCCAAATGGCTTGATGGTACCCAACTCGAAAATGAGACGATTTTCGAGGGCGTACCTAGATCTATCATCGGTAGTGCAGGATCTGATGGCAGTGACCTGAATGTCAAGGACACCACGGTGGCCATCGCCGTTGAAGTGATTGGTCACAGGAGTGGGTGTTCTGTGTTTGATAGCATGCAAGTGGTTACAGAAGCGGTCGCTCAGTCTAAGGTCAGTCTCACTGATATATTGCTTACCACAGCGTTTACATATGATCACGTAAATAACATTACGGGATTCACATGTAAAGGCCTCATCGATGGAGAAACTGGCCTTGGGGAATGAGATGGAGCGCATCTGAACCACATAAGGACATGTGAAACAACGACCGCGTGAGCACCGCACGGTACCAAAATGGTCAGGTGCAGAGGACCTGAGGTGGATGTGGACCAAGATGTCCTTCAGATTTTTGTCGAGCCAATAGGTGGAAATTTGTGGAAAGCGTCACGGGTGTCAGAATCAGACTGGAGAAGGGAATAAGTATCCATAGTCATTTCCCCGTCTCTTGATGCTGGGCATGCTCTGTTATTACCGCGTACGCTAACATGTCCCGGGCAGTAGATCCATGTGATACTTCATAGTTTTGACGTACCTATAGATATCATCCACTTGTAACGACACATACCCATGTGGATGTTCCGGATCATGGACTGTCTCACACAATGATTGCTTTAGTAGTTAGTCCCAGAGAGCTATTATATATGGAGTGATGCACTAGGTTTTATTCTCTTCTTTTCCATTGTTGTAATGTCTCGTTTCTTGATCAACTGTGATCCAGAAAGAATGTCACAGTTTTCTCATATCGGATAGTATGAAGTAACAGCTGATAGATCTTCTGTATGAGTTCAGGAGACAGGTCGTTAACATTTCTTGGTACAAGGAAGAAAAGTTAATCTTTAGGCTAAAAAAAGTCGATAGGATTTTTATCTATATTTTAAGTTTATCGTGATTTTTTTTTTCTAAATCAATGATTTGGGGAATGTATTTTACTACATTATATATTTCATTAAATTAATACGTTATGGTAATGAAATGGTACAATTAAAAGGCTATCAATGAATATCCAAGCCCGTACTTAAGGCGGAGGGTGTGCTCAATTTCCCGTAGGAAATCTTAATTATAACATTTAGTTCTTAGAAGCAAGTTAAAAAGCTGGCTAAACCCCCCCCCCCTTTCGGTAATGGTTTGTTAAAAAAGAGATCAGGAAAAGTCAGACTGAAACGCTGATAATACCCACGAAAACCAGGAAATGTCATTTTTTTCATTCAGTTAATCTCTCTTTCTCTCTCTCCACCCCACCCCCCACCCCGTCCTTCTTAAGGAAAGCATATATATTGTCTGGTGAATATCTACTACTTTGTTAACTCTTTATTTAACTCTGAATTTTACTTGTCTCGTTTGCATGAAATTATCTTTCATTGGATTTCACTGTATATAAATAAGTTTAAGACTCAGTTATTTATGTGTCTTTCTCTCTCTCTCTCTCTCTCTCTCTCTCTCTCTGTCGTAGTATGTGACCGAGAGGTTAAAGCGTTTGTCTCACGTCCTTAAGTCTAGGGTTCGACTTCAGGTAAGAAATGGGTTGTTTTTTTCGGTCGTAAGACGAATTAATTTTTTTAACTCACTCTGTTACATGACTTGAAGACAGCATGGTTATGCTACCTTTATCCTCAGCCACAAGTACCACGTCCCTGCAACTCTCTAACGGGAAACATGCAGTATTGACATTTTTTGTTTACTTCTTAGCGTAAATGTTCAGCTCTTCGAGTTGCGATTAAAATTTATCGGGTTCGTATCCCGTGATGTGATGTTGTGTTCACTAAGTGGATTTTGTAGGAGATCCCTTGAGATTATCGCTGGAAGCTACGGATATGTGCTATAAGCGGTACTCTCGGCAGGCGTCGTGCCACTCCGTTGAGAGAGATACATATGGGGTAACCCTAGTATAATGAACTCAATCTTCAGCGATTTTCCAACCTTTCCTGTTTCTGTATTCTATCGTTTCTTGTATTATGAGTCATGCTTCTATATTTTATTTGCTGCTTTTTGTGTATAGCGGTTTGTAACTGTACAATTCAGTTTGAGATCATCCCTGTCTTGTGTTCTTTGGTTCTTCATCGTTCGTTCTCAATATCCTGCATGTTAGCAGGATGTAGTAGGATGAACGTAATGCGTTGCGTCGTGGTTTCCAGATATTTGCGTCTTTCGGTCTGGCACATCCGATTTCATAAAGGCTTCTGGATCACCTTTGGGGTGAGACAGGGAATTCCAACCGCTGAACCTTCTTAGTTGCCTTCTACCATATGCATGACAAGTCACATTGTTTTCATTTACCATTGCTTCCCTTCACCCCTAGTCAACATACTGGCGTGAGTGTTCATTGGTGGATAACGATCGTTTCATTGAAACGTTGATTTATAGTATTTGTGTAGTGTTAAACCTACCTACTCCGTATTTATCTGGTCTTTGTGTAGTTTTACTGCAGTTTACGCGTTATCGATTTTAACAGTGAATACATAAAGTTTTATTTGTTCAAATGTTTAGAAATGCAACCGTTGCTACTGTGCACTTCAATAAATAAGCCCATGTTTTACTGGGGAAATTTATGAAAAAGAAATTGAGGAAGTATTTTTTTTTAGAGCTTGCCTACACTGATGTCATTATGAGATATACTGTAGCAACATTATTAAAGTGTAGCCGTTGTGTATGCAAAATACATCGGATCTGGATAGTTTAATAGCTATGACATCTTGAAAAGGATTGATATAGACGTTTTAAATAAAATATTTATTTTGCGGTAAAAAAATCCTTTGTTGTCATTAAATACATCTTCAACATAAAACTTTGGGCTTTGTACAAGCTTAGCCTACTAGCAGAACAAAAATCTCGATTTTTCTCGTCAAGCGGGCTCGTGTTTCAGACTGCAGTGTTGTGTGTTTGTGTGTTATGGCGTTGCTAGGTAACTATTTAGCGAGGACCTTGTTAATATGCGAAAATCATTGAGGCGAGCCACAGCCCGCAAATGCCAATAAACTCCGCATAACTTACCTGTTTAAGGTTATCTTTGTAAATCCTTACACTTCATCAGAGTCCAAATTTGTGTTATTATTTCGCAGTTCTCAAACTGTTTTCCCTCATGTTTCTATAGTACGTTCCGAAGTGTGTTTCAACTTCATAAAATCGTCTTCCTCTTCTGTAGGCGCCATACGCTGATACGTATTTCATCAGTGAACTTTTCTGTGGTCGCCAGCCCGATGCTGAACAGGAGAGCTTGTCCGTCAGAACCGTTTAAGATAACCACCGTTTTCTTCCTGTTGCGTTGACGGTTCTGTAATATAGAATATATAAAAATAGTATATATTCTCTAGTCCACATGAGCACATATAAGTATCGACAATTCTAAATCTTCTATACGTATTGCGTCTAGCGCAGGTTTCCCAACTGTGCTATACCATGCCTTTATAAAAATCCCCCCCCCCCTTCTCTGTATAACATATACATATGTAAAAAAATATTTAATTTCCAGAAAATGTAATGTATCCCTAACTGCAGCTTAATTACAACTTGTTCAGGGCACAAAACTTATGTTTTAGAAAGAAATCACTAGGAAATCATTCAGAAAAAAACTAAATGCAAAACATATATTAGACAACTAAAACTTCAGTACAAAATATTTTTTTCTAATTGTTCCCCCGCCCTTTTAACAATCAAATCCGCCCCCCCCCCCCCCTCGTGGAGCGAGGACCCCACGTTGGGAAACGCCGATCTAGTGTAACTTGATCTCAGTCTTCTTCTTCTACTGCGATCAGTTTCCTATGCTCATAAGTCTATACAGAAAGGTGTGCCGCCTCCACGAATTCAGTCGTCAGCAGGAGGTCCTCACGGTTGCCCCACAGCTTTACCATCAGATCTGTCCCTTGGGGTCATATTTTAGAAAACTGATTGTCGCTTTCTTTCTTCCAGAGTTCTGCATGATATCGTCTCTTTGGCTAGATGGTTTGTAATACTTTAATATGTGTCAGATAGCTTATAATATTTATGTATTTAAAAAAACAAAAGCTCGGCATTTTACAAATCCAAGTTACCTGTGAAACGCATTGACATGTTTCTGTTATGTCATCATTAATCTTGAATCAGAAGCAAACATTCATTAGAAGGCTTGCTACAGTATGTGAGAAAATAGCAAGCGCCCTAGAGCACGAAATTTTGAACCAACTATAGGAACGATTTCAATAGTCCAGAGTTATGTGACAGGGACCACGTCTTCTTCTCCCCCCCCCCTCCCCCCCCCCATTCTTGCTAGTTCTTAATTTTTAAACAGATGTACGAGTTTTACATATTGTCTTATTGATATCACTGCAGGCTGTGCACATGACATGCAGAAGAAAATAATGGCACGCAGGAGCACAGTGTGTCACTCACATATAAGGAAAACATAAGTTTATTCTACTAGAATGAGTGAGACTTCAGTGAGAAAACCAGACTGCTCAGTGTTTTTTTTTTTTAAATTTTAAAATCAAATCTGTGATATATGTTTAATTGGTCTTGGAAATGCTTCTCCAACATACCGTACATTAAATAAAAACTGGGCTATGTAATACTGCCTCCAGTATGGAATCCAGTTAGTTCTCGGGGATAATTTCTTTTGAAGCGTGTCTGTCTGTATTCAATGAATACTTTTTAACATTTAAATTAGATGGATGATCAATTTTACAGCTTTTGGTATTAATTATTACTTCTTTATCTTTTCTAAGTGGAATAATTAGGCACAAATACAAGACAAAAGTAGAACCGTAAAGTCGACTTTGGTAAGGATGGAGTTTTTTTTGCCTTCACGAAAACAAATGACTTCGTTTTGTGGGATTTTTTGTTGTTTATATTTTTTGTAAGAAACAACAAAGTTTTACTTTGATTTACTAACATCTTAGTACTAAACAGTATGCTATATTTTCCTAAAAAGGGGTTTGAACCCCTCAAACCGACCCGTTCCATATATACGGCCTTCGACAGAAGATGTGTCAGCGGTAGAAGAAACGTACATATTCATAAATACTGTATACATTAGTACCTACTGGTGAATATTCTTGTAATCCGAGCAATCACACACTCGCACAGTATATTTATTCAACACAGGGCAAGTGCGACACGGACAAGGGTACTTGAGAACAGCTTTACAATAGCATGACCTGTTCTTGATAATGGGGAAAATTAAGGAAGTAATCCCTCTAATAGAAATGTCCGGATGAACAAATGTCAGAATTTCCGTGTCGTAGAACTATTATTGCCAAGAATAAATTGTTGAGAGCAGGCACGTAGATAGATACAAACTGGCAATAAGTGTTCCCTAAGGTTAAGATAGATCTTGTTAGTTCCTATTACATTTTCCCTAACCAAACTATTATATATATATATATATATATATATATATATATATATATATATATATATATATATAATAGTTTGGTTAGGGAAAATGTAATATATATAATATGGTCATGTGGCGTATTCCTTCCAGAACGTTCTCTTCCCAATGAACTCTCTGAGCCTCTCTATGTCTTGAGCGATGTGGCTTGCATTTTCTAGCGATGTATTGATGTTATCTTTAATGTCGTTTATCCATCAACTTCTTGGTCTGCCCTTTCTCCTCTTTCCAGGTGCTATTCCCTCCATTATTTATCTTTCTAAACAGTTGTCTCTTTATATGACCAAACAGGCGTAGTTTTCTTTTTGTTATTGTGTTTAGTAACCAGCACTCTGGAGTCTTCAATGTGTTTATAATATCCGAGTTTCTGATTTTATCCTTCCATAATATTCTAAGTATCTCTGTAGCATTTCAGCTTGAAGGCGTTGATCTTCTTTGTCGCTGTTTTACTTAGGGTCCATGTTTCACAGCCGTATGTTGCAACCGAAAAAAATAAAAGTTCGTAACATTAGCACTTTCGTTTCTATTTTGTTGTTTTTCCATGTTTTTCAACTGTGTTATTTTGCAATATGCCATTGCCAATCTCTTCCTTATTTCTGCCATGCAGTCTCCTACACCGTTGATGTTTTCTCCTAAGTATTCAAATTTATCCACACATTCTATCTCGGTATTGTCTATTCTGATTTTTGGTTGTTGTGTTGTTATATCTGTTGACAATGATTTTTGTTTTTTGCGTGTTAAAATACAAATTTTGTGCTTCGCTATATTTCTTTGTGTTCTTGATTAGTTGTTCCAATCCCTTTATATCATTTGAAAGAAGCACTATGTCGTCTGCGTAGCGTATTTCCGGGATTAGGAATCCACCTATGTTTAAAGCGTGGTAGTCAGCGTTGTGTATGTCTATATATATATATATATATATATATATATATATATATATATATATATATATATATATATATATATATATATATATATATATATATATATATATATATATATATATATATATATATATATATATATATATATATATACACACCCATAGAGGAAGAAAGATGTTCAATTAAATCTAATGAATTTTTTTGCTGACTAATTTATGTTTGGTCTCGGCGCGGGTAGCAGAATTGATCTATGGGAAAGAAAGATCTTCATCTAATCCCAAGAATGTTTACTCTCTACGAGAAAGATCTTCATCTTGTTCCAAAGATTTTATGTTGACTAATCTGTTTGTAGTCCGAGTATAAATCGAGTTGACAGGTAGTGATGGCATCTGGGACTCCAAGGTGCTTAGTTACGAGGGGGAGTCAATAAGTAAGTCACAAATTGATGTTGGATGGCAGGAAAATGCAGTAGGTGGTTTCTAAAGCTGTTTATAGTTGATATCATCATAGAACTTTATGTTTATGTTCGCTAGATGGCGCTAGCTGTACCTTGCGCATGCGCAGCACAAAAAACAAAATGGCTACTGTACTTACAGAGTGTACAATCAATGAACAACGTGCTGTTGTGCGTTTTTTATGGGCAAAAGGACTGCCTGCAAAAGACATTCATAAAGAAATGCTTCCTGTTTATGCTGACAATTGTTTGTCCCGTAAAGCGGTGCACAGCTGGGTAAAAATTTTTTCTCAAGAACGCTCTAAAATTGTTGACGAAATCCGATCTGGTCGTGCTGTTGAAATTGCAACAGACGCATCTGTGCAGCGGGTTGAGGAGATGATTCGAGGTGACAGACGAGTAACGATAGACGCTGTAGCAGCTGCAATAGGGTGCTCACATGGTTCAGCATACAGCATCATGCATGACCGATTGAAATTTAAGAAAGTGTGTTCAAGGTGGGTGCCCAGACAATTGACGGACGAACACAAAATGAACCGATTAGGCTTGTCATTGGAGCATCTCTGTCAATACGCAAATGAAGAAGACATGATGAACAGGATTATTACTGGGGACGAATCATGGGTGCATCACTACCAGCCTGAATCAAAGCGTGCTTCAATGCAATGGAAACATCCTTCTTCGCCTTGTGTCCAAAAATTCAAGGTTACACCATCAGCAGGGAAGGTTATGCTGACAGTGTTCTGGGATTGTCAAGGAGTGCTTTTAACCAATTTCAAAAAGAAAGGTGACAATGTGAATTCTGAATCATACTGTGAAGTTCTATCAGTGCTTCGGGATGCAATTCGATGAAAACGTCCAGGGCTGCTGACTAGAGGAGTGCTACTCCTTCATGACAATGCTAGACCACATACGGCTCGATTAACTCAGGAGAAAATAAAAAATCTTGGTTGGAAAATTCTGGAACATCCTCCTTACAGCCCCGATTTAGCCCCTAGTGATTTTCACCTTTTTGGTCCACTAAAAACCCACCTTGGCGGGAAGCATTTCGCGACTGACGCAGAAGTTGAATGTGAAGTGAAAATGTGGCTTAAAAAGCAGAGCACGCAGTTCTACGCAGCAGGTTTGGGAGGACTCATAAAACGATGGGATAAATGCATCAATGTTGGTGGAAATTATGTTGAGAAGTAAAGGGATAATGTATGTGTAAAAATAAACAGTTTTCAGGTTTTTATCGTCTTCAGTTTTTTTCTAAAGAGCCATTTGTGACTTACTTATTGACTCCCCCTCGTATATATCCGCTGCAGACATTTTAGCATAACGATCGCTCAGAAAACACTGACAACATACTTAACGCAAATATCACCTAGAAAACCACAATGACCAAAAATGATGGGTGTATTGCTACGTTCAAAATATAATATTATAGCAATTAATTTATGTTGACCCGCTGGGGGTAGTAGGGGTATCAAGACACTACACACACTACCCAGAGTTTACGCCTTCTGTGTATAAAAGTAAAATCTGGATAGAAATCATCCCACTGAATAGGAAATAAAGAGCAAGTTGTTCGTAGTTTTTAGGAATTGTGATAGTCATAGGAAACAACTCAGCTATGTTTATTTAACGGCTGCATGTCATAGATGAACAGTCTATGGCAAGGGGCAAACAGAAAGACAAAGTTACAACTATTAAGAAGCTATATTTTTCCAGTAGCAACAAATGGTTGTGAATGATAAAGAAAATATCAGCATTTGAAATGAAATGCTATAGAAAGGATCCTGAGAATATCCTTGATAGAAAGACGTTCGTAAAGACCTGAACATAGAAGAAAATTGGCTTCCATACTATCCAAAAATACAAGCGAACATATTTTGGACATATAAAATGCACAATTGATAGAAAGGTTCATCATATAGGGGAAAATTCCAGGAAAGAGAACAAGAGGCAGACCAAGATTACGATGGATGCATGCTATCAAAAACCTTCTGAACATGACACTGGAAGAGTCTGGACAGCTTTTACAGAACCTAGAGGATTACAGAGTGGTAATGATGACAAAGTTATGCAAAGGACAGGCCACGTAGAGGAAAGTAACTATTTTAAAAGAAATGGCGTGCGGAGAGAGAAAATTTCCAATGTTTTACATTGTATATTTTATGAATAATTAAATTAATTGTTTTTATTTACCTAAACGAGGGAGAGTTACACTTCCTCTGTCCGTATTTATGACTCTGGTTTTGAGGCCGTATATCAGCATCCAGAATAATCATTCAGTATTTCAGCTTACATTAGCCCATAAATTCAGTATTTCAGCCTACATTAGCCCATAAATTCAGTACTTAAATATCACATTCTTATCACATTTTTTGCAATGCATACTTTACTAATGGTCAGTAACTGAGTATCAAACCCGGTTATATCCTGTACAAAATACAGTTAATATGTACAGTTGGACAAGTATGGACCTGCATTTTTGCTGTAAATTAACCACGCCTCTTTATAAACTAATTTGATTCTATTTCTGATGGTCATATTTATTAAAATAGGATTACCTCCTCCGAGTAGAAGACTTCTTCAATAGGCATATCACTAAGCCGAAAGCTGAAGTCTCCTGGGTATGAAAGAAATCTCCGAGAAACCAGCCCACTGCACATAGGAAGTAAGATCAAGTTGCTGGCAATTCCTGGGGATAGCAAACAAATATTAAAATATGGGAATCTCCCTAGCGTGATAGTTAAACCGTTCACTTTGTGCTGACGCTCTGGAGTTGTGTGCTACAAGTGGTACTCTAGACAGGCGACGTGGCCGCTTCGTTGAAATTGACGGAGTACATATGTGATAACCCGAGTACAGTGAAGTCAATCGTGTACGAAAACTGTCTGTTTTGCCAGTACTACTAACACTGAATTCTTAGAAAGTATATTTGTTTGTTTGTTTGTCACTATTTATGTTTTTCATTGTATTTGTTAGTGTTAATTGTTTTGTACTACTAACACTTAATCTTGGAGCATATGTGTGTTTGTCACTATCCCCAAGAATTACGAACTATTTGCTCTTACTTCCTATGTGTAGTGGGTTGGTTTCTCAGAGCTTTCATTCATACCCTGGATACTTCAGTTTTCGGCTTAATTCAATGAATATTGAAGTCTTCTACTGGAAGGGTTTCTTATATCTGTATCTCGATCCCATGTGGATGTCATAACCTGATAAATTCGATATAACACATCTTATTAAAACCATTAAAGACATCGGTTGCACTCACTCATGCTATTTTCATGATCAAAGTCTTGAGTTATCAAACAGTTTTCTCGTTAATAAACCAAACCCGGCCAAGCGCGTCCTCTCACCTGTAAAGTACACTCAATCTTTTTCCTGAGAGCAGTCGGGGAACGATTTTGAGGCAAATTGAACCTTTGGGAAACGAGGCGCGCATTATTCAACCGATTATCGGGACCTAAGATTTGGCTTTGCGCCTAAGAATATAATTTAATTTATTTTTAATAAAAAAAAACGTAAAGTGTTTGATATATGGAAATACAAGGCCTAGCCAGTTGTTCACCTTTATGTATTCTGATCTTTAGTCCCTTAGCAACGCTCTAAAGCAGGCCGTTGGGCCCGTGTTTGATGTGGTAGCCGTGTTTTTATTTTGTGTTAAATCTCGCACAACCCTTCTCGTGTTAAGCGTTCTTTTATATACTTTGTTTCATGCATTAGTTTGTCGGTGTCGGTTTGTAACATATCTAGACATGATTACAAGCTGGTTCTCTTACACTTTTAAAATCTGTATGCGGGGCCGCATATATAACTTTGCTAAAGACTGTGGTGGATGTGAAGAGGGTTTGTGAAACATAGCTTTTCCAAACATCTTGGTTATCGTATTGATTAACTGACACGGACATGCGGACGTTAGATGAAATAAGAGACGAATGCATTTGCATAAATTCTTGCACATCTCCGTAATATTCCTGCTGGTCAGTCCGAAACAGCGGAAATTGTCTTGGTTGTTCCCACTTGGATGGAGATGCGAAGTGACCAATGACCAGTCGCATAGTCAAGATACGTGTCGCTGTTGGAGAACACCGCGCAGGACTATTCTGGAGAAAGACTTGCGTCAAACGCGCCAGTAGTCAGTGATGAATGCGCCAGTAGTCGGTGATGAATGCGCCAGTAGTCGATGATGAATGCGACAGTAGTCGATGATGAATGCGCCAGTAGTCGGTGATGTGAGAATGAATAAGGGGGGCACTTTGAAATTGTTTAACGAGTGCATGTTAGATTTTGGACACAGCGATAGATGATGCATCTAGGATTTGTTAGGAGTTAAGAGAATTTGGTATTAAGTGTGGCACAAGTAGGACTGGGCATCTGAGGTGCGGAATGAGGAATGTGTTTAACCACCGAGCAATGGGAACCATCTATAAATGCATGCATTTCGATGTTCACCGAGGAAGACTGAGCACTTATTGGTTTGCCCGGAGTGCAAGAGCTTATAACAAATAACCAATAGCTTATCTACGGGGTTGTTTTAATGTTATTTGGTTACACACAAAATTATTTATTGTTAATGCATGTGAACTTTGCTATTGTGAGAAACTGGGGGCTGCTATATGCTGTAGATCAGAGGTTCTCAATATTTTAGACGA
Organism: Meghimatium bilineatum; assembly: GCA_034231615.1. NCBI lineage: Eukaryota > Metazoa > Mollusca > Gastropoda > Stylommatophora > Philomycidae > Meghimatium > Meghimatium bilineatum. Next base: position 36,548,720 of record CM067300.1, read on the forward strand.
CGAGCACTGCCAACGTGTAATACTGAGTAGGCTTCCATAACATATGCTTCTTCTTCTGGATTCGATCTCAAACTCTCAGCTTATTAGCAGATTGTAGTACAGAGAACGGAATTTCTTGTTTCATGAGGTACTATCATCGCAGTTCAACCCCCAATATTTTGTGGGAAAGAATTTGAGCGGATTTCGTTGTCTCACCTAATCCTAACCTTAACACCAAACCCTAATCCCTAACCCATAACCTAGTGCGTCTCGCATACCAAATGGTGCGACAACGATATCCGCTCAAATTCTTTCCCATAAAACACTGGGTGTTGAACTGCGATCATAGTACCTGCAATGATTTACAGCTTTGCTGTGATATCTGTCCCTTTCGGCCTGACACATTCGGCTTCAGCATGGCTTCTGTGTCACTTTGACCCTATATGGAATATACAACTGCACCCAACAACCTCCTTAGTCGCCTCTTACGATGTGCGTGGAAATAATAAGTGTAACTATTAAACACGAGCTGTAACATAACATATAATAGGAAACAAATATGTATTTCTATTTTTTAAATGAATTTTTAAAATGTTTTTTTATTTGTCCGGTTGCAACATACGGCTGTAAAACATGGACTCTTAAGTAAAACAGCGGCAAAGAAGATCAACGCCTTCGAGCTGAAATGCTACAGGAAGATACTTAGAATATGATGGAAGGATAAAATCAGAAACTCAGATATTATAAACACACTGAATATTCCAGAGTGTTGGTTACTAAACACAATAACAAAAAGAAAACTACGCCAGTTTGGTCATATAAAGAGACATAACTGTTTAGAAAGACAAATAATGGAGGGAAGAGTACCTGGGAAGAGGAGAAGGGGCAGACCAAGAAGACGATGGACTGACGACATTAAAGATAACGTGAATACATCGCTAGAAAATGCAAGCCACATCGCTCAAGACAGAGAGAGGTTCAGAGAGTTCATTGGGAAGACAACGTTCTGGAAGGAATACGTCACATGACACACAAATGTAGTGTTGACATAATATGAAAATTGAAAATTAAATTAAAAGTGAACGTGAAAACTGGCCATATAACCAACTTTGTTGCACCGTACACCACCCACTTCCCCTTTCATTTCACCCATAATCGTGGAACGTAGTTTGAATTGTAAAACTCATGATCGTTCGCACTTTTTAACGCGCATGGCGCGAGCACCATATGCTATTACGGTGCACTATGGTGCTTGCGGGAATATGGTTGAGAGCTCCTGCTGTAGGGGGGAAAATGTATGAATATTCAGTTTTACGTGCTTATTTCAGGACAGGAAGTTGTCCATTTACAGTATATTTTGTTCATGTTAAGTAAATCAACATGTTGTCAGTCAGCCTAGTGGAGTTGCTAATGAGACAATCAAAATAGTCATGACGAACAAGATTGGCTGATCGGAGTTTCATTACCAACGTAGATCGTGTAATTTCACTCAGCTGTGGCAAGGCTTGTGAAATGTATTATATGTGACTAAAAGTTCAACATTATTTTATAAAGCAATATCCATAATCAGTGACGTGCATGGTACTCTCAGCATCCTTCTATATAACCAGACATAATCTGCTATGAATAACTGCTTAAGAATCATATAATAACTTCGTAAGGATCATAGAATAACTGATTAAGAATCTTAGAATAACTGCTTAAGAATCTTCGAATACCTGCTTAAGAATCTTATAATAACTGTTTAAGAATAATACAAAACATTACATTAAAGTTATTGGCACTGAAGAATAATACAAAACATTACATTAAAGTTAGTGGCACTGAAGAATAATACAAAACATTACATTAAAGTTATTGGCACTGAAGAATAATACAAAACATTACATTAAAGTTAGTGGCACAGAAGAATAATACAAAACATTACATTAAAGTTATTGGCACTGAAGAATAATACAAAACATTACATTAAAGTTAGTGACACTGAAGAATAATACAAAACATTACATTAAAGTTAGTGACACTGAAGAATAATACAAAACATTACATTAAAGTTAGTGACACTGAAGAATAATACAAAACATTACATTAAAGTTATTGGCACTGAAGAATAATACAAAACATTACATTAAAGTTAGTGACACTGAAAAATAATACAAAACATTACATTAAAGTTAGTGACACTGAAAAATAATACAAAACATTACATTAAAGTTGGTTGCATATCCTATTGCTCTTCTTCAGCGATTATCTCTCAGTCAGGTTTGAACTCCCGATTGTATGATATAGTCTTCAGCCTGTTACAGACAAGCACTTGACTGTTTAAGATGTTTAACTAACCATATGCTCAGAGAAACAACAGTGGAAGAAAAACTCTACGGAACTATGTACGAAATACAGAACGCAGACAAGTCTATAGAAGAAAGAAAAACTTCAGATATAGGCCACATGTTCCAGGTGAATGAAAGAAAAAGAAGAAGAAACTAACCATATAACATTAACCATACTTCAAGCACTTGATAAGAATGATGTAACAAGTGCTTCACTACACCTGGGATTTAACAACGCGACTATACCAGGCCACTTAACCATAACAACACTTTAAACGCTTCCTTAAACCAACACTCTAACCACTTAATTAACTACAATAGTACTACAGCAGTAACTACAACAATTCTTCATCAAACCATAGTTTTATGCATTTGACTATACCAGTACACAAACAACAGAACACTCCCAAACACTTCATTAAACCAGCACCGTAACCACTAGATTACAACATTACTCTAAACGCTTCATCAAACCAAAGCATTAACCTATTAACTACACCATTGTTCTAACCTATCAATCTACGTCGGGTTAAGGGTCAGGATAGTCAGGGCATACTCTACCACAAACAGGACTAGTCACATAATGATAGAGTACGAGGCGATGCGTATCATTCTTTGATGCTCCAGAGATACAGAATAGTGACAGTGCGCTTTTTGCTCGATTATCATAACCATGATGCCCGGATCAGATATTTGCCGTGTTCGTTCATACCTCTCTCATCAGTGCTGACAAGAACCCTACACTACATGATGATATTGAAAAGAGCAATGGAAACAGATTAAAGACGGGAAAGTCGTGGCTTGGCAGGACAGATGAGGTTATTAAACAGGTATGATGCACATTAGGGAACTTAAACCCGAATTCTGCCTCAGACGGATGTGTCGGGCCATTAGCGCAAATAAAAATGACGGCACAACGCATTTCCATTCTCTGGACGACATCCTGCTGGAAATCTAGTAGGACCATCGTCCTGCTACAAGAGAGATCCAGCGGGAGTTTGTGAGAATAAACGCTGAAGAAGAAGAAGAAACCCGAAGAAGAGTGGGAAAGAAAGACTATCAAGTTTACAACTTCCATTTAAGTTGTAATGACACTTTCCAGGAAACGTAACAATGACACTCCAGTACAGATGTATATTCAGAAATCCAGGCTATAATCAGTAGAATTTCTCAGATGGGGATATTATTGTCAACCTTGATGAGTCTGTAGTTCGGTGCGTAAGCATTGATTGGGCATTCATGGCTCAATACAGAGGAAAGTGTATTAGGAAGAAACTGGTGCTTTCTATATAGCCACTAGTAATATGACGATGGAGTGACCATGATGAAATATGCTTCGAAAGATTCAGTCAGGTTATCTACATCATCAGTGGCTGGAGTCGATGACAAAATCTGAGCTGAAGAGAATTGCTTCATTTTGTAACTGGAAATGTGGGTATTGAGGGAAATTGAAGTACAGACACACTTACCAGCGTGGCCACAGTGACTAGTGAATTTTATTTTAAATTCAGTCAAGGGATTGGACCAGTTGAAAGATATAGGGTACATGTCTTCATCTTTATCTATTGCAAGAACTCACGAACTGGGAAGTGAAAAGTGGTTTTCCAAGAAATGAACGGCATATAGGAATCAAAAGAAGAGTCATTAACCAACACAGAACTCAAATAGTCAGTTACCACATGGTGAAGGACATACCGAAAATGAGAGTGGAACACATTTGGGCTTGTCAGTGTCATGATGATGAAGGTGAACTGAAATAAAGTTACAGGTGAACAAAACGCCACGGGAAAAAAGTCACAAATTTGACTAGGAAAAAAAGTAACAAAAGTTACTATTAATTTATTGGGGTAGGTATTAAAGTCACAGAAAAAGAATTTCGATAGGAAAAAATATGGCAGGAAAGAAAGTCAGAATTTTAACTAAAATACATAGTGAAACATACAAATTCAAATAAGTCATTTGTACATATTTAAAACAGTTTACACAATATTTTGGCATTACAATATAGTCAGTGTTTTAACGCTGTTAAATTAGAGAAATGCAAAATGTCGAGAACCACTGATCTAGAATATTATTATAATTTATTATAAGGACTTTGTACGTATTGGTGCTGATTGAGTGTTTAGATATCTATATATTTTTTTAATATGAAAACTGCTATTTCTTAATATCGACAAAATGGACTCCCGATTTATGTGTGGGGAAAAGACACATTTATGTATGAGAAGAGACACCGATTTATGGGTGATTGGAGACTCAGATTTATGAGACGAGACTCAGATTTATGGGTGATTTGGAGACTCAGATTATGAGAAGAGACTCCGATTTATGAGTAAAAAGATAATTTATTATTGAGAAAAAAATACAGATTTATGAGTGAAAAGAGATATATTTGTGAGCGAGAATAGGCTTAGATTTATGATTGAGAAGAAACTTTGTCAGTACTAAAGATTTATGAGTGAAGAAGCTCAGATTTATGATTGAGAAGAAACTGTATCAGTGAGAGAAGACGAAGATTTATGTGAAGACAAGAGGCTTAGATTTATTAATGGGAAGAGAGTCACATTTTTTAGTAGGAAGAGTGACTAGTCTGTAAGAATGAGTTTCGCTCCTATATATATTTCTGCTTTTGGGGGGTTTCTTTTCTTTGTTCTTTTTATTGAACAAGTGTGGCCTTAGTTCTTGTCTGCCTCGTCTATTTGTTAGAACAAAGTCTGTAGGGAAATATATTGAAAACAGAGACTGAAATGGTTCAACCACTTAATGAGAATTAACCCATACTGGCCAGAAGCAAGAACTTGCAACAGGAGAATGGAAACAACAAGAGGCAGAGGAAGGACCAAGAAGCATGTGGATTGAAAGTGCTACCAACGTTCTGAGACGTCATAATAGTACTACATATAAGGGACCAAAACGTGTCGTATCACGAAAACTGAGCGTCTTTGAATCTTGAGAAGAGAAAATACGATAGGGAGGGAGGGAGGGAGGGATGGATGGATGGATGGATGCTGTGACAACGGAACACTGCTGATGACAAAAGGAATTATTAAAATACATAGAAATTGAAAAAAAAACATGTTGGACATATCTTCACAGCATGTTGGACATATCTTCACAGCATGTTGGACATATCTTCACAGCATGTTGGACATATCTTCACAGCATGTTGGACATTAAAAAAAGTTGGTCATATAATACATGAAACATTTTTGAAGACTTTACTTGAAGGTAGAGTTGAGGGAGGCAACCAGGAAAGGCAAAGATACGAAAATTGGGGGGGGGGGGAAGAGAACACCACGAGATGGAAATGATACATTCTAGTAGAGTGCAACACAAAGGCAAAAGACAGGAGTTGGAGGTTCTTTACAGCCGATGCGGAGACGACACTAGATGATGAAGTGTGTCCATCTCTGCTATAGATTCTCCCTTGTATCTATTTTCCTTTAATGTTCTCATGGCTTCAGATTTGACCCGTCCTTCTGTACATACTTTATACGACATTTACCCATTACCCCCTTCCACCTAGATAAAGCTGAGCTTGTGGCTACAACAATCATGATGCAGATAGTAGATACATTTCATGGGTGTAGTTTTTGTAAAAGAATCAAAATGTCAGATTATTTATTATGACAATAAAATGTAAGCATAATTCGTAGCACTACCTCTGGTTAAACTGACCTCATTTTTTTATAGTTATAGGGGAGATAACATTTAGTCATATTTATATAGCAATAACACAGTTGTCCTTTCAGTTAAACTTTTCAATGTATATTAGTTTATATAGTAGTTATTGCGTCGAGCTTATAGTTTGTACTGCAGTCATTATGTAGAGTTTATAGTTGATACTGTAGTTATTATGTAGAATTTATAGTTTGTACTGCAGTTATTATGTACAATTTATAGTTGATACTGAAGTTATTATGTAGAATTTATAGTTGATACTGAAGTTATTATGTAGGATTTATAGTTGATAGTGCAGTTATTATATAGAGTTTATAGTTTGTACTGAAGTTATTATGTAGAATTTATAGTTGATACTGTAGTTATAGAGTTTATAGTTGATACTGCAGTTATTATGTAGAATTTATAGTTTGAACTGGAGTTATTATGTAGAGTTTATAGTTTGCACTGAAGTTATTATGTAAAGTTTATAGTTGATACTGCAGTTATTATGTAAGAGTTTATAGTTGATACTGCAGTTATTATGTAGAATTTATAGTTTGCACTGGAGTTATTATGTAAAGTTTATAGTTTGCACTGAAGTTATTATGCAGAGTTTATAGTTTATGCTACACTGATATAGAATATATAGTTTATATAGCAGTTATCATGTAGCGTTTATAGTTTATACTGCAGTTGTGTAGAGTTTATACTTTATATAGCATTTATTGTTTATAGTTTAGAGTGTTAACCGTAATAACAGTCCTGTTGGTTGATGACTTTCTTCTAAACCTATAATGACGCTCATTTATGGCGACACGAAATTTCAAGCCCGATTAATTCTTTGTGGATATGGGGGGGGGGGAGAAGACGCATCACTCTCATTAAGTTGTTGTCCCTGCTGTTTCTCGTCGTATGGGTTTCAGAATGTCAGCCGTGATCATTACTCTACCGCTCTATACAGTTGCAAAAATAGCCAGCCGTTCAGCTATATCATTGGTCGAACCTTAGAAAGACCAGGCACTAAAAAAATGTTGCTCCGACCAATTTCAGTATAACCATTGAATCATGTCAGTGTTCACGAACACAACCCGTTTGTATGTTTCTGATCAGGCTTCACTTTAAGAATGCAAACACGTTTTTGTTTTAATTCTGCTTGATGGTTTCTTTTTCTTATCGTTGAAAGATGATGGCCTTTTTTTCATATCTACAGACAAGAGAACACACACATACAGACACAGTTAATATGCTTAGCCTGCACAGTTGTATAGTTTGTTTCGATCGCGAGGAATTACGAGCACTAGAGTTTTTGTATCCTTCTAACGGGATAGGAATTTTTCTCCGGAGCTTTATTTAATATATATTAGACTCCGGCTCATAGCCATCCATGTGCACTGCCTTGCGTAAAGCATTCTACTCAGAGGAGATAGAAACATACCCTTATAGAAGTGCTGTGTGGCTTTTACAAGAAGAAAGTCTCACTATATGCACGCATGTCATCTACTAGAGTTCTGCTGTTGATCAGATGAACCAACTCTTGAGACATCAGATGAACCAACTCTTGAGACATCAGATGAACCAACTCTTGAGACATCAGATGAACCAACTCTTGAGACATCAGATGAACCAACTCTTGAGACATCAGATGAACCAACTCTTGAGACATCAGATGAACCAACTCTTGAGACATCAGATGAACCAACTTTTGAGACATCAGATGAACCAACTCTTGAGACATCAGATGAACCAACTCTTGAGACATCAGATGAACCAACTCTTGAGACATCAGATGAACCAACTCTTGAGACATCAGATGAACCAACTTTTGAGACAGATGAACCAAATCTTGAGACATCAGATGAACCAACTATTGAGACCTGCAGAACATTTCGCATGCGGCAACTACATGGTACAATACGTTAGTGTAAATTGATAACTGAAATGTGATTGGTAGCATATTCTATCGTAACTATCAACCCGGCATTTTCTGACTGTATTGATTTTCTAAGCAATATAAATACCGTCAGTAGTTTGCCACTACTTTCCAAAAGATCTGCATGCACAATTACATGTGACAGGATTTTAACCCGGTACCTTAGGCGTCACATTCGCGTTCTGTACCTCGACGCTGATTATGAGCACGTAATCACGTGATCTCTTCTCTTTATTGTTAAGTGTTATATTTGATTGATCTGTGTGAGATAATTCATTGTACTTTGATTCGTTGTTTTTAATTTACCGAAACGTTAATTACTCATCATTTCGATCGATTCGTTTCACATACGAATCATCTTTTTTTAAATTTTAGTAGCAACTTCTCTTGATGAGTTTAATCTTTTTTATTAAAAACAAAAAACAAAAACAGACAGTAACAGATGAGATTTGAAGTGAAATCAGTCCATTTGGCAACCCACTTTATTAAAGCATAGGGCATTGTCTAGTACACTGATATTCAAATATTTCTTGATTTTTTAGACACCACTAAATACACCAGTCTTATCGCCACTACAATGTGGACGTTCGGCTTTTGAACCTCGAGCACGTTAGAGCGAGTTTAGTTTCTGAAGTGGGCCTAATAACCACTCTACCAGCGAGATGACAATCCACTTTATAATAATAATAATAATAATAATAATAATAATAATAATAATAACATCTATAACCTGTAGGTGGCGTAGGAGCGCCACATTCGAATAATAAGTCCTCCAAACACTTCAGTCCTCTGCCATTGTGACGAAAATTCTTGAGACGGGAATTGAACCAGTCCGTTCAACGACACCAAATCGCCTAGTAACTATTGCACACGCGCTCTTCCGTACTTGACTAACCGCATCTCCAAAAAAGATGCGATTTTATCAAGCCATTCAAACCGTGCACTCAAATTAACCAGAACGGACCAATCGAGACAAGGACTATTACAACAACAACAAACATCCCGTACAGATATTGAAATATCCTCAGTAACAACAAACATATAACACACAATATCCGCATTAGTTTAACAAATGTTTAACTAATGCGGATATTATGTGTTATGTTTTGTTGTAATAGTCATTGTCTCGATTGGTCCGTTCTGGTGACTGAGTGCACGGTTTGAATGGCTTGATAAAATCTCATCTTTGTTAGTCAAGTACGGAAGAACGCGTGTGCAATAGTTGCTAGGCGATTTGGTGCCGTTGAACGTACTGGTTTAATTCCCGTTAGTCTCAAAAATTTTTGAATTGTCCTCTGGCTTCCTACTTAAATTTACTTGTATAAACCATTCTGACGAGTGAAGAACAATCATGCCGTGGTCATTTCTTTATGTTGTCAAAACAGGATGTACTTCAGCATCCTCTTCCAATTCTACCCTCATAAGTTCCTTGTAAAATAGTTAAAAATTGAAACGTATCTCGTTACATGCCCAAAGTAAGCAAGCGTATGCCGTTTCAAAATGAACAGAAATATGTATTTGTGTAACGAAAATAAGTCGATAAAGCAATCTAACAACGAGACACAGTGATAGACAAAGTTTCCACTAAAAAGTCATATTCAGGACAAACAAAATAACAAAACAAAAGATAAGGAGGTGATAAGAAGATAAGGAGAGACACGAGATGATGGTAAGGAACAGAGGCAGGTTAGCATAACAGAAAATGCAAAAGAACTGATGGATGAAAAATGATGAAATGGTATGAAAATCAAAGAAAGTCAAATAACATAAAATAAAAATGAATATGAGAATGTACTTAGCTCGAATCACTAAGGCTGAGTCGTGTCGTGTCCAGAGTGAAAGACTATAAGGGGACTGGAAAGGACCGGGCAGAGAGTGAAACGCATTAACTGAAACCGGTCCGCTTACAAAATATATGTCAGGTACGAAACATAAAACATTTATCAAACTACCCAGGCAGTAAACGTTGCGTAAGACAAAGGAGCGTATTATGCCAGTCAAAGGGTCCGAGAGGATGGAGGTAGGTTAGAACCGCAAGGTGCAGGTATCAGCAATAAAACGACAAAAACCATGACTCGATAAAATGCATACAATGATAAATATGAATAAAGGGGGTGGAGAGAAGGGGGGAGAAAAAAGAGAAGAAGAGGGTAGAAAGAAGAGAGGTACAGCCAGGATCTTAAGTAGCGAGCCGGTGAGGGCCACGAAATATAACAGAGATACGTCATAAAAGATGTGCGTGCGGAGGTGAGGGAAGGGGCAGTGTGGTTGGAAGAAGGAGGGCTCTTCAGAGGTTGAGGAAGTCGGCGCAGAAGAGAACGTCGTAGGAAAGTATCACTTTGTAGAAGGCTGAGAGGCTTATATAGAAAGACAAAGGATAAGCGGACGAGAGAGCGTGAGAAGACGGTGCCCAATAAGGGGGCACCAGTGTAGATCGAGAATCAGGGAGCCGTATAAGGGGCCTTTATGGAAGAAGGCAAACCAAAACTGCAACCAAGGCATCTGAAATGTGTTCAAGGGTAGCTGTCAGGACTCAGGTCATCGTATGTAGCTAGTCAGTGTCATGGGACCTACATGTAGGGGTCGGTGTATGTGAGATTAGGAGAAGTCCCAATGATGCATAACGGAAGATGGACCAAGGACACAACTGCAACGCAAGGTACCATTTTAGGCCGTGTGTTTGGAAATGTGACCGGTCGCAAGAATAGAGAATGTTATAACAGGGGTGAGCCAGCTGCACGTCGCATCCTGTTTGTGAGTATTGCTCGCACTGTACACTGGCTCAACTATAAAGAGCAACGATCAGCGGACTGAACTTCTAACCACCAATACACTGTCCCTTAGTTCGGACCATGTGTTGTAGGGATGAAAATCTCTCCCTATATCAGCCTTCTACACAGTGATACCTTCTTACAACGTTCTCTTCCACGCCTGCTTCCGCCGCCTCTGTAGTGCCCTACCTCCATGCGCCCATCTCTTATGACGTATCTCTGTTATATTTCCGGGCCCTCACCTGCTCGCTACTTCGGATCCTGGATGTATCTTTCTTCTTTATTTGTTATTTTCTTCCCCCTCCTTCTCCACCCCTTTTCTCATAGTTCTCATTGTATGCTTTTTGTCGAATCATGGTTTTTGCCTTTTCATCATTGATGCCTACACCTTGCGGCTCTATTCTGCCACCCACCCATTTCCACTCGGTCACATTCACCCTTAGACTGACCTAATACGCTCTTGAATCTTACACAGCGTTTACTGCCTGGCTAGTTTGATACAAGTTTTCTGTTTCGTATCTTGACCTATAGTCTTTGTCCACGGTTCTGTTCCAGGTAATTCGTTCTGCTCTCTGCCCACTCCCTTACAGTCTTTCACTCTGGACAAGACAATACTCAGCCTGAGTGATCCGAGCTAAGTATATTTTCATATTCATTTTTATTTTATTTTATCTGACTTGCTTTGATTTTCATTCTATTTTATCATTTTCCATCCATCAGTTATTTCACTTTTTCTAACATGCTAGCGTTTCTGACATTATGCTCCTACCATCTTATTCTCGTTTCTCTACTATTCTTATTAAAACCATCTTACCATATATGTGTATCTATGCAAAATTTGGTATTTGTGTTATTTGTTTATCCTGATGAAAGCTTTTTAGTCGTAACGTTGTCTGTCACTGTGTCTCGTTGTTATGTTGTTTTATCGACTTATTTTTGTAACATGAATACCTATTTCTGTTCATTTTGATATTTACCCTGTCTTACCCCGACCACCCATTTCCAGTTTAGGATTATTACCTAACACTAGAGCTTTTATCCCTTTACGTCGTTTGATTATCCCCGAAAGTGGTTCTTAACCTTTAGTCTATTTGTTCCAGAACGAATATATTTATCTTATGTTCAAGCATGACATATGTGTAACTTACGCCTATATCCGTGACTCTCAGCAATATAATAACCGTTGTCTAATGGAAAATCAAGTCTTCTAAAATTACTCAGTTGACTATTCCCTTAATTATCATTGGCTATCACACAAAGGATAATCTTAGGGACCAATGAAAATCGGAGGATAATCAAATGAGTCATTAAAGAAGGGTTGACTTCTCACTAGACTGAAGGTGTTATATTGTAAACGGTCATGCTATATCACTTAATTTTTTTTTTTAAATGCCCTCATATATGTATATATAATTATTTTTGTCCAACTATCGCATTATATACAATAGTTTAGAATTGTCTTTACTCGCTCCTCAATACTTGAAGTGTTTAATATAATAAAAACGTGAGAGTAGTCCCAGTATGACAGCACGCAAGGGTTGATATGGCTAAATTTAACAATGTTGTTATTTAGAAAGTCATTCGCCATAAAATCAACTTTTTTAGTCACTTTTTTTTATAAATTTTAAAATATATTTATTTTTTACGCGATTTTAATATTTGATTGTATGAAAATATGAACTACGTCTAGTCACACCAGCAAGTAATATTGTTGTTAGTAGAATGTTGTCTTTTGTGATTGCTATCAAAATACAACCGAGAAATAGAATACAGCTTAATCTTCTAGATGCAGTTATTAAAATCATTATATAGAGCATGAATTAATTCACTGGATTCTAACACGTTTTATTATTGTTTCACTATTTTGTGTAGATGTTTCTTTGCTTGTTGTTTGTTTGCAATCCCCATGAGTTGCAAGAAACTGACTTTTACTTTCTATATGCAGTTGGGATGGTTTCTCCTGAGTTTTCGTTCATATCCAAGAGACTTCAGATTTCGGCTTAATGCAATGTATTGAAGAAACATCCTACTCGGAAAGTGGTTGGGGGGGGGGGGGGGGAATAATTTTATGAATTTGGTTAATTTACCAAAAAATAAAAAATATTATTGTAACAAAAGTAGAATCAGCTTCACAGTTACATATGTTGATGTAATTCTTAGACAATCACCAAGAAGGTGATAACGAAAATTACAGCATTTGAAACAAAATGTTACATTAAAATCCATAGAATACAATGGATCAAGAAAGATCATAGGAACATTCTGAGATAATTGATGCTCAAATTTCACAGGAAATAATGTCCTCTCAAAAAAGTGAAACATGTTTGAGTCAAACAGACTAGAAAAGACCATAATGGAGGGGATGATAACAGGGCATCAAAAAAGAGGTAGATCACGGACGAAGATGGACGCAAGTTATTAAAGACCTCATGACATGTCACTCAAAGAAGCAGGAAGATTGACTCAATATTGACAGTAGTGTCGAAAAGCTGCTGTATCCTGTCCGGGTTCTTCTACCTTCATGGTGACGATGTTTTTTTTTTTTTAATCCAAAAATTGTGAGTAAATAGTTGTAGCTATCTGTCAACTCTGTAACTAGAACAGAAGTGGCAAATACGACACGTGGGCCAAATCAGACTCATCCAAGCTAGCCTGTCTGGCTGATTGAACTTTAATAACTATATGCACGGGTATCTGAGCTCAGAACATTTCAAATGACTAGATATCCGAACGAAATTGTTGAATGCGAAAGTGGTAATTATTAAGTCATACCTCTACCACTAATTTTACTAACTGAAAATAGATATGCTCGCCGCCAGCTTTCGGTTTATATTCTTCTTCTTCATTAGCGTTCATTCTCAAACTCCCGCTGGATCTCTCTTGTAGCAGAACCATGGTCCTATTAGATTTCCAGCAGATTGTAGTGCAGGGAATGGAAATGCGTTGTTTCGCCATTTTATTTGCGGCAATGGCCCAGCACATCCGTCTTCAATGGAGGTTGATATTAGAAACTACAGACTTCAAACGTGGCAAGCCTTGCGGTGTCGAGAACGCATTCGGTGCTTGGCGAGAGTGTCGTATTTTGAAACTTAACGCCTAAAACAAATTTCACGCTACTTTTAGAAAATGTTAATTGGTCTCGGCTGGCAGACCCAAAATACAGAACTTTAAAAAAAAATACTCATTGGCCCTGACTGGGGGACCCCAAAAAGGTCCATATAGAAACAAACAATTATTTTTAAAAGTGTGTAATTCAAAAACATTCCAGGAAGTAGGTTAATTCGTGTGCGAATCGCTTCTATAATTTCATATTACTCCAATTAAACTGTGTCTTTATCGACCAAGTTGCAGATAAATTAAACTCAGCCATAGATCGCTGGTATGTACCACAAAGTCAACAAGGCCGTCGTCGGGCCCAACCTCCTCCCCCACAGCTGTAGTTACATTTATAATTCTGAAGTGGTTAATTGAATGTTGATAAAGTTTATAGTCCTCGTAAACTCGTTAATTTATTGGATGGTTAATTGAAATTAAAGTTTGGAAAGAATGTCAAACGAAACTCGGTGTAAATTGAAACATAGATATACGTTGAGTGTATGTTAGGATGATGGTTTAACAACAAAATATCGTTTCAGACAGGGAAGAGGAGGGGGGGGGAGAGGTTTACAAGCGAGTCCCTCGCAATTTATAGTAATGGTCTCATCGGTAATCATCCTTCAAAAGTGACGCTTATTTTAACTTTCCCCGTAATTTTCATTGGCTGTCGACACAACGTGTACACAGTGACCACTGAAAATCACGGATTTGTGCGTACATGCAAAACGCAATGCAAGGTTATAAACAATCGTATGCTATTTCATGATAATCTATTTTGAAGGATATATTAAATGTATACTGAACCTCTCCTCCTTGTACAAACTAACACAGCTACATCTGATGGTCTCAGAGAGAGAGGAGAACTCCAGAAGAATTGACATCACAAATCAAAGCACATCACTGTCTGAATGACTTGAATACGTGGACCAAATGAACACTCTGCAGGGCATATGTCCTCAACAAACCTCCATCTTGTGCTACCTTTATCTATTGCTTCCAGTTCATTCCATGTTCCACCAAACATTTAAGTCTCAGCATCTAATTCTTTCCTCCGGGTATTTCTTGGCTCTCCTATTTCCCTGTGAAACGGGGGGGGGGGGGGATATTTCCCTGATCACGAGAATATGTGAAATGCCAGTCCATTCATTTACAATGATATAAATGAGGAAAAAAAATTACGGTAATACACTACAAATGTCGCTTTAGTGGTTAAGCCATTTACATTGTGCTCAAGTAGTTGTGGCTTCTATCATGACCGTCAGCAGTGGAAGACCTCTGTACAGAATTAATTAGACCTTCATATACTTGGATTCGCAACCCGAAAATAGTCATGGCTACTCCAAGTATATAAATAGTGACCAACAGAACTCACGACAATAGTTTTTTTTAAATAACGGAAGTTCTAATTAATTATGTGTAGATGGCTTCTATTGCAGACGGTTATAATTCGATTCTAGATCATGACCTATTGTTTACAAATGTATTTTTCGGAGATCCCCGTGCCCTTAATCGTGGCTCTCGACAATACATGTCTCAATCTGAATTAATTAGGACCCAGTAGGTTAAGTGTTTCGATTATTGTTTGCCTTTTAGTTGATTACTATTTATATACTTGAAATCGCATGCCAAAAATAACGAAAGTTATTCCAAGTATATAAATAGTAACCAATTAAAAGGCCAAAAATAGTCAAAACACGTAACGAACTGGGTCCAACTTAATTTAGCGAACAGGTCTTCTACTGGAGCCGAGTAATGGCTGAAGTCACGACCTGTAGACTGATGACCTAGAAGGCCGGTTATGATTATTGCCCTGGATTTATTTGGTCGACTTTAGTTATTTTTGGTGGGCGACTAATTATATAAATAGTGTTCAATAAATAGCAAGACAATAATCAAAAACCTATCGAAGGAAGGCCTGTTTACGTTTAGCAGTTAGGTCTTCTATATGTGCCGGCAGTCACGGTTATGAATGGTACTCTTAACCAGACGGCATGTCGCTTTATTGAGAGGGTCGGAATACATATGGGCAAACCTCCCGAGTACAATAAAAACAATCTTGGACACCTTTTGAGGGCATTAGTTTTGTTGGATGTTTTTTTTTCAGAGCACTCTTGCTGATCACACTTTCAGAATAACTCTATGATTACTGTGTTTTTTTTTAATTGTCAATACTGCATGTTTCCAATTAGTGAGTTGGAGAGATGTTGCTAGTGGTTTCTGTGAGGAAAGCCGCATGCCATTGTTGTCGAAACGTCATGTTCAGTGTGAATATTTTAATTTATTTAAAAAAAAAAAATTTAAAAAAAAAACACAAATTCTTACCGGGAGTAGAACTATGGATCTCACGGGTGTGAGACCAACATTCTAACTTCTATGACTTGCGCTACACCTCTGTGATAAGAAGGTTATAAATATCAACATAAAATAGGACCCAGGAACTGCAAAGTTTAGAAAGTCTGTTTTTAAAACCTGTTCATTGAGGTATTGAAGAAACCAGAGCACTGGTGTTGGTATTGGAGAGAACACAACAAATGCAGGTCTGCAAACACATTCTATAGTTGGCGTCATTGTGATGCTGCAGTCGACCGGTGTTGTTACCATAGCAACCATTGGTTGTGTGACCGTCGCCGAATTGATTGCAAAAATATAGTTGTATGGATTTTTGATAGGTTTTCATTGTTTGGCAGTTTGCAATTTGGCAATTGTCAGGGAAACAACGCGACGGATCGTTCATTAGATGTGTAAATGCTGATTCCTTTGCTTGTTTGAGTCTTGTTGGAGCGTTTAATATATTCATGGAAAGCTCATGTACATTCAATGGATTAAGAGATTAAAATAAACAAGAAATGAGGTGCACGTTAGCTTCATTTCTGCTTTATGTCTAACAACGTGCACACGCAGCGCAGGTCAAATCTATGTGCAACTGACATTCTAGTCGAGTCTAAAAGTCTGCACCAGGGTTGCCACGTAAATTTTTTTTAAAACCAAATTGAAGGTAAAAGAAAGTCTCCCTCAACTCCTAAATAATATACACAAACTTTCTCTTATAATCTATTAACTCCATATGAAGCATATGTCCTCATCAAACCTCCATCTTGTCTTATCTGTACCTATTGCTTCTAGTTCTTTCAATGTTCTACCAAACCTTTGTATCTCTCCATTTAAATATTTCCTCTTTTCCTTGAGAATTCCAGAATAATGTTTAATTTTTTTTTCTTTGATCATTCGTAATGTATGGCATATCCTTCTCCAGTGTCGATTCCTTAATTTTTTCTCCACTGGAGCTTATTTAATTCTTTTAATGAGTCCACGAACCTAATTCGTGGTTGGTCGTATTATACCATTTCAAACATTGATAATGGTTTGCAGTTTTCTGTTTGTCTCTTTCATTTTACTCCATATTTCTGAGCCATACATCACCTATTTAATATTTGAGTTCAATATTCCTGTTTGATGTTTTTGCTTTTTATTTCTATATATTTTTCAACACAATACAGTTTCCTCTTGATTGCTATGCTCTTCTCCTGACATCTATGTTTATCTTGTCCACATTGTTGCCCAGGTATATGTATTGCTTTATCTCCTGTATGGCTGTTTTACCTATTGCAGTGTTTCCTAAACACTTCCAGCTTACTTCCTTCTTAGACATTTTGTAAATGCTTTACACCCTCACCTTCCCATTTTTAGACCCCAATTTAACCCCACCGCAACATTTTCAACTTCATCATAATTTACAGAAAACTGCATGTCAAAATGTTTCTCTCTTTTCGTCAGCACTTGATTTTCATAGGAACATAATCAAATGAACTGTGTTAAAAATCATTTGTATTGACAACAATCGTCATTAATTCTTTTGATTTATTCCTAAATATATTTTTCAAACATGCTAATATTTTTAACTGATAAGCAAACATGCTTTTAACGCAATAAATTCCGAAATCACTTCGCGTCCCCTTAGACATCTTCACATCCACTTCACATCCCACCCCCCCTTTCGGCAACCACTAGTCTAGTGTAAACTGGTTTCCATTCACTGCATTTATTCTCATAGTCTTTGTCTTTTCTCTGCACATGAACTACAGAAAACATAATTTAATGACATAATCATTCATTTCAGTGAAATCCAATTACCATCTTTAATTCTAATAATTACATCTTGAATATGATGTTACATTATATTTATCAGTTGTTTTTTCGGACAATCTTAGAAACAAATGTACGAACAATATGTGTAACCAGACTTTTCATATTTTTTTATTTTAAACAAGCATTTACAGCCGAAGTCGATATAATTATCCAATTGGCACAAATAAAACGTCGACACAACACATTTCCATTCTCTGGATTACATCCAGCTGAAAATCGTGTATGACCATTGTCCAGTTTCAAGAGAGATCTGGTGGGAGTTTGAGAACGATCGCAAAAAACAACAACTAATAGAACAAGCATATATTTGGGGGAAAATGCATTTTCAAATTGGTGAATAATAGCAAAAATAAACAGTACATAAATAATATGGCCGGTGACATTTTAAAATGGTCAATTTTGATCTTAGAATGAACTATATGGCAACCCTGAACTTTGCACTGGTTTTGTGAACGTTGATAGTTGAATGTTTTTCTTTTATTTGTAAAATTAATTATTTTTTTAAACAAATGCATTTGCTAGTGACTTCTTTATATTATTCAAACGCCTAACTGGCCATTGACCGTAGCCACCACCAGTATTGTGTATATAATATAATTATATAATAACTGAAGCATATACGTTCGACCAAATGGCAAAAGTTCAGAAACCCGCTGTTTCAGTGCAAAAGAAATATGTACTGTGTAAGACATTTAGTTTCGATTATTGTTGATTGTTTAGACAATACTAACACATCCAATAGCATCGCCAATGATTAGTGATTTTCTGAACCGACGGCGGCTCACATTGGGTCCAAAGGAGCTTCGTCTGTTTAGTAGAAGACGAAGAGTATGCAATTTGACATTTCTCGTAATCCATTGATGTATATCTTCCTCAGCCTATTCCTCATTCGTTCTCTTCTATTATCTTCCCGAGCAGTTCTAAACTCCTTTCATCTCTTCATAAAAGTCTTGCTCGTCACGATGGATCACTCCAAAAGATGTATATATACGGAATTAGTCCTGATGAGTACAGATGACTGTGTTGGCGAGGGACTCGGTAACGATACCATCATTTCTCTACCTTCCCATAGTCATCCATGGTGGATGTATCAACAATTGAGGCTTGTAGATTTTGTTTGTGCGGGTCTGTAAATAAGGGGTGGGGGAGTGATGGGGGTTCAAACCCCCACACTTAGCATATCGGAACATGACGTTTAGTACTAGGAACTTGGCCAAAAGACAGGCCAATATTCAAACCCTCCTCTCTTCCATGGCGATGTTTTTTTTTAAAAAAAAGGTTATCAAATTTTATTTTTAAGAACCGCATGAATGCCCTTATGTAAATCGACCCTTTAAGTAAAACCACATCTTATGTAAAGCCACCCCTTATGTAAAGCCACCCCTTAAGGGGAATGTATCTGCGGCCAAGTGTGTATGTATGTGCGAGCGTGCGCGAACTATGATCGCCTGGTATGCGCCGGAGTGACTTAGAACTAAACCACCAAATACAATCAAATCCCATTATAATTAATCACTGCGTCCGGGCCGACCAAATATTGATGTTATAACATAAATTCGCTATATACTCGTAGTATTGGCAACATAGAATAAATATGATTAGGGATTGTGAAAAGTGTTAATGAGGAAAATTTGTTATAAAACGAACCACTTTAGAGGTATTCCACTGTACTTCCTTAAAAGCTTTTAGTTTACACTGTTGTAGCTCAAGAACAGCTTGTCGATCCCCCCCCCCCCCACAAACCCCCAACTAAAAAAAGATGTTCTCTGAACTACCAACTGAGAGCCATGAAATTGAGTGCCATGGATCCGTCTAAGGGGTCACAGAAAGCTAAACTATGTGGGTAATGTTTAGTATAATAATGAGCCTTGAAGAAAGTTGACACGCTTTACTGTAGCTCAAGCTTGAAACAGGGTAATGAAGTTTTGCTAATAACTAGAAACCACATCATCTCTCACATACACAAATCGACGTTACAATATCTATTCTTCCGGCCACCTCCACATCTCGCTAGACATGTGAACGCCAGTTATATTGTTCCCGTTCCTCGGTTTTAAAAATAAATAAATAAATATGTGTATGTAACCTTGCTAAAGGACTTTTGTCGAAAAGTCGATTTGTGTGAGTGGTTATGTGTTTTACCTGTTGGTTTCAGTTTTGCCCAGTGCGTACATATTATCGATTTTATGTAAGTCCTAGTGAAGTCGCGTAATTAGTCCTGACAGGGGCCACGGTTGAGAACCGCTGATCTAGTCTACATGTTTTGTTAATTCATTTTGAAAACAGATGGAAAACTGGTTTGAATATGAGCAAATATATACTATATACTAATTAATTCTGAAAATATTACCTGTACTTCTATCCTAGGTATCTAAATGTAATTTTTGTTTTAATTATAACGCTTAGGTTTCATTTACTTTAGCCACAGGCCGTCGCTACGCGCTTAGGCAGCTGTCGCGGGGGCAAAAGACATGTTTTATTTATACTTCTGATGTGTTTAAATATGACTGTGTGTAGAATGTTTAGTCTTTTTAAAAAAAATTATATAAATATATATATATTAGCTTAAGAGAAGCCGTAATTTATGCAGGAGTGCATTTAAATTTGCATTTTATGTTGCTAAACTAAGTTTAGTTTCTGTTAACTTGTGTTGTAGTTGGACGGCTGTGAAGATATTGAGACATAAATAATGACCGTAGGAGCGCCATGCTGTACAAACAGATTGACAAAACTGTTACAAAAATGGTATAACAAGGTTTGTGTGGTACTTCTTAAATTCAGTCATTCTAATCCTGTTGGGGATAATAAGCAAGTCTGTCGATTAAGAGAAGGGGGGGGGTGTTCAAACTCCCCTTTCAGGAACTCGCAACATGACATTTAGTACTGAGGAAGCATGGCAAAAAAACAAAAAAAAAGCTAGTAAAACTAAACTCCCATGACTTTTCTTTATAAATTGAAATGTTTTCCAAAAAGAGGTTACCCATGAAATCGAAGAAATGCCTTTTTTTATGTAACCTTTTTTTTTTTTAGATCAGACTAAGGGGAGGGGTGTGTGTTTCTAAGGAATTTTGATGGTCTTTATTTTGGAAAAAACGCTTACGGGGAACGCGTGTTAGGATATCATTCTGTCCTATCATTCTGTTAGGATATCATTCTGTTAGGATATCATTCTGTTAGGATATCATTCTGTTAGGATATCATTCTGTTAGGATATCATTCTGTTAGGATATCATTCTGTTAGGATATCATTCTGTTAGGATATCATTCTGTTAGGATATCATTATGTTAGGATATCATTCTGTTAGGATATCATTCTGTCCTATCATTCTGTCCTATCATTCTGTTAGGATATCATTCTGTCCTATCATTCTGTCCTATCATTCTGTTAGGATATCATTCTGTCCTATCATTCTGTTAGGATATCATTCTGTCCTATCATTCTGTTAGGATATCATTCTGTCCTATCATTCTGTTAGGATATCATTCTGTCCTATCATTCTGTTAGGATATCATTCTGTCCTATCATTCTGTTAGGATATCATTCTGTCCTATCATTCTGTTAGGATATCATTCTGTCCTATCATTCTGTTAGGATATCATTCTGTCCTATCATTCTGTTAGGATATCATTCTGTCCTATCATTCTGTTAGGATATCATTCTGTCCTATCATTCTGTTAGGATATCATTCTGTCCTATCATTCTGTTAGGATATCATTCTGTCCTATCATTCTGTTAGGATATCATTCTGTCCTATCATTCTGTTAGGATATCATTCTGTCCTATCATTCTGTTAGGATATCATTCTGTCCTATTATTCTGTCCTATCATTCTGTTAGGATATCATTCTGTCCTATCATTCTGTTAGGATATCATTCTGTCCTATCATTCTGTTAGGATATCATTCTGTCCTATCATTCTGTTAGGATATCAGAACATGATCTTTAGCACTAGTAATATAGCGAAAAGCGTGTAAATTATCCCATCGCTCTCTCTCTCTCTCTCTCTCTCTCTTTCCCCCACCCTTACCCATGACGATTTTTCGTAAAAAAGTCAGAAACTTTCTCAAGAAAAAGAAAGAATTACATACGAAATTGTGCAAATTATCTTTTTCTTAAGCTAACACTCCATTTTAAAATAACTCAAGTTGAAAAAGTGAAATATCTTGGCATCCTGTTAACATCAGAAGGTAGATGCTCAAGTGAGATAAAGAGCCGAACAGCACAAGCCAAATCACATTCCAAGAAATTTTGTGCAGTAGAAGACTATCAGTGCAGACCCGAGTTCGAGTGATGAGATGTTATATCGAACTAATTCTTTTTTTATGTGAAGCATGGACTGTAAACAACAAAAATTCAAAGCGAAATATATTTGCAAATCAGCAAAGCGAATCAGGATTTGCCTACAGAGATGTGCTTTCTGAGAAGAATGATGAAAATACCATGGAAAGCTAAGAAAAATAATGTAGAGGTTCTCATTGATACTCGCGTAAAAAATCAATCATATTAAACATTAGGGGCAGACAGTCAAGATTTCTAGGGCATGTGATGAGAAGAACACAGCTTGAACATCTAATAACCACTGGAAAGATCAAGGGGAGAAGAGATAGAGGACGACGAAGAGAAAAGTTGCTAGATGAACTAGTATTATGGTACTGGAAAGTTCACCAACCGAGCTTATTGACAACACAAGAGACGTAGAGAAACATGATCGCCTACGCCTTTCGGCGTGGCACTTGAGTGATTGAATACACCCTTACTAAATACGTACCTGCTGTTTGAAGAACACATAATGTGTGTATTATTATACATAATAGCGTGGTAGAATATTCATACACGGATGTGGAATGGGAATTCTAACAGCGACACTGTAATCCTGCCATACATGTCGTAAGAGGCGACTAAGGAGGTTGAAGTCCAGATGAAGTCGTATGTGGCAGGCTGAAAGATGCAGGTAATCGCATTTAAACTGTTGGCCATGCCACAACGCTTTCTGTTCTGTACATCACGCGAATTTGCTGAAATTTGAGAACGAGCACAGAAAAGTGATCTTTCATATTTCTTTTTCTTCAAAGTTTCAGAATTATAATTTATTTAGACTTCCATCTTGCCTTTTTGTAATGTATCCGTAACATGTTGATGTTTTTGATGACGAGAATTCCATTCTTTAGAACACATTCAGATTTCCATCTATTGGACGAGCGTCTTCCAAAAGAGACTTTATGTGAACTGTATGTAGGCAAACGTTCAAATGGAGACCCAGAAAAAAACGTTCAAGGGCTACCTGACGACATCTCTCATACTGACCAAAGCTCTTTGAGAAACCACAGCTCTTGCCTGTCCATCCTGACATGGTAATACCAGTGCGAGTATTAAGTTTTGAACAGAATAGAACATTGCAGACGATTTGAAAGAGACAAAAAATGAAAGGATGGGTCAGAATGTTTTCCCTCATATCGGCATACTTTATTCCTGATCACATTGCGACAGGTTTTTCAGAACCCGGATTGAACATCTGGGGGTTCACAAACATCAAACGTTTTGATCACTTTGTCCTTGAAATGGACATATGTCCCCGTAATGAACATGCTTTTTCCCCAATGATATCCTCATTTTCGCTTGCGAATGAGGAACATCTACATCATGCTAATCTGATGTATTTGGAGATTGAAAAAAGCATAGGTCTTCTTCCCGTGTTTCTAAACCATACTTGTTGTTGCTGCTGTTGTTATTGTTGTTGCTGCTGTTGTTATTGTTGTTGCTGCTGTTATTACTGTTGTTTTTGCTGTTGTTATTGTTGTTGCTGCTGTTGTTATTGTTGATGTTGTTGTTGTATCGATTGCTGGGAATTACTATCGATTAGCTCTTAATTCCTATGTGCAGTGGGAGGATTTCTCCAGAACTTGATTTCACACTCAGAAGACTCCAACTCTCACGTTGTGCAATGCTTTGAGAAGTCACCTACTCAGGGGGGTTAAATTTTATGTAAAGTTCAGTATTTGATCAGAAAGAGGTCAACAATGATCCTACAAAAACATCACAGATAAAAATCTATGGCAAGGGCAATTCACAATAACAAAGTTACAAACTATTAAGGAGTTATATCTTTCCAGTGGCAGCATGCGTTTGTGATACGTGAGCAATGAACATGCGCAGTGGAAAATAACATATCAGCATAGAAATGAAATGCTGTAGAATGGTGCTAAAAATATCATGGACAGAAAGACGAACCAACGCAGATGCCAGTAAAAGGCCTGAACGTAGAAGAAGGATGTCTTCTCAAAACTATTAAAAGAACACAAACTAACATACTTCTGACATATCATGAATGGCAAAGTTCTAGGGAAGAGAACAAGAGGCAGACCAAGACCACGATGGACACATGACATAAAGTCCTTCTGAACACAATACTGGAAGAAACTAGGCAGCAAGCACAGAATCAGGATGCTTACAGTGAGGACACTGTTCTGTAAAGAATATGTCACTTAGAAAGAGAGTATTTGTATGTTTATTTATCTATACACAGTTTAGCTCTATGAGGAGCATAGGTCCTCAATGAACCTCTTCCATCTTGTCATATATTTAGCTATCACTTCCAGCACTTTCCATGCCCTACCAAAATTTACGTCTCTGCATCTGTTTTCATTCGGGTATTGGTGTTCCTGTTTTTTCTCTTTCCCTGCGGGTTGCAATTAATATTCATTCATTCATTAATTCATTCTCCTTTTGCGCTGAAGTTAGTGAATAGAGCAGAGGTCAGCTCTCCAATTCTGTCTGTTCAAAGCTATTCTGTGCAGTTCTTGTATAGTATGGATATGGATTGTTTTACTTTCTCTAAGTATTGATTAGCAATTACTATGATTGTCTTATAATGATTGGTGTTCTTGACGCATGTCCTATCCATCTCCAACGTCGTCTCTTTCGTTCTACCTCAACTGGAATTTGTTTAAGTCTTCACACAGACATCCATTGATGAAGGTTTGTTATTGCCTAGTTGTACTTTTTTATTATTACCTCTTTATTGGAGAACCGTACAATAGAGTATAGGGCCTATGTAGTATTTTATAATTTTTAATGTATTTATAATGTATTTAATGTTAGCATGGTTAAGCCATTTGCTTTGTACTCAAGAGGGTACGGATTCGAATCATTCTTGCAAGATCCTGTTTATAAAATATATTTCCGGACATCCACGGGGATTATCGCTTGACGCTAAAGTTTATACGGAGTTATGTGCTATTAGTAGTACCTCTCGGCATGCAGCGTGCCGTTTCGTTAAGAGGGACAGAGTACATATTGGATAATCTGAATACAAGGAAGTCAATCCTCTACGCGTTATGTGCCTTTTTAGTTTCCTTATATCATTGAAAGTATCATGGCCTTCTAGATATACATATCATGTATTTAGAGTTCTGTGTCTTTAAACAAAACAATATCAAGAAAGATAAATTCATTTGAAATGAAGTTCTACAGAAAGATTCTACTAATATCATTGACAGAGAAAATGAAGATAAAAGAAGTTTTTAAAAACTGAAATTAAATGAAGTTTGGCTTCTAAGTACAATCATAAGAAGAATGCTACCTTTTTCTTCTTCTCTCTCTCTCTCTCTCTCTTTTTTTTTTTTTTTGTCGCACTTAAAGAGACATGATGGGATGGACAGGCTGATTCTTTAGGACAGAGCACCCGGAAAGAGAAGAAGAGGAAGACAAAAAAACGATGGACTAGCGATATCGAAGAATTTATGAACTGGTCTCTGACCAATGCAGGCCTTCTCGCCCGGAACAGAAAGGCGTTCAGAGTATCCACGATGAAGACAACGTTCTAGAAAGAATACGTCACTGGATATATAGAGTTCCACGGTGACCGATCTAAAACCGAACAATAGATATTTATAACCAAGATATTAATAGAATATAGACAATGAAGACTGCTACTGTCAAATCTCATCTTTGACTTACTTGTGTTCCAAATTGAATTTATCTCTCCCCCCGCCGTTCCGAGATAATTTCTTTAAACAAACTTTCCGAGCGTTTATTATTTGTGAAAATTTAACCGTCACACATCCATTCAGGCCCCTTGATAAGAGGGGATTGAGGGTTCCCCTGGAAAATATGACAGTTAGTACTAAGAAAAAAGTGCACCCCAAACGCGTTCCCCTTAAGCGCTTTTTTCCAAATAAAGACCATCAAATATTCCTTAGAAAATATTGATTGTTTAGATATTAATAATAACCAAAACCCTACCACAAAATCCAAAGCCGTATCCACGGCCATGCATCCATGATTACATGTGTGATAGTATTTCTAGTGAATGTGCAGTAGTCTTCACGTAAACGAGAATAGGTTTTACCATCTTTTAAAAAGGAAAGAATATTTGGAAGTATTCCGATCTATTTTCCATGATGGAAGAGGGCGGGGGGAGAGATACAACCCCCATATCTACGGACCTGCCCATGACTAAGTCTGAGTACTTTCCAATTACTAAAATATACAGATTGCGGTAAATGTATATTCTCCATATACAAAATAATGCTAGATGTAATTTGGCTGAGGTAAAGGTAACGGAAATTAAGAGTTAAGAATCATCATCATAGCAAACGGTTGTAACATATGCGATCAGTTGCCTATCCGATAGTTGACCAGAAACCGTCCGACTACTATTAAATCCAGCCATCCCAGAGCATGAGCTGTGGTAGCAATTTTTTTTTTTTATGACTGTTGGTTGAGTGGTTTTTTTTTTTTTTTAATTTAAATTTTCGTGATGTTTTATATTCGTGAACAGTAGCCAGGGTTTTTGCTATGGCAACATACAAAACGTGTAGTCCTCATATCCTGATTAATTTTCATGTAATTAGATTATCAGCCTTGAAGCCGACTACCTGTAAATTCATAAATTTTTTGATCATAAAATTGTTTATTTAAAGTTCAACTCTGCGTGAAATGTTATTCTTTCATTTTTTAAAATTAACTTTGAAGCATTGTTAAATATAATTGATATAAAGATTATTCACAATGTAATATTAACTGCACAATTTATTGAAGAGAAATGTGATGACTTGTTGTTTTTTTTAAGAAGGATATGTTAATGTGGGTGTTAAAAATATCTGCCAATTTATGTCACAAGGATCTGATAATTGATATGTTTAAAAGATCTCACCTGTTAAAAAAACCGAATCCTTTGTTTTTATAAAGTTTAGTTGTTTTGTCAGAAATGTTATTTTAATCTCCAATAATTCCCAATGGATGTGCATAGTTGAAATTATATCCTAGTCAGGACTTAGCGATCAACCCACCAAATTTGGACTATGGTGATTTTCTATACACTATTTACTATCAGTAGGTTTGCCATTACTGTCGAGACAGCCCAGGTGCACAACTGTCTGTAGCTGAAATCCATTTATCTGCCTTGTTGGTCCTAGACTCATTCTGTACCTCCTGTGTGTTTTCATTCATGTGTCCTTATTCTGTACCTCCAGTTTGTTATCATTCATGTGTCCTTATGCTACTAAGTTTTCCAAGTTTTGTGTTGTAGGCTACTCAGTAACGGTATCGTGTGAACACACTCATTAGTAGATGGTCTGAGACGTGTTGAGGTCCCACCCTCGACTGACCGCCGGTTAGTAATTCATAAAGTATGTGATGTTATGTAAAGATTTTCTTCAAAATCTTGACAGTTGTGTCAACATTTACAAGTAAAGTATGATTTTCTGCAAATATACGCGTATGAGGCACGCTAATGTATCGGCCGGCCCACCGGGTATGCAGGCGAATTCCAGCAAAGTGGTGTGGACAGCATCGATCATGGTGAGATACGTAGAATACTTTGATCATGCACTGCATCGAACTTCATTTCTAGTCGTCGTCTCTTCTCGATTCATTGTCGTCTTGTTGCTGGTTTCAATTGAGGTCTAACAAGCGAGAGAGGTTGATGCTTTGCGCAGCTCTTCCACACTTAAGCAAAAGTCCCAGCTGTGTTTTACAACTGGGATTTGTGTGTAGGCGACTAAGGAGGTTATAGGGTGGAGTTGGCTGACCCATCCAATATAGGATCAACGTGACCCAAATTTATGCTGAAGTTGAATGTGTCAGACTAAAAGCACAGATATCGCAGCAATACTGTAACCATGACACAACGAATTCCGTTCTCTGGACTACATCCGGCTAACCTGCAGGGGTTTGAGAACAATTGCAGAAGACGAAATAAAAATCCACAGTGCAAGTCATTTTCACAGGGCTTATTAGCCATCTACGAACTATTATGCATGGTCATAATTCTAATTGAATTTTCAAAAGTGGATGTAAAAATGATAATCATCACTTGTGATGGACGAATGAACGAACATCCCCTAGCATTGACACTATTCTGATGCAGACAAAGATTTGTTGGGCAAGTCATCTGGTATATGTGCCAGATCATGGCCTGCCAAAAATACTTCCATGGTGAGTTGCAGAAGGTCATACAATCTCGTTGGCCAAAAGAAGCGCTCCTCTGAAGACGTATATGTCGGGCCATTGGCGCAAATAAAACTGTGACACAATGCATTTCCAATGTCTGGACTACATCCAGCTGGAAATTTAGTAGGACCATTGTTCTGCTACAAAGAGAACAAGTGGGATTTTGAGAATGAACGCTGCAGAAGAAGAAGAAAAGAAATGGTACACGGTCTTGCTAAAGAACTCACTGAAAACCTTTGAATACATGTGGAGAACTTGCACATAATACAGCTACATGTTGCTCTACAGTGGAAAAAAAAGGCGCAGTATCTAATGAAAAGAGGAGATATGCAGCAGCTCAGCAGTGGAGATTAGCTAGAAAGTCACTGGTAGACCAAAAGCCAACTACAGTGGCAATCCATCCCATCCCCGAACTGTCCAAGGACATAAGTCCAGAATAGGGCTTGCTAACCATCTATAAACTCATTATCAATAACATAACTGTAACAAAATTTCAAAAATGGATGTAATAAATGGTCATCATTATCATGTGATGAATGAACAATAACTTCTCAGTCACAGAGTCAGGTGTGTAAACATAGAGACCCCCCCTCCCCCCCCCCCAAACTTGATAATTATTCAATAGTTCTAAAATACTTCAGCATAACTTAAAATTAGTTTAATATTTTTCAAAAATATGAGCATAGCAATAAAATTAGTTCAATATTTCTCCAATATATGAACATAGAAAGAAAAGTAGTTCAATATATGAACATAGCAAGAAATTAGTTCAATATTTCTCCAAAATATGAACATAACACGAAAGTAGTTCAATATTTCTCCAATATATGAACATAGAAAGAAATATCGATCAATATTTCTCCAACATATGAACATTAGAGTACCGGTAGTTCAATATTTCTCAAACATATGAACATATCTTGACAGTAGTTCAATATTTTAAATAAAACATATAAGCTTATCTTGACAGTACCAGGTAGATAAAATACTTATTAGCATAAATTTAAATTAGTTAAATATACCCACCAAAGTCAGGGTCATTCACACAAATAAAACAGTGACAGGACATGTCTCTGTTCTCATACTACATTCTTCTGAAAATTTTTGCCCAATTATGAGAGAGACTCTGTGGGAGTTTAAGAACAAGCAAAAGAAAGTGAAATATTAACATTGTTTTAACAAATCTTTATTTAACAAACATAACTACTCATATTTATTTTAATTATGAGTTATTCATTCCTGCCACTGTTGTAGATATCTCTTCTGCAATTGGGGGTGGGTACTTAAAATAAAAAGATAACTTGTCCTTTTTAAATGCAATTCCTCTTTTCTATTCGGTTCTTGATTGCCATCTTTGCAAAAAATCGCTAAAGGTCAATTTAGGAACTAAAGTTCCTAGTACTAAAATTCATTTTCTTGAGTGGAGGGAGTTTTAACCCCTCTCCCCCTTATCTACTGATTCGATTCCTACATTATTAATTGTTCAAGTCTGGACAATTATATCGAGGCTTCCTTTCAGATTAAAGTGACAAATGTAGTTTTCAAGCTTATTTATATAATTTATGACAGTCTGATGCCAGTAGCACAGGATTATTGTATACATAAACTTCAACGTCAGCATTTCATCTCAGTTCATATATTCATTCAAATTTGATGGTTGGGTTCCTACTCTGCCATTCATTCAAGTTTGATGGTTGGGTTCCTACTCTGCCATTCATTCAAGTTTGATGGTTGGGTTCCTACTCTGCCATTCATTCAAGTTTGATGGTTGGGTTCCTACTCTGCCATTCATTCAAGTTTGATGGTTGGGTTCCTACTCTGCCATTCATTCAAGTTTGATGGTTGGGTTCTTACTCTGCCATTCATTTTAATTTGATGGTTGAGTTCTTGCTCATTCCTGCTTATTATCATGATGAAGTTAAGAGAACAGAATGTGTTTACAGTTATGCTGCAATATCTGTGCATTTAAATTTGACACATTCAATTTCAAGAATGTGGTTGGTATCACTTTGACCTAGACTGATGAAACAGCCAACCCCACCCCCTAAAACATCATTTAGTCACCTCTTAGATATGATAACAGATTATAATGTTACTATTCTGTGCTTGTCTTTCAGATCCTAGAAACACCACATGAATGAATTCATGTATCCTGTATGTGTATATCTGTAGTATTAAATCTTGTATAATGTGGTTCCTTTTTTTTAAATTCCATTTTTTTCATGAGCATCAAAGAATTTAACATTCATAAGCATATCAGAAGACCAGTATATGCACCTTGATGTGTCGTAGTTTGTATATTCTGGAAGAATATGCTCTGCAGTTTGAATCTCTACTATATGTGCACTTTGCTGGAGTTACCAATTTTTAATTTTATGTACATATTGTTACCTAGTATATTGTGGCTTTCTTTGGTGATAGCTAATTTGTACATTAGATTTTTGTATGTTAGTACCTTCTGTAACCAATTGATCAGCCCTGTCATTTCTTACTACCCCAAAAGTGAAATGGCATCTATTGCAGTATTAAAAAATATATGTTTCAGAAAGTTATTATATGGCTATAGTTAGATGGTTGTTATTATAGTTAATATAATAATATAGTATAAGAAAAATATAATCTTAATTTTTATTTTGGCCACATTATGAGACAATGATGTTTGGAGAACATAGTCCCAACATACAAGATGGTTTAACAGCCTGGTATGGCAACAAAACAACAACGATCCTGATACATAATACTGGAGATAGAGATCTGTAGAGAGCCATGATTGCCTACACCTAGAGAGAGCCATGATTGCCTATGCCAGCCAGCATGGCACATAATGATAATGATGTTTGTGGTTGATATTATTTTTTCTGTTATAGTCAAACAATTATAAAATAAATAAATGTACAATTTATCCTAACCATTTCTCAATTATTACATTTTACATTCTAGATACAAATACTGCACCTATCAAGTCATCAGATGCTCAATTACGGACAAGCACTTCTGACACGCCACATGCAGCCCCATTGAGGACAGGCAAGTATGCCTTCAGCAAGAAATCCTATACCCAGAAAGTCTTGAATTCTGCAGACTTCACAAAGTGCATTAAAAGGTGTGTGTGTGTGTGTGTCTTGTATGAACTAGATAGACATAACTGTCAATTTCCAGAAGAATCATTCTGTATTTCAGCCCATAATATCTGGCAATCTAGACAACAACAGAAAATATAGTGAGCTCCAATCTTGGCCTACCACCTGTAGTATTCCTAATAGATGCAAGAAAAGTACTAAGTGCTCAAGTCTAGAAAAAAAAACAAAGCTGAAAATACTTCTAAACAAACTAAGTAGTCAGCACAAGGTAGCATGCATTGGATCATAATCACATTGTAGAATACATGGAAGTTTTTAAAAAAAAACAGATAAGCTGGCTAATAAGAGTGCTGATGATGATCAGCCAAGTATTCCAATAACTTAACTTTCAAAAGAAACATATGAGAGCAATTATAAAGCCAACAGCAATATAAGATGACTACAAAATATATGAACAGACCACAACAAGTTGTCATTCCACACATCAGAACAGGATACAGTCAACTCCGCAGCCACATGTAGTGAGTGTTCAAGATTGGCAACACAGCCATGTGTACATGTGGACAGGCATCTCAGATTATTTCAAGGATGTACAGAATATGAAATGCTGAGGCAAATACATTTATCCAAAGAAACAAACAATAGAACAGAAACTCTAGTACGAGTTACAAAACAATCAGATTTATAGAATAGACAAACCTTCAAATGTAAACATATTCCAAATGAACAAAATAAGAAGCTCAAAATTTCCCTAAAATTTTATATTTTTACCCACACTTCTATTCATATTCTATATAAAGGGTACTATACTAAAAGTCAATACAGGTCAACGTATAATCTATAGAATCTTGGTATTTTCTGTACAAATACAGTAAATCTGTACTAGTTGACAGGTATGGATGGACCTCGAATCCTATCATTCAAGACGTGTTATAATAAAACCCATCCAAGTGGGTTTACTACAAGATTATGAAATATACATTAGTAGTAGTGTAATAATTAAGTAAAACAATTATTAGGGAATATTTATGCACCTGGAGTCATTAACAGAGGTCGCCATGGGCATTCAAACATGCATCACACTGTCTGGGTAGATGGTGAATTATTTCTGAGAAGAAGGGATTTGTTTACTCATTGAATCATCTGTTAAGACATCTTCATCAAAGTGGAAGGGTCTAAATAAATTAAATTCACATAGTGATAGGTTGGGACTGTTTGCTGGATGTGACAGAACTTCCCAGTGTTTCCATGCTAATACTTCCTGCGCAACTTTCGCAACTTGTGGACGAGCATTGCCGTACAACAGAATGACAACAATTCGGATCACGTATTCTTGATCACTGTATGCAGCTTGTCTTATGTGTTCTTGTAGCTGATAGCATTGATATTCACACTAGGTTCTTTAAAGTTCACCAACAAGAGTCCTTCTTGGTTAAAATAAAGACAGCAAGCTCAATCTTTCCTGCAGAAATGTGTGATTTGAATTTTTGCTCTTTGATGATCCAGTATGTTTTCATTGCATGCTGGCTGCTTTGCTGCATGGCTCAAAGTGATGAAACCAAGATTCATCGCCTACCAATATTCTTGGTAGAAAAGCATCACCCCATGGTAATGCTGCAAATGGTTAAACTGCACTGCATTCAGATTTCTTTATTATGTTCAGTCAATAACCGTGGTACCCACTTCTTCTTCTTCAGCGTTCATTCTCAAACTCCCACTGGATATCTCTTGTATCAGGACCATGGTCCTATTAGATTTCCAGAAGGATGTAGTCCAGAGTGGAAAAGCATTGTGTCACTGTTTTATTTGTGCCAATGGCCCAACACATCCATCTTCAGCAGAATGTGATACCTACTGAGAACACACCTTCCGATACTTCCAAACAATCATTTGAACTGTTCCTAATGACACAGAGAACTCATGAACTAGTGAATGCAAGATCAGGTGATGGTCAACACATATTTCTGCATTCATCTTGTTGATGGCTTTTTCTGTCACAACAAAATGTGCGTGGACCCGGCTGATAGAGTCTAACATTACTTACTTACTGTTGTCTATTACTACATGTGAACTGCAGCATCATATGATTGGCACACTGGTAAGGTCTTGTTGGATTGATTGATAAGCAGTGATGCTTTAGAAGTGTAAAAGTCTTGCTCTGTGGCTATGCAGATACGATGCAAGACAGCAGTACAAGCAAATATTATCCTGACTTGCTTTGAGGTTGGTGACCAGGGTTTAGTATGGAACCCAGTTCTCTCATATGGCTGGCCTACTAGCGATATGGTTACATATATCCGCCATTCAATGGAAGTTGTAAAAATACTGACAACAATAATTAATGCTGCCAAAGTTGGATGTGTCTGACTATTGGCACACAAAATCGGCAACACAATGACTTGCGTTATCTGGGCTACATCCTGCTGGAAAAGGACCATTGTCCTGCTACAAGATATCTGGTGTGAGTTTGAGAACGAATGCAAAAATAACATAAGAAATTATAAGGGACATGTTGTTTGAGAACAAATGCTAAAATAATATAAGAACTTATAAGGGACATGTTAAGTTTGAGAACGATTGAAAAAAAACATAAGAACTTATAAGGGACATATGTTAAGTTTGAGAATAGATGCAAAAAAAATCACACAAAAATAACAAAAAACATAAGAACTTATAAGGGACATATTTTGTTTGAGAAGAAATGCAAAAATAATATAAGAACTTATAAGGGACAAATGTTGAGTTTGAAAACGAATGCAAAAAAAAACAGCATACGAATTTATAAGGGACGAATGTTAAGTTTGAGAACGAATGTAAAAAAAAACAACATAAGACCATAAAAGAGGGCATATGTTAAACCTATGATTGCCTACACCAATAGGCGCAACACATGTCATCATGATAATTTTGAAATAATTTATTTCATTAAATATATATCATTCCTATCTGTTTACTCAGAAATGTAATTTAATTAATAGTGGCAATTTTTCATGTGAGAGTGCACATGTAACTTTAATGTGACAATAAAAATTCAAAAAAATAAATAATGTGATAGTTTTTTGTGTGTTGTAGATGTGCTATTCCTTCCTGCTTTTAAAGTACCAATGTCTGTATGCGTAACATGTTAATACAAAACTATGAAATCTACAAATCCCACTTAGAAACAAGTTCTAGAGAAGAATATTGTATAGTATTCATAGTGTATAGAAGAATCACTATGGTGTAGAGTGTTGCAATGATACGTTCTTTTGAGCAGCAATGATGTGAAACTATCATATTCATCTGTGTTAGTTATGAATCTTCTGCTGTTGAGAAATCTTCAGCATATTCTGCTGTCACATTGAGCATGAGGATGGAAATAGAGGGAGTTACAGCAGCTCTTAATAGGTTGATAACTGATACATCAACACACGCGGTAATACTCACAGAGTCTCAAAGCATGTTGCGCAAGATAGGAAAGTTCATGCTAAGAAAAGAATGGTTGGACTTATTGAACAACTCAGTTGTCCAGAGCATTACATGGATATACTGCCCTGGTCATACTGGGGTCAGAGGAAACGAGAGCCTACTTATTGGCAGGCAATGCGGCGATAGACGGCACATTGCTGAGAAGAGATAAAGTAGACTTAATGAAAGCTGTAATAAATTCATTTCAAGATGCAGATGATGTCAATGAGGCTGAGAACGTACACATACAGAAAAAATTAGAAATGGGAGTATCTAGAGGTGAGGGTAGGAAAAGTAAATTTTTTGGAAAGTCCCGAAGATCACACAATCAACACCTGACTGGGATGACTGCTGGAGCAGAGGGCGGAGAACTTATGGGAATATCCTGCATGCTGTGAAGTCAGTTTCTAATCAAGAATCAAGAAGAGAATCTTCTGCTGGTTAACAGGTTGTAACCCAGAGAATGGAATGTGTTAGTTATAATGGTAGATTAGCTAGGTTTCGAGTTTGTTTTTTTTAGTTTGGTTAACAAGGATACTTGGAGAGGAGATGTGCACCACCAAGCAAATCTCTTTGTCCACAGAAATGTCACAATGAATTACGATTCTCTTTTTAAAATATCTTGCAGGGAACAGTTGATGGAGGAAGAAGAAGAGGAGGACATAGAAAAGTATGGATTGATAATATTAAAGACTGGACAGGATTACAATTTTCTATACTCAAAGAACTGATAACATAAAGGCATTGTGAAATGTTTGTGCTATTGTTTCCAGAGTGACACACCTACTATCCTGAAGGGTTATGGGTTTGATGATGATGATGTTTGGTTTCACATATCCAGCCTCAGTATGCTTTTTTGATCACTTTGACCTACTAGATGAGACAGCCTACTCCAAACTGCCTTAGGCATTTCTTAAGGCATGCATGGCAGGTCACAGTTTTGCTATTCTTTGCTTCTGTTTTGGGCCTTGACAACAAAGAGGCAAGAGAAAGTTGTTATCTGAGAATGTCAGGACTGAATACTGGAAAATGATGTGCCTGACAGACTCTCAACATTATCAATGGTAAATCATACAGTGGTCAGACATTTCCTAGATGTGGTGCTTAAGTGAACATGCCCTGTTCTCATCTAATTCTTTTACTTCTGATCTTATCTTATGATTTATGACACATGTGGAAATTATGGTTTCTAGTTCAGGGTGAAAAAAATAGGGCCACCGCCTTCTTTCCAGACATGTCATATGAAGCGACTAAGGAAAGCTGGGGGGATAGACTGACAACCTATCACCTGTGAAAAATTGTCATTGCATGTTTTGTCTCGATTTCTTACCTTTGTGTTCTGTCACATGGTCTCCACGGATGACATGTCTCTGTCACATGGTCTCCATGGATGACAAAGATATACAGGTCAGCGGACATTGCAACTTTGTCCTTATGTGGCTGACTACTATGTAGTAGGGAATGTTAGAAGTACCATCACTGCAGATGGATAGGTAGATCTGACAGAAGAATGATGAACTTGTTGGCCCAGAAGTGTATTCTATGCTCCTAGAAGGGTATAATGATCCTTAAATACTGCTGCATCAGAAGGTCTCCCTATAGAGATTAAACAAGCATTCATAAATCCTGTAACAAACATGCATTTGAGACAACAAACCTCTTACAAGTACAGTTTTCACCATTGTTACTCAAGTGATAATTTAGGCTTTTGTCAGAAGGGCTATGCAGTGTCAGAAGGGCTATGCAGTGTCAGAAGGGCTATGCAGTGTCAGAAGGGCTATGCAGTGTCAGAAGCTACCTGCTTGCAGATAAAGGGATTACTTCAGCATCATCACCTTATGATTTACATTTTTTTTAAATTCAGGCAATTGTTCACAGTTACTTGTAACTTACATATCCGCACATAAAATTGTCATAGATGTTCTTAAGTATCACAAGTTGTGTGCACAATGAAAATATGGGGACGATTATGAGATTAAAGAAACGGTGCATTCCAGGCTGAAGGGACAACCAAAAACGTGTTTTTCTGACGTAATAATGAAGTTGGTGTAGTGGTGTGAAAAGTGCATTCACAAGGAGGGTGGTTATATAGAAAAATTACATATTATTTGTATCTCTATGTGAATTATATACTGGTATCTCCAAAATTTTATTTTTTCCTTACTTAATGAATCACCCTTGTGTAATCGCAAAGCGTACTCCCCTATATTTCAATATTATAGAAGGATATGAACGAAACAAGATTCAATGCACATGTTCATTGGTAGTTTATGATGGTTTGCGCATTGTTTTCATTTTATTGCACTGTCTACGAAATTATGTCACTTGCAGAAAATTAGTACCTGTAGGATACTGCTAGATTTTAGGACCCTGGAGGAGAGGGAGGGGGGGGCCATGGTTAGGTATAGTGTTTACAATAAATCTAACACTAGTACATCCCATACCTTCATGGTGAGGGAGACAAACAAGTGTGTTCTTGCATTCCAAAACAATAAAAACTTTCAGGGGTGCAAAAGTCTTAAAAACTGAACATAAAGTAGTAGGGGGTATGCTCTGTGATTACTGTTCCATCTTTCTTTGCTTCCTGTTGTATCAATGATACCCAAGGGAAATAAACCCAGAATATGTGTGTGTTTGAATCTACCATCTTGACATATTGCTTACCTTACTGCAGGTTTGGCACAGGTGTGGACTGTGGTGGTAAAGTATGCCAGGACCTTGGTTACAGGGACCACTACCACTGTATGGATTGCCCACAGAAGGTACTTTATTTTAAGAAGTCCTTTTTAGTATATGTGAACAAATAAACATTTTTTAGCAAAGCATGATAGAACTATAAACATGCATTTGTCTTCAAATTAGCAAATAAAAGAAAGACTAGTATCTATCTATCTATAAACCTGTAACGTCATTGGATGCTTCAGCACACAGAGTTCTTCAGCGATTTCTATCTTCAATCATGCGGTTCAGTGAGGAAAAACTTTGTCCTGTCCATTCCTTGATGTTGTCCGTCCATGTTTTTGTCTTCTGCTTCTTCCACCTTCAACTGTTCCCTACAGTATTGATTTTGACAAGTAATAATGTCTGCATACATGACTGCACCATACTAATTAAAATAAACACCATAGTAGTTTAAAGTGAGTCATGATAAACCAGTGGTGGACAACCTTTCTGGGTTGGTTTGCTGGATTGAGGTTTTTTATGTAGTAAGATACCAAAAGTATTTTTTTAGTCCTTTAGAGTTCCAAGTAGTGTGTTCAGAGCACTGGGCCGAGTGTACTTCTAGATCAGCCTAGAGCATCAGAAAAAAAATGCTTTGTGAGGCAGGTTTGGCCCACTTGTCTTTGCCGACCACTGTGATAGGCATTTATTTATTATTAGAAAGATCAGAAATAAATAAAACACAACCAACAACTGAATAGTGCACTTAAATAATTTACTCTTAATTTTACTCTTGTATGGCAAGCAAATGCTTATAGGAATACCCCTTGTGCAGTGATGCTGGTTCCTGATCAAGAATAAATTTTACTTTTCTGACTGCATTAGTGACTCCCCAAAAATCTTATTTCATGAACAGGTGTTCATTCGCAAGGAGGAAACAGTTCGACACTACAAATGGCACAAGAAAAGGAATGATTCTCTGCAGCATGGCTTCATGCGGTACAGCCCGATGGATGATTGCAGTAAGAAATATGGAAATTGCACTCACAATGGAAGGCAAACGCACTACCACTGTGTCCAGGCAGGTCCCAAGTCCTTACTTGTTTATTTGTTGCATAATTTGGTTTTATTATTGTTTTAACCACTTAATAATCACTTAATAACCACATAACTTAATAACCACTAGAAAGATCAAGGGGAGAAGAGACAGGATGATGAAGAGAGAAGTTTCTAGATGGACTAGTATTCTGGCACGGTAGAAGTTCACCAACCAAGCTTATTGACAACACTAGAGACAAAAGAGTCGTGGACAAAGAGTCGTAGAGAAGTGCTACACCATTCGGCATGGCACTTGATTGATTGATTAGTTGATTGATTGTTTTATTTGCTGTATAATTATTGTTTTATTTGTTATATTATTTTGTTTTTGTATTGTTTCATTTATTTGCATAATTTGGTTGTAGTCTTTCTTATGCTCACTCCTTGATGTCTACACCATGAGACAAATCATCTGGATGAACTCTAGATTCTCTGGAGTTATTTTGTTCTATATATCTTATTTGGTTTGCAGTGTTCATTTTTCTGTTTATTGCATAATTTGATTGTTGAAGTAAACATAGGAGATAGAGTCATCAGCTTTCATATCTTTTGCCATATACCAATTAAAGCTGAACCTTTATGGAATCTACCTACTGTACCATGAGTTCTATTCTGGATATATATGGAAAGACCATCG
Organism: Meghimatium bilineatum; assembly: GCA_034231615.1. Classification (NCBI taxonomy): domain Eukaryota; kingdom Metazoa; phylum Mollusca; class Gastropoda; order Stylommatophora; family Philomycidae; genus Meghimatium; species Meghimatium bilineatum. The sequence goes on from CM067300.1 coordinate 36,588,010, forward strand.
AGTCGAATGGCTGCTGGAACAGAGGGCGGAGCACTTATGGGAATGTCCCACGTGCTGTGAGGCCAGTTTTCTAATCAAGAATCTATTCTGTTAACCTAACCAATAGGCCCTATGCAGTTTTTGTATGTGTTTTTTTTCCTTTCCCTTAAAAGTATTCAAGTTGATATCTGAAAGTGTACATAGTCCTTAAAATTGGAGTAGTGCCAAGTCAGAATGAAAACAGTTGATAGAATCATCTGGCTCTCTCTTCCAAATCCCCCTCAACTTATGGTAAAAAAGGGGAGACTAAATAACTAAGCACCTTCTCTCATAACAAATCCTAGTTGGTTCTCATGAAAAAAACTGTTTCATGACAAGGCCAGGGTCTCATGACAAGACCTGTACCATCATTGCCTGTTTTAATTTGTATTATCTATTTGGTAGTTGGTATTTCAATAAATATTTATATGCCTGAAACCACCTTTGAATATTTACATAAGCTTTATGCAAATAGTTTTATCTGCCACTCTCATTGAAAGTACAGTTTCAAAATCAGATGCTGCTGAAGCTCAGATATGTCGAGCCTTTAACATAAATGAAATAGCAATACAACGCCATCTCCATTATCTGGATTACATCCTGATGAAAATCTAGTAGGATCATTGTGATAAGACAAACAAAATGAGAGTTTGAGAACGAATACAAAAACAAATTCAGACCGTTCTTTCATTAGAATTCTTTTAGACTCAATATTTTAGTCATTATTATTTTAATGTTTTTTTAAACAATTTATTTTTCCTCTCAATAGGCATAGTAGACATTTAACTATCTTTGGAGATACATGTCACATATTTGGTCTCCATGCTATAGTGCGTTCATTAATAGTTGATCACAGATATTGTCTATTATCTCCTAATATACTGAGCATATGGGTTTCATATTTTGCATGACTATTATTTCATAGCCAGTTAAAAAAAGGTTTTGATAAATTATTATCTAGACTGAACGGATTTATCACAGCAGTCGCTATGAATGTCATTTTTAAGATAACAATATTTGTTTGTTGATAGCCATAAAAGTAGACATGTTTACAGTACAAATTACCATATTTTCGGTCAATTAGGGGAAATGCGTATTATTTGAATATTGTTTTTGTTTTATCTCCAACTCTTCATTGGCTGTTAGAAACAGTATAAATATACTGGCCAATTAGAAGCACAATAAAATAAGAAGACGTCATCAGTGATAGAATTATATAAATGCATTTATATAATGCATAATTTGGGAAATGCAATTTTTTTGTGATTTGTGAACATAAAATTGATCAATTTTGATACGGAAGTAACTTTTTTCATAAGTGTGAAATATGTAGATGTTTTCTTTAGAGATTTCATTGTTATATTTTAAAATAATAGTCAAACCACAGTTTACGCAAAGGTATTTTATATATTATACATGTTTTTATTGTGGTGTCATTCTCATTTCCAAATCTACCCATAATCGAGACTACCATGATGAATGAAGAATGGTCATATATTTAGAGAGTGGATAGAGAAAGCTGTACTTCCATCATTAGATAGACCCCTAGCCTGGTTATGACAACACATCCTAACATAATGTTGTTGCATGTGAAGATACGATCCCTACATCCTCAGCTATTAAGGAAAAGAGAAAATATGGCTTAAAAAAAGAACATATGCCATTTACTGAAATGTACTTGAAACCAAGGTTACTGTTTCTGGCAAAAAATACACACAGAGCTGTTTGGGCTATAATTAAGGGAGTAGTAGCAAAGAAAAATAAAACCTTCAAACTTGATAATGTTCAGAAAATTGCATATACTATGCTCTCCGCCATTGACAAAGCATTCTAGATAAAATGTGACCATATTTTGAAAGTGGAGGAAGAATATTAGCAGAAATATGGATTACACTTCATTCAACCAACTACAATTATTGATCTTTATGATTCATTTGATTATGAATAAAGAAATAAGAAGAATTAGAAACAAGGTATGGAGAAGGCCGAGAAGAAGAAGGATTTAGATAACATCAAGATAATAGTGAAAAAATATGAAAACAACACAGCCGAAATGACACATCTATCATTGTAAAGACACATGAGATATATTATATATACCCTTGCTGGACAACAAGACCATCTTGACAATTGTTATGAGAAATTACTTTTAATCATACAGAGCAAAGTAGAAGGTGTAAGAAGAAGAGGTGACAAACATAAGGTCTGGACTGATAATATTAAAGGCTGGACATTTTTGAATTTCTCCACATTGTAACATGAACTCAGAAAATTTTGTGATAGAAGATTCCAGAATGCCACCAGTAGTACTTAAATGGTCATATTAGGACGATGATGATGATGATGATGACTATGGTAAGTACAATATATGTTTATGTTTATTTTCAATTAATAAGAATATAATAATAATAATAAAATTTCATAAACGTTTAACTGTTAACTTTATATGTGGTTGCATATAATCTCAACACAATGAAAGAAAAATATTACATTCTAAATACTTCATTTTTACCCATGTTACAACAATGAACAATACCCCTATACCAGCAATTGCTGTAAAAATTTCTTTTCCACATAAAATCAAATCATTGCTACCTTAAAAATGACATTAATAGTGACTGCTGTGATAAATCCGTTCAGTCTAGATAATAATTAATCGTAAATCTTCAACGTGGTTATGAAATAATATACTCATTCAAAATATGAAGACCATTTGCTCAGTAATTACGGAGATAATAGACAATATAGGTGATCGACTATTGGTGAACGCACTATAGTATGTCTTGTCCAAACCATCTCATTCCATTGTGAAATTGTTAGTATTGATAATTTCATAGCTTCTATTATACATTTTGCATTTCTAAACTCAACCTCTGGCTTTTTCAATCATTACCAATGATTTTTTTCAACAGGGTGACTGTGATAAAGTCTATGTTAGTACCTCAGATGTACAAATGCATGCAAACTTTCATCGCAAAGATTCTGCAATTATCCAGGAAGGATTCCAAAGGTTCCGGGCAACAGAAGACTGTGGGACCACCTCCTGTTCTTTTTATGGACAACGGACCACCCATTTTCATTGTAGACGGCCTCATTGTAACTTTACTTTCAAAAACAAGGCAGATATGGGTAATGAATTTGTAAATTTATATCACTTATTGTATCACTATGTCTATTTAAATTATAGACATACGTTTATGTCAGATTATCACATGATCTGCATGGTATTGATGCTTGGAAGGAAGCAAAGAATATGATACTTGTCCTCAATCCTCCCACAAAGCAGAAAATTTACTATTTACTAACCTCAACAGTTTCCAATTTTTTTTATTAGGGTACATTGTGTCAAGATTTTAAGGGATTCATAATTATTGTATTGTTTTACAACTATCTTGTTATAGAATAATTAATGGCACACATTTATGTAATAAGTATTGCGTTTTTCAATTATCTCAGAGAAGCACAAAAGCTACCATCAGAAAGATGAAGTGCTGAGTCGAGATGGCTTCAAAAAGTTTATGAAGTATGAAACCTGCCCTTATACTGGATGCCGCTACTCAAAGATCAACAATCATATTCATTGTATTAGACCAGGTTAGCATTGATGTTTGTGATGTTGTTTTTTGTGCACTCATGAAAAAAACATTGTACTCTTAATATACAATATAACTTCAAAATATTGACTAAAAAATATTATAATTTGTTTAATTATTCATATAAAAATCAATAAAAAAATAAGCTGGCAGATGGATATAGAATCCCATGGGAAGAAGCTGGACATTATGAAGGATGAGGTTGATTATTTAACCTCAAGGTAGTACAAACTTGTCACTCTTGTTCCCTATGCCAGTTTGTATTTACCTTCATGTTGATATTTCTTTGACATTCTTTTTTGATTTGAAAGTTTTCCACAGATTTTGTGATTCTCAGATTAACTATTTCACTCACTGTATCTGTACAGTGTAAAAGCCACAACCTGGACAGCCTTCTAATCTGGATGGGACTTAACTATTTTTACAATCTAGAGGTCAGCTGCAGTTTTAAAAAAAAGTTGATTTCCTCTCAGTTCAAACATGGATCTTCACCAGGCATCATCAATTGAAGATCATGGACTGGAGTAGTCAGTCCTATCTCCAACCTCCTTAGTAATCTCTTACGATTTAATATGCATGACATGACAGACATACTTCAAGCGTTTCCTCTTTCAACATACACACTAAACAAATTTGGGGTGAAATCAAATTATTGTTTCTTCACATTTCTTTTATTGCTGTATATTAATTCTTATGTCAGTTCTGTTGTTGTTGTTTTACCTCTATTGTCTTCTTCTTCAAAGAACTGGAGCTTCACGATTAAGCCATAAAATAAACATTAGTGGAGACAGTTGTAACTGGATGTTCCAAAAGGAACAGGACAGATTAAAACATTATATTTTTGTCATGTGTTTTCAAACTCTACTAAATTTCTATTATAACAGTATAATGGTCTTACTAGATTTCCAGCAGGATGTAGTCCAGAGAACAAAAATGTGCTGTGTTGCCATTTTATTTGCACCAATAGCCTGACACATCTGACTTCAGCATTCAAAACTAATATGTTAAGTGTTTTATACTACTTCCACTGAACAGTTGGCGTCTGTAACCATATCTCTAGTAGACCTATAGTAAGCCAGCCATGCAAGAGAACTGGCTATAGTAACTACACGATGGTCACCAAGCTCATAGCTAACCACGGTCACGCATGCTTGTTCGTTTTTCCACTGTTCTGCATCATGACAGTGAATTGGCTTTTGTAGACTTTAATTTTATAGAATTTTTGTTAAAATCATTATGGATTATAATTCAAACGATTATTTATGTAGAGATAAGTTATTTCCACACTCGAAAATCAGTTACACCACACTGCTTTATCTAAATTTATATTAAAACATCAACCAAGTTCAAATGATACATTTACAGACTAGGTCTAGGTTTATAGTAGGATTTTAAGACATACCTGTAAATTTAATCCTTGAAATTATAATGATTATCCCTTGAATGGCACGATATTTCGGTCTATGGTAAACTCTTTTCACTCCAGAATATTTACAAATAATGTAATAAACTTCGTACAATTGTATTATCGTTTTAACTGTCAAAATTTGCTGGGGTTTTGTGGAAAGTCATCTTTGAGACTGTCTTACATATCTTGCATCACACACACACACAAACAAAACCTACACCAATATATGCAGAATTCAATTCTCTATTTATATGTGCAAAAATTATTTAAATATCTCTAACAACAAAAAAGTGATCACTATTTCAAAACAGCCACCAACTCTTACGTAACATTTCCAAAAATTAATTCAGCAGCAGGAGAGAAATTATGTAATTGTAAACACAGAGTGCTAAAGGTTAAACAAGACCACAAGATAAGACCGCAAAGGTTAGATTCATATTCAGCAGTTAGATAAACATTATATTAACTTAGTATATGACTAACCTCTACCTTGTCTTGTAGGATGCCAGTATGTGCTTCACTCCACTGCCCAGTTGTACTCTCACAAGCGCAAGCATGAAAGGCGTGAACTTGACCATGCTTACCGAAACTTCAGACATCTCCAGCAACAAGCATCAGTGACTAATCTTGGCGTAACTGTTAAAGGTGAAGGGCATAATGGCTTGAAACAGTTTTCAGTGAGTCAAACAGGAGCGAGCCATTCAAAGATCTTACCACTTTTAGCTTCTGCTGTTGCTGGTGTACATTCTGTGCCAGGGATGCCTCTAAAGGCTTCGGATAGTGACAAAATTCAGGTACACATTTTTTAATAGATATATAATTCAGAGAACACATTAGGTCATTTCAAGTTTTCTATTTTTAAGCATTCATTCTCAAGATTCCGTCTCAAGATTCTAGATCTCTCTTGTAGCTTGTCCTACAGATTGGTATACAGATGTGTTAAAATTTTACAATCTAGCATGCCCACAGACTTGAATACAAGTGTGTCCTGATCACTGGTTTGAAGATCTAGCATGTCCTACAAACAACAAGCTATTAACCCTTTGAACTCTGACCAACTGACCATAAAAAAACTTCTTTCCCTGGTCTGCTGAACAAAAAAATTCACAAAAAGGACACCCAAACAGATCTTAATTATTTTAAAAGAAATAAGACATAAAATGAGGTTCTGTTATATCTTGCTTTATGTGTCAGTTCTCCCAGCATGTAGACCTTTCCTTAAGGCACAGATAATTGGTGCAATAACTGCAACAAAATTTGTTCTTTACCTTTTTGAAAGTTCTGTCCTTGTATGCTGTGGTTGGAAAGTCACTGACATGTTTATTAAAGCACACACAGAACAAATGTTATTGGCTGTAGAATGGGGTGAAATGTGTGAATAATGCAAGATAACATTTTTCAGCCTCTGTGGTGCATCAATACAATTTTGCCAGAAACTATTGTCCAGGATTCATTCTAAAAAATCAATAGCCTTATTATCTGGGGAAAAAAATAGATTCTAGAATATTCTTAGACCTATCTTTTCAAAATAGGCCTAGCTGTGCAAAAATATTAACAGAAGATAAACCTGAATCAAGTTTAATTGATAAACTACCGGTATATAGAATAATTTCATATTGTCCGGCTCTGTGGCGAAGTGGTACAGAGCACGTCTGTGACGGCAAAGGTACCGAGTTCGTTCCTCACCACAGGCAATTGTGCATCCGGACCGTTCAGAAAGAAATGGCAACCTACTGAACGTATTTATATTGCCTAGAAAATCACCACAGCCAACAAATGCTGGGTTGATAGCTACGTCCTGGATAGGATATGCTACCAATCAATATAGAATAACAGCCCCTTCCACTCACAAAGAGTGTAACTTCACCCTCTGCTGAACTAACATTACTACAACTGCTAAGACCAAGATCTTGTCTACAGTCGTTATTCCATGTCCAAACTGTCCAAGGACATTTACAGCTCGAATAGGGCTCATTAGCCATCTATGAACTCATAATCAAGGACATAACTAAAATTGAATTTTCAAAAGTGGATGAAACAAATGGTCATCATCACTTGTGATGGATGAACAACAATAACTGCTGTATATTATAGGTGTACTACGAGCTCTTTTGCTCAGCAAACACTGTCAACAAACACTTAAATCATCACAGAACGTTTTATTTGTACATAGAAATATTTGAAACTATCCGACTATACAAAACAACCAACTTTAGATGCTACAGTCATATTTTTGACATTATAAAAAATATTTGTGAATCAATATTTTTTAATTGTAGCTATTGTTGTTTTATCATAAACTTTCATCTAACACACTATGTATTTCTGCTCTTCAAACAATACAATAGTCACATATTCTGAAAATTTCATTCAATTCTGTACATTTTTATGTATAGTACATCATTGTAGCTTTACAAATAAATAAAATATTGTACAAAGACAAAATGTAAACACTCTTAATTTTGTTGCTTAGATAGAGTGTGTAAACATGTGAGTTTAGTTTACATATACTACGAGTTTCAATTTCATCCACAGATTTTAGTTTGTATGAAATAAATGCATATAATTTTGTCTGTGTTTCTATTTACCCTGTCACCACTATGAGATTTCGCTATTGTCAATCCCCGTCACTAAGACAAGGGGCACAACTCCTCCAAATTATCCATATGATGTTATAAATGCATTTTTTTCTTTCAAACTATTCATCATATCACACTCAGGCTTGGCAGATCAGCAGAAAACTGAATAGTCTTGCATGGACCTATATCAAAGATAATTTATACATATATTTTTTAAATAAACTGTCAAAATCAACATAATGTGGGGAAAAATATTTATTTTACCTTGGGGGTGCTGAGTAGTGGAGTCATATTGAGATGAAAATATTGAGATATATTATCAAATTTCATTTTTCCCAAACAGGATGATATGCCCGAAACATTGAACCCATCATCTGTACCCCAATACATGCCATACTCAAGCAGAATACACAGGCCCATCATAATATAAATATTTAAAAAGTTGTTTTATTTCAATGGCAGTTACAGATTGTCCAGCACATGTCTTTTTGTCTTTGCCTGTTCTTTACGTTATGTTATATATAACTTTGTCCGATCGGTTGCAAATTGATAAACTCCTTGTTGACAATTATGCTAAAGTATTCATAAAATGTGGCAATCTCATCAAGATTATGTACAGGTCCATTGTTTTCTACAAAATTCTCAACTTCTCCTCGAAAAACTACATCACTCCGGTGAAATTCACTGTGTCACAATTAGTACCACAAATTTCCTAGTTGTTGTCAGAAACATTAGGTCTATCTAACAAGGAATTTCACTTTCCATGTTATATATAGTATGAAAATTACCTATATCGTGCACATTTCCATAACTACGGCTGTCATCAGTGCACATACGAACAATATCCTCCAATGTGAAAAATTTGTGTCAAAACTCCACAACTTTTGAAAAATTTGTCAAACAATAGTTGGACATAAAATATCCACAATGTAAATATACAGAAAAGGCATGAACTACGATGAGCGCACACTAAAAATGTAATATCAACTGCAACAAAACAAGTAAAAAAAAGCGCACGACAGCAACTGTAGTAGCAGTAGAATCGACATGCGATCGACTGTAAGGAGGGAATATAGTTAGGTTAGTTTTGAGTTTATTAAATTAAACATATTTTGTTCTATATGTGTGAATATTGTTGCAGGCATTGAAACTGATTTGGTCTTCATTCTTCACAGGGCTTGAAGACAGGAAGGCTGTCATCTGTAGACCTTGCTGGTACCATCACCAAGAGAATGAGTCATGATCAAAACTTTACACTTGCTGGTTCTTTAATATTATCTAAAAATATGTCTCATCCATCACTTGTTCAGGTGGCAGAAAAAGCTGTTGATGGAGTTTTGAGCCTGGCAGGAAAGGGAGGAGAGGCAAAGAAAGTCATAGAAGAAGCACGGCAGACCCTAACATTGCCAATAAAAACATTTGGTGATAATTCAAACTCCAGCGCTGCAGACTTGAAACCAGAACCAATGTCTGAGGTTGATAGTGATGGTTACACAGAGATCACATCAGAGGTTTACAGCGGAAAATACACAAAGTCTGAGGTCGATGACAAAGAATACACAAGTGTCATGGACTTCAGTGATCAACCAGAAGATTTGTCTATGCCCAAGAAGGAAAAGGATAGCATGAAAGGGGATGTATCTTTCAAATCTGAGCCAGATTCTGACAGTTTGCCTCAAATGTCAGAAACGTATGATGATGATGAGGACGACGATGATGATGATGATGAAGAGGATGATGACGATGATGATAGAGATTATGGAAAAGTGGAAGAGCCAACACTAGTTAACATTTTCAGCCAAGGTCTTGAAGGAGATAAGCTGAATGACTCACTGAACCTCACCATACCGAAACAAGATGTAGAATTGTTAGGGGGGGTACCTGTGAAAAAAGAAATTGGCTTCAACATGTGTGACGCTGTAAAACAAGTCCCCCAAGGAGCAGGTGTAAATTTAATAAAAGCTGTGTCCACTATCTCAGAGCCAGATGAGAAAATGACAAATCTACGTGGAGATCTTCATGATTACTCCTCACAACAGACACCTCAAGGAGGTCCACAGGCCATTCTCACATCAAAAGGCAAAGTTCTGGGTGTTCATATTCCTGTCCGACTTCTACCTGAGAGGCGGGAAAGAGATGAGTCATGGAAAAGATACCTTATTCGGTAAGTCATTGATTTCTTTCTTTAAATGTAACAACATAGAATTTCTGTGTTCAAAGTTTTGTTATTTTTTTTCCGATAACATATTCTTTCCAGAATGTACTCTACTTCATTGACACAGAGCCCTTCACATTTCTGGGTAAATGAACTTGCTGCAGCCAAGGACATGTCTAAACACTCGGAAATGTTTCTTTGTCCATCATTGTCTTGAGCTGCTCTTTCCCATGTTACCAGCAATAATTCCTTTCTTTACTAGTTTTTTGATGCTGTGATGTATCTTTGTATGATCACATCACCACTGTTTCGTTTCATAATGTTTAGAAGCCAACCCTCCTCCAGACAAACACAAGAAGTAGAACATTCTTCTAGACAAACAAAAGAAGTAAGACTCTCTTTTAGACAAATAAAAGAAGTAAAACTCTCTTTCAGACAAACAAAAGAAGTAAAACTTCTTCCAGACAAACTAAAGAGGTAGAACCTTCCTCCAGACAGACAAAAGAAGAGAACCCTCTTCCAGAAAAAAGAAATAGAAATTTCTTCCAGATGAAATAAAGAGGTAAAACCTTCCTTCAAATAAACAAAAGAAGAGAACCCTCTTCCAGAAAAAAGAAGTAGAACTTTCTTCCAGACAAACAAAAGAAGAGAACCCTCTTTCAGACAAAAGAAGTAAAACTTTCTTCCAGACAAACAAAAGAAGTAAAACTTTCTTCCAGACAAACAAAAGAAGTAAAACTTTCTTCCAGACAAACAAAAGAGGTAGAACCTTCCTCCAGACAAACAAAAGAATCAGAACCTTCTTCCAGAAATAAAGTAGAACTTTCTTCCAGACAAACAAAAGAAGTAGAACCCTCTTCCAGACAAACAAAAGAAGTAAAACTTTCTTCCAGACAAACAAAAGAAGTATAACTTTCTTCCAGACAAACAAAATAGGTAAAACTCTCTTTCAGACAAACAAAAGAAGTAAAACTCTCTTTCAGACAAACAAAAGAAGCAGAACTCTCTTCCAGACAAACAAAAGAAGTAAAACTCTCTTTCAGACAAACAAAAGAAGCAGAACTCTCTTCCAGACAAACAAAAGAAGTAAAACTCTCTTCCAGAAAAACAAAAGAAGTAAAACTTCCAGACAAACAAAAGAAGTAAAACTCTCTTCCAGACAAACAAAAAAAGTAGAACGTTCTTCAGGTATTTAAAGTTCTTAAGTGGATGTCTGTGCTATGTCGCTAGGAGGTAAGACAATAGCATTAATGTCAAGTATGCTTGACCGTTGTTAGCTCTGTTAGCTCTGAGGTTAGTGATCTGTATGTAAATATGGCAATCAGTTCTCACATACTGCTGACATACTAGCGATATATTACAGATTTCCATCATTCAGTGCAGGTAGTTAAAAACACTAGTGCATTAGTTACCATGGCTGATGTATGAGGCCATCGGCACAAATGAAACGGAAACACAATGGATGTCCATTCTCTGAACTACATCCAGCTGGAAATCTAGTAAGACCCTTTTCCTGCTATGAGAGATCAAGTTGGAGTTTCAGAATGAACAAACAAAAAAACAATAGAATATTGATTTTATTTAAATTGTTAGCTCGTTCTTTAATATTACAGATTTATCAAATACAAGTTTATAGTATTTCATGAACGGAATATCATGAACGGAATATCATGAAATGAATCTGGGGATCAGCCATAGTTAGTGAAGCAAGAAACAAGCAATGAATTCAAATTAAAAAAATATAGAAATGAGCAAGATGTACATAGATTTTTTTGTATAGTAACTTCTACATTGTAGTCTATGAGTAATTACATCTTTCTGGCCGGTCACTATAGTGATGAACTTTATTTAGCTGGAGTTATGACATGATCTTTACTTTAATTTTCATGATCTCTATTGTTTCCCACTATATTTGAGTAGCTGGATACTTGAGGGTGTTAGAAGAAGTAGGAAAATTGGGATTAATAATAATAAAGATTGGACGGAATTAAGTTACTCCACACTCAAACAAGAAATTGCAAACAGAGACATGACTGGATTTTTGTGGTGATGTTTCTAGTAAACCCTTGAGGGGTTCTGGGCTTAACTCCTTAGCTGCGGAGGTATTCTTAAGGATACGAGGAAAAGCTATTGCCATTTTACGAAGATCCTCCTCTTATAGCTTCCCAGGAATAAAATATGTCTAGAAGCTTATAATAATGCATCCAAACGAATTCTTTCTCTGGCAAACTAAGAAAAAAGTATCTGCAACATGGCGGCAACCCCTCATGGGTATTCTTAAGGAGGTCTCCGCATCTAAGGGGTTAATGATGATGTAGCTTGCACACTTTCATTTGTGACGGACAATGTTTCATGTTAAAATGTGAACTTAGGTTACCCAACTCAAGAAAAAAATTCAAGATTTACTTATTGAATAATTCAATTGTCCATAGCATTAAATAGATATACTGCAATGGCTATGCTGGGGACACTGAACTTTTGGGTTGACTTATTATGTTCAGTAGATCATGTTCGTTTGTTGTTAATAGTACTGTGTCGTCTGCATATCTCATTTCTGGTATCTGCAGCCCTCCTATATTTATGGGTCTGAAATCAGGCTTCATTGTTTCTTGTCTCATGTTTATCATATTTTCCACATAGATGTTGAACAAGTATGGAGATAAGATACAGCCTTGTCTTACTCCTTTCTGTACATTGAACCACTCTGATCTTGCACCCTCCACTTTAACCGCTGCTTTTTGGTCTTTATACAGCTCTACTATTAGTCTTGTAATGTGTTTGTCGTTTGTTATTTCCCATAATTGATGGTGATTGACACAGACGAATGCTTTGGTGTAGTCTATGAAGCATGCGTGCAGTTCGATGTTATACTCCCTACATTTCTCTATGATCATCCTCATGTTAAATATATGATCTCTCGTGCCTCTACCAGTTCTGAACCCTGCTTGCGCTTCGTGAATCTCATCTTCCATCTTGTTTAGTATTCTTTTCATTATAATGTGCAGTAGTATGTTGCTGGCTTAGCTGTTCAAGGCAATACAAATACAAAAAAAGATACAGATACAAAAAGACTGGGTATTACAGTGGAATCCATCAATAGAGCATTATTTTATATAAAAAATTTCCTATATAGCAACAATTTTCAAAATCCCCAATTATATTTTTTCTATATTTATTTGTACTGTATATAGAACATTTCTGTTATTACATAGGCCTGCATATTTTGTTGGTCAGGACCAAGTTGTTGTATTGAGATTCCACTGTACATGGAAAGAACTGGAAGCATCAACTAAGGATAGGAAAAAATTAAAGAGATTTATCAAGGACCTATGCTTTGCAGGGAGTAAAAGTTGAATAGTAACTTTTTAAAGAAATAGTTCCATTTGATGAAGGATCTGACAAACTATTATTTCTTTCAGGTACACTGCCAATGATGCCTGTTTTTCACGATGTGCATGCTTATACAAGGACCACTACCACTGCCGTACAGAAGGGTGTCAGGTGACGTTTAAGTCTAAAGATGGTGTTAGAGGACATGCCAGATTCCATGAACTCCAAGACAGCATAACACCTCTAGTGTATCTCCGATATAAGTCTAACACTTCATGTGGTTCAGGGGAATGCCCATATAGTGGCAAGGAGGAACATTTTCATTGTAACTGGGTGAGAAGATTTTAATGTATTTACTGTAACTGCTAAAATATTAGTGAGCATATTTTAATGTGTTTACTGTATTTACTAAATATTCTTCATGTGAAAGACAGGGCAAAGAAAGGTAGGTTACCCAAAAGAAACTATGCAGAACAATCACAGAGAAAGTTCAATATTCTTCTTCTTCTGCATTCGTTCTCGAATTCCTGCAGATTAGCAGGATGTAGTCCAGAGAATGGAATGCGTTGTGTCATGGTTTAAGCATTGCTGCAATATCTGTGCCTTTCGGCCTGTCACATCCGACTTAGCATGGCTTTGGGTCACTGACCCTATATGGGATGGGACAGCCAACTCCATCCCATAACCTCCTTATCGCCTCTTATGACCAGCATGGAAGGTAAACAGTGTTGCTATTCTTTGCTCCCCTTTCGGGTCCTGGCAGCACACTGGCAAAAGTGCAATATTGGACAATAAATAGAGAAGGTTCAATATTGGGCAATCTTTTTAAGAGAAAGCCAGTGTCGGGAAACAACACAAAACTGGAATTTGGAAGCAGGCCAGGAGTAATACGACAAATGTCAAAATGAAAGGAAATAGGTACAAGTGTTACCAAGTATTAGTAAATAAAATATACTAGTGACGAGGCATGGCATTAGACGACTTTTGGAAAAAGCTTTCATCACGACCAAAGACAAACAAAATAAACAATATACTAAATGTAAGAAAGTACATATGAGGATTCTTGATTAGGAACAAGCGTCACAGCACTGGGAGCATTCCCATATATTCTCTGCTTGCTGTTCCATTAGCCATCTAAAAGTGTATAAGCTCAGCATCCCAGTTAGTTGTTGCTGACTACACGTTCCTCTGATCTTTCCGGAGAGGGAGCACTTTCTCTCATCGCTTCTATTTCTTACCATTTTTGTAGGCCACAAAACCTCAACCACACCTTTTTGTTTCTTGTGTTACTGAGCAATCTGTGTCGATTATTGTATCTTGTGGTTTCGAGTTCTGTAGTCTGAGTGTTGGATCATTCTGTTAACATTAGCACCATTGCTATCCATTAAATTATTTACAAGTCTATGCTCAGTTCACTTAGCAAATGTATCAGCTGGCCGAATTAATCAGCTGACTCTGTTGTAAGCATCTTCTAGGTCGATCATGGCAACCACTGTTTCCTACTTTGCCTGAAAGCCCTTGTAGATATCATAGGTGAGGATTGCTGCATTTGTGGTCGTGTCTCTCTCCAGTCTGTATGCAGCTAGAGTGTCAGAAAGTAAGTCTATTTTCCAAATCAAAGGCAAGTCTTCTAGCGATTATCCTCTCCAGCACCTTTCTGTCAACATTTTGTACAGTGATTATACAATAACTCTTGATGTAGGTGGTGTCGTTGCCAAGGGGAGAATATAACTGTGTAGCCACTCTTCTGGTACCGGTCCTGTTTTCAGACTTGTGTTGAAATCATCAACAATTGCTTTAAGCTGGTCATCTGCAATATCTTTCAGGACGCTGTAGTGCATTCTATCAGGTCCTGGTGCACCATCTGATGTTTTCTTTATGGTCTCTTTTACATCCTCCAGCGAGATAATCAGTTCCTCATCAGCGACATTGCTTGTTATCAGCGATTCTGTTAAAGTGGCCACGATAGTCTTACGTTCATCAATATTGTTCTGATTGTTGGAGGTATCTGCTGAAGAAAGTGATACCCTTCTGCTGATCTGTGGTTAGTATAAGCCCTGACTCATCCTTCAGTTTTTTGTGAAAAACTTTGTGTCAGTTTTTCAATTCATTGGCTTGTGTAATTTCCAAAATTTGTATAGGGCACTGTCGGCTGCAACATCCTGTGCAAAATTATCCCAGCGTTCTTTCTTGGCTTCCTTTACAATTTGTATATAGGCTTCAGTGGTCTTCTTCATAGTAATCTCTGACTCTTTTTTGTATATGACGATAGAGGAAGAAATTAAAGCATGGCAATAAACATGCCATGGAGAAGAGAAAGATCAAAGCTGGAAGGTTCCAGCAAATTTTGTTGTTGTTCGTCCATAACAAGTGATGATGACCATTTGTTGCATCAACTTTGAAAGTTCAGTTAGAATTACGTCCTTGATTATGAGTCCAGGAAAGTAAGAGAAGACAGAATAACATGACGAGAAGAAATGATGGACAAGATAGTGATTATGAGATTCGCTGAGGTTAAAGCAATGAATAAATATAGAAGTGGTCATCTTCATCATCTATAAGACTTGACTGAAGGTGTAGAATATCAAGTCTAAGAAATTAGCAAACAAAAGAAATAAAAGTACAGAATTGCATGCTTTTCAATGCCACCAGCAGGATGTATGCTGCTCTGTTGAGAGGAACAGTAGATATTCAGAAACCTGATTACAATGAAATCAATCTTCTGGATGTTTCACTCAATCTTTCTTGAGTATTCACAGCTAACTAATTTTTATATACATCCATTTTCAAGTATTAAGTACATTTATTTTCAAGTAATCTGTACATCCATTTTCAAGTATTTAGTACATCCATTTTTGAGTATTATGTACACGATCCATAGATATCAACTAGTACATGTTTTCCGTATTGATACGGATTTACAGCGATGTGTATCTCACGCGCACGTATTGACCAAAAAAAGGAGCAGGAATGTTAAATTTCATTAATTATTGTTAACAATTACTAATATGGACATGTTTATCTATGTCCACCTTCAAGTACTATATACATCTATTTTCATTTTTCTTCTAATGAGCAGACAGACTGCAATCATATAATTCCAGCTTCAGCACCTTCGTTCTTCAGACTTGAGCACTACAGAATTCATGAATATGCAACAGCATCATTGAACAAGAACCGGAATAGTTTGTCATCCTCAGGTAACACAAGTCCAATGTGGATTTAAAGTGTAAAATTTACTTATTGTTTCTGTAAACTTAAAGAAAACAATTTGCAGTCTTTCAGTTGATAAATAAGAAGTCAGCATTTCTCAGTGGAGGTCGCTGTAGCTCCGTGGTTAGGGCACTGGTTTCCTAGTCTGGACACTATTGCTCATAATGTTGACATTCAGAGACACTATTTATTACTTGCAACACTAGGTCAATTTAGCCTAAGAAAATGGATACCAGGTCTCTTGTGAAAGTAAAGCCAATGGGTGTGATGCATGCTGACCACATCATCTGGTGAATTAAAAAATATGAGCCCAACACTATATTCTCCAATGCGCCTCAAAGGGGTGATTCCAAGTATACAAATAGTAACCAGCTGAAAGCCAAACAATAATCGAATCAAGTAACGAATGGGGTTCAACTTAATTTTGCGAACAGGTCTTACATAACTGCAGACTGTCTCAGCTGTACTGTTATTTGTTCATCTTTCAGTAGCTTACACAGTAACAGATATATGAAATAGTGTATGAATTCAGCTGTGTTAATGGAGCTCTAAAGGAGAGCAGAGAATAGCAATATCGTGACATGTATGTTGTAAGAGTCAACTAAGGATGTTTAGGGTGGGGTTGTCTATTCGATCCCATTGGCAAAGTTACCCAAAAACCATGCTGAAGTTGGATGTGTCCAGTTAAAATGCAAAGATATTGCACAAATTCTATAAATCACAACACTGCATATTTTGTTCTTTGGACAACATCCTGCCAACCAGAATTTTGAGAAAAAAACACAGAAGATGAAATAATTGCAGTTCTTTTCAACATTCAATCAACTATAGCAGTGTTTCACAACCACCGGGCCACAGCATGTCTACCGGATTGCGAGAACTTCTCCTTGAATGTATGGATAATTGCAGCTCTTGTCAACATTCAATCAACTGCAACAGTGTTACAACCACCGGGCCACAGCATGTCTTCTGGGTCACAAGAGCTTCTTCTTGAATGTGTGGATAATTGCACCTCTCAATCAACTATAGCAGTGTTTCATAACCGATGAATCGCAGCATGTCTACCGGATCGCAAGAACTTCTTGAATGTGTGGATAATTGCAGCTCTTGTCAACATTCAATCAACTGCAACAGTGTTACAACCACCGGGCCACAGCATGTCTTCTGGGTCACAAGAGCTTCTTCTTGAATGTGTGGATAATTGCACCTCTCAATCAACTATAGCAGTGTTTCATAACCGATGAATCGCAGCATGTATACCGGGCCGCGAGATCTTCTCCTTGAATGTGTGAATAATTGCAGCTCTTGTCATATTCAATCAACTACATCAGTGTTTCACAACCGCTGAGCCGCAGGATGTCCCCCTTGAATGGTAAAGTTATTTATAAGTATGTTTACCTGAAAGTGGAGCAAAGAATAACACCACTGTTTATCTTCTATGCATGTTGTAAGAGATGGTTAAGGAGGCTATGGAGTAGAATTGGCTGTCCCATCCCATTTAGGGTCAAAGTTACCTATAAGCCATGCTGAAGTGAGATGTTTCATGTCGGAAGGTGTAATACACAACAGAACTGGAAACCATGACAACACATTCCATTCTCCAGACTACATCCTGCTAATCTGCAAGAGTTTGAGAACAAATGAAGAAGAAGCTTAGTATATAGATTTTGTTTATACAGGTCCCTGTGTTATAAAAAAAAATTCAATAAGACCATGGTCTTACAAAGGTTGAGAGTCATCACTAATCTACATACAGTTTTGGAGACAATTACAACTGTAGTCTTTGCAATTAATTTAATGTTCTGTTGAGAGATTAATTTTGTGATTTGTTTTATCCCTCAGGTTCTAAAATAGAAATAGATCAACTTCAAAAGCGAAGAGGCCGACCACCAAAGTACCCAAAGTATGATCTGCCAATTGTACCAAAAGTTCACCTCACAGAGAAAGAAATATTAGATTCCACATTAGCTTTCATGCATAATAAATGCAGCAGAGACAGCAAAATCATGAATGGGTTCAAGGAATTTGCAGCCTCTGAGTTATGTCCAGATGACCAGTGTATCTACAAAGGAAAAGATCACTTTCACTGTGGCCGGAAATACTGCCACATGTCCACAGACAGAATGGATGTTTTGAATCTTCATGCCAAGGATTTCCACAACAATGTCACAATATTAGATGGATATGAGTTCTTTGAGAGAATGGTGAACTGTAGAAGGCCTATATGTCACAATAACAAAATTAATCGTCACTTCCACTGCATGAGACCTCGCTGTGACTACTCCTTTGTACGGCACAGCACAATGTTGCAGCACAACAAGAAACACCCCACTGTAACATCAACTGTCTTGTCTGCATCTGTTACCCGAACAAATCCAACACAAAGCAAAGCATCATCCTCTCAATTCATCCCAATAGCTCCAGCAGCAGTACAATCATCTTCAGTAGTTCGATCAACCTCTACCCCAACAAAGACAACAGCAGCATCTCCCAACTGCAATAAAACTGTTAAATCTTCTGGAACCTATTTCCCAGTATCTGCTGTCTCTGGATTCAAACTTGGTCCTCTGTCCACATCTTCCAAAATCAACCCACAAATTTTTAATTCTGCATCTACTGGGCAGATTCTGTCTAGCACTCCCTTGACATCAGCAACTGCAGCTTCTACACAAATAATTTCCGGTGCTCAAGTATTCCATGCACAGGATGGTACAGCCATGTTCTCAACAGGAACACTTTTAACACTGCCTCACAACATAATTACAACTTCCATACCCTTCTTGGCGCAGTCTGCTAATGGGCAACAGACCAGTGTTCTGACAGGGATTATACCAGTAGGACAGCTGTCTCAACATGGGTTGGCAACTCCTCTTGTCAGTATTGCTGGAGGACAGCTCATTACAGCATCTCCAGGTCATGTCCTTCAGGCAGGTGGAGGAATCATGGGAGCAAGTTTGGTTCAGGTTATTCAGAATCCGATAACTATTACTACTCATGCAACATCTTCATCGGCCACCATCAGCACTTATTCAGGAAGTAATTTAACACCACTTTCTAGTACAGCTACTCCTCTCACTTTTCTGCTTCAGCCACATCAACAACAACAACAGCCACAACAAGACAGCATAGCAGCACCATTCAACTGGGCTAGTCTAAAGAAACAAATGCTTTACTCTGTGAATCTGAGCTGCGGACGCACATTCTGCAAGCTAAAAAAGAAAGATCATTATCACTGCTTGGACTGCAACCAAGCCTTTTCTGACCCTGCAAGATTGCGTTCTCACATAAGTAAGCATGGATTTAAATTTCAAACATCTGAACATGAAACACAACAAAGTATTAGCACAGAATTAAAAAATGAAAGTACAACAGTATTAGAACCAATGAGTCAAAGTAGAAGTTCATCAGTATCAAAACCCATGGACTTATCCTTGGAGGCAGATGTCACACAAGGCAGAAATGAATCTGCTGATGGCTGTATTGACAGTGAAGAACTGTCATCATCCCTCAATCTACAGCCTTCTGTATTTACCAGTATGGTTAAACACACTGACTCACAAACTTTGTCGACGTTGCACGTGAATGGCAGCACAAATGGTGCTGTGTCTACTAAATTCCTTAGTAATGACACAACAGTGCCATCAATCAGCAGCCAACAACAGGATATAGTTTCAGAATCTGAAGATAATGATATTGAAGACTTCAGCTTATCTCAGATTAGCAATAGCAGTGATTCCAAATATGACAAGTCTTTGGATTCGCCTTCTATAACTGATGATGGTTGTGATGATAGTAATGAGTCATCCCTTGATGCTTCATCTTCTAGTTTAACACTTTGTTTCTCATTGTCAAGGAAATCAAACAGAAAGCGCACAATTACAAAGAATGACGATTTTGTTTGTTCAAATACTTTAGTTATTCCGCAACCTGCAAAACAAAGAAGAATACAGTGGGGAATCCGAAATGAGACTGATTTACCAGAGGGCTACAAGCGAATACGTTGTGGAGAAGATTGCGGGCATACGAGGTGTGCTTACAGACAGACTGTAACACACTTTCATTGCTTACGCGCTGACTGTGGTTACGGATTTAGTGACAAGTCACGCATCATTCAACACCGCATTCGTCATGAGCGCCTAGATGCTCTGATGGGTGGAGAATTCCAGCAGTACAGGGCATCTGTCACATGCGATAGAGCAGACTGTGAATTTGATGAAAAGGCTTCCCACTTTCACTGCTTGAAATGCCCATACTCATGTGCTGATTCCAGTAAAGTTCCCGCTCATCGCAAGTACCACACCAAACTGGACAATATCAGCAGC
Source organism: Meghimatium bilineatum (assembly GCA_034231615.1). Lineage (NCBI taxonomy): Eukaryota > Metazoa > Mollusca > Gastropoda > Stylommatophora > Philomycidae > Meghimatium > Meghimatium bilineatum. The sequence continues at coordinate 36,608,628 of CM067300.1, forward strand.
AATGGGTTTATTAAATATGCAGGATCAGCTGATTGCAATGTCGCTGCTTGTTCGTACTTCCGCAAGCAGACCCACTATCACTGCACATTCCCTGGTTGCGGTCATGCTGTTTTGGGGCCTTCTCAGATGGCACCACACAAACTCAAGCATGCTCAGCATCAGTCCATGTGATGTTAACAGTAAATTATTAAACTTTATAAATATTATATAAAGATTTTAACTTAGCAGTGTGTAACCAATCAGTGAACACTATGTTTTTCAACTGTGTGCTCCATATTTTTTCCTTTATTTTGCCTCACTGGTGGCATGAATGAAATCTTAGCAATATCTAAGTATGGACAGACACACAAATTTGCTTCTTCTGTCTTAGAGCTGGTTTTATCATATGAATTTTAAAATCCAGAATGTGTGATAACTTTATGTGTGTGTATATTTATATACAGAAATGTATGTTTTACTTTTTTTTTGGAGTAGTATTGTCAAGCCTGTAGATAGGGGATGGGGTATTTAAGGAAATCAACCCCCCCCCTGGCTGAGAACCCCCCCCCCCCCCCAAAAATAATATTATATTTAGCACTACAAACCAATTAAAAAAGAAAGGTAAAATTGTAACTTTATTGTCCTGTTTGCCCCATGCCATACATTTTTAATTTGTGATATTTGTTGAAGGGGCATTATAAATATTCTGATCTCTGCTGAATGTTGTTAATAGTTCTATCAACTTTTCTCTGCTTCTGCTGTAAGGTGCTGCAGGATTGAATGACGAAAAGTTTTTGGGCTATGGCACGTTTGGTCGATGCTGTAATATTGTGATGTCTCAGAATGTTGGTATCTCTTTCACTCCTTTCTTCTTGGTCTTCCTCTGTATCTTGATGTTTCCATTTTCAACTTGTATGCTCTTGCCACTGGCCAATAAGGGTTCATTCTCATTAAGTGGCTGATCCATTTCAGTCTCTGTTTTTCAATATAATTGACCATAGGTGTTGTTCCAACAGTGCTTGGGATCTCTTCATTCCTCACATGATCTCTTCTTGTTCTGTTTACTGCTTGTTTGTGGTTGATCCAAGATATTCAAAGTGATTGTCATTTTCCAGTTGTTCATTGTCAATAGTTATTGTAGGTATGAGACCATTTCTGTTGATGTGAATTATTCTGCTTGTGCATTGAGCCTCGCTATGATGTTTGACTGACATAATCATGTGTGCTAGACCTGTGAGGCATCTTGAAATGAGGATGGTGTAATCTGTGCACCTAATTTTTGTAATCTCATGGCCTACAATATTAAGGGACAAATTGTTAATAATGTGGGTCTCCTCATACGTTATGTTCTGTATAATGTTTTCTGTGAATATGTTAAATAGATGTGGTGAAAGGATACAGCCTTGTCTGACACCATTTAATAATCATTTTGGACCTCAAACCAGAGTGTGATTTCTCTCCTTTAATGTGTTCACGTACTTATTGATGAGCGATATGAGATGGTGTCAGAAATCCCATGGTTTCCAATATCTTCTATTATTTATGATGTGTTACACAGTCAAAGACCTTTGAATAGTCAATGAAACAGGCATATCAATGAAACTGTGTTGTCTCAGTGCTTTATTGTAACTTATATTGAAGATGTGACCCTAGTACCTCTGTTCTGTCTAAAGAACTGTATTGATTTCTCTCTCCTAGTCTATTGTACCATGGATTATTTTGAGAAGTATCTTACATTCTTGATTCTTGATTAGAAACTAGCATCACAGCACCTGGGGCACTCCCATAAGTGCTCTGATCTCCATTCCAGCAGCCATCCCAGTGTATGTAGACTCAAGAATCCCAGTCAGGTGTTGATAGCGTAATCTTCAAGACTTTCCAAAAAATACTTTTCCTTCCATCCCCTCTAGACACTCCCATTTCTGATATTCTCCGTATGTGTACGTTCTCAACCTCATTTACATCTCCTTCATCTTGGAATGAATTTATTACTGCCTTGATCAAGTCTGCTTTATCTCTTCTCAGCCTTGTGCTTTCTATCATCACATTGCCTGTCAATAAGTCGGCTCTCTCTCGTTTCCTCTGACCCCAGCATGACTAGGACAGTATATCCATGTAATGCATTGGACAATTGAGTTATTAATAAATCACACCCTTCCTTTCTGAGCATTCATTTTCTATCTTGCACAGCAAGATTTCAGAGTCTGAATATTACAGAGTGTGTTGATGTATAAGTTATCAACCAATTAAGTGCTGTAACTCCCACTATCTCCATCCTCATGCTAGATGTGACAGTGGAGTATGCAGAAGATTTCTCAACCAACTTCGCGCCGTTTCTGTAGGCAACAAAACCACTTTTATTTGTGTTTATACTAACTGGGCCATATGTGTATATAATTATATCTAGTGGTTTCAAGTGTAGCTGGGCAAGTTCATGCACTAGGACCTGACACCTGTCCATTTCCGGCACGCTTTATTTAGTTGTATTATTACTTTAGCCAGTGATTTTTTTCTCCATGTCTACCGCCACCCATTCACTGCCCTTTCTTATTTCTTCTAATTCACACGCTAGTCGCAGTGTGTCTTCAGCCTCTGCCATCCACGATCTACCACACTTTATTCATTTTCCCTTTGACTCATCTAGATGTTGGTGTAATGGGTGGTAGTTGTATTCTGTTATATACAGTAACCTGTTGCTGCATGTCGAAAGTTTCCATAACTCTGATCTCACTAATCCCTCATTTAGCCTTCTAAATCATGTTTATGATGTGTTTGTTGAATGAGAGACTTCCATCAAAGGTTATCCCAAGATATTTATGTCATGATCTCTTTCAATGAATGAGCCCCATGCAACTGACAGCTGGCAGTGGTGTGTCATTAACCAGATTATTATTCAAGGAGTACCAGACGACCTTTGCTTTCGAGGGATTTATCACAGTGTTGTATGTTCTGCACCATATTGACAATTGATTTAGTCCACTGTGTACACTGTCATCAATATCTGTTCTGTTAGTGCCAATGTTTTATAATAGAACATCATCAACATATGTTAGAACTCTACAATTGCTTACGGTTTGCAATTGAACAATTTTTAAGGTATACACATTAAACAGCACCGCGGGCAAAGGAGATCCTTGTGGCAGACCACATGTTATTGTTCTGATCTCAGACATCCAAGATCCATACCCCAGAACAAATATTCTACAGATTAGCCCATTTGCTATCCAGCGTATGTTCCAGGGATGGATATTGTGTTCCCATAACATGTCGACAAGATGAGTAACTAACTCTATTATACGCATCTTCTAGGTCTATTGCTGCAACTGCAGTTTTCTCTTTATTCTGAAAACCTTCTTAAATTTCATACGCAAGAATTGCTGCATTTGTGACTGTGTCTCTTCTGGGTCTGTATGCACGTAGGTTGTTTGAGAGATCGCCTTTGATCTCTAGATCCCTGGTTATGCCTCTAGCAACAATTCTTTCCAGAATCTTACCATACACATTCTGCAGTGTGATGATGCGATAACCTTTTATACTGGTTTTTGCACGGCTATGAGATAGCTATGTAGCCACTCCTCTGGTACCACTCCTGTTTTCAGACTCACATTTTAATCATCTGTCATCTTAGCTACCATATTCTTCCCAATGTCCTTGAGTAAGTTGTACCTGATTCTGTATCTTACTGTCATCACTGATCAGTCCTATTCTGTAATGTGTGCACTTTCAAGCTGCCTTTCTTCATAAGTGCAATATGTATTAATCTTTTCCAGTTTTCGTTTGGATTCAGATTGTTGTTTTTAGGGTTTTTTTTATTTTTGTAAGGAGGTATTCAGGAGCTTTAGCAAGTCTTAGATGATTTTTACTCATTGTTGCTGTAGGTTGTATTATTGTTGCTGTAGGTTGTATCATTGTTGCTGTAGGTTGTATCATTGTTGCTGTAGGTTGTATCATTGTTGCTGTAGGTTATATTATTGTTGCTCTATTATTGTTGCTGTAGGTTGTATCATTGTTGCTGTAGGTTGTATCATTGTTGCTGTAGGTTGTATCATTGTTGCTGTAGGTTGTATCATTGTTGCTGTAGGTTGTATCATTGTTGCTGTAGGTTGTATCATTGTTGCTGTAGGTTATATTATTGTTGCTCTATTATTGTTGCTGTAGGTTGTATCATTGTTGCTGTAGGTTGTATCATTGTTGCTGTAGGTTGTATCATTGTTGCTGTAGGTTATATTATTGTTGCTCTATTATTGTTGCTGTAGGTTGTATCATTGTTGCTGTAAGTTGTATCATTGTTGCTGTAAGTTGTATCATTGTTGCTGTATGTTGTATCAATGTTGATGTAGATTGTATCAATGTTGATGTAGATTGTAGTTCCATAAACTGAGCAGTAAAAGAAATGTTGCCATGATTTTTGTGTAATCTCAAGATTTGCTGTAGATAGAAGAGTTCATTCCCTCTCAGTAGTTCAGACATAGGTCTTCAGCAGGCTGCATCACAGGGGATAATGTATTCAACCCACATCCATCTTCCTTAGCCACTTGTTTACAACATGCAAAATTAGTTGAATAAATAAACATATTAATAAGTAATAGATGTATTACAAAAGAATACAATAAAATACTACTGTTACTGATAAGACAATGGAAATAATGATATTTTAAAAAAATTAATGGCAATACAAATTAATATTTTGGTCTAGAACCTTCATCAGAAACAATAATAATAAATGAAAATAATGAAAACATATATTAATGTTATTGAAAATATGTATAGCAAATGCACTATTTTTTGCTCCCCTTACAGTCCCTTATAACACACTTATGACAGCTGCTGTACTATAATAAGTTATGAAGTATTATAATAGGATAAGCACTTGTTCAACACTGTTAACCTTATTAAAGCAATGACTTCTGCCCTTTATATTTCACATGTTGACATTTTCGACAAGTCAAATAATTGTATGTACAGTATGTTATTGCAAACAAAATATTGTAATTGAAATCTGTGGTATCTATCTGTGTGAGAAATTGAATCTATTTCAGAATTAAGGAGCTTGAGTTATATTTATGTTGACTGACAGTAGTAATACAATTAATGCACATTTATGTCACAGGATTGTAGATATGAATACAGCTCTGCATAAGAAGTTCATCTTCCATTGTTACATTCTAGAGGTGAGCTCAGCTCTTCATAAAACGCTTTTCTTCAGTTATGTTCAAAATAATTGCGTGTTAACCAGAACAACTATGGATTTTTTTCTGTATTCAAGAATTGTTTTCTGTATTTTTATTCACAGATTAGTGCACAGTATTTTTTGCTTGGAGTTTTATTTGTATGTTTTTTGCAGCACTAAATCTAACCTTTCAGAAAGGCACTCTATTTATTTTTGTATCAATTTTATTGTATTAATTATAAATCATATGTTAACAAAACATTTCTCATGCTGATAACATACACATTATATTCTAGAAAACTTAAGCATAGTCCTACCATTTGTGACAAATACAAGAAAAAAGATGCTGCTTGTTCGAAAATTGTATTTCATTCGCTGATGTTTGCATAATAGTTTTGTATAGTTTGCACTATTGACTGTTGAAGCTATGCTATCATATGAAGTGTGTGATAAAAAGTCACCAACACTGTTAACTTCAAATGGTTGGAGACTTGCAAGTTATTAGATTTCTGCATTACAAAATGGTGGACATGTCTTTGTACATACACACTTAGAACCCCACTGACTAGGAAGATTGCAAAGTTCCTTGTTGGAGTTTTCTATATATTTTTTTTAGTTTGTTTTAAAACTCCCACCGGATCTCTCTTGTAGCAGGACAATGATCCTTCTAATTTTTCAGTAGGATTTAGTCAAGAGAATGGAAATGTCTGTCACAATTTTTTTTTTGCACCAATGGCCAGACATATCCGAATGTGACAATATCTTCTGGATATGAAAGAAATCTCTGAAACGAACCATCATTGCACATAGAAATAAGAGCTACATTGCTAATAATTCCTGAGAATTTAAACAAGCAAATTTGGTTCACACTGGTTGTGTTGCTTTTCTCTTGCTAATAGTTCCTTCATTCGAATACTTTCACAAATAATTATGACAGTGATTCAATTTTTTCTTTAACTCATAGCAGTACACATTTTCAATCATACAATCATGTGTCAAAGGCAGTTTTCCTTTAAATTGAAGAAAATACTTTGTAATACATCTCTGTCAATGTAGTGAAGGAAAGAATTATTCATAGCCACATAACCATGATAGCCACATAACCATGATAGCCACTTAACCATGATAGCCACATAACCATGATTCTAACATATGGATGCGAGTCTTGAAAAATAAATAAAACAGGATAGTAGAAAAGTAAGGCAACAGAGATATGGTTCTATAGAAGAATGCTGAGAGTATCATGGGCAGCTAGAAAGATTAAGGAAGTGGTGCTGTAAAAGTAAAATGTGAAACAGTGGTTGTTACTCAATATCAGAAAGAGATGATCATTATTTTATAGACATGTTATGAAACAGGGAGATCTGGGGAATGGAACATAGTTACAACAGAAAAGATAAAAGAGATCGAGGATGACAACATGAGAAAATATTAGATAGTCTAATATTGTGGCATGGTAAAGTCAACAATAATCTTGATAAAAGATAATGGAGATAGAGAGTTCTCGAGATCCATGATTGCCTATACCTTTCAGCTAGTGTCCTGATGATGAGTAATATATAATCTATATAAACAAATTTGCTGTATCATAGTTCACAGATTGGCTTCAATATCTGCACCTTTCAACATGAAACATCTGATTCTACCGCATTTTGGGATCACAGATTTCCTGTGGGGTAAAATAACCAACCCCATTCCCAACCTTCCTTAGTTACCTCTTATAATAGGTTTGGCAAAGCACATTACATGCTATTCTTGCTCCCCTTTTGTGCTCTTATACTACATGAGTGTGTCCTATAATGACACTACTGATATCTGTACAAGTTCTCTCTGTTCCTTATGTATGTAGTTCCTCATACTCTACATGAGTGTGTCCTATAATGACACTACTGATATCTGTACAAGTTCTCTCTGTTCCTTATGTATGTAGTTCCTCATACTCTACGTGAGTGTGTCCTACATTGCGTTTTGATTGTGTATTACTTCTCTAGTGACTGAAATGTTTATTGAACATGAAAATTTACCAAGTATTGAATCAGAACAAGACTGTTAAACTCATCACAAATGTCTGTATTTTGTCTGTTTAAAACTCGTGATATTCAGAAATATGTTCTATCTTACACATGAAATAGTTGATGCTTCACTTCAGGAAAATGAAAGTTAAATAATAATACATATGACATTGACCCATCATTTATATTCATCAAACATGATATACTTTGGGTTCAACCATTTTTTACTTTAATGAAACAAGATGTACTTTGGTCTCATCCACCATTTACATTAATTAAACACCATATACTTTGGTCTCACCCATCTTTTATATTAACTTTCATCACACTGTCAGTGACTACAGTCAAAACACACAATGTACCGTTAAATTCCGTGTATAACACGAGAATTTTTGGACAAAAAACAGAGATGACTTCATACTCCTCGGCTTATTTTCGAGAGTAAGATCAAATTTTTTTTAAAATTACGCCCAAATCACAGTAAAAAAGGAGAAAAACACTTTTAAAAAAATTACAGTCACATGTCCCGATATATTAAGCCAGGATAAAATGACTAGGGCTTACCAGCAATCTAGAGCGTACTTACCATAATGCTAGGCCTCTAATTACATTAATTTCTATATATCATACAATATTTCCTTCAAAATCTCCGATATTTCTTGATAAAAACTCACTTACTAGGTCTATATCGTTATTTCAGACACCCGCCATTTTTTTAGAATAATTTCCCGGAAACGCTATTTTTAGCAATGGGTATTGCTGGTTTTTTTTTACCGTTTATAGTACATATATTTCTATCATAAAGGTTTCAATTGATCATCGAAATTGGTCAGAAAAGTATACCAGTATCTGATGTTATTTATTGACCAAAATACGGTAATGGTCTGTGGAAAAAACAAATGAAATACCATAGCCTAAACTGATTGGTAGCTTAGGCCTAGTCTTGTTTGTGTAGGGAAACACTAACTACCAGTAATCTAAACACTGTCACACACTTTCTTGTTGCGGTAAAGCAAATGTTACAACAGTTACTGACCGTCTACTAGGCTATAATACCTGTGTACAGAAAAATTAAAACAACACCTCAAAGGCAGATTTTGAGTATTTCCGTGCATGTCGCTGGTCGTCTTGCCAATTTTTAACATGGGACTCCAAGTATATAAATATTGACCAAGACAATAATCAGAAACCTAGAATGAAGTCCTAATTAATTCTGTACAGAGGTCTTACTCTACATACTACGGTCTTGCACAAACACTCACATTTTTGACATCCAAAACTTTGCCGCTTAGGCAGTGTTGGAGGGACGGGAATGGAGGAGATAAATCAATAGTGAAACTGTCTGAGCTGTGCCTCAGTTTATATCTCAATTGGTCAAGATATAGATGGGTAGTAACTATCTTTTTAGTCGTCAATGTAATCTTTCAAAATTGTTTTAAATGGCAGTCATCTTTTTGGAATATTTTATAAAATTCTGATTTCTATCCTCGTACTCAATAATGTGGCAACAAATTCCACAATATACTCAGCACACACGAGGGCCATCTCCAGAGAACTCTTCTATCCCTAAAGGGTTTAGTAAAGGGCAATAAAGGGTTTAGTAAATAGTCAATAATATTATTTCGACATGTTTTTTTTTTTAATTTTCACACGATATTATATGAACATGTTTGATTATGAAATGACACCATAAAAAGAATAGGTTTAGACATTTATCCTGCATTGAATATACCAAATTTTATAGAAACAATGGGCCTAGCCAATAACGTTAGTTAGATCAACGTGTTTCATTGTTTTCATCGACCATATTATATGAACATGTTAGTTTGGTTATGAAATGATATCATAAATAGAATAAATCTAGGCATTTGGCAGCATTTTATCCTGGATTGAATGTATCAGACAAGAATAGATGATACTCCTAGTTTGTTGGTTGTTTTTTTTTCATTTTTCATCCACTATTTTCTCACATATCACACCAACAAAACTTACATCTTTACATTTAGTAATCATTCATTTATTTCTATTTAAAAAATATACAAAAATCTTCAAAAACATAAAAGTTATTGCATTTTCCAAATACCTACCATAAATAATGCGTAGTCAAAAAAAGAATGCAGAAATACAGGGAGAAAATGAGTCATTTTTAATCCAGGGTGATAAAGGTTAAGCAAGATGTGCAGATTTATTTGTTTTGATTTCTGTTCTGTACATCTGTTTCTTTCTACAATATATTTGTTCTTGTCACATGTTTCTCCTGGAAGCCTGATTTCTACATGTCCTTCTAATTAGCAGACATCATAGTACTGCATATCACTGGATATGTACAATTCCTCTTACATGAATGCAATGTCATGGTTTACAGCTTGGCTGTGATATAGGCCCTATGCATCTTTGGTTCTGACATATCTGATTTAAGCATGGCTTTGGATCACTTAAATGTATTAAGTAAGACAGCTAACTCCACCCACAAATCTCCTTAATCACACCTTATGACATTCATAGCAGGTCACTATTGCTATGCTTAGCTCTTATTTCTGGCCATGGCAACACATGGGCTTGTGTTATTGGAATATATTTTTCTTATTTCATCTTTTGCCGTGTTAAAAAGAACTACCATTCGGTATATCATATGTCCCTTTAAAAATTCTGATTTGTCATGCTAAAATAAAACAAATATTTCTACAAATAATGACCCATGATACTGTCATTATTTTATGAATACATTCTCATAGTCCTATATATGAAATAAATTCCAAATAAAGCTCTTTAATCCAAAATATCACATTAAATTTCTATTAATATTTTTTTTATGTGCACAGGTGTGCCGATTTATCACCTGAAATTAATAACTGTAACATATTTTTGAAACATGTTTCATGGTTTTTTTCCCTCTTGTTCATATTCTATGCATTTGTCACTTATTCAACTGCTGATTCACTTGTTACAGATATATTAGGTATTCTTTTTAAACTATTATACAGGAGACATTGTGATGTTAATTTTTCAAATGACACAGCTGTTTTATTTTTTTTCATGTTCACTCATCTTGTTGATGTATATAAATTAAATATTTGAAAAGTTGTTTTACAAAATTTAAACATTCTAGAAGGAGATAGCATGTATCCTTAATTGACATTCCAATGATTGGTTCTTTTGGGGCAAAAATTCAATGAATTAAAAAAATATGCCAATGAGCTTGCCATACAAAATTTTGGTTACTTGCAGATGATGATATATTCTTTTGTGTGTTTCTTGTGAGAAAACAAATGCTAGAAATAATCTTGGATACATTTATGTAGATTGCTAATACTATGCAATATCAGCGATTATAGTTTTAAATGTGTCCAAATGTCTTCTACTGTCATGATGTCAACACATAATGTCACTTATCTGAAATGGCAGCTGTTTTATAATACGCAAAGTGGCAGTTGATCTTCTGAGACTGAAACAATCAAATAGTCATCAAAAATGACTCATGAGAAATGCCACCGTAGACCCAATGTTGTGGAAATACATGTTAAGCAACATATTTTCACGAAAATATTTTCACCTATTGTTTACAGGGGTATTTGGTCCACTAATTTAGTATTTGTACTGATGGTTAATCAGTAGTGTTTTATAGACCTCACGAATGTTGTTGTTCCATTATACTTTGGCTTAGCTGCCCAACTCTAGCTCAGATTCATAGAAATGCAAACTCTTTTGATTACCAAATAATGAATATGTTTATGTCCCTAAAAGTAAAATGACTATTTTAAAGCCATGTTCCAACGTGAATTGACACTCTCTATTTACATCAATGACAAGCCAATTTACTACATCTTCTTGTGTTCTTCTTTGTTCGTTCTCAATTTCCTACGGATTAGCAGGATGTAGTCCGAAGACAGGAATGCATTGTACTGCATTGGTGCGATATCTGTGCCTTTCAGCCTGACACATCTGACCTCAGCATGGTTTTTGGGTCACTTTGACTCTATTTGGAATGGACAACAAACTCAACTCACAACCTTCTTATTTACCTCTTAACATGCATATAAACAATGTTGCTATTCTTTGCTCCCCTCTCAGGCCCTGGCAACATCTTCTTGTAAGAATTAATGTCATTGGATGGTTATTTGAACACAATTGAAGTGTATCGAATATGCTAGATTCTTGAAGAAATTTCATGCATTTATTTTTAACCAGGAGTTGTAATACATTTCTTTCAGATTTGTCAATTACACCATTCACACAAACTGTGATTACAAGTATTGTAGCAGAACAACATAGCACGTAATCATGTCTACAGTTTCAGCACACTCACATCATTTATGGTAAATGTGTTGGCACACATTTTTCCAGTTCATTGAATTTTTGCCTTGAAAGGGCCCTATGATTATGCAAACACAATGTTCACAGTTTATGACTGAAAAGTATGACACATATTACTAGTTGGCATATGATAACACAACAATAATGAGTTGTAAGATGAAACAGTTTTATTTCACATGGGTTGTGGGAGAAACTGTCAGAGTGCTGACTTGTATGTGGGGCATTTCTGCACACATTGAAGAGTATTTTGTAATTACTGAAAGGAAATCCAATTCGGTAGCCCATTTTCTTATGCAAGTAATTTTATAATTTTGTGCGTGTGATATATGATGTTAGGTTCGTAGTTGGAATAGAATGTTAGACTCATTTATTGAATATGTAAAAGTAAAGGTATGCCCCGTGGCAGCAACCTGCTGTTGGGGATGAAGATAACTATTCATGTATTAAGCCGCAGAAACTATTAGGTAGGGTGGCCAGTTCCCTTCTTTGCTGTCTTTACGTCCTGTAACTTATGCTTCAGGTACTAATTTTCAGCTGAGTCAACTGGAGGAGTGGTGTAAAGCGAGAAATCACAACCCAGATTTTTTTATTTGTCCAGATGTGGTTTCGAACCTGACACGCTGTAACCCGGTGATAGCTAGCAAGCTCACTATCAACTAGGCTACTGTACTCCCAAAATATTGGAATATGGGGTAAGCTCATATTTAGAATATGGTTTTAGGCTCATATTTGGAATATGGTGTTAGACTCATATTTGGAATATGGTGTTAGACTCATATTTGGAATATGGTGTTAGACCCATATTTTTGTGTGACCAATGGCATACCTATGGATGTTGTGGTCAGCATCACATCCACCATCTTTATTTCTTCCAGAAGATCTGATGTCCATTTCCTTAAGCTGGATTGATCTAGATTGATCTGACACACTCATGCTGTTTGTGATCTAAAGAATTATCCAGTTGGACTTAAAAATGAATCCTGCAACACCTGCCTAGAAAGCACTTGTACTGAACTACTGTCAGTTAGTAAAGTGATCTTTGAAATTAAACAAGATTGAGTGTTTCAACAGATAATATGTATCCATAAAACATATGAAAACAAATATCAATGCAGATATCATGTATTTCAAATAATTTAATTTTGCAAATATGAACAAGATATGTTACAAGGGCAGACAATTTAGTTATTAATTTTAGATTCCAGCCCTTGATTGTTAACCAAGTCAGTTATTGGCCCTATATGATGAAAGTTTAATTCACCGTTTACTATGCATTCCTGATGCTTGTTATACACAAGTCAACCTGGCTGCTGAATCACATTTCCCTTATATTTATATGTATGTTTTCTCACCTGTCTTGTTGAAATAGCAGTTGTTCCTGTATTTTTTATACATATATATTTATTCCACTGCTGAAATATATCCATTTTTATAACTTTTGTCAATTCTGCACAATTATTGAACTAAACAATGACACATCTGCTGATTAAACTACATCATTGATTTGAGTGTGGTGTATGCACATACTAGAATTGTGATTATATTGCTTCTGCATAGAGATTTCACATCATTGCATGTATGTTATTTATAAATATATATACATTAAAATTTGGCTTTATTATATAATGTTCTTCCCTGTAATTTGATTTGTATGAGAGAATTTAGAAAGGGGGCCTGCAACAATAATAGTGTTAGTTCTCTGACCTGAGTTTGTATGAATTTATTGACCATGTGTAACAGCATTAGACAATTTATTGGACTGTCTTTTGCAGGTACACATAACTCTTTATAAATTAAAAGGAATAAGGATTCTTGGGTCACATAATTCTAAAACTAACTTGCCTATGTTGAGTGATTTAATGGAAATAATTAGTGAATTCAATTGAGAGAGGAGGAGGGATTTACACTTCACAAGTTCAAATCAAGAGCAATTGAATTTCCTAAGGATTTGCATTCATTCTCAAATTCTGCAGATTCGCAGGATATAGTACAGAATGTGTTGTGTCATGGTTTATAGTTTGGTTGCACCTTGTGGTCTGACCACATCTGATCTGAGCGTGAATTTGGGTCAATGGAATCTATGGAGGTGAGGACAACCAATACCACCACCTAAACCTCCCCAGTCTCCTCTTACTACATGCTTCAAAGCAACAGAAATGATATTCTTTACTTCCCTTTTGGACTGGCAGTATGTGAATAACTTAGCTGCAATATCTGAAATCTTTAGTCAGGCACTTTCAACTTAGCATGCAATTTTTTTTTCAGTACAGCCCTGCCTCTGATTTCTATTTCCAAACCAAACTTGCCAGTTGTCCAGAATCACCATCTTCAAATGGAGAAGGGCCTTAGCACTTCTAGTTCACTGACTATGATTCTAACAGTCAGCTATGACTTGTTGAGCACTACAGCCCATGAGTTGCACAGCATCTGAATCATTCACTATACCTACTCCATGAAGTTTTGGTGCTTTGGGCAATTCACAATTTCTTCTCGAGACCTGATCTGAAGGTATGATTGATTGCAAATTTAATAACATTTTTTAATGATTGGAAGTGGATGCCATAACCAGGTATTTCTTTTCTGTTATCTATCTATCTTCAAATAAAGAGGTGCTAAAAACACTTAATATGAAGAAAGAACTACTAAGAGAAATAAAGATCAGGTAAATAAAATATTTTGGACACATTAAAAGATATGACATCTTATTGAAGACCTTACTTGAGGGTAAAGTCAAAGGGAAGCAAGCAAAAGGTAGGCAGAGATACAAGTGGGAGAGTAACATCACATGATGGACAGGTTGCAGTCTAGCAGAGTGCACCACCAAGACAAGAGACAGGGGATGTTGGAGATCCGTTGCAGCCAACCTTCATTGCAGAAGTGTATAAACTTCATGGGTGAAGTGTATCACCTTGTGATGTGAATACACAAGAGAACTCAAGTTGATGTGTGGAGTATATCACCTTGTGATGTGAATACACAAGAGAACTCAAGTTGATGTGTGAAGTATATCACCTTATGATGTGAATACACAAGAGAACTCCAGTTCACACCAGTTTTCATTTAAGTTCTTGACTCCTGCATACAGAAGTGCAACTCATCGACACACATTTCTACATGACATGGACTTGTAGTAGCTACTCTGAAATGCCACAGATTGTGGGTTTCTTTAATATGATTGTATGTGGTTTAATATGATTGTATGTGGTTTAATATGATTGTATGTGGTTTAATATGATTGTATTCAGTTTCGGTGTGAAAGTAAACATTCTTTTTTTAATTAACTAGTTATGTGTGTCTTGACTTTACATAATATATATTTTCACAAGTGTAGGACAATGCCTGTATTGTGTAATATTAACATCACGTGACATTTTTGTAATAAAAGTCCCAAGTATTTTTTTTTGCCTTTGGTTACATTTTAAAATATTATGCCCCATATTGGCAACACTGTAGACATTATTTGTATATCAATTACATTTGGACAAAATGTCTACATATACTTGTGAACCTTTGAGTGTGCAGGTTTGTTTGATAATATTTCTGTACTAAAAGTTATAATTGTGTTTTATAAAATTGATACTAAATATGTATATATACACTGAAGTTTATTAATTTATTACATATTACAAATAGAAACTTGATTACTGTTTTCTGTTTGATACTGATGCCACTGAACGTTCATTTACTCATTGTAACTTATTGTGTTTTACTCTGAAATTTGCAGAGGAAGCAATTTGTAGACATTCATACTTTGTAGACATTCATACTTTTCAGTGTATATTTGAATTGAATACCAAGTCAATTGTATTGATTGATAGTACTAGATTTCATTATATGGAAATAATGACAAGTTTTTACCACCTGTTCATTTCATTTTGTGATAAAACATACCTATATTTTTGTAACTTCTTAAAAGCATTTGAAGAATATATAACAGTTATCGGTACTGATAAAAATGGATAAATGTGGTTTATACATACTATCATGATGAATTAAGACGATGAAATTGCTTTAAGGTGCATCATATGCAAATTTTGGGGAGCAATATAATTTATTTGGGTGTTTATTTTTAAAGTTAATTGTAACGAATAATGTGATGATAACATGGCTTGATTTTCAATTTTTTTCTTGATTAGTGATTTTCTGAACGGACAGCTGTATATTCCAGATATCCTCAGGCTTTTGGGTAAATAAAGAAATACCTTTTATGGTCCAGGTACTCTCATTTCAAATAGTCCAATTTGGTTATATCATAGTTTAAAACCATCTAAATATAGTAGAGGTCATGGTTCCTGGTACTTCTGTAACCATGACCACCAGAGATTACGTTGTCTTTTACAGCAGTATTATGCTGATAGTTCCAGAGATTACGTTCCGTCTTTTACAGCAGTATTATGCTGATAGTTCCAGAGATTACGTTCCGTCTTTTACAGCAGTATTATTCTGATAGTTCCAGAGATTACGTTCCGTCTTTTACAGCAGTATTATGCTGATAGTTTCTGGAACATGTCCTAGTTAGTCAAACAATATTCTAATGAACAGGTTTTCATTAAACTAATTATTCTAGAGATATTTTCAATGTTGACATAAAATAATATCAGAAAGTAAACATAAGACGTTGTAATTTGATTTTTCATAGAGATTAAACAAATATTGTTATTTGATTGGTTGGTGCTGTATATGATTTTGAATTGGTCTCTCATTAGTCTCAAGGACAATGGAGTTAGTGCCCTTGTGTGGATTTGATCAGAAATAGTCAGCTCCTCATTGTCTATCTAGTGTCAATAAACTGCCACAGTCTGGTTACTGCCCTTGTATAACCTGCTGTCAGCTCTGTCTTCTTCCAGTCTATTATGTTTATGCCTGCACTTTCAGACCATGTTTTTTATATGCCATTACATGGAAGGGTTTGCCTGTTAAAAGTTCTACATTCAACTCCTGGGATGGCTTCTCTCCAGTTTACTCAGCTGTAAAAATGGATACCCAACTTAATAGTTGGCAATGGTAGACACCACAATTAAGTGCACTGCCCCCCCCCCACATATCAGAGAGAGCCAACATATTTACATTCTATAGCATCACTACTACACTACAGTAGATACTAGGCCACACAGGTATCAGTGGGAATGAAAGTTCTGATAAACTGGGGGGGAAAAAAAGGAGCAAGTATACCCCACCAGGAATTTCCACCAACTTTAGAACAGCTAAACACATTATCTGCAACAACTGTAAACAACAATGGATGGAATGCTGGGCCACTGGCTCAAAAATAAAAGTGCCATATGCAGACATGACCCAACCAAATCCACACGACAGCATAAATAGTCTACAGCAAAGATGAAACTACAATATTTAGGCTGCGAACAATATATGTACAACGTAACAAACACCTATAAAAAAATACAGCAGGCCATACTGCAATAATTGTAACAGACAAAAGGAGGAAACAGTAAAACACCACTTTATTGAATTCCCTGCACTACAAGACCTACGAAAACTGTTACAACCAAATCCCTCCATCACTAACACCTTTTATACAGACACAACACAGCTGAAGAAGACATGGACCCACCACCACCTGGCACAGGGAAGAAAGAGTGAAAGCTCACAACACCAGAGATCAGATAAATAAGTCTTCTTCTCATTCACAGTTTGACATGTCTACACAGAAAGTCCAGTTTTCTTAATAAAAACTGCTGTATTTGAAAGCTCATTGGTGTTCCCATACAGCTTTCTGTGGATATCCATCTCTGTGGGTCAGTGTTTTTCCCGTAACTGGTTTAGTGTATTGCAAGACATTTTTCAGTGGTCTGTGTTGCCTGCCCACATGGACACAGAGATGATGGATGGGACCATTCTTAGTCTATTTAAGTGGCTGTTATGTCCTGTTTTGAGGTGAAAGATAATAACCTGATCAGCTCTGTCGAGATAGTGATAGTTGTCTTTTGGGTAGTCAACTTTTCTGATAGATTTGATGAGGGTCCTCTTTTCTTGGTAGGTGATTTCTTGGTATTTTTTGTTCCTGTATTGTTCCATCCGTTGCCACTTTGTGATGTGAATACACAAGAGAACTCAAGTTGGTGGGTGAAGTGTATCACCTTGTGTGTGAATACACAAGAGAACTTATCCACTAATTTTTTAATCCACTAATTATCCACTAATTATTAATCCACTCTGTTGACTGGACTAAGCCACATCTCAACCTCAAGCAGTTGGTCTCGATGGTGGATAAGTAAGTAATCAGAGAAAGCTGGAGTTTTTCTTGTCATTCGGTCAGTCATCTAAGTGTATATAAACTCATTGTCCCAGTTATGGGTTCTTCGAATCTTTCCAGATAGGACACACCTTCTCCACTCACTCTTGGTTATTCCCATTTCTATCATTCGCCGAACATGTACATTATTCAGGTTCTTTCATAATTTTGCAACATCTTGCAGTCACCCATAACTCATTTGTGCTGTTGTAGTTTTCTAACAATTCTTTTCCATAGCTGTGCTTATCTTTCTCTTCAAAAGTCTGAGAAAACAAGTTTTAAAAATAGATCATCCCTCAGTTTTGTCACATCAAAATTCATGTGTCCTATATTGTGTCCAATATAAAACATCTGTAATAGGTGAAACCATAACAGACATCCATAATACCGTATATATCTGAATATAAGCTGAGGATGTCACTTTAATGTCCAAAGTGTAACTAAAATCAGAAACCCGTGTATAGACCAAAGTATAAAATATAATACAGATACCGCTGAATCCTTTTATTATAAGAATGAAGGGACAATTGAAATATTGCTGAAATGAAAATAACACAAACTTTAGCAACTGCAAGATGCAAGGTCATTTCTTCCATTTGCCCCACTGTTATTCACATAAAATACAAGAACAACCAGTGTCCATAGGCATAGGCATTGTCAACCTCATAAAACCTGAGACCACCAGAAAAACCAGAGTATTTCGAGGTATCTGATTCATTCATTTGTTCAGTGCTGTCTCTGTAACAAAGGTTAGCTGCAATTATAGCATCAGACATTTTGTTAAATTCACAGCCTAGTAAATGAATGGCTGGATAAAGTGTAGGAGGCAGAAGATGGGGCAGCTGTAAAAAAAAAAGCATCCATTCTAGTACAGGACTCGTTTCCAGCACATTTCACAAAGTAGGAAAATGATGCAGTAAGATAGGGGCTTTCTGTATCTATAATTCTTTAGGATCCTTACCTCTCTCCAGTGCCACTAGATGTCTCCATTAACAAACTATTTAAGGACAGACTTTGAGCAAAATAGAATAAATGTATGGCGTCATCCAATTTGACTGTGACAAAGGGGGACAACACTGAAAAAGCTGACATACCATAATCACAAAGTTGGTTTAAGAATCGTGGTCAGGTGTCCTGTCAGATATTATCATCTAATCTTTCAAAATGTGCTCCATCAGTAATGCAATGGATGGAAGTGAGGTTGATTTATCTTTGAAGACAATGCCGATGATGATGTATCTGTAGACAGTGAGATAAAGGCATGATATCCACCTTGATGTTCCCATGATAGAGGATAAAATTTGTTAACTGTTTCAGAATTCAAATAGTGATTGTAACTTCGATGGAGCTGAATGACTTTTTGCACCAGTAAGTATTTCTATTTGCCGTTACTGATATTTGACATTATTCAGTTTTATCATTTTCATATGTCTACCGCTAATTTATTTTTAAAATGTATTGTGCTCAAATATAAGCCGAAGCCCCTATATCAATAGCAGAAAACAATACATTAATTCTCTGCTTATATTCTGAAATATACAGTAGATGAAACCAAAACATACTTTCGTGATAGGTGAGACTATAATGAACATCCATAATAACTATCCAGAGACTTTAAAATATTTTTGCTTGAAAATAAATAACATTCATCAAATTTTGTGAAATCTGATTTTGTATAAAAATGCACAAGGGATCCCAATTTTTTTATATTAATAATTGGATGTATGTATTGTGCTGGTCTGTCTTTATAAAGTGTGAATTTAAAAAGAAAATTTTATTAGAATGAAAATAAGTGAAAGTCTTCTGAACAACTGAAACAAAATGGCAGTTAGGCAAGTGTATGAATAATAATGACTTATATTACTAAATTTTATTCTGTACATTATGGGGGGGGGGGGGGGGGGAATGAGCCACATATTTAGCAGAACGAAATAAATATATCTAGGGGCAGATAAGCAGTGGTAGCATAAATATTAATTATTATTTCCCATTTTTGAGTGTGCAGTATATATTTTGAGGGTGGGGGGAATAGATGAGATGGGTGTGGGTACTTATTTTTAGAAGGGGCCTGTTTGGGGCAGGGAAGGGTGTGGGTGCAGATTGGTTCATGGGGATGTCCACCGTTCACTACTGTATCAGCTGTGTTTTGTGTCTCATTGTACATGTATCTGCTCATTTCCTCATAGAACGGGCTGACATATTTTGAAGTCTAGATCACCACATGAACTCTGCTAGGTAGCTGTTTAAGTGGTGTCATGCTGTTCCACCGTGTTTCTTCTTTTGTCATTTTGCACTTACCCACATCTGCTCCACTGTTTGGGTTTGAGCCCCTGTAACTTGATCCACGAAGTTGTATTTGTGGTTCAGTGAGGTTCACGAAACCTGCTCTCAAAATCTTGGATGTTTGGTATCTTCTCTAGCAATCAGAATACATCATAGATCCAGGCTCAAAATTATCAACTAATGCCTTCAGTAAGGTTCTAGTCTCTTCTATTTTCCACTTGCAACAGGAAAACGTCCTGTGTCTGATTCTTCTTCTTTCGTTCACTTGAAACATGTCTATATCTGTAATTCTGTCTCCTTAATAAAACTCACTGTCTTTTGTAGTTCATACAGTGTCCCATAGAGCTTTGATTCCAGTGTTGTTCCTGTGTCTGATGACATAGACTACCAATTACCCACTGTTGAGGCAACACACTGCCAGAGTTTGCCTTTTGTTTGGAAAATAATTGTAAGTTTTCGTCTACCTCCATGTTCATTCCTTCTCCTCCGATGTGCCTTTGTGGCAGCTGTGTTATCTATATACACAAACTTCAACCACTGTAGAGTTGTTCATCTACAATTCACAAGTACACCATTCAGCAGACGTCATTTGGAAAGATCATCCATAGACAAATCGACATATCTTCACTAGCGGAATCTTATTGAACTGTAAACACATGCCAGCCTTTACATCTATGCCATGTTGGTGTCATCTTACATCGCATATCCACCGAATCCTTCCACCATTGTAATAACATACAGTTATTGGATGGCCACACATCTTTACATTTTGTAGCATTCCTCGAGTTTGTAACAAATTACAGCTTCTTTGTAACTGGTAAGCTCAGTAAGCAGATATCTCTGATTAAGTCAGCCATTGGTTTTTGTGAAAACAAGGTTTGCTAGTTATGTGATTTCAGTAACGGTACGAAAGCTGAACATACTATTTAAAAAGTTGGAATGCACCTGCACATAGTATTACAAAGCTGGAATTTGGGCTCTTCTCCCTTACTTTACCTTTTATTCTGTAAATGGATAGTATTAAAATGTGAAGACTGCTGTAAACAAAAAAGACAAACAATAAATAAAATGCTTACTTTCTATTGAGGATTATATGACTTCAATAATAATCAAACTTGTAGAACCAGAATATTGACAAAATAGTTGTTTTTCAAGTGTAAGATCTGGTCTACAATGTTTTGTCTTTATGTTCAATATTAGAGATTTATTTGACATGTGGTCGCATGTCATAAATTAGACATTTGTTATTATGTATTGTTAGATTAGTTTTTTGTAATAAATTTTATGCAAACATGTCCAGGAACGATTTGTAATTTAAGTCTGAAAGAAAAAAATTATGAATTAAAATCCTTATGTAATTTCAACCCAAGCCATTACGGTAGAGATTCTAGCCATTCCACTGCACATGGGGTAGACTATAAAGAAACTATGTACTGATAAACAGGGAAATAAATAATGGAACACAAGTTTATATTTTTTCGTTCTTTATGATCTGCAGGAATTAATGCAATTAGCCCGTTTTGTCAGATCTTTCTTTCATACCAAGGAATGCAATGCCTATTGGAGAAGACTTCTTGTAGGGGATCTAAAGTTTTTATAAAATGAAAATAAACAGAAAAAAAGGAAACCATCTGACTACCACATCTGTTATATTAGCTGACACGGTCACATAGACAACTAGATGACTCTTTGGCTTGTAATAATTTCATGAAAATTGTTGAGGTCTGTTTTATGTGGTAATTTGATGAAAGGATAGATAGACTTGCTGTCAAACTCTATGACCAAAGTGAAGGCTATAAAATAGTTTTGCTAATGCAACAAGACAAATGTGACATTCATTGTTTTTGGTGCTAATTTCAAGCTGTACCATCTGGTTTTCTTTTCTTTATCATGTGCTTGGTCACAATCTGGTGTTTGAAATATTAAGTTTGTTATATTTTGTAAAATTAACTGAAAATTGCACTCAATAGTTTGCTTTTGTAATCTACTACGGTTCTGTTGCCTGTTGCAATTTTTAAGTTGTGATCTTCAAATAGTTTCTCAATTTTGAATGTGGATCCTGAATCATTTGACAACATAATATTATGAAGGATTATGAAGATGAAGGATGTTGTATCAAATGTAAAATTATAAATGGAAATATTAAGTACAAATATTTTAATTTAGTTTTCTGAATTGAAATTGACACTCTGGGCAAACCGATGGTGCGTGGTATGGTTACACACACACCTCAGTCACCTTGTTCTCTTGCTCTGTCAATAATTCCACATTCTTTAAGTCACATTATCATATCTTTTTCCATTTTAGTGTCTTCATTTAGAAAATGTTCATCTAAAGAAATGACTTTGTCATTCTTGTTCATTACTAATTCTCCTAGTAGTGGTGCTTTCGTTTTGATTCTAACGTATCTGCTCGTTCGTTGCAATTGACATATATTTTAACAAGATTCTGTTACTAAAAGAGTATATAGGTTCTGAAATAGTTTGGCGATATTCTCTATACTGTGTGATTGTGATAGAATCAATGGTGCTTGAGAAATAATATGCACACTCCACTACAACACCGAGCATGAAAATATGGCACTTTATGACTGAAATACTAATTTTTGTAGTCATTGATTTACATAGTGGATAAGATGGCGCTGGGGGCGATAACATACACATTAAAAAGTATGACAGAATTGAAGATGACCACAGGAGAAAGTGTGCCTTCTCTAGAAAGATCACATAATCAATATCTGATATGGATAATACTTGTGGATAGGTGCTGGAATAGAGAGCGTAGCACTTATGGGAATGTCAGGTATGTCATGATGCTGGTTTCTAATCAAGAATCAGTGTGGTCTGGCTCTTAGAAAGTAATGGACTGGGTCAGAATTAACAATTACAGCAATGTTTATTTTCCATTAAGTGTATTGAGTTGAATAATGGATTTGTTTACTATACAAGACCATACAATGTTTATTGTCTCATACTGTCTAGGAATTTTAACATAAATACTAGAAACAGATACTATAGATTTCTCATCAATGTTGTGCAGGCGTAGGCAATCATCTGGATCTTCACAACTCTATTTTCAGTTCTTATATCAAGATTGCGGTTGACTCTTTGTGTTTGTTGAATTTCTTACAGAGATCATAAAACAAATGTTAGAAATAAAATAAACAAGTACCCAGCATCCCATAAAAACAACAAAAAACCTACCAAGCTAAACAGAAAAAAGGAAAGGTGGGTATTTTCAGGAGGTTCAACCACCCCCACTCCTCAGTCTTCTTCTTCTTCAGCCTTCTTCTTCAGCGTTCATTCTCAAATTCCCACTGGATTTCTCTTGTAACAGGACAATGGTCCTACATGATTTCCAGTTGGATGTAGTCCAGAGAATGGAAATGCATTGTGTTGCCGTTTTATTTGCGCCAATGGCCTAACACATCCGTCTTCAGCGGACTCCTCAGTCAAAATTCTCAAATAAAATTGAAGTGATTACCGTAACTTCAGTTTTTGTTACAGTAAACTTCCTCTGTTACTCTCTTTCTGCCCCCCTCCCCCAATGTTAGCAATACCAAATTCTTGCACAGACTTATACTAAGAACTACAAAAACTGATAGATCAAGCTGAGATTATGGACAAGATATAAACATCCAGGAAACAGAGTGAAGATGATAATGGTAATAAAATACACATACAAAGAATAATAGAAATGGGGATGACCAATGGTGAAGGAAGAAAGTGTCTCTGGAAATAGTCAAAGATGGCATAATCAACATCTGGCCAAGACTTTAAGTCTGCATACTCTGAAATGGAGAGTGGAGCACTTATCGGAATGCCCCTTGTGCCATGATGCTGGTCTCTAATCAATAATATGAAGTGCATAAATAACAAATCTGATCACATAGAACAAGATTAACTTTATTCTTTAAAGCAATTTGCAAAAATCAAATGATTGTACACAGAGAATAGCACTGTATCAGTTTAACTTGAATACAGTAAATTTCTCAATTTATCTTCAATAACCACATCTATGCTAATATTTGTACATCTTGAATGATCAAGGGATCTTCTTGACAAATTCTATCAAATATTAAATAGAAAGCAATTCAATTAATCACTACTTAGAACAGAGATGGACAACCTTTTATTTCAGTTCAGGGCAGGATTTAGCTTTTTTTATGTGTTATGGGGACCAAAAAAACTGATTTGGCCAGTCATATTTTTCACACCCCAGACTTGGGACCTCACTCAAAATCATACTTATATATAATATTGTTGTATATCAAGAATGTCTGAACAGCCTATCACACAACAAATTGATATCACTAGTTTGATTTTGGATTACATAATTTGCACTTGGTAAATTATATACAGTGGAATAAACCAGAGTGATACATAAATAGGCTTGTTTTATTTTATTTTGTTAAATACATTTACATGTTCATGTCTTTTTTTTTCTTCTCGTTCGCAGCTTAACATATCTACGTCTGGTTTTCTTAATAAATGCTGCTGTATTTCAAAGCTCCACAGTGCTCCCATACAGCTTTCTATTGATATCTGTCTCTGTGGTCCAGTGTTCCTCCCTTAACTGGTTTAGTGTAGTGCAGTCTTGCAAGATATGTTCCGTGGTATTTGCTGCCTGCCCATCATATTCATTCATGTATTTTGAAAATATAAAACTTATTATGTTGCATCATCATATTCACAAGCACCACCAATGTTGGATGTGTCGGTCATTGACACAAATAAAATGGCAATAAAGTGCATTCTTGTTCTCTTGACTGCATCCTGCTAGAAATATAGAGGATTATTGTCCCGCTACAAGGGAAATCTAACAGAAGTTTAAGAATTGACGCAAACAAACAAAAATATTCACAAGTAACTATTACATATAAAAATCAAATTTATCTCTGTACTGTGACATTTCATGATAAATGAAAAAAATTATCGGATACATCTGCAAGTCCCGAAGCAGCACCAGTCTACTTTTGATTAATCTTTTAACTTCTTCTTCTTTGGTTTAGTTTGTGCCTGATTAGCCGTAGGCTGGGGGCGATTAACTGGTCTTCCATCTTCATCTCGTGCAGGCTGCCAATTGAGGGGCTGTTTCCTGTACATCCCCCAGGGAATCAAAGTCAGCTGATCATTGAGAAAGAAAATGTATGTGTAGTAAATAACTGAATATCATAAACGAAGAAGCTAAATATTAAACAATTATGGGTGTTAGAAAGAAGAATTCAGCAATTAAACTAATCAATTAATGCTGGATCAATTAATTGTGGAGTTAGTGAGGCAGTTTCACAACTCATGAAGATAGCCAAGCTTTATATGCGGAAGTGCAGTTCTTGTTGTTTTTTGATCATCCTACTACTTCTTCATCGTTCTTCAGCCAGATATCAGGTTACAGCACCAATAGCTTCAATGAATTGTGTGATTCGCTTCAGGTCATCCATGGAACCCCTCAAGTCTGGAAGCAGTGCCGTCTCAGTAGGCCATATTTTCTCGCTCTCTTCTACCATGCTACTGAATCTATTGTATCTACAAGATGATGATGAAATAATCCTTTTAGCTGTGAGCAGGTAGCTCTTGACAGCCTTTCTGACAATAGCACAAGCTCCTGTCAATTCTGTAACTGAGGCAACACCAAGACACATAAGGTTGTCTCAAAGGCATGTTTGCTTAAGGGAGGTTTATGGATGCATGTTTAGTCCTCACAGGAAGGCCAAAATTACCATGTCTTGGCAGGAGCACATAACATACTTCTGTGCCAATTATATCATCATTCTTCAGATTTGCTGACCTATCTGCAGTGATGACACATCTAGCATCCTCCGTCGCCTAGGAGCCTGCCACAAAAGTACAGTTGCAATGACTACTAGCCTGCAACTCTTCGTCATCCATGGGAACTATTTGAAAGAAGATGAAATTGAATGAAGGATGATTTTTTTTCCAGAGGTGACAGGCTGTCAGCTTATCCCCCAACTTTCCTTAGTCATCTCTTATGACTGGAAAGAGGACAGTGGTTCTATTCTTTGCACCCTGAACTTAGAAGTCCAAGCCCTGGTTGCAACATAATAGTTTATTGATCTATGAGAGGAATACAGAAAGTAATGCATCACATTTTTTTATCTCAGCTAATAATCGAGATAGAAACATGAAATATATGCTTCAAATTTAGAATGTTCTGATTATGTGTAAGAAATTGCATCGCATTAGAATAATTGGTATAGCTGCACCAAACCAGTATAATTGCACTGCTCAACAATTTGCATTACAAACAATGAATTGTGATAAAAAAAAGAAAGAAACTATTGTCAACATTTACAAATGTTTGTATACAGTGAATGGAAGTTGCAGTCAATAGAGCAGTATTAGCTGCTTGGTTCAGAGAATTAGCTTTTAGCAAGTAGAGAGACAAAGTTGCACGATCTGCCACTCTGGATGTTTTGTCAAAGCAACCAGCTCGACATGCTGAAGCTATTATTTGCAGTGATAGGCAAATAACTAGTCAACAACTGGCCTCGCAACTTTCACTAAATAAGATATTTGCGATTAAAATGTCAATCGATGGTTCCGCAGAGTTCACCCTCACAAGCACCCAGCAGAACTGCATTTCCTTCATGACAATGCACGCTTTTACAATATGGGAAGCAATCATTAAATTGGGTTGGACTATACTCAAACATTCATCATAGTCCCAATATTTTAAATTTGTTGGTCCACTTCAAATGCGGTCAAATAGACACGGTTGAAGAATGATGTGGATGTGATTCAAGCAGTAAATAAATTGCTATGTATGGGGGAAAGAACCTGGTACTAGCACAGCATACATGCCAAAATAGAAATAACCAAAATATCGGAGGATGTCTGACAAAATGGAAAGTGCTGCAGTAACCAGACAAATAAGAGGTAAATACAAAGTTAATTATAAAGGTTACTGAATATAGCCTAACTATCAATATAAATAAATCAGAAATAACAAAGACAATTTTCAACGTGACTGTCCTATTGGGACCTTTGTCAAGAAACAAAAACCAATTAAGACAACACAACTATAAAAATACAACAATCTCAAGACTTGAACAATGGTTTCCCTACAAAAACCATTGCCGAAGTAACCATTTTGGCGCAGCTTTTAGATTAGGTGCAGAATTAATATTGCAGGTTCAATATTGATAGACAGAAATGGGTATGGGAAAAATAATGAGATTGAAAGTGAAGTATAAGATGTAAAATGAAGAAAGGGGACACCAATTCACGATGCCAAGGGGAGGGGGAGGGTAGAAAATAGGAAAAGAGTAATGAAGTTCTGATAACACACATTGACTTTTTGCCCATACGTTGAAAATCAAGAACGCATCACTAACATGAGGAGTACAAACGACAATGTCCACATTAACTTGTTAATCGCTAGACTGGATAAATCTGGAAGTCTGAGAAGTATGACTGATGAAAAAACTAAAAAGGATAGAGATGAAACAAAACCAAACAGACATTTTACAGAATATCCCGGCATATCAACAAAACAAACAGAAAAATGACACAACATAACCGGATATCTACATTTAAGAATGACTAATGTTCATAGTTTTGCCTGTTGGATTACAATGTTGCTGCAGTTACCTATTATCAAAACATACATGCACTTGTTATGTGTTAGCATAAAGCTGTACAAGTAGTTGGAGTTTATGTTAAGTGATAGAGATGCTTACAAGCCATATCCATGCACATTGTGTACACATTTCTTGCATTATGCAAAAAAGTTCCTGAGAAAAATAATTCTGTGTAGTACTTTCAGTCTTCCTCTCTCATCTATTCACCTTTCAGTTACTTTCAGCCTTCCCCTATTATCTATTCACCTTTCATCCTTCTCCTATCTATTCACCTTTCAGTTACTTTCAGTCTTCCCCTATTATCTATTCACCTTTCAGTCTTCCCCTATTATCTACTCACCTTTCAGTTACTTTCAGCCTTCCCCTATTATCTATTCACCTTTCAGCCTTCCCCTATTATCTATTCACCTTTCAGTTACTTTCAGTCTTCCCCTATTATCTATTCACCTTTCAGTTACTTTCAGTCTTTCCCTATTATCTATTCACCTTTCAGTCTTCCACTCTTATTTATTCATCTTTCAGACTTCATCAGAGCATTGGTCCTCAACAAACCTCTTCCGTTGTGTGATTTTGTGCTATCTTTAGCTATTGTTTCCAGTCTTTCCATGTCTACAGATCCTGTATGTATCTAATTATTGACATCTAATTAAAAGTTCTTTACTTAAACTCCTCACTGTTTTATCATACAATTTGAAAACTTGTATTCTACACAGGCATACTGAACATCAATCAATCAATCAAGTGCCATGCCGACTGGCGTAGGCAATCATGTTTCTCCATGACTCTCTTGTGTTGTCAATAAGCTCGGTTGGTGAGCTTCTACCGTGCCACGATACAAGCCCATCTAGTAACTTTTCTCTTTGTCATTCCATATCTCTTCTCCCTTTGATCTTTCCACTGAACATAGTGAGGTATAATTAAGGTATTGCAAAACAGATAATATTCTGAAAGAGTATTGGGAATACCCAGTATTCCAACTGAAAGAGAAAAAGAGATTGAACATGAAATAGCTTGAGGAAAAAGTAAAGTATGTGCATGGATACAAATAGTATGGGTAGGAAAGAACTGGTAGGAGTAGCTAAAGACAGGACAAGATAGAAGAGTTTTGTTGGGAGGTTTTAAAAAAGCATAGAATGTTACAAGAGGTTATTTACCTATACAACCATTGCTTTATAGGACTAAAATCACAAGGTATCATTTCATCTCCGAACTGTTGAAGGAACTATAGAGCTTATCAGCACCTATGAACTAATAAACAGGGACATAACTAACTGAATTTCATAAAGTGGATGTACCAAATGTGATGCACGAACGACAACAAAAATCTCATTGCAAAGTTCTGTGATAGTTTCCACACTAAATTCATCTAGTTTTTATTATAATAAAGATAGCATAATTACATTTAGCAATACTTACCACAGATGAAATGATGACACCAGCAAACAGAATGTATAGTGTTTGAGAAAACAACTGAGTGATGTAGCCCCATATAAAGCCAACAGCCTGTAGAAAACAAATCCAACATTTGTCAAGATAAAGAAACAATAATGTGACATAGCAAGGCACACATGTTATAATCAAGATATAATAAAAACATACACATAGCAGAACTGCTATTTTGCATATGTAGCTTAAAAAAATTATTCTACCCTGCCAAAATGTTGATGTTACAAGTTGAATCATCAATACATTGGCAAAATGTTGATGTTACAAATAGAATCATCAATACAATAGCAAAATGCTACATAGATCTTCAAACTCCTGCTGGATCTCTCTTGTAGCAGGACCATGGTCCTACTTGTTTTCCAGCAGGATGTAGTCCAGAGAATGGAAATGCGTTGTCACAATTTTATTTGTGCCACTGGTCCGACACATCTGTCTTCTGCGAGCTATAAAGATCAATGACTTGTAAATATGGTCAATCAATTACAGTCATATCCCATTATAACTTCATATGGAACAATGAAATATTTATGTAATAACAGAAATTTGCTATATATAGTATAAACAACATAGAATACCCCACCAACTCCACCAAAAAAAAAAAAAACCTTCTTATTCGCCTCTTACAAAATGCATGGCAGGTAACTGTGTTGCTATTCTTTGCTCTTCTTTCAGACCACCGGCAACTTACAGGCGGTGCTAGTTTACAGAAGAGCTGCGATATTGGCACCACTCAGCCCAACACATCTAACTTCAGCATGTGACACCTTTGAGATGTGGATATATAGAAGAATAGGGAGAACAGAGAAAGAGAAGTAAATGAACAAAGAGGTTCTAACAACACTTCATATGAAGAAAAAAGTATTAAAGAAAATAAAGATCAAACAAATAAAATATTTTGGATACATTAAAAGACATGACACTTTGTTCAAGACCTTATTTGAGGGTATAAAGTCGAGGGAAGGTGAGCAATAGGTAGGCAGAGATACAAGTGGGAGAGAAACATCACGA
Organism: Meghimatium bilineatum; assembly: GCA_034231615.1. Taxonomy (NCBI): domain Eukaryota; kingdom Metazoa; phylum Mollusca; class Gastropoda; order Stylommatophora; family Philomycidae; genus Meghimatium; species Meghimatium bilineatum. Next base: position 36,638,693 of record CM067300.1, read on the forward strand.
GATGGACAGGTAACAGTATAGCAGAATGGACCAGTTGGATGTCTGTTGTATCCAACGCTTCTTGCAGAGACGCAACAATTAATGCATAATGCAAAATTGGAGTCTTCTAAATATGATAGAAAACTATAGAAGAGTCCGAAAAATATGGCCCACCAAGCCATTCTTACTAGCCCACCAAGTAAAAGTAATATATGCTCTGAGCACAAATAATACTATACACTTCACAAAACATAAAAAAATTGTAGGCCACATCCCACACATAAAGTGCTCAATTTGGTCCACTGACCCAAACAGGTTGCCACCTCTGTTCTAAAGAACACTCCCCCACCCTTCACTCTTGCACATCATCAAAACCAACACCAACAATAATATAATAATAATACCCATAACCCGTTATGGTCATGGGGTGCTACACTGCTCACATCTGCACAACTTTACAAAAACATGTAACCATGTGGACAAGTGTATAAAAATTTGTGCCCAGACCATTCCTTGATATTATCAATGCAGGAATTTCTTTAGTTATTCATTTCTTCTTCCACTCTTGCCTGTTCCTTGCAAAATGGTTTTAGAAAGTGAAACCAAACAAGTTTGCACCATTTCACTACTGCCACAAGTGGTTCTTGATAACCTGCAAGTGTATTTGCTGCCGGACAAATAAATATATTTCTCTTATGTTATATATGATTGAATGAGAACCCCAGGAATTGTGAGCAATTAAATCTTACTTCCAATGTGCAGTGGGATGGTTTTACTGAGCTTTCTTTCATACCCAGGAGACTTCAGCTTTTGACTTAGTGCAATGCCTTTTGAAGAAGCCTTCTACTCAGAGGGGGTATATAATTGTATTTATGACAAGCTACAAAGCTGTATAAGAGATATATAAAAAAAGCTGTATAAGAGATATATAAAAAAAGCTGTACAAAGCTGAATAAGAGTGCTTCAATATAATGGCATGTTATCTACAAAGGTATTCTGTTGCATGGGTGGTTTGTCTAGTGGGCCATTGGTGAGACCCACAGATGTAACTGCATGTGATTTGCATTATATGTAACCAAGTATATAATTTTTAACAAATGTCTATAGAATTTATATTCAAAAGCCTAAATCCTACTTTCTGTGTCTGCAACGAGTGTCCAACTTTCACATCCGTATACAAGTATTTCTAGCACTAGCGATCTGTATACATTAATCTTTACTGTAATACTGATCTTATTTTTTCAAATCATATTCTTCTTCTTCTTCGTTCGTTCTCAAACTCCTGCAGATTAGCAGGATGTAGTCCGGAGAACGGAATGCGTTGTGTCATGGTTTACAGCATTGCTGAGATATCTGCGCCTTTCAGCCTGACACATCCGACTTCAGCATGGCTTTGGGTCACTGACCCTATATGGCATGGGACAGCCAACTCCATCCCATGACCTTCTTAGTCGCCTTTTACGACATGCATGGAAGGTAAATAGTGTTGCTATTCTTTGCTCCCCTTTCAGGCCCTGACAACACACGGGCGGAGTACACATTCAGAACTAGGCAAGAGATTGATATCATTGGCACGACAGTTACAGAGTAGTCCTCATTTTTGCTGATACTTCAATATCACATTTCAATAGGCAGAATTTTTACTCTGTGGTGTCAAACTTCTCTCCGAAACTTGGCTTACGGCAAACAGAAAAACACAGCTGTTATTCTATTAACTTTTTATAGCAATCAGGATCTGTGTGTGACACACAATTTTTATATTCATCACTAACAAAAAAATGGATAAACCATTCCAAAAAGTGCAACCACAGTAAGTTATGTACTTTCTAAACACACATTGGATACACTAAAAACAAACTTACTGCAAACAGAACAATAATGATCTGAAAATATTTCTCTGCTCGCCTCTGTCCATCAAAGTCCTGCAAGTAACATTAAAAGAAGTAATGGTCAAAATACCTTTCAGAAACAAGTATCCATTATTGCACACTAATCTGTTCTACATATCCTTACCTTGCATACAACCACTAATAGTATGAAGATGGAGGTGATGACAAAGGCAATAATATGGCTGGAATCCCAGAGTGCTGCATGTGTATGTTTTCTTCCTGATTCTATGAGTATACTTTGAAAGATTCAGTCGGGTTATATACTTGGAAAGATTCAGTCGGGTTATATACTTTGAAAGATTCAGTCGGGTTATATACTTTGAAAGATTCAGTTTGGGTTATTATACCGTCAGTGGCTTGAGTCGATGACGAAATCTGTGCTGAATAGTTACCTTCATTTTTGTACCTGGAAAATTTGTTGAGGAAAGTGAGAGCAGACAGACTTGCCAGCATGGCCATGTCTAGTGGTAGGCAGTTCAATGGACCGTGCTGATATTTTTAATACAATCATGGAGTTGGACCAGTTGAAAGATATGAGGTGTATATCTTCTTTCGTATTCAAGGCTAGAATGCAAGACCTGGTAGTGAAGTGTGGTGTTGCAAGAAACAAGTGGCATATAGAAATAAAAAGGTTATCAATCACCACAAAACTGAAATAATCAGTTACATCATGCTGAAGGACATACTAAATATAAGATCAAAGTACCTATGGACTTGTCTGGAGTACCATGATGATGATCTGAGATGACTAACTAACCTCACCTTGCTTTTTTCCGTTATCAAACTCCCACAGGATCTCTCTCTCTCTTGTAGCAGGACACAATGAATGGTCCTACTAAATTTCCAGGGGACGGAAATGCATTGTCATAGTTTTATTTGCGCCAATAGCAAAAACATTTAGTATTTCGCAACTACTATTGAATGGTGGATGCCTGTAGCCATATCGCTAGTAGGCAAGTCGTACAGTAGAGCTAGATTCCATATTGAACACTGGACACCAACCTGAAGACTAAGAACTCTGGACACCAGCCTGAAGACTAACTACAGTCTAGCATGATGGTCTTTTTTGCGGCTGTAAGAATCGCTATCGACATAGTCACAGACCCTCCACATTATCTTGTGTATTATTTTAAAAACTGTTCTGAATTCATCTATCACAAATATCAATAAATCAAGTGCCAAAAGAGGCATAGGTGATCATGTTTCTCTACAACTCTCTGTCTCTTGTGTTGTTAATTAATAAGTTATAACATTCTCCCATGCCACTATGACATTCAATCCAGCAATTTCTCTATCTTCCTGTCTCTTCTTCACTTGATCTTTCTAGTGGTTAAATATTGTATTAATACAATATTGTAATATTATATTTATATTATATAAAAACCAATGGAGTTTTACAATTTTCATCACGTCCTAAATATTTTGACTTTCCACTTCTAATTTTGCTATAATTTCATTTGAGGACTTCTAAATTAGTTTTTTTGGCTGTATATGGAATTTCATCATTAGCCTCAAAAATTACATCTCAGTAACCTTTAGTTTACGTTGAGTTTTTTGTTTACTGTCCATGCTTCACATCCATGAAGAAGAATTGGTTATATATAACACTCTTAGTTAGTTAGTTATTTCTCTAGGGCCAAAGACGGCACATAGGACAGAAGTCATAGATTTCTATGTCTCTCGTTTCATTGCAATTTGCTTTAGATCTTCATTGTTTCTGATACCGATGGTGAAACGCCCTAACACTCGAATATTCTAATTTAATTATCTCTCGGAGGTCGTGGTAACTGGATTACCATGGCCGCCACTATTTTTATGGTTAAAAAGCTCTGATATAGGCAATTTGGACTAACGTCCACAATTGAAAACAATGTATCTCACCATAAGAGATTTACTAAACCAGAATTTGTGTATGGGTTGATAGTGCTCCTTGCATTGAATGTTGCAAACTTGGCTTTTGCTATTCTGATTTCATCTTAATGGAGCACCAGCCATCTGATGTTAAATAAATATGCTCCATTAACAAAATATACTCTCTATAACAGCATAAAATGGGACACTACTCTCAAAAGTAGACTTTGAATCTTGTGCTTTCTCTTCTTCGTATGCACTAGTATATGGACTTCTCTATGTGATTTGAACATGTACACATTGTGCTGCTTGCTGACAACAGTGATATGTGCACCTTTTAGCCCAGAACATTAGTTCTTAGCACTTTCTGGCTTTGATTTTTTATGTGATGGGTAGTCAACCCCAAGGATAATGTGATGTTAAGAGATACAACGGGCTAGATTATCTGCATAAAGATCTAGAAACCATATATAAGAATAAAGACCAAGAATAACACCTACTAATGTGTGATGGTGGATTCACTTAAAACGTTAGCCCACCCAACTATAATAAATATATAATAGTCACTAGGGCTAGGCCCCCTATGTAGTTAGGGCCTATAATAATAGTTTATTCATAAACTATTTTAATTTTAGTATTATGACTATAGAATATAGATTAATCATTAATAGATAGACCTAGAGGCTAGTCTAGTTGGGTTATATTTTCTATGTCTACAAATAAAAATAGTAGGCTTAAAAAAAGTTAAATAAAATGATTAAAATTAATCTAAGGGCTAATTATAACTATTATCATACTATTTTTATTGTCTTTCCCCAGGTGGTTTGTGATCCACTCTTGCCGTTAAGCGTAGGGGGTGATTGGAGCTCGAGCTTGCGTTCTATCGCCAGATGTGTGACCTCAGCTGTGCTATGACCGTGTCTGTACAGGATCTCCCTGACGTTTTCTATCCTACTTTTCCGTGGTCTTCCTCTGGCTTTGTACCCTGATCTCATTTGGTTATATGCTTGTACTGGCAACTTTTCGTGATGCCTTCTCATAATATAGCCAAACCACTTGATCTGTTCTCTCTCTATGTATTCTGTACAAGATATTATACCTATTCTTTCCCTGATATATTCATTTTGTTTATATTCGTTATGGTTTTTTGTTCTTAACTGTTTTTGTTGTCTTTAAAGGTCCCAATGAATTGGACCGACAGTTCGACTATTGTATTTGTTCCTTTTATTTATTTTCTATATTTTATTATTTTATATTGATATATAAATATAGTAACCTATTTACTTTATTTGCATTTACCTCTATCAAGTACTCACACTCACAGTGTTACTTTGTTAGTGTTTTAGTAGTAGTACTGTTACTAGTGTACTGTTAGTGTTACTATTACTCAAATTACTGAGTTAATAACAGTATTATTATAATATAATTAATAAATTATTAAATTAATAAATTCTGATGATAGTGCGTTTACCATATGTGTTGGGATATTTCTTATTTTCTCTGGTATCAGTGGACGTATGTATTCCATGTTGTATAGGGTAGTCAAAGAATTCGCAGTTTCTTATAAAGATGAGTTCAAATTTATAGGGTAACTGTATAATCAGTATAATCTATCTTATCTTCAGTCGCCACAGTTTACACTCTCAGTAGCTGTGTATACTGTACAGGGTTGCCTTATTTATTTTGAAAAAAGGCCAAACCGCTACAGGAATAGGATTTTAGAAAGGTCCAAACCACCAGAAAAATGAAACAAACAAAAAAAGCCAAACTAGTTTTGATCATGAAGTGCCGTCTCCGCAACAAAGGTTGGCTGCAACAGATCTCGAACATCCCCTGTCTCTTGTCCTGGTGCTGCACTCTACTAGACTGTAAACTGTCCATCGTGTGATATTACTTTCCAACTTTTATCTCTGCCTACCTCTTGCTCGCTTCCCTTTGACTTTTCCCTCAAGTAAGGTGTCATATGTGTCCAAAATATTTTATTTGCTTGATCTTTATTTCTCTTAGTAGTTCTTTCTTCATATTAAGTGTTTTTAACACCTCTTTATTAGTGCGATACATCGGATTTAAAATTCGACATCCATCTCACTACTGTCTTCATCACTTGACAAAATGGGACATTCCGCATAGACCTATACCTTTTCAGCAGTAGGTTTTTGATCATTTTTGCCGTTGCATAGAAGTTGGATAACATCTCAACGCTCGAATTCGGGTCTGCATTGATAGTCTTCAAACCAATTTTCATCAAGTCATACATACTTGAAAAATGTCAAATTTCGCGAATTTGGCATTAGAAATGCTAATATGGTAACTCTGTCACTGAAAACGGACTATTTCCGATTCTACAAACAATCATTTTTACCACTAAATTTTAAAATAGCCAACCTACGTCCTGGAAAAACCCCAGATAATGTTCTGCTACATAAATTGTGTTCGTCCATCACAAGTGATGATGACCATTCTTTTAATATCCACTTTTGAAAATTTAGTTAGAATTATGACCATGCATAATAGTTCGTAGATGGCTTGACTCTTGATAAGGAACAAGCGTCACATCACTTTGGGCATTCCCATATAAGCATATGCTCTGCTTGTCGTTCCATCAGTCATCTAAAAGTGTATGAGCTCAGTGTCCCAGTCAGTTGCTGATTACACGTGCTTCTGATAATTCCGGAGAGGGAGCACTTTACCCCATCGCCTCTAATCACTCCCAGCTCTATCATTCTCTGAATATGTACATTGTCGTGTTCGACTTCCTCGTCGTCTTCTTGTAGGGTATCCATGACTGCTCTAATCAATTCAATCATATATCTTCTTATCTCGGTGCCGCTCACCAAAGATTTGCCAGCCAACACATCGGCTCTTTCGTTTCCCCTGATCCCAGCATGACCTGGGCAGCAAATCCATATAATGCTATGCGCATTGTTGAGAAGAGTAACCCATTCAGTTTTGATCAGAACACTTTTCTATCTTGCGCAGCATACATTGATAGTCCGATATAATCATTGAGGCTGTTGGTGGTTATGTCGCCAGCCAAGTGAAAGCTGTATACGAGCTATAAATGTCCTTGGACAGTTCGGTCATGGAATGCCCACAGTAGGCGGATTTTGTTCTATCCGTGACTTTCTAGCTACTCTACCCTGTATTTTACAGCATTTCTCCTCTTTCCACAAGATGATGTACTCTTTTTGACTGTAGAGCGCCTTATAGATCTATTTTATCAAAGTTTTTACCAAGTGTCTTCGTCTATTTTAAACTCTTTCAGTAAGGCTTGTAATAGGAGGCATAAAAAATAGTGTGGTAGTTAAAGATTTCAGTGAGACATCATAAATAGAGACGTAGTTAAGGCTTTGATAAATAGGGAGGGTAGATGTTGACTATAAAATATCTTTTTTCTTCATTTTTATTGATAATTCCTTCATTTCCGTGTAATTTTTTGTGACCTTTTTTTCTGAAACTCGATTAAGAGGGAAGAAGTTTCACACGGAGTTTGGCTTACTTTCCATTACTGTCTTCTTCTTCTGCATTCTTGGTCAATTCCTGCAGATTAGCAGGCAGGCCCGTAGATAACGGGTGGGGGTTTGAAGAATTCAACCCTCCCCTAATAAATCCATTCATTACTTTTAGTATTAAAAATACGTTTTTACCGACTCTTCACAAAAAGGTTTCCTATCAAAAAGTTAAATTTACACACGAAAACGGACGAATTACGTTTTTTTAAAATTTGCTACGTAAAATCCCCTCCTTAAGGCAATGATGTCTACAGCCCTGTTAGCTGTAGTCCAGTGTAGTCCGGAGAACAGAATGCATTGCGTCATTGCTTATAGTTTGACTGCTATATCTGCGCCTTTCGGTCTGACACATCCAACTTTAACATGGTTTATGTATTTATTTTACCTTCTAAAGTATTAAACAGCCAGCTTCACCCGCAAAATCCCCTTGGTCGCATTTTACGACGTGTATGGCTACAAACGTGTGTCGTTATTCTTTGCTTCCAGTTAGGACCCGGCGGCACACTGTAGTTCCTGGTACTAAATACACTGTTGTGATTTCTTGGGGAAGGGAGTGATTGAAACGAAGAGAATTCCTCACGTTCTTTAATGATCTTCTTTTGGTACATTTTACGTGCAAATCGTAAGAATGCGTCGTGATGATATTGTCTATTGTGGATCGGATGAAGGTTTGGTACCTGTATGTATGTTGCATCTTTGATTTTATGTTATATTTGCCTAAGGGAGTGTGCACCCACTAACAACCAACTCCCACATGCTTCTCCATCTAAACTCTATGGCATTTAACTCATTGGGGACCGATCGCCACTATAACGGCTTTATAATATGGGTCTACAGGACCTTTCGCCACTTTAACGGCTTTGATTTTAGATCGATCATACATTGATCATTTATATTTCGTTTTGACCAGTTCATGTTTTATGTTAACCTCTGAACATCCGGGAAACTTCACTTCCTTTAGAAAACTGAAGACGAAGATGAAGAAATCAGTTGAAGAAATCAGGAAGGCACTGAAAAGTACAAAAAATACAGCACCAGGGCCAGATGGCATTAGATATGATGACATTAGTCGAAGAACGGATGAGGAGTTGGGAGAGTTGGCGGACATGTTCAATAATAGCCTTCTAAAGGGCACAGTGAAAGAAGACTGGTTGCACAGCTATTTAGTTCCACTACACAAACCTGGGAAGGACCACACCAGGATACATGGCTACAGAATAATAACTATGCAGAATACGATTGGCAAGCTATTGGAAAAAATTGTGGCCCGGAAGGTATCGTGTTATCTTGAAAGAAATAAGTGTTTACCAACATTGTTAGGAGGATATCGTCCAGGAAAGAAGACATGGCAAAATGCAGCCATATTTGCGCAGGATGTTTTTGAGGGGTTCGATTCGCGCATGGAGACATGTGCGGTCGCAATAGACCTTGAGGATGCGTACAATAGGGTGTCCTTGGATATCTTGATGCACCAGCTGTTAAATCTTGCAGTTAATCCTTTTGTCGTGCGTTGGGTTGGCGCCGCCCTGATGCACAGGGTTGTAGTTCTTAAGTGTGGTAACTGGATATCTACACCAACGGTTATTAGCCCTGGCCTGCCACAGGGATCGCCTCTATCTCCTGTACTTTTCAATGTATACACAGTACATATCGCTGGCAATCAAATCACAGGTGTTGGCAGAACGATGTCATATGCCGATGATATCCTGGTGTATAGACAGGGCAGAAATCGAGAAGAGTGCGTCGTGGAACTACAGAAGGAGCTGAACAGACTGACAAATTGGTGTCGAGATACGGGAGCAGTGGTTAATCCGTCTAAGGCATTCGTGACGTGGTTTTCCTTGAACAATCACATGGTAAAGACACCCATGCCACAAGTTTCGTTGTCCGGGAAAAGTTTAGAAAGAACTAGCACAATGAGATATCTGGGTGTGTTTTTTGACAGAAGCCTGAGTTTCAGGGAACATGTTGACCACATTATCATAAGGGCAGGCAAAGGCTTAGCAGCAATGAAGGTTATGGCTGCTGCGCAGTGTGAGCAAAGATTGTTATTTCTTTTGTACCAGGGTTTGGTTGTGGCTGTGGTGGAATATGCACTGGCAATTCTGACTCTTAGCCAAACTCAGATCGAAAGACTGGATAGAGTCCAGAATGCAGCAATGCGTATCATTCTGGGATGCACAAGAGACACATCGACAAGAGCTATGCGATACCTACTTGACTACCCAACAGCTGAGCATAGATTACAGTATTGCCGTGCACGGGCGTACCTTCAAATACGTGCAGATAAGGAACACCCGTTGCATTCCGAAATACAGAAAGTTAAAGGCAGCAGACTCAAGAGAGGAAGGTCGAGAATGGGACGTGCTGAGGATGTAATACAAAGCGTGTGCCGATTACAGGATGTGGCAGCTGGTGCGGAATGGATAGGTCTACCCACAGATTTCGAAACTTGTTTGAGAGTAGTAATATCACTTAGCAGGGAATGCAGAGAATGGTGTCCCACAGCTGTGGAGAAAGAAGTGCAGGCTTTAATCAGTGAGAATACCAAAGAGGGGGATGTGATTAAATACACTGATGGATCTGTAATTAGGCATGTTCGCAGTGCTTGGGCCTTTACAGCTCAGTGCGCAAGTAAAACGATCAAGGAGGAAAGTGGTGCCTTTGCGGTCACTACGAGTAGTATGACCATGGAGACTATGGCGGTGACCAAGGCATTTGAGTGGCTACGCACACAGAAAGTAACGCAGGTCTGCATCTTGAGTGACTCTATGAGTATGATTAAGAAGGTACAAGTGGGTCTCGTTCGCGAACAGTGGATTGAGGTCTTGAGAAATGCGAGCTTGAAAGCGGTTACATTTATGTTCGTGCCGGGACATGTGGGCGTTCGAGGCAATGAAAGAGCGGATCAACTGGCATCGTGTGCGATTGTGGCAAAGGGCGATGGGGCAATGGATCGCGCTGACGTTTTGAACTCCTTAAGAGATATAACACGCGAGAGTGAGACTAATGTGGATGATGATTCCTTTTCAATGGCTAGGATTAAAGATCAGAGATTGAAATGCGGTGTTGCTAGAGGTGAACATTTTGTAGGGCGCAGAAGAATGATGGTCAACCAGCATAGGACCGGTACTGTCAGCAGAAGTGTGATGGCGGATACACTCAAGGAGAGATCGGAGCAACTATGGATGTGTCCAGTTTGCAGTGATGATGATCCGACGACTAACTAACTAACTAACTAACTGAAGACGACTCGCATGGCTGTAAAAGAAACCACATCTTTGACCGCCACACGCTGTGTTTATTATTTCTGAAATTCTGAAAAAAATGGCAACGCCCACTTCTTCTAGATACAGTGCAGAACAAGCTATGGTTATGTTTCAGAACTTGCTAAGTGAATAGAATAATGATGATTCTGATAGTGATTATAGGCCTAGTGTTGACGAAAAGTAGGAAACCAAAGCAAACTGGTGTAGGTTTTATTTAAAAAATTTAGCAACTGATTGCATCAGATCAAGGAATGTTAGTTCCTCTGAAGAAGAGTCTAATAGTAGTGATGAATCTACTGATTCAGAGGATTTAGCTGGTACTATTTGGCCTACTAATGCTACAAGTAGGCCTATGCATCAAACTTCCTAAATCAACAAGATAGGCCTAGGATTGATGCTGTGTGGCGTGAAGCCCTAGAAGGAGAGATTATAGGAGTGTCTCACCTCATATAGATATATTCTGGCAGCAAATCTATAAGGCAGTATCTGCCTTTTCATTTCATGGTATGTCAAAGTGGGATGATATCCATTGTTGTACTAATCTTCTTTGAATTCACACTTCTCGTATTGCTGTCAAGGGCTTGTATTACAGACAGTGCACCAGTAAGACAAATCACCTGTTGACATTGGCTTGTTATGTTCTTAATTTTTTTCCACAGCAATTATTAGGAACTGTACATCTGCAGAGTAGTTGGAGTAGAAGATTCCAGTTGGTAAATATATGGTTTTATTGTCTTCTTATGGATATTTTATATACACTCCAGAATCTCCATTATTCACTGCACTAGTTGCTGGTCCATCGGTAAGTACTTGTATCTGGTGAACAGTCTTCTCTGTGAACTTACACATTGTGAGACAGAGAATACACATTGTGAGTCTGAGAACATACATTGTGAGTCTTAGAACATGCATTGTGAGTCTGAGAACACACATTGTGAGACAGAGAACACACATTGTGAGTCTGAGAACATACATTGTGAGTCTTAGAACATGCATTGTGAGTCTGAGAACACACATTGTGAGACAGAGAACACACATTGTGAGTCTGAGAACACACATTGTGAGACAGAGAACACACATTGTGAGTCTGAGAACACACATTGTGAGACAGAGAACACACATTGTGAGTCTGAGAACATACATTGTGAGACCGAGAACACGCATTGTGAGACAGAGAACACACATTGTGAGACAGAGAACACGCATTGTGAGTCTGAGAACATACATTGTGAGACAGAGAACACGCATTGTGAGTCTGAGAACATACATTGTGAGACAGAGAACACGCATTGTGAGTCTGAGAACACGCATTGTGAGACAGAGAACACACATTGTGAGGCAGAGAACACGCATTGTGAGTCTGAGAACATACATTGTGAGACAGAACACGCATTGTGAGACATAGAACACGTATTATGAGACATAGAACACGCATTATGAGACAAAGAACACGCATTGTGAGACAGAGAACATACATTGTGAAACAGAACACGCATTGTGAGACAGAGAACACGCATTGTGAGAGAATACACATTGTGAGACAGAGAACACACATTGTGAGAGAATACACATTGTGAGACAGAAAATACCCATGCCTCTTCTTCTTCTTCTCGTTCGCAGTTTGACATGTCTACACAGCAAGTCCTGTTTTCTTAATAAATGCTGCTGTATTTGAAAGATCCTCAGTGCTCCTATACATCTTTCTGTGGATATCCATCTCTGTGGACAAGTGTTCTTCCCTTAACTGGTTTAGTGTCAACTATTCGGGTTGCATGATACGGTGGTTGCTGGTGTGCCTCTCGGCCTGGCATCTCTGACTTCAGCACCTGTGCTTGCTTGGGCAAGATTGTGACCGTGCTCGATATTGGGTTGGCCGACCAATCTTAGTTTCCAGCCCCTGTTGGCTGGACTAAGCCCCATCTCCACGTCAAGGAGTTGACCTCGATGGGGCATGCCTCTTGACATCAATGTTTCAAATAAAAGCACAGGTTCCATTCAGTTGTGTAACTGGAGTAACATGTAAGGTTGTCTCATAGGCATCTTTGTGTGTAAGTGAATTAACATGTAAGACATGACCGTCCACTTCTGTAAACTCCGTATGCCCACCTTTTTCCTAGAAAAAAACACTGTGTGTGTGTTTATATATATATATATATATATATATATATATATATATATATATATGGCGCTCTACAGTCAAAAAGAGCGCATCATCTTGAAAAAGAGGAGAAATGTTGCAGCCCAACAGCGGAGAGTAGCTAGAAAGTCACGGATAGATCACAATCTATCTACAGTGGTCATTCCATGTCCGAACTGCCCAAGAACATTTACAGATCGTATAGGCTCATTAGACATCTACGAACTATTTGACATGGTCATAATTATAACTGAATTTTCAAAAGTGGATGTAAAAATGGTCATCATCACTTGTGATGGACGAACACACACAAACACACACACAGATGTGTATGTATTCATTATTACATGATGGTCAAGCAGTCCCTTGTGTAAACGTAGATTTATGTGTGTGTCATCAAGGAATAATTTTGATCACAATATGTTTATGTAATAAATCTCTGTATTGTCATCCTCATGTTTCGTTATTACTTAACCCTTGTTGGTAGCACAAACTATGGTATTATTATAATTAATTTGATTTAAGGTACTATTATGGTGAGGCGCGCTTCTTTCAAAAGCGGACATGGTCCAATTTCTCTTCTCTTCTTCTGCGTTCGTTCTCAGACTCCTGAATATTAGCATTATGTAGTTCGGAGAACAAAGTGCATTGTGTCATTGCTTATATCTTAGCTTCGATATCTGCGCTTTTCGGTCTGACATATCCTACTACTTGGACCTTTTTGAGGATGAAACAACAAACGCGAGCCCAATACCTGCTTAGTTGCCTCTTACAACATAATTGGCAGGTAATAATGTCGCAATTCTTTATCCCCACCCCCTTTCTGTCCTCTTGCAACAAACGGGCGCCAATGTGGTTATATCATAGTTTTTTAATCATACAATAATAATAGAGTTCTGGTAATCCAGCCACCACGAGTTCGAGAGTAGGCCTATGTATTTAAGGGAGTGGTGCAGAACCATAACCACCGAGTTATATATTCAATACGTTTTTGTCATCACAATGTTAATATTGGAATCATTGTGACTGGATTATCTGCAACAGTAAATCCCCTCCCAATTTTTGTGGCTGAAATGCGCATACCTCGCCATAAGATACTTTCTTTATTTTTTTAAAGAAAAACTGAAGAAGGGTGATTATTTCGGTAAACTGTGAATATACTATATATTCACAAATATATTCATAACTTTCGTATTGCAGGAATGGCAAAGAAACTAACAATATATATGGTGTCCCTATAAGCTATAGTTTACTCAATTTGTGTACTTTGAATCGCAGGTGCTTAACATGACTAGCATACCACCAAGATGGTGCCATAGACCTCACACTCTAACATCCACGCTTCCTTTTCTCACTTACTGTCTTTGGAATAAATGAAAGTGATAATTTGTCATGTGTATCACGTTACAGAAAACTCAAACTTATCATCCATTGCTCAATAAATTACAGCGACCATGACTAACCCTTATACGTAATAATACTAGACAACACACTGTTAAAATTATATTCCTTACAACTCTCCCACCTGTGTTAAAATTATATTCCTTACAACTCTCCCACCTGTGTTAAAATTATATTCCTTACAATTCTCCCACCTGTGTTAAAATTATATTCCTTACAATTCTCCCACCTGTGTTAAAATTATATTCCTTACAATTCTCCCACCTGTGTTAAAATTATATTCCTTACAACTCTCCCACCTGTGTTAAAATTATATTCCTTACAACTCTCCCACCTGTGTTAAAATGAATAAATCGTAGAAGTTCTCTGGCAAAGAACGCCGCAATAAAAGCGAGCACATGGTTCAAAAGAAACAATAGATTAATGTTTTTGAGATTGTTGAATAGTCCAATGTCAGATGAATAGCTTCTAAATCCATAAATGTGATCCATAAATGCCCAGTGAATCCAAGGTGGAGAAAGTGAACAATGTATAACCCAAGTATGTAATTATTGAGCACTGTGAACATTCTGCAGTTATGTTGAATGGTGTACAGGATTTTTGATTTAGTTAAGATCAAAACTTGCAAAATGCAATGCCCGAAGAAGGCCATTGGAATCACCAGACTCAACCAAAATGTGTAATGAGAACATCAGAAAGATAATAGATAAAACATCATGCATAGAATATATATAGAAACAACAGATAAAATAGTTTGGACAATGGAGGGAGGGGGTTTAAATTTCAGTAACTATTACTAATACGGACGTTTTTATAAGAATTGTCTATTGTCATAACGTCCACACTTGCAGCTGAGCGTAGAGGTTTGTATAGAAGATGTAGTCTGTGTTCCAGAGCTAGGTGTGTTGCTATGGTTGTAGTGTAGTCATGTTTATTCAGGATGGTCTTGATGTTGTCTATCTTTTTCTAGGTCTGCCCTTGGCTTTGTATCATTATTTAAATCTTGTTATAAGCTCTTATGGGACCGTTTATCCTCATTGGACGTCCAAACAATTTTATCTGTTGTTTCTCTATATACTTGATGCACTATGTTATACTTAGTATCCGTCTGATGTTCTAATTGCGCACCTTGTCGAATCTGGTAACTCAAATAGCCTTACTTAGACATTTCGCAAGTTTCGATCTTTCTCTTATGTGTAGGTGTTAGTTGCCAAGTCTGACATTGGTAGCATAGTGTTGGCACAAAGATGCTCTTACTTATGTGTTTCTTTACTTCCATGTTTTTGGGGGGTTTTTTTTTGGTGCTTTAGCAAAAGTGACATCTGGTATATCACAATATTTCCATTTTGACAATTTGTTTCTATCTCTCAATTGACTCGTCCGTCTTCTGTGAAGATACTTCGTAGGTGCTTGAACTCTTTGACCTGTATTATTTTTGTGTTCTCTATTTGAATGTTTAAATGCTCTGTTGATCTCGTTATTTGCATAGTTTCTGCCTTTTGTCTATTGATCCGCTTGTTGTATTTATTGCATATTCTTGATAGTGAGTTGATGTGAGTTTGCAGTTTTTCTTCGTCATCATATATGATGTTTTTATCGTCATCGAAAAGCAGTTCATTGAGTTTGTTTTTATGTTGTTCATTCTCTGCTGTTTCATAAATCAGAAGTTGTATAAGAATACGCATATAAATTCTACTACATATGACTATGTAAAAATAAGATGACAGCTATGTTGATGGAAAAGATCTAAAGATAGTAAGAAACATGTATTGGAAACAAACAGCAGTGTCGAGGGTTATGTAGGTGAATTTCAAAAGATAGAGATGGGTCACCAAATATTTTCTTCCTGTATACAGGGGACATTATGTGAAACTTAGAAAACATGCTAGGAATAGCAGTTGGAGGTTACAAAATCTGAATAATCTAAGATATGCTGACGAAACAGTTCTGATTACGGGGAGAGAACAAGAAATTTAAACCTTGTTAGACATGGTAGTAAAAAACGTGAAAACAAAGCTCTGTCTAAACAAGAAGAAACCAGAAGTAATGGTTGTTTCAAGAAATGCACATCGCCAAAATGCAGCATTACTATCTATGATGTAACATTTAATCATGGGGCTAAAGTCAAGTATCTTGGCAGCATTTTAACATCAGATGACAGGTGCTCTAATGAGTAACAGTAATTACAGTAAGAGTAAGAGTAACGGACTGGTTCAATTCCCGTTAGTCTCAAGAATTAGTAAGAGTAACTGTAACAAAAAAAAATTTGCAACAAAAAACATTTACAAAACCAAATACATTTGAAATGTGCAGTGTGCATTTTGTTATGAGATGGATTCAACAACATTCGTGAAAATTTGTGATGAGAGTGTAATGATAAAATATAATAGGCCCTATTATAAGGATTTTTGTTTGTTCATCCTTGCACGCATACTATCCAAGCACAAATACATTTACACACATACATACATACATCGCATATATACATACATATCTATACACGTGCATACATATACACATACACAAGTATATATACATATACACACACATGTACATATATGCGCATAGTGGGAGCTGGCTTTCATGTGGTTGGTTTTTTTCCCCCAATAATATTGTATATACCTATACATATTTATTTACATATATATGTATATACAACATATTTGTAACGATTACAGTATAGAATATAAAAGTAACAACAATAGACATATGTAATGTAATGAAATATTGCCCGCGAGTTGAAATGTGGAATGATGGACCTTTACAATTTTGTGAAATGACATGAGGAAATGATTAATATCTAAACAAATTACAAACAAATTAAAAATGAGAATTATAAAATGCTACATCTATTACATATTAATGTATGGCTCAGAAACATGGACACTAAATAAACAATTAGAAGACAAAACTGATGTCTTTGAGTTGTGGGTATATAAAAGAATAGGGAGAACATCATGGAAAGAGAAGAAAACAAATAAAGAGGTGCTAAAGACACTTAATATGAAGAGAGAACTACTAAGAGAAATAAAGATCAGGCAAATAAAATACTTTGGACACATTAAAAGACCTTATTGAAGACCTTACTTGAGGGTAAAGTCAAAGAGAAGCGAGCAAGAGGTAGGCAGAGATACAAGTGGGAAAGTAACATCACACGATGGACAGGTTACAATCTAGCAGAGTGCACCACCAAGACAAGAGACAGGAGATGTTGGAGATACGTTGCAGCCAACCTTCGTTGCGGAGACGGTACTTAATGATGATGATGATGAAATGGGTGATACATGGATGACAACAAAATTAATTGATGAATAAAAACAACAACAAAGGAATAATTGCTTACATATATTCGTACATGTTCATATTATGTGATGTGTCATCTGATTGAATATGTGTAAAACTGTATGTGGTTGATATATTGTATTGTGAAACACTGCCCGTATCCGAAAAGACCAGATCAGGTTATCTGTATTGGAATAGCAAGATGATCAGTTTGTTGTGTACATCTGTTGTCTGAGGCAGTACGTTCAACATGATAGCTTTGTAAATGTCCGTGTTGTGTACATCTGTTGTCTGAGGTAGTACGATCAACATGATAGCCTTGTAAATGTCCGTGTTGTATACATCTGTTGTCTGAGGCAGTACGTTCAACATGATAGCTTTGTAAATGTCCGTGTTGTGTATGTGTGTTTTTATTATGTCTCTTAATCTGTTTCTGGTAGGAGTGATTGTATTGCATGTGTAAAAGATGTGGTCTTCTGTTTCTGGGATGTTTCTTATGCAAAGTTTACATTTTGGCGTTTGCTCTAGTCTGCGTGCTTATTTACCTATAATGGGCGTCATGTTGAATAATATCCTAAAGGCTATTACCCTAGCTTTTGGCGTGACACCTGGAATGTGAAGGTTGTTGAAAGTCTCCGTATAGTCTGTCATAAAATATGTGTACCCTTTCTTAATTCTGAGATCTAAGGGAGAGAGTAACTGTAACAATGAAACAGTATTTTTTTTTCAGTGAGAAATACATGTCTTTATTTCTATCTCTCTTTGTTGGTTGGTTGGTTGGTTGCTGATCCAGCGGTCCATGGGCTCATGCCCTTTGACCTAATGCCATTTTAAATGGCATTATATTGCTGAGAAATATGTGGATTTTTGGCCCACCCTGGGACAGAGCCAGAGAATAACTATCACACCTCCAGGAAGGTAGGTTTCAACCTAGGCACTGCTCCTAGCCACTGCAGCCAAGATAGGGTTCACTGTGCTCATTCTCCGCCACCAATTAACTACTGGTTATGTCAAACTTCTCTATTGCTCCAGGCACGCAACCAAATGTTCAAGTCAAAAGGATTGTCACGTCCTGAGTCACTGTGCCTCTATGATGGGTTTCAGCCATAGGAAAAAACAGTGTTGTCCGTTTCCTCCTCCCCAGTGCTGCACAGTACATCTCTGGCTCCCTCCCAACCACAGAGGGTGCGTACATATATATGCAGGTAAACATGACACACATTTCAACAGTAAAATAAAAGCATAATTGTATAGATGACGTGCCATGAAGATTCTCTAATAAGATAACCTCAATATAACGGCATGTCATCCACTAAGTTTTTCTGTTGCATGGGTGGTTTGTCTAGTGGACCATTGGTGAGACCCACAAACGCAATCACATGCGTCTATCTCTCTTAAAAACATTCAAACACCATTCTCGAACAAACAATAATAGACAAGTGCGAACAATTTGACTGTTGTTATCTGCCATCAAATACAATCAATCGTCTTGTTCTCTTCTTGTACATGATTCTGTAGACGCACTCTCTGCATCGTATGGATCTCTGGCCTTTATCTCATTCTCTGCATGGCATTATCCGCAGATATATATATCATAGTCTGTTGTTTTGGGGAATTTGCTTGACCCTTCCTTCGCTGTCTCCACATTAGGGGTTATGAACATTTTACTGATTTTTCTTTAGGCCTTAGCCTACGACTTGAACGTTTATGTTTAATACAATCTTATATCCTCTGTGACATCTCTTGAAAAACGCAATGAAACATTTTTTTTAATTGATAGAATAAGGGGATCTAATTCAAATTTCACGTTTTTGTATATAAGAAACACTTCGTGTGTCGGTCTAAGTGTGAGAATTTCATAATAATTTTTTTAAATATTTTAGACTGATGGATACACTTAAAAAAAGAACACACTAAATTATAAATGCAAATTTAAAGTGAAAGTACATCAGGAATATATTTTCAACTTTGTTTTAACACATTAATTAATAAAAACAAATCTGTTCACAACTGTACATATTATCTCCCCTTCATTGCAAACGTAAAACCACCTTCTAAAAAGTGGACTTTTATAAAGTGGAAAGTTCTCTGTTTACTGTGACTAAATTATTTTATTAATGAAGCATTATGTTTAGTCAGTGTGACTATCTAAGACACAATAGTCAAGTTTTCTTCTAGTAAACAGAGCCCTATTTCTATCTCGTGAGCACAGTTCAGGAAAGTAAGATTGCTCTTAAGATGTCAACATTAGGGCTAGTAAGAAAAACCAAAACACAAACACTGCGTGGTGTGGACTGTGATATGTGGTTTAGATCAGTGGTTGTGGTTTAGATCAGCGGTGCCAATGCAGTGTGGAAAAATCAAGCAAAGTTAGTGGTACTGGTATTGTTGCCTACCATGCACATCGTAAAATGTGACTAAGAAGGTTTTGGGGGGTTGAGTTGGCTCTTCTATTCAATAGAGGATCATGTTATCCAGAAGTCATGCTTAAGTTGGGTGTGTCAAATCGAAATGCGCAGATATCGCAACCACGATGTAAATGATGATTCCATTCCATTCCATTCTATTCCACATTCCATTCTCCGGATTACATCCTGATAACATACAGGAGTTTGAGGACGAACGCATAAAAAGAAGAAGCAGATAAAGATCAGTGGTTCTCAAAATGTAATTAGGTCCACGTTTGGGGCTATATATTTGAAGGAAGGGGGATAATTGCACCCAAAAATGAAACTATGGCGCAGATTCTTCCAGATCTGCGACATAAAAATAAGTTTTTGAATGCTTCTTTTCTTTTTACAAAACTTCCCACTTTATCACAACACAAGGGGGAAAGGATGGCTATCTGAAACAGCTCTGGCGGAAAGCTCTACTGCACTGTCTAACTGCTGCACTGGAGTCTCTCATTGAACAGTTCAGTTCTTTGATGGGATCCATATCAGCATCTGACCTGCTGGAAAACGAGGAAGAAGGAGAAAATAATTATGCGACGCATAAGATATACGATAGTAGTAATCCTTGGGGAAAGATGAAGCTATGAATTAATCTAGGAATTAATCTCTAGTGCCGGGAACAACACATCGGCTGGAAACACGAGGGCTGGGGCAACACAGTGCAATATAAGGACAAACGGATTTAGATACAAATGTTATCAATATGTATACACACGACATACTAGCGAATAGACGTAAAGACATACGACGTTTTGAAAAAAAACCATCATCATAACAAACGATAGCTGACTAACAATGAATAGAAACACACATATGACCAAATGGGAGGCAAGGGATGATGAAAGTGGGACAGAAACAAGTGAAGCACAAATGGATATTAAGGGAGTGATATTACGGACGATGTGATCAATCCTGGTAACAGGAGATAAAAAGGACATTGAGATCTGGTCAACAAGACATAGATGCTTTCAATCTTAGTTCTCACTCTGGATAATTGAGTTTCTGCGTTTTTTCTCAAACTCCTGCAGATTAGCAGGATGTAGTTCATAATGCATTTTGTCATGGTTCACAACATTGATGCGAGATCTTCGCTTTTGACCTAACACATCCGACTTTAGAATGGCACTGGATCATTTTGACCTTATATAGGATGGGACAGCCAACTCCACCATATAACCTCCTTAGTCGCTTCTTAAAATGTACATGGAAAGCAAACAGTATTGCTATTCTTTGTTCCCCTCTCGAGGCTTTTAAAACAAAACTAATGGTGTGTGATTTTTTAAAAACAATTTGTGTTGTCTAGTGCTTTTGACGGAACGAGTTGGTAGCACTTGCCTAAACACAATACGTATTTAAAGATGGTTATTTTGTGCATCAATCATTCAGGGCAATATACTGCTAATTTTCCCAATCAACTTGCATATCATATATTAATAAAAGAAAAGTGTGAAAACCAGAATACTGGTTTCATTAGTTATTATAAAGATAAAGAATGCAACAGATCGCATGTAACCCATGTCTGCTGAAAGACACAGTACAAATAGAAATGACCGAAATATACCGGTGTGGTATCAAAAATTCCCCATTACACATTGTTTACTACACTGTATAATCGTGTCTCTCAATTAGTTGTGTGGACTATTTGAAAATAATCCATCTGAAGTCACATTATTTAACCATTACAGTGATTTTCATTGGTCACTTTTGTATACATTGTGTCGACAGCCAATGACAAATCAACGTCAAGTAAAGTCATTTAGAAGAATGAGTTCATGTGACTGTATTTGACGAGAGACACGGTACAGTAAGTCGATATGACCTAGAAAAAGACACCTTACAAAACATTTACAAACAAAAATGTCATGATTGAATGATTGTCAAAAACAAATGTCATGTGTTTTGTTTTTGCGAAAACTAATTGTACTTGAATTAAACTCACAACATAAAAACATGACTCTTTTTGCAACTTGACGTTTTAAAAAAGATAAAAACGTGATTGCAATGCAAAAATAGGATAAAAACTGAGGCTCTGTATGGAAAAATAATTTTGTGAAATATATTTTGAGGCTCTGTCTAGGATAGCAGGGCTATAGAGAGTGGACATTTCCATTATTCATTAAGGGTCATAACCCCGCAGATACTATCAGATAAGGGGATGTAATACATGTGAAATGTATTAATATATGCAAATGTATTAATAAATCATAAGAACACAAATATTTTGATCTAATCACGTGGTAATATAATTTAAATAAACAACTCTCATTTATTTTGAGTGATTTTATGTAACTCTTCCCCGTTCTACTATTTATAAAACGTTTTTTTGAAAGCAATATGCACGACATTCTTCCCTAACTGTTGACATGGTGAACAAAAGTGTGGCACATAAACTTTTGGATGTTAAGGGATAATGTCCGTATCAGGTTCAAGTTCCCCGCGGAACTTTATACAAAAGTTGGCTCTTGACTTTGTATGGGAACTAGTGTCAGTAGTCCGTTCACATGTCTTAGACTCCACCGCGGGGTCAAGGTTCAGCCAGTGTCGAGTCAGCTCGCTCGTCACAGTACCGCTTGGGATCTAGGCTGGTTCCTCCCCATATGACATGTTAAGACAGGACGAAGTCACCGGGGTGAAGTTTTCGGTCGTACGGAATGTTAACAGCATAAACGTGCTCAGCTGAGTGGTGAGCTATACTCAGCGTCCGAGTGGCTTTCGATGTCGGCGCCTGCTATGTCATACCGCCTCGAGAGAGGATTACGGGGGTATAGGAGAGCTGCTTAGAAAGTGCTTCACTCGACTTTTTTGTCATGAAATTATCTAAATTTTTTTTTTTATTTACCCGTTTTAGAAAAATCGACAGCTATTTACCCTTACACTTAAACGTATTTTTGATACTGTTATTTATTGGAAAGAATAAACAATTTTGATACAAAGTAATAATATAGTCTTACAGTTTTTATGGCCATAATTCTTAATTCGTAATTTAAAAGATCTTAATTATCTAATTATAATTTCGTTAACAAAAGAAAATAAATTTAGTATTCACGAGGGGAAAAAAATGGGATTGCAATTTGTGAGTTTTAAAACGCTTCATTTTTTAGAGTTAATTTACTTTCAACAATAACACAATTTTACACTATAACGACACCCACCTGTGTCAACTGAGTTTTTCTTAAAAAAAGCTCAAAATATTTTGACTTGATACATTGCTTACTAAAATTGCGGAAATATACATTTGTTTATGATAATGGTACATATCTATTGTAATTGTATGTATTGAGTGCAAAGATGTGTCCAGGTCTCACCGAGATTGTCTTGGTTTTATAACATTGACTTATATCTCGCCCTGTTATGCCTATGTCCCAGTTTCTATAACAGTTTACAAATACAACGAATGTGTTACGTGTTCAAATCAACACACTTGGTCTCGCTTCGTTTAAGCGAATAAACACGCTTGGTAATCCTAAATGCGGTCGAGCGTGAAGACTTTGATTTATTTATACATAGATCAGTGGTCATAAGGTATTTTCTGTAGACGTATTAATTAATTCACAGTATTATGTGATTGCCATGTGTCTTCTGTCACGGAGATCATCCAATAAATAAATAAAATTTTCAACACAGCTGACCCGTGTTCTTTGTTATAATTAACAAGATAGAATCTCTTCAAGAATCTGTTTCTAGTAAACAAAAATCTGAACGTAGTGATAGATAAACTTAATTTCCAATAGAAATCGTCCTTGGTTGGCGGGTCTGAAAGGGGAGCATGGGGTAACATAACTGCTACCGGTCAAGCATATCGTAAGCAGCAACTAATAGGAATTTAAGGTGGAGTTTGTTGTCCCATAAAGGCCCGTAGATAAGGAGGTTGTAGGGTTGAGATATTCAACTTCCCGTCCTTTAGCAAATCGGAATTGGTCTATGCCTTTTAGCAGAAATTTGCCAAAATGCGGGTAAAAAGTCCCCCGTTCTCCCCCCTCCCCACGTAGAGATTTTCACAAAATGAACATCACAATTCACATGAAGAAGATCTGATACACGAAAACACAATGTAGTGATTCTTGTGGTCCTGCTAATAATAAATACAGACTTGTCTTTAATAAAAACAATTTCATTATGAAATTTCAAGGGAGACTACAAAGTCACACCTCCGTAATTTATAAATATTAGAGTTATGTCCATTATAGCCTCGTTTTCATGGGTTTATGTCCAATGCAAAAGAAAATAAATCTAGTGTTGATCGCCATTTTGTATAACAAACAGTTACCCTGTGGATATTTAGTATCAGTTCGCCTCCTCCGGGATGGGGGAAACAAAAATCATCTATCATATAGATGACGAAGACACCCCTTATCTGATTAAACTTCCAATCCCAGCTGATAGGGTGACTTTAGGCGACTTCAAGAATGCACTTAATCGACCCAATTTCAAGTTCTTTTTCAAGTCAATGGACGATGATTTCGGGTACGTTGTTATTCATTAGGTCTATTGCTTTTTTCTCCTCAGTGTTGATATTATTTTAATATGGTTTGTTTATAGTAATACAATGTTACCAGAGTTATACTATTTACTAAACACAGTTAGTGGTAGGTCGTCATGTAGGCCCGATATAAATTAATTGTCCATTTCTGGGCTTATTTACAATTTTAATTTGGGTTCTCTCTCTCTAACTTGTCTTATGGTATGATTATGATACCATACTATGATAGTCTATGTTTACTAATCTATACTAGTCTATAGTCTATCATCTAATTTTGACACTAGGTCTAATTAGGCTATTTAATTTACTAATTACAGTTGTACACTTATGTTTTGATAGCCCTACCACACTTATCATGTATTATTGTATTGCTAACTAATATAATATAGTACTTTTTTTAGTACTTAGTTAACTTACTCCTTAGTATGGCCCTATGGGACTATTGCTGTGCTCAGTGACTCACTTAGTCACCAGCTAATTTTCAGTAAAATAAATTACTTGATAACAAACTGTAATTTAGTTAGGCCTAGTTATAATTTAGTTAGTAAAACAAGGAATGAATGTAGGTAGGACTAAGCATATGAATTAAATTATTTCAGTTAAAAGCTAACACTAGATCTACACAGTTACACAGTCCATACTAGTAAATAAGTCCACTACATTCACTGGTTAAAAATAAACCCTAGTATAAGTCTTCACTGTGCTATAAATAGCATAGCATTTACAATTTGAACTAGCCCACGTCATGGATTTCCCCCGGAATATGAATAATCCGTAAGGTTCATAAAATGTAACAATTTGAATAAAACGAAACACTCACCTTATTCAGAATTCTGTGCATGATATAAGATTTTAATCACACAAAGGAACTCGATGAACACTACTACGCTAATTTATAATGAAAGTAAGATCACATCTAATAACACGCGCCATGGCTACTGTTTTTTCCGTCTGTTACCATATATTAATCACACGTGTCCCTTTATTATATCTTCCCGTTATTGTACATAATACTAATTAACTTTAATTATAAATACTAAAACCTGATCCTAACCCCTCTAGCCCTAAACGCGAATTCTAATACAATCGTTTTCAGTAAATATCAATTAATTTTAAATACTAGTTATATTCCAAAATCAATCACACAGCAAAATCCATAGTAATCACACTACAAAGGTCAGGAAATACCTCAAAAGTAGAACAAAGGTCACAGTGAATACTTAAACTAGGCTTGAGCCCATTCACTATGATTTACATTAATCACATAGGCCAAGTCCTGATCGTTAATTAACTATTAACATTCAAATCATTCATTGTATTAGTATTTTTATGTTTACAGTTACATAATTGCCAAATTAATAAATATTATGCTGCCAATCTCTAGTATATAAGTCTCTGTTTTGACCTTTGTGCTAGTTTCGAGGTATTACCGTTGCAGTGTTAGGCAAGTTGCATAATGTTATAGATTTTGGTTGGGGGGGGGGTTTAAAAGGATGAGATTTGGTTTATATATTTGTTTTGGGGGGTTTTAATGATTATAATTAATAATTAATTCTCTAAGAATTCTTGTCTGCAGCGTCTATTGTATTATTGGCTGTTCAAGGGAAATCCATGGCGTTAATGTAAACAGTGTGCTATTTATAGCCCAACAGAGACCAATACTAGATTTTCACCCATTATACATAGAGTTGGTTAATTAGTTTAGATCTCCAGGATAATGATTCATCAAGTGCCATTTCCACAACAAAGGTTGGCTGCAACATATCTCCAACATCCCCTGGCTCTTATTTTGGTGGTGCACTCTGCTAGACTAACCTGTCCATCTTGTGTTACTCTCCCACTTGTATCTCTGTCTACCTCTTTCTCGCTTCCCTTTGACTTTACCCTCAAGTAAGGTCTAATAAATATGATTAAATAATCCCTACCTTTGGTTATAGCTATGAGCAGGTAGCTCTTAACTACCCAAAAGGTGTTCTGATAAAAGTATAGGTCATCTGAGTAACCGAGGTGACACTGTTGTTCATCTGTTGTAAATAACGATGACCATTCTCCTCAACTGAGATGATGTCTGCAGTGTGCTAGATTGGGACTAATGAGTCCTATACATGACTGGAATTGTCTGCCACACTCAGAGCATGTGTGTCTGTGGAACATTGAGCAGCTTTGCCTTTCTTCTAGCCCGTTTTTGTTGTTCAAAATGATGTCTACAGTTTACTGCATCTGCTGCACAATTTTTGATTATGTGACATCACGGATCTGTCTTCTGCAAGACTCTCCCATGAATTTGTGTCTATTTTGAAGTGAATCAGTGATTTCTTAAGTCTTTAAAACGCTTATTGGGGCCTCTGGTCTTGGGGGAGCCAGACTGGCGCTCTCCATATAGCAACTGTTATTGTAAATGATGATTTTTCATGCGAACCATGTGTCCTGCCAAGCGTGTCTGCACTGTATCAACATTGTGTGTATGCTTACAGACTTATATTTGATCAGTACCTGGTACTTCACTGTCTGACATTTTATCCCACCAATGAATGTTAAGTATCATATGAAGGCATATTAGGTAGGAATGGTCGAATCTTCTATCATGTACGACATATACTGTCCATGTTTCACAATCAAAAAGAAGTGATGATATTTCTGCCATTAAACATAAGGTTGACTGTCTCAAAGGTATGGCTTGTGTTAAGGGGTTTATAGATGTATGTTTAGTTCCCAAAAGGAGACATTTCAGTATATCAGGATCATCATGTCATGCCAGGAGTGAAGCATATATTTCTTGGCATGTAGTTCATCATTCTTCAGTTAGAACTATTGACCCATCTGCAGTGACTGCACACCTAGCATTCCCTTGTCACCTAGGAGTCTGCCATAAAGGACAAAGGTGCAGTGTTCACTGACCTGCATGTCCCCGTCATCCATGGGGGACTGTTTCGACAGACAAAAGGAAGAAATAGAGGCAAGACATGCAGTGACAATGACATTTCACAGGTGACAGATTGTCAGTCCATTCCCCCAATGTCTTAGTCACCTCCTATGACATGTCTGGAAAGAAGTCAGTGACATTATTTGCATAAATAACTAAAATGTTTGCACTACTTCTGAATTAGAACTCCTGGCCCTGGTTGTCACACAGGTGTAGTCCCACAGGAAATAACAGCGATTTGTTCTTGATTCATATGTACAGTGGGGGAGGGGAGGGGGGTCTCCGGTGTGTGCAATGCCTAGTAGAGAAGCTTATTTTTTTAGGGGATCTATATCACGAGATGAGCTGGTATTTTTGAGGGCATCTATATCACGAGATAAGCTGGTGTTTTGAGGGGATCTATATCACAAGATGAGCTGGTGTTTTGTTGGGATCTATATCACGAGATAAGCTGGTGTTTTGAGGGGATCTATATCACAAGATGAGCTGGTGTTTTGAGGGGATCTATATCACGAGATGAGCTGGTGTTTTGAGGGCATCTATATCACGAGATGAGCTGGTGTTTATTTCACACTGATGTTGAGGGTAATGAGAGAGCCAACAGATTAGTATCAAGAGCACGTGTGTCAGGACAGATGACATTAGACATGGGGGATGTTGTGAATTCCCTATCTATGCATCTGTTGGATGAGGACACTGGACAAATGAGACTGTTATGAATAGTTTGAAGGAGTTTATAATTTCTTTGGGAAATAGTTCGGTGGGGGGGGGGGGGCAGGTTTAGGAAAATAACAATCAATGTGCCATGGGAACTATCAGCATACATACCCTTTGCCATCTGAAAGAGATGAGAATCCTAAGAGGATACCCAAAGTGCACCACCATTGGTATAATCTATACTTCTGTTTTGTCTGTATCCTGATAAGTTGAGTTAGTTTCCAAAAGACATATTAGTTTTCTGTTACAATAGTCTTTTCATAAGTTTTCTACATACCCGGGTAGACTGATTGGTGTGTCATTTTCTGGAATCTTCTTGCTTTTCCTATTTCAGAATGTGATATGTATTATTGTTTTTTCCAGATTGAGAGGATATTATTTTTTCTTCTTCAGTGTTCATTCTCAAACTCCCACTGGATCTCTCTTGTAACAGAACAATGGTCCTACTAGATTTCCAGCAGGATGTAGTCCAAAGAATGTAAATGCGTTGTGTTGCCATTTTATTTGCACCGATGGCCATACACACCCGTCTTCGGCGGAGGGGATAAAAACTTCACTGTTTTTATTGTTCACATAGAGTTCTCCATAGTTTTTCTGTCAGATTGTGTATGCTAATGATAAGAATAGAGCAGAGCTGTGATCAATCGTGAAGTATCTGAGGAAAAAATTATATGGTGATGTTAGAAACCTAAGACAGACCACCACCTATATAAAAGAGATCAACATGGTAATATGAATGAATGACGAAGAAGAAGTATGTGCTAATGAGTTTCTCAGTATTGGAGCGGTCTTGTAGTATGTGCTCTGATGTCTGGGAGGCCTGTCCACATTATGTATGTGTGGCTGTGTTTTTTATCTTGAACTTTTACACATCTGCCGTGCAGTTGGTTATGCTTAGTTATAGGTGTGCAATGGCTGTTTCTTCTGCTCCGATTTTGGGAATCATATTACGTGTTGGTGTTTTTTTCTATCCTCTTCTGCATTTGTTCTCAAATTCCTGAACATTAACAGAATAGGGATGTTTTTTAGTATTTTTCTTCTGTTGCTATTAACGCCATCATTATATCTGCAGCATCTTCCTTAGCCCACTACCTCGTTTCTTGGTATTCTGCACTGATTTGGAATGAAATGATTTTCACTGCATGATGATTTTATTCTTATGATATAGTAGTCAGTAGAGCTTGTGGATCTGGCAGTTTTTATGAAATGAAGTACTTGTAATGATCTTGCATCTGTCATAAATTGTGCAGATTGTGATCCAAGATTGGTACTCAGCAATTTCAGTCATTAAAATTGCATTGATATTTGCATAATTATTACAATGTTTATGCCATTTGCTGTGTGCTCAAGGTTGTGGGTTTGAATCTTGCTCATGACATCTTGTTTACAAAGGGGAAGTTTTTGGAGATTCTGGTCATTATCACTGGATGCTAAGGAGTTACGTGCTATAAGTGGTACTCTCGACGAGCTGTGTGCCTCTTCATTGAGAGGGACGTAGTACATATGGGGTAACTCGAATACAATGAAGTTAGTCCTCTTCACCTTTTAACAACATAATTCCTGTTGTAGTCTGATTGAATTCTGTGTTATTTGGGTGCTTCTGTTTTTCTGTGCTGACTCATCCACATATAATCAGATCCAGAGATCCTGTGGGAATTCATCACTGAAGGTGACATCCTTTCACTTCATGCTGATCTGGTCATATTATATTCCTTTCACTTTTGTTTGGATGTATAATGATTTTATAATTTTCTTTCTCTAATGGGTTTGCTTTGGCATAGCTTTTAAAAAGCTGTCAACTTCAGATAAAGTCAGAAATTTGTCTACAAATTCATTTCCCTGGTTGTTCGTGAGTTCTACTTATAATATATTATCCTTGACTCAAGCCCGTAGATAGAGGAGGGGTTGGAGGTGTTTGTTTCCACCACACACTTCTAAGAAAAACAGAATTTGACTCTTCGTATCATATAACTAATAAAAAATGTGGTTTAAATCCCAAATTCCCTCCAGTGTTTTTCTTAAACAAACATCACAAAAAAACTTTACGGAAAGGGACATGAAAAGTCAAAATCTCCCACCTTAGCAAAGTCATATCTATGGCCATGTCATTACTTCTACTTAGAGTATCTTGTTCTTTACCTTTACTTAGAATATCTTGTCCTTAGCTTCTACTTAGAATATCCTGTCCTTGACTCTACTTCGAATATCTTCTTGACTTCTACTTCGAATATATTGTTCATGACTTCTTCTACTGCAAATATCTTGTCCTTGACTTCTATTTCGAATGTCGTGTTCTTGACTTCTACTTAGAATATCTTGTCCCTGACGTTTACTTCGAATATCTTATTCTTGACTTCTACTTAGAATATCTTGTCCCTGACTTTTACTTCGAATATCTTATTCTTGACTTCTACTTAGAATATCTTGTCCTTGACTTCTACTTCGAATATATTGTTCATGACTTCTACTGCAAATATCTTGTCCTTGACTTCTACTTCGAATATATTGTTCATGACTTCTACTGCAAATATCTTGACTTTTACTTCGAATATCTTATTCTTGACTTCTACTTAGAATATCTTGTCCCTGACTTTTACTTCTAATATCTTATTCTTGACCTCTACTTAGAATATCTTGTCCCTGACTTTTACTTCTAATATCTTCTACTTAGGAATTTCTTGTCCTTAACTTCTACTTAAGAATATATTTTTGACTGCTACTTAGAATATGTCCTTGACATTTACAGGGTAGTGAAAGAAGAAATTGTGGATGAAGATGCGCAGCTGCCTTGTTTCAATGGAAGAGTTGTATCTTGGGTGAGTACCTCTCTGTACTAAATAAGTTTAACTGACCATTATACCTGCCTATGATACATTTATGATTGTTGAAAAGTTTGTTTAGTATTTGTTCGCTAAATCCCACTGGATTCTATTCAGAGATGTTGATCGTCCATCTATGTTGGTAACCATTTGTTACATCCACTTTTGAAATTCAGGTAGTTATGTCCTTGACTGTTAGTTCAGCGGTGGCTAATAAGCCCTATTCTGGCCGCAAATGTCCTTGGAGAGTTCGGACATGAGATGACAACTGTAGATGGTTTTTTTTATCTACCCGTGACTTTCTAGCTAATTTCCGTTGTTAGCTGCTACATTCCTCCTCTTTTCATAAGATGCTGCACCTTTTTTTACTATAGAGCACCACGTACCTGTATTTCGTACTGTGTATTTCAAAGACTTTCAGTGAGGTCTTTGAACCTTCATAGCACTTCTTTTGGCCACCTTGAGAACATATGCCTTTCTGCAATTCACCAATAGAAAGTGTCTTTGGCAGGCAATATTCTGACATACTTACCACATGACCGATTCAAGGATAGAGTAGAGCAATAATTCTACTAAATTTCCAATAGAATGTAATCCAGAGAATGAATATGCATTGTTGTGTTGTGTCACCATTTTATTTACATCAGTGGCCTTACAGAAACTACTTCAGCTGTACAGATTTTATCTCAATGAATCATGTTCCTCATGTTTATTTCCTCCAATATTTTTCTTATTTGTTTGTATTGTATGTACAAATTAATGAATAAATGCGTCCAAAAATATACATACTTATTAATGATTTTACTAATTCTCATTTGTTTTTGTTTACAAACTATTATTGTTTTGTTGAATGACGCTGTAAATGTCATCCACTAATACTGATAATGACCTCTTTGAATCTTTCGAAGCATGAACTTAGAATGAGACATTACAACTGCTTTAGTAAATTGAGTCACAGAGATGTGTAAAAGGATACACATTGCTCTTGTGCAATGAGAGCAATGTCTAGATCGTGTCAGGGCAGTGTAAACCGAAATTGAATGAGAATTGTGAGCATAAGACATACAATATCTCTGAACAGTACCTCTCTGTCCCCACAGCCAAAACACTGTCATTGCACAGTTTAAGACAATGACTGGCCTGACAATGAGCTTTCACAGCTGTCTTTAGGCAGCAAGTTGTGCAGAAAGATGAAGTCAGATTCATACCATTTCTTGTATGAAGTGAATGTGTATAAAAGCTTAAAATTGGACGAGGTGTTCACAATGTCATTTAAGAGGATGAACCTTCTAAGAGGGCGAACCAGCCCTAGTCCAACTTTACATTTTGAACAATTTCCTATATCAGAACCAGGCTCAGAGTCGAGATAAGGGTCAGTTCCCAAGGACACGGGGTGCAATGGCAACATGAGAGAAGTTTGCTAACAGCAGAACACATCGTATGAGATAGACATAGTTGACCTAAGTCTAAATCCTTGCATGCTGTCTTCTCAGAAACTGTCAACCTGAGACATGTTGAGGCCTGTAAAGTCCAAGAGTACAGTGGGTGATAAACTGTCATGGAACCAGGCTGATACTCTATTTGCCTGGTGGAAGATAGGAAGGCTGTCACAGACTAGGGAGGCATACCTGAAATAAAAGAATATCAAAATTGGATGTGGCTGCACTGGAAAGCACAAAATGCAGCTCCACTGTAAAACTAAAATTTCAATATACATCACCCTCTCCTGTAGAAATCACGCAAAATGTCATGTTGGTTATCAGAGAGTGAACGCAGAAGAAGAATTAGTCACAGAGAGACATTGGAGGGCTACAGTAGCAGCCTCAACCTACATTCTCATACTAGAAGTTTATTGTCTTTTCTCTGCTTTTGCAGTAAGGCATCACAGGACTAAATGACGATCAGTTTTTGGACTATAGCACATTTGGTCACTTGATATACAGTAATATTGTGATGTCTCAGAATGTTTGTAACTCCTTCAATCCACCTTCTGCTTGTTATTCCTCAGCATCTTGCTACTTCTTATTTTGTTGTATGCTTTTGCCGCTGGCCAATAAGAGTTCATTCTTATTAAGTGGCGGAACCATTTCAGTCTGTATTTCAATATATTTGACCACAGATGTTGTTCCAACAGTTTGTAATCTCCTCTTCATTTCTAACATGATCTCTTCTTGTTTCTATTTCATTTCACACATAGTAAACTTTCATACTAGAAGTTGTTGTCCTAAATGCTCTGCTGTTCTTGGCGATGGCTACTACTTGTACTAACTTTAAACTCCCAACGAGATTTCTCACTATGACAGACATATCCATCTGTGAACACCACCATCATCTCATGAGTTATCAGTTCTGAGACCTGAAGGAAGTCGTATGAGAAGTGAATATCCAAAAAAGGGCTGTGTTACATTGGATACATTGCATAAAATAAACATTATTTATCAAGAACATTAGATTTGATGTATCAACATGCTAAAATACGAACGAGAAGAAGATCAGGTTGGAAACTCAGGAGGGTTGAATCTTGACCACCTTAACTGTGTATATGTTGAACAACACAGGTTAATTAGTTGGCAGATCATCATCATAATACTCTGAACAATTCCATAAGTGCTACAATCTCTTATTCAGTTATATCTTTCAGCATGTGGTATCTGTTCTGTGTTGGTTGATAATTCTTCTTTTGATTCCTATGTTGCTCATTTGATGCAACATCATGCTTTATTCCCAGGTCCTGAATTGTAGTCATAGACATGGATGAAGAAATACACCTTATATCTTCCAACTGAACTAATTTCTTGAGTGCATTCAAAGCCTGTCTGCTCTTTCACTTCCCCAATTTATATTAGCACTTATACTCATGCATTCACCCAGTGCTTGTATCCTCCACATTTTCTCCATCTCTCTATTGGTGTTAATTTTATTGCTCCTGTGATCCTAAGTGTCTGATACAATGCAGTGTTTGATGCTGGACACCATGTATTTGAACCATTTTCCAGGTGTGGCGTATTCTCTACTGGTAAACTTTTAAGCTTAATAACCTCTGCCCTGTCAAGCCATAACTCCCTTTCTGTTTAATGTGTTTCCTTTGATACTTTCAATATCTGCTTGTAATGGATGGTCCTTGACTGTACAGATCATCATCATTAAGTGCCGTCTCCGCAGCAAAGGTTGGCTGTAACAGACCTCCAACATCCCGTCTCTTGTCTTGATGGTGCACCCTTCTAAACTAACCTGTCCATCTTGAGATGTTACTCTCCCACGTGTATCTCTGCTCCCCTCTTGTTCGCCTTCCCTCAAACAAGGTGTCATGTCTTTTAATATGTCCAAAATATTGCATTTGTTTGATCTTTATTTCCTTCAATACTAATACTGATGCGCGGGTACAAACAAACGTGGTAGTCCCTGACGTATATATGCTGGTTATGAAATCCATGTTTCATGTATAATTCCAGAGTTCTCTGTAAGAGAAGCAGTGATCAAGTTCTTTATTCAAGGATGGCTTCCATAGTCCAGCAAATAAATAATATGATGGTGGTGAAGTATTCCTTTTAGCTGTGAGCAGGTAGCTCTTGACAGCTCAGTCTTTCTGATATAAGCACGTTCACCTCAGTGAGTACCCAAAGTGATGCCTACACTTGTATAGGTTTATTGTCTCAAAGGCATGATTATGTTAAAGAAGGGTTTATGGATGCATGTTCAGTCCCCGAAGGGAGGCATTCCAGTGCAGCAGCATCCCAGGATCATCATGCCCTGGCAGGAGCATAACATATGCCTCTGGACCAAAGGGTTGATCATTCTCCTGTCAAATCTGTTGACCCATATGCAGTGATGGCACCCCTAGCATTCCCTGCCACCTAGGAGTCAGCCACAAAAGGACAGCGATGCAATGTCTGCTTACCTGCATCTCTTCATCATCCATGACGGCCATGTAACAGAAGACAAAAGTAAGACATCAAGACAAAAGTAAGACATCGAGACAAAAGTAAGACATGGAGACAATAGTTGTAATGATGAGTTATTCTTTTCACAGATATCAGGTTGTCAGCTTGTCTCCATCTTTCCTTAGTCTACTGTCTATTGTCTTTCCCCATGTGAATGATTATTGATCGCATTCACACTTGCCGTTAAGCATAGGGGTGGGAGCTTAAGCTGTCGTTCCAAGGCCAGATGTGTCGCCAAGGTTGCATTTAGTCCATGTTTGTTCAAGGCTATCTTGATGTTTTCTATCCACCGTTTTCTTGGTCTACTTTTGGCTTTATGTCCAGATATTCTTGTATTATATGCTCTTATTGGTATTTGGTTTGGCTTCATTCTCATAAGGTGACCGAACCAATTTACTTGCTGTCTCTCAATATGTTGGATACATGATATTATACCAACTCTTTTCCTAATTTCTTCATTTCTTATTTTATCTAGTTTGGTAACCATTGCAGCATTTCTCAGACACTTCATTTCACATGTGACGATTTTTCTTTGCTGCGAAGCTGTTAAAGTCTTTTCTTAGTGATGCATGGAAAGAAGACAATGTCCATATTCTTTGAACACTGAACTCGAAGTGCAGGTCCCTGTTGTTATATAGACGAAAAGTAATCAGGGTAAAAAAAAGTCTGCTTCATTATTGAATCAGCATCCGCCAAATATCTACATTTCTTGTCCTCTTTTTGTACTG
The DNA here is from genome assembly GCA_034231615.1 of Meghimatium bilineatum. Classification (NCBI taxonomy): domain Eukaryota; kingdom Metazoa; phylum Mollusca; class Gastropoda; order Stylommatophora; family Philomycidae; genus Meghimatium; species Meghimatium bilineatum. Next base: position 36,674,074 of record CM067300.1, read on the forward strand.
CCATGATTGTGTCAACCATGTTTTTTCCACCCATTCCCTCCACCAGAGTGGTTGATGAAAGGATTTTCGAAGTCTTTAGTCAGGCCTTTTTCCATAAATTTCATAGTGGGTTGTTCCGGTCGCTGTGACAGGTTTTGTAATGGAAAAATTTATATTATCATATTGCAACGGTTCATATCGCACGTAAGGCAGATGATTCCGTTCCCGTATCTCAAGAAAACTCCAGCGGGTATAGGGGCGACTAAACTAGAGAGCAGAGATGAATGCCAGATCTGTGACATCATCTGTATCTGAATGTGGAAAGGCAGAGTTGATAGCCAAAGAAATGATTGAATGTATAGGGAAAGAGATGGCGTGGACAACCTACAAAAACTTGGAAAGACAACGAGAGTTCTCAATGATACTTACATCATCACATGAAAAGACAAGGAGAGAAAATCTAAGGATAGGGTAGACAGAAGACAATTCTTGACCTTATGAGGGTCAGGAGTTTAAGTGCACGATTTAAATGGAGTCTGAGATCTATTGGAGGATGGCCAGCCTGTACTTTTAGTTCAGGGTGTAAAGAGTAGAACCACTGTCGTCTTTCCAGGAATGTCGTAGGATGTGACTAAGGAAAGTTGGTGGATAGACTGACAACCTGTCCCCTCTGTGAAGAGATAATCATTCCCCATCGAAGCCACCCTTGAAGTAGAGATGAGGCTTAGTCCAGCCAACAGCGGCTGGAAACTAAGATTGGTTGGGCCATTCCTGACATCGAGCAGGACCACAGTCCTGTCCAAGCAGCCGACGTTGCTGAAGTCGGAGATACCGGGCCGAAATGAGCACCAACAACCATGGTATCACGCAACATGGCTGGATAACATGTTATCACAAGAAAATATTTGCTGTATAGACATGCTAAACTGCGAACGAGAAGAACAAGTTGAAAATAACCATTGTCACAACTGCTTACTTTTCTATCGAATAATCCTCCATGGATGATGAAGATATATGGCCTTTCGGACACTACTTTTGTCCTTTTCAAACCCTCACCCTCCTTAGCAAATCGGAACATGATATTTAATAATAGAAACCTGGCCAATAGCCTAACCCCCCCCCCCCCCCAATCCCTGAGCGATTTTTCACAAAATGTCATCACATTTCTCATAATAAAGGTTTGACAAATTAAACGCACGAATGACTTTTTTAATTTGTTAAACAGTTGAACAGTGTCCTAATGAGAAGAATATCTGCGGCCCTACCGTCGTCTCATGGTTTACGTATTAACTGAGATATATGCGCCTTTTCTTCTAATTTTAGCCACCTGCGACACACACTGCGGGTCACGTTCTTGCTATTCTTTGCACCCCACCTCCCCGAATTTGATCCTCGGCAACAATCAGGCGATGTAAACTTAAACTTTTATATACTGTCTTGCCGAAGACGAATGTGTCGTGCCATTGACGCAAAAAAACGTTGGTACAACGCTTTTCCTTTCTCTGGACTTCATTCTGCTGGAATCTAGTAGGACCATAGTTCTGCTACAAGAGAGATCCAGCGGGAGTTTGAGAATAAAGAAGATAACTGTGCTTAGACTTGATATCTTCCGTTCAAAAGTACCGGTGCATGTATATAGATTTAAGTACATTTGGCCACTTTGCTTCATCATTCCTACTCGCGAAGACCTGTGCTAAGTAACGCCAAATATTGGCACATATTTGCGAAGAAATCTGTACTCAAATCCCCCTCTCTCAATATTAAGCTGCGTGCCTCGTCAGATATACAGTCATGTGGGCATTGGATATCATCCTTCAAAAGTTTTTGTGTGACTTTTCCTGATTTTAATTGATCTCTGCGTATACTTTGTGTCGACAGCTAATGAAAATCGCGGGAAAAGTAAAATAGCGTCACATTGAAGGATAAATCGATGGTGCCACAGGACTGTATAAACACTAGGCCCTCGCTTAAGTTGTCGAAAGGTAAACAGCCGGGGAAAGTGTGTAATTATATTGTAAATTTATTACTTTCAGCCAGTGCCAAGGCTTGTGTTGTCATCTAATTGCCATGTGATTGTTGCACGATGAACTATTGAGGCGGTGTTGAGTGTATATTGAAGGGGTATTGGTTGTGTATCGAAGGTTGCGTAGTGTATATTGAAAGGGTGTTGGGCGTTTATTGAAGGTTGCCGAGTGTATATTGAAGGAAGGGGTGTTCGATATGATTTAGGTTGTACTTACAGGTTGTATTAAGGGATTATGCTGCATTCATTCTGGAACAATCTATCACATGGTTCTCAATAACCGCAGTGTACAATACATCAACGTCAAATGTTACTTGAGTCACTTTGAAAGCACCACATGTAATGTTTGACAGTGCTTTTTGGCAGGATTTTGAGTTTCAAAGATCACGTTGTCCACATAATTTTAGGGGCAAGAAAATGTCTTGCAGAAAAGTTATGGCTTTTGCTCATCGTGGACAGATGTTACTACAACATATTTCTATGAAAGTTGTTTCTATGATAGAGTATTAATTGACTATTATGACGCTCAGGCAGACTGAAAGTTTGGATCATCAAGAGAAAATCAAGTAACATCAAACTAGATTTAAATTTAACAAAAATTGATAGCGTATCCTATTCAGGACGTAGTCATCAACCCAGCATTTTTGGCTGAGTGATGTTCTAGGCAATATAAATACGTTCAGTATTGTGCCATTTTTTTCTGAACGGTCCGGATGCACAATTGCCGGTGGCAGGATTTAATAAAGTAAAAGATAAGAGGTCACAGATGTATTTTTTTAGGAAGAATATTGAGAAGAATCTGATAGACAGCTAGAAAAATTAAATAGGGGATAACCGAGGAAGATTAACACTAAAAGAAAATTACTTAACATTAGAAATAGTCCACATCATGAGAAAAGAAAGTTTAGAATACAACATAACAGGCAGAAATTGAGGGGGAAAAGAGACAGAGGATATCTAATAGAGAGAAGATACTGGATAGTTTGACATGGCATGACACAGGGTCAGCAGCAGAGCTAATATTTCTACGGTATTGCAGATGGAATATTGTGTATATCAATGGCCGTCTGCAACACCACGACACATGATAGTGGTTATAATATTTTCATAAGTGCAGAATTTTGCATAATCCCGCGCTTTGTGTCTGAGAGGCATAGTAATAAGGGCAAGGTAGTTTGATTGTCGAACAGTTGGATAGTAGAACATCTGGATAATCGAACAGTTCGATAGTCGAATACCCGTACAGTCGGATATTCGAATAGCTGAACAGTTGAATAGTCCAACAGTTCACAAACAACTGCACATAAATGTTGCCTAGAACATCACATTCACAAATGCTAGATTTTATCACGGCGTCCTGAATATGGTATACACTATATTTTGATACATTTCCTGCAGTCTACGGACAGAACGTAATTTTTTAGTGAAACCTGTTTGGTCTACTACAGGGGTACTCAACCTTTTCAAACTGTGTGCACCGCCCATAATTAATCCCGAGTGTTCCTGAGCACTTGTTAACTTTCATGGCGTGTGCATATATCCTTACAAGAGCACCAAGTTGAGAGCGCCTGGTCTACAAGAATAATATCGACCCTGATGTAAATAATGGGTCATACGATGCTTTTATGGTCAGAATCAACTAAAGAGCAAACTCGAGTAATGATTAGATGATGGCAGTACTAAGAAGAGATGATCATTTAATAAGGGCAGCTATATATTTGTTACAGAATGAAGAATACGATTCTGGAGGTTTTAACGTATTCGTACAAAGAATGTCAAAATTGAAGCAGCCATGGGCCAGAGGAGAATTTGTGTCATTTCTTGAAAGATAAATAAAAATAAAAAATAATCATATAATCACTATCTGACTGGGACTTTTATTCTGCATACTCTTTTATGGCTGATATATCGGAGAAAGTTATCACTTATGGAAATGTCACGTGTGTTAAGACGCTGGTTTCTAATGAAGAATCTAGAAACATTTGTGTGGCTTTTTTCTTAAAGAGCTCAGTCAATGCAAAAGAAGCCATGCCAATTATTCGTTGTACAGGGTGTTAAAAATAAAAGTGGTCTATCAACCCTAGACACGTTTTAATCAAGGGGCTTCATTTATATCTGGAAAAACTAGTATTTATACCCCGCACCTGCATTTCAGCAAAGAGCAAACGAGATAACAGCACACGTGCATTTGTAATGAAACTAAGATAGAGTGACACACGTTGAAACTGGTAGGAAAAGTAAGATATTGTTTCGATAATACGTTAGCTTGGAATGTTGTGGTATATTGTGGAGGTGCAGATACATATCAACAGATCGCGAGCACGACAGAGTATTGGTAAAACACAACAGTGGATACAAGTCGATGAAGTGAGCAAACACTTTACACAAAGGCAGCATATCAACGTTCGAAGATTGATTCCACATTCCCGACCGGATACCAGGTAGTAAAAAACTTGCCTGGATGTTTCACATGGTAGGCATCGGAATGAAGTAACATATGATAAATAAACTTGTCATAAAATATAGAAACGGGTGCCACTGGCTTACACAAAATGCCAACTGAAATCTAGGCTAAGCAGTTAACTGAATCATAGAATGTACCGGCACCTGCTGAGCCTCATCAAGAGAACTAGAGACAGGCACATGTTATGTATTGTGGTAAACATGTTTTACCTGCTGCGTTGTATCGTGAACCATGATGGCAATTGTGTATTTCTGTGTCCTTATCATTGCTAAACCGTGATCTTCCTCTATTTGTGATGATTGAACTAACCATGAAGCAAACATGATTATGTTTTTCAAGTAAATGTTTGCGTTACCTGCTGAGTGTTTGGTACAACACAATTCACGTTTCGTTAGATTTTCTCTATCTTGAACAGATCTAAAATTGTTTACCGTCCTTGCTTTTTTAGAATTCTCATTGCTCGACAATAATTTTATAGTTTTGTTGTTGTTGTTGGTTGTTTGAAAGCAGTAAGCTTACTTTGTTTATTTCTTCTTCTTCTGCGTTCGTTCTCTAACTCCTGCAGATTAGCAGGATGTAGTCCGGAGAACGGAATACGGCGTGTCATGGTTTACAGCATTGCTGCGATATATGTGCCTTTCGACTTGACACATCCGACTTCAGCATGGCTTTGGGTCACTGACCCTATATGGGATGGGACGGCCAACTCCATTCCATAACCTGCTTAGTCGCCTTTTACGACATGCGTGGAAGGTAAACAGTGTTGCTATTCTTTGCTCCCCTTTCGGGCCCGGGCGACTTTGTTTATTTTAAAAAGCGTAGAAGATGGACTTTATTCTTTTCTCTATATATTCCCTATATTCCCCCCCCCCTATATGCTCCTCCCTCTCCGTTTAACAGAACATCGTCTTTCGAGATTATCACCCAAAGATCGTAACTTTGTAGCTCATGCTATAGTTCCCAGATATCTTCAAAATGCACATGTAAATAAAACGTTACGGACCGATTTCGAATCTGCATATTGTGAATACAAACATCACAGACGTCGGATGTATCGGACCATTTGTCGCAAATAAAACGATAATACAACTCATTTTTAATCCATTGACTGCATTCTGCTGGAGAACCATTGTCCTGCTACAACACAGATCCGGTGGGAGTTCGAAAATGAAAAAAAAGACTAAGAACAAAAGTAATATTGTTTCAAATGTGTGAAAGTTATGTTAATGCTCGACTAATCTGTAAACGTTCTGTTCATACTCGACTAATTCAGCAGAATTCCAATTCCAGCAGAAAATGACTTGCATACAAGGTTGATCGCTTTTTAAAACATATTGTTCTTATAGTGATCACAGCGCCTAACTATCTAGCCAGAGGTTGACCAGAAATTAGTGTAGTGAAGTAGTGCTCACAAGCGCCTGAGATTAGTGTAGTCGGTGATCCTTGTAGTCTTCAACACCCATAGCATAGCGATGATACCATTCCCCGGCATTCCCAGGGAATGCACCACCGTATCCTGTTTAGACTGACTGGGTCGACAACAGTAGCTTTTGTGTAAACAGCAAGTGACCGTAGCCCAAATTTGTGCATTCTATGTTGTATCCAATAGAAAGTCTCCCTGCACTTCATAACAGGAAAACATTAAGTAAGAAATGTGTTTTTTAATGCGGTATGCCTGACATTCTGGGGACAAGAAATTGCATTTTATGCGGTATCCCTGACATTCTGGGGACATTGCCTGACATTTTATGCGGTATCCCTGACATTCCGGGGACAAGTGACGAGTGAACTTAACCCAGACCGCTTTGTTGTAGTCACGTCCTCGGGGGGAGGGGGTTAAACGGAAAATTAAACATTCCTAAGAAACTAAATATGACTGAGAACTAAACATGACGTAAAACTAAACATTTCTAGGAAACTAAATGTTTCGCAATTTACTAGAACGTTTAGTATTAGGAAACAAAATTCCGAAATTCCCCACGCTCCACTAGCAGGAATTACCCTAAAAACATCGCACAAATACTTGGTAAATCACTTTTTTGTGTGAGAACCAACTCCCCTCTTTTTTTCCCCAAAGACCAATCTTCGTTCCTGCTTGTAGTAGGAAAGTATAGTCATTACATTAAGCTATGTTGCAATTCGAAATAGATCTTGTAGATATTCTTATCCTATTTTTGTTAATTTTTTTTTGGAGGAGGGGGGTGGTGTAAAAATGTTTATCGTAATTTAGCAAGGGGGAGGGGTCCCCCGAAGTCTTCTCAGTTGTTGAAAGGGTGATTGAGCGTGGCTATCATAGAGTGCTACAGTCCTAATATAATTAATGAGGCCTTCATTCGTTACCGTTACTTTTGACGAGCGTATTGCTCGTGTCAGTGCTGCATTCGGGAGCCTTCGTGCCAACGTCTGGATCAGCGTGGTCTCAGTCTGACAACTAAGTTGGACGTGTACCACGCAGTGGTTCTACCTACACTGCTTTATGCTGTGTCTTGCTGGACTGTCTATGCGAGACACGCTCGACAGCTAAACTCTTTTCACCTTCGGTGCCTACGAGACCTCATGGGAGTACGTTGGTAGGATCGAGTACCAGACACGGAAATCCTTCAGAAGTCTCGTATGCAAATCATTCATGCACTGCTGGCTAGGTCCCAATTCCGCAAGACTGGCCATATCGTCCGTATGCCAGACAAGCGCCTTCAAAAAAGATTCTATGGGGAGTTGTGCGAAGGTAAACGTTCAAGCGGAGGGCAGAAAATGCGCTTCAATGATCACCTAAAAAACTCTCTCAGGCACTGCAGCATCGATACAAGCTCCTGTGAGACTACAGCACTTGATCGCTCAGCCTGGCACACCCAGATCACTGCTGTCATCACGAAATTTGAAAAATAAAGAACACTGCGGGCAATCCACAAGCGCAGGAAGCGGAAGGATAAATCCGAAAATTCTCATACCCCGAACCTTCAGCATTACTGCATGCACTGCAATCGGACTCATCGGACACCTACGAACTCACAAACCAAATTAATTTTTTTTCCTCATCGCACTTATTGTTTTTCATGTCATGCTGATCTTTGCTTGCGAAGGAGGAACACCATTATCACTTTTATTATTCCCATGTTTTTCAGTGGTCAATATTTATATACTTGGAATCGCATGCCAAAAATAGCATTGGCTACTCCAAGTATATAAATAGTAACCAATGGAAAGCGTGACAATAATCCAAAACACACCGAATGAAGGTTGTTTACGTTTATCAGTTAGGTCTTCTGTATCTGCCGACCGTCACAGATATGTGGAGTAAAAAAGTGACCAAAATTGTTGACGTAATTTATGGACAGTCCCGATGATCCTTTGGTCGATATGTCGATCCTGTGTATAATTGGTTCACAGTAAAACAGTTATTTAACCTTGTTTATATTTGTTCCCCACCCCCTTTCAATATTTATTTAAAATAAGTACGGTTGCGGTTAACACAAATGCAATGTATCGGGACGCAAGTCACACTTTACATTTTTATCTTGTTCTTGTTGAAAAGATGGTATCTCAGTTTGTTGTGGTTTGTGCATGATGGTTGAAATGTTCTATTCTAGCTGAGATATACATCTGGTGGCCCTGTATGTTCTGTTATGTACTTGATCATGTATTATCTTCTGACACATCTCTTTGCCGTATCGTAATTTATGCTTGTACGCTAGGTAGTGTGTCTCTCTCTCGTTTTTTTTCTTTCCACCTTCTTACCGTTCCCAGATATTCTTAGATCTATCTATCCAATCTATCTATCTGTCTATCTCTATTAATATATCAATCTATGCGTCTATCGCCCTTCCTCCATCCATACACACGCCATTTCTTTGATTATGCTGTTTAAACGTTGCAGGATTGCATAACGATATGTTTTATTACTATGCCAGGTTTGATAGCTTGATATACAGTAATGCTTGTCGTCTCAGGGCATCGGTAACTCCTTCAGTCCACCTTCTTTTTTTGGTCTTCCCCCGTATATTGGTATTTTTATTCTCATGTTGTATACTCATTGTGCTGACCAATATGTTTCATTCTCATTAAGTGGCAGAACCATTTCAGAATGTTTTCAATATATTTGTCTAAATACGTTGTTTCAAAAGTTCCTGTGAAAAAATCTCTTCATTCCTCACATAATCTCTTCTTTTTTTGTTTGTTGTTTTTCATAGACAACTTTTTTCCCCCACAAGTAATAAGCTTTCTTTCTTGTTCTTTAGTTAGTGTCTATGCCTGACATTGATAATACAATACTGATATGAAGATTGAATTTATGATTTGCCTTTTGGTTTCCTTTGGGATAAATCTACTGGTGGGCGAAATCCCATTCTTCTTGCCACTTTTGCTGTACCGCCAGGCGGATTTAAAATTACTGTTTGCATTGGCCATTACCGTCTATATTATTAAACTTACTGGTCAATAGGAAATCCTGTCTTCTAAAATGACGAATTTGACTATTTCTATGATTTTCATTGGTCGCTAATTATATTTTGTGTAACAGCCAATCAAAATCAAGGGACTAGTCAAATGAGTCATTTTATAAGCTTATATTTCCCATTGACCAATAACTCTTATACGATTGACTGTCATACTTTGGCCACTGAGCTTAGAGCATGTAAAATCACAAGATATGATTACGGTAGTGTTGTTGTGACCCCAAATAGAAGCAAAGAATAGCAACACTGTTAGCTGCCATACATCTCATAAGAGGCATGTAAGGAGATTTTGATGTGGGGTTGACTGTCCCATCCGATAGCGGGAAAAATAGACTCAGAAACCGTGCAAAGTCGGATGTGTCCGGACAAAATGCAGAGAGTTGTAAATTATGACACAAAGTGTTATGTTCACCATTTCCTATATTCTGATAATATGCATTACTTTGAGAATGAGAGCAGAAACATATTACACGATCCCCGCTCGATTGTATCACTAATGCAAATATCACTCACAATAAATAAAGTGAAACATATTACACGATCCCCGCTCGATTGTATCACTAATGCACATATCACTTAGAATAAAGTGAAACATTACACGATCCCCGCTCGATTGTATCACTAATGCAAATATCACTCACAATAAATAAAGTGAAACATTATACGATCCCTTCTCGATTGCACCGTTAATACACATATTCAGAATGAATAACGTGAAACATCTGATTTTGAGCATAATTCATTCTGGATACTTGCTCGTAATCCATAGCACTTGTATATCAAAGCGAGTTGGTGTGATGGAGACGACATGGAGGATGATCTGAATATAATATTCAATCCTTTCTTTTGATTAAGTAGTGATAACACCGTTCGTTTTGTTGTAAAGAGGTCTTGGTTTCAAATCCTGTACGTTTTTCTTGTAAAGTGGATTTTTTTCATGGGGCCTCTAGAGATTATTGCTTGAAGCTGTGAAGTTACGTGCTATGAATGGTACTCTTACCAGGCGGCATGTCCCCGTTTGATTGAGAGGTCTGTATATATGAAGTACGAAATGCATATGAAGTACCCTGAGTACAGTGAAATAAATCCTCTACGCCTTTTCAACCTTTTGTCTGCACGGGGGACATTTGTGTGGTCATGCTACACTTGACACACACGCACAGTCACACAACTTTAGTCAGTTTAAGCATTCAATAATATGATCCATAACCCGTCAGTGTTGTAGAGGTGCCACATTGTAAACATCAACGCTAAAGGCCGTCATAATGCCTGTCCTCAGTCATTCTGAAGAGTTTATAAAAACAAAGCATGGTCAAACCATGTTTCTAGAATCTAGGATTTCCTCTTGTAGTTTCTTCTCCTTCTACCCTCAACTGGTTATTGCAAAATTGTTTTAGGACTATTCTCCACTAATGACTATATGAGTAATACCCATAATGCCATAGTGAAAGAGAAGAACCATTGATTCAGTTGTCACCCCACGACAAAATACTAGTGATGTGAGACTGCTTGTGTAGTGAGTCTATCGAGTTAACATTTATTTAAAATGATTTCTTGTCTTGCAAGACATATGCAAACGAAAACACAAGAGAGAGATATGTCAAGTGCAGACTATCTATACTTAATGTTTCTGCCATTATCTTACATCACTGTTATCATAGCTTCTGATCGCTCGATGGGGCCCGAGAGGGGAGCAAAGAATAGCAACACTGTTTACCTTCCATGCATGTCGTAAGGGACGACTAAGGATATTATGGGATGGAGTTGGCTGTCCCATCCCATATAGGGTCAGTGACCCAAAGCCATGCTAAAGTTGGGTGTGTCAGGCCTAGAGGTGCAGATATCACATCAATGCTGTAAACCATGACATAACGTTTTCCGTTCTCTGGTTCATCATGCTAATATGTAGGAGTGTGAGAACGAACGCAGAAGAAGAAGAAGATATCTTCTGATAATAAATATTTTATATTTGTTGGCAGTTGGTGGCGGCAGACAACAGCGCATCAGACAATCAGTCAGTTGCTGACTCACAGACAGGGGATGTCCAACTTCCTACCGAAAGAGTTGGAGGAATCGGAGACAGTCGGCCTCCATCATTCCAGTAAGTTGCATTACCGGTACTTACAAGTATTTCTTGTTGTTTTATTAGAGTTGCATTATCGGTAATTACAAGTATTTCTTGTTGTGTGAGAGTTGCATTACTGGTACTTACAAGTATTTCTTGTGTGAGAGTTGCATTACCAGTACTTACAAGTATTTCTTGTTGTTGTGTGAGAGTTGCATTATCAGTACTTAAAGTATTTCTTATTGTTGTGTGAGAGTTGCATTATCAGTACTTAAAGTATTTCTTGTTGTTGTGTGAGAGTTGCATTATCGGTACTTACAAGTATTTATTGTTGTTGTGTGATAGTTGCATCACCGATACTTACAAGTATTTATTGTTGTTGTGTGAGAGTTGCTTAGGCTGTTCTCTTTAACTAAGTTTTTTATCTCCGTGTTTCCAAACCTTATTTGGATATTCCACACTTAAAAATCGTTATTATACCCCCTTCCTAAAAATATAAAATCATTACAATATCAAATGGAATACTGTATCACTTTTCAATACAAACATTAAGACTTTTGTATGGCTCAGAAACACAGGGAAAAAGTGAGATGAGTTGGATACACTGTGATGAAGGCAGAAAACTGTATTGCAACAGTGTGATTCACAACTTAGATCTATACATAAAAAACAAATTGCATGATATTGAGAAGACCTGTCTCATCCCCCATCTACGCTCTAATATCTTCCCTTCTGAGTCTCATGCTCCTATGCAGTGTTTCCTGTATGATGATATTGTTATCAAACCCATCGATTAGGGTGGCACAGTGCATCAGGTGCAAGGATCTTTATTTGCAGGAGGGTCAGGAACAGGTGTCCAACCCCTAGTTTTATAAGTTGAATCTGGCCAACTCCATGGTCTGCCATAAGTGTATTGTCACTAATATTTTCTTCCCACTACTGCTGCTACTTAACATATATTTGACAGCTCAATTCTAAGCCTGAGTTCTACATGCTACCAATTCTAGTAGATCAATTTTCTCAGCCTTTTTTTTCCCACTGAAACACCTTGAGTGCAACTCGTAGCACTCCCTGCCTGGATAGAATTAAACTTTTTTTCCACCCTCTTTAGATCCGTGCAGTGTTCCATGATTCCTCTTTGGTTGTCTACAGTGTAAGTGCAATACTTGTGCCTGTTCATACAAGACCTATTTTGACACATTTCCCAATGCCACTTTTCTATTGTAGAGGCTTTATATGTGAGTCTGGCAATATCATCAATCAATCAATCAAGTGCTGTTCCTAATTGGCATAGACGATCATGCTTCTCCACAACTCTTGTCTCTTTTGTTGTTAATAAGTTCAGTTGGTGACTTCTATTTGTACCACAGTGACAACCCATCCAGAAATTTCTCTCTTTGTCTTCCTCTGTCTCTTGTCCCCTTGATCTTTCCGGTGCTTACTAAATGTCATCCCCCTCTTCTTCCACTGTCCCATAAGGTCAGTCTTGGAAAGAGAATCATTCATCACGTGTCCACAATGCCAAGTTTGAGTACATTTCACCATTGCTACAGAAGATAGTGCTGTTACATACAAATACTACACCATTTCATATAGATTAGACTTTGTCCTAGAGTCCTAGAACCAATGTTTATATTGAGAGCCGATTGAATACAGAGAAAAGATTTAGAGGACAAACAACAGTTATGTTCAGATGCATCATTAGGAGTAACTGTGTGTTGATGGTATTCCATGATTTATTTGTCCTAGACATTTGGGGGTCATGTATGATTCATTGGTGGGAAATACTGTGGTGGATATCAGAATAATAGAAAAGGAATAGGCTGACTTAATTAGGGCAATCATAGATAGTCTGCAACAAGGCTGTTCAACTAGCGACCAACATCGTTTTTTATGACCCTCTGTTTATTATTTTAATATATTTATTTTTGATGTCTTCCAGAAAGACATTTTGATAAATATACTTTTGTGTTGCTTACCATGTTATTGTCTGGTTCCTGTTTTCAAATGTGTTTATGTCTGTTCTCTGCTAGGTATTTAATCAATATTACATTTGATAAACAGAGTTATCACAAATCATTCAAAACGAGAGTTATGTATTAGTTGTTGAATACATAAATAGTATCTACAATTTCAATTAGATGAACTCCTTTTTTCTTTTTCAGCGCAAATGCATCAGTCATAAGCCGAGATGAGCCATGTGACACATGTACAGAGTCCGACTCAGTTCTTAGTGGGACAAGAAGAGGTAAAAGTTTGTCATCTTCTGTCTGTCTGTGCGTGTGCATACCAGTCATTCTAGAGTGTTGATTATGTATTTCAGCTCAAAACTTTAAAATAGAATAGAATGGGCAAAGAAAATTTTTAGCTTGGTAACATTGTGGAATGGGAAGGTGATTTATCCACAACTGCCCATACTATAGCGATCAATTTGAGAATATTTCATGAAACTAGTGTATTTTCTATACAAAATATGAAACATGGGTATGTATTATGTGTCTATCCTTCTCTCTCTCTCTCTCTCTCCATATATATATCTGTCTGAGTCCCTAGTCAATTATATAGTCCTGTATACTCATTGGGATTCATCCTTCAAAATTTACAGTCAATATCTTTTTCTGTTCTGTTGTGTTACATTGTGTTGACAGTGACAACTGTCCATATGACACATATTTGACCAGATAGACACTTCTACAATCTGCAATATTTTTTTCATCTTCAGATCTTATCTGTGAATCTTTCAAACACATTGTTATCAACACATCGTGTTGAGTGTTGTCCTCTTCTATTCCCTCTTTAGCACTCAGATATGTTTAATGTGTGTCTCTCTCCTGCTCTCATTTGTTTTTTTTTAAACCTGAAGACTATCTTCCTCTTGTTGAATCTTCCTCTTCTGCTGTCTCATCGACGTTTTATTCTCTCCTGTTCTCTCTCTCTCTCTCTCTCTCTCTCTATATATATATATATATATATATATTATGATGTACAAGTGTGTGTGTGAATATAAAGGTAATATGAGTAAATGTAATATGAATCAGCATTATGGCACATGTTTCTCTCTCATAAGTCTCATCTATTGCCTAATAAGTTGCTGACCAGAAACGACCTGATTATAATCGCCTTCATACTTGTTCATTAGCAATAGTGCTATTTCTCAACCTTCCCAGAGCATGAACCAAAGTACCTTACTTCCTGGTAGTTAGCTGACCCACAAAAGTAATTCTTATTTCAAACCATGAATAATGAGTGGACTCGGAACTAATGTCTGCTGGACAGCAGACAATGACTTAATATTACATATGCGTGTATGTATATATATATTCTGTTCTCCCACAATGTACATCTCATTTTTGCTCTCTTAAACAATATCTCTCTCGCTGTGTGTATCTACCTCACTTATCTTTCTCGTGTTCATTCTGTTTCATTGTTGTTCCTCGCTCTCAGTTTGTCTTCTACTCATATTATCTCTATGCAAAGTTCTCTCCTGTGCTCCTTGAGTATGTCTCATGCTTTTATTTCATAATTCTCACTGTTTATGGATCCCCTCTCCTGTCTTTGTACAGTTTTCATCAACTAAATCTGTCTATGACCCATGTGTAATAGTCACAACATTCATGATTAAGTTGGCAAGCATCTTACCCCCTGGTACACATAGACACACAAATTATGTTTGTTTTCTTACACATGTTTTGATCTCCAGGAATTATGAGATGAGATGAGCTCTTGTTTCCAATATGCAATTTGGTTGTCTCCATAATTTTATTTCATATCAAGACAATTTCAACTTTTAGAAGTATGCAATGCTTTGAGAAGAAGCCTCATACTCAGAGGAGGCCTCTGTGTATATGTACAAGGCATGTTTCATAATTTTGTATACAGACGTGACCATTTGTGACTACACAACCCATATGACTATGATTTCAATATGGCCAAATACTTTTTTTTTCTTCTGCATTCATTTTAAACTCCTTCACATCAGCAGGATGTAGTCCTGTGAACAGAATATGCCGTGTCAGGGTTTACAGCTTGGCTTTGAAGAAAGCCAAGTAACAATGATAGATAAGAAATTGAGATATGGTTCAGATGCGAAATCCATACAATCAAGAAGTGAGACATTAGTGTTAAGGACACTAGTGTGAGGATGACAATTTATATATAGCTGGTCTCTGTCTACCGATGAACTCATTGTAATTGGAGTAACATTGAAAACTGGGCACCATATGGCTACATTCTGCTGTAGTTTTTAGTATATCTTGTTTGTGTATAGGGAGGGATGCTTAGTGGCTGTTAGTAAATATCTTGTATTGTAGCAGGATGCTGTCATTACCTAGATCATCCTTATTTGCAATCTTATGACCCTTTTAAGACATTAGTGTTAAGGACACTAGTGTGAGGATGACAATTTATATATAGCTGGTCTCTGTCTACCGATGAACTCATTGTAATTGGAGTAACATTGAAAACTGGGCACCATATGGCTACATTCTGCTGTAGTTTTTAGTATATCTTGTTTGTGTATAGGGAGGGATGCTTAGTGGCTGTTAGTAAATATCTTGTATTGTAGCAGGATGCTGTCATTACCTAGATCATCCTTATTTGCAATCTTATGACCCTTTATGAGTCGTAGAGTTGGCGGATGACCAAGCAAAACATTGAGAGATTGCATCCTTTCATAAATAGATGTTCATATATCTATGTGATAGAGATGTATACAAGTTCACACAAACCATTACTATCTATAGTGAAACAATACAAATTTACATGGTTTGGACATGCGTGCCAACACGATTCCTTGCCAAAAATAATACTATAGGGAACAGTCATAGGTGGAAGAAGCAGAGGAGGACAAAGAAAATCAATGACTGGACAGGTCGTGACTTATCATCGCTCATCTGCATTACTGAAGATAGAGGACTTGGTGATACATCCGATGGTGGTATTTCTATGACCCTGAGGGGTTATGAACTTACATATAAAATATATAAGAGAAGTCTGTGTAGAATTCTTAGTTTAAAGTAGGGTGACGAAGGTGTTACATAGCGTGATAGACTCGGGTATGAAAGGAAATCCTAAGATTGTAGAATGAATGGTTCGCACTCCAAGAAAGGCAATGCACAGCAGTACAAATGTTAGTGAATCCCCAGGGGATGAGAAGACCAAACAGACAAGGAAATATGCTGAAATGATGTGTAGAGGCAGATGTGACGTATTATGGGAATAAATGAAAAATCTTGAAATAATTGCACATGATAGGACTATTTAGAGAGGGCTTTCTGATGACATATGCACCTCTTATTGATAATGACAGAAGAGTAATATGATTGTTACTTTGCAGCCCAGTGCAGGAGTAGGCTAGGTATCTAGGACCAAATAAACTGTTCTTCTAACTAGTAAACTGAGCATGAATCATCATCATACACACCATTTGACATCTGCCAGGAAGACTGCAGACAAATTTGTCTACTTTGAGTGCCCTAGGTCAATTCTGTAACTAATCATGTTTTAGTGGGGTTGTGGCCATGAGGGAAAGTTGTGAGCTAGTAATAATGTTTTTCCACAGACATAGTAAGTCAGTAAAGTGGCATACAGCAAATGAAAGTGTGCAAAAGCAATAAGTACATAACACGTTTATCCTATATGAAAAACTACAGGTAGCAACTAGAAAAATACTATAGTGTATTTAATCAAACCAGCTATGGGGCCCAGTTATTCAGTGCGGCTCAGAAGCCCAAGGTAACGATTTTGAATTCAGCTGCATGAAGTTGAACCATTCAGAAAACAGTGCTAACATATTTCTTGGAGAGTCACTACAGCACAAATATGCTGGAGTTGATGGCAACATCCTAAACAGAATGCTATTAATATTCTATAGGCCATATAAATCGATCTTCCTGGGTCTTCACAACAGGATTAACATATTTAAAGATATTCTAATGTCTTTTGATAACAAGATCACATCCAAAAAGGAACTTGATACATGGATGAAGTTATGAGTTTTTTAAAAACAAATCGAGGCCAGATTTTCAAAACTGACTATAGACTACTGCTCTATGCGCACCTAGGTTTTTGTGGGGGGGGGGGTCCTGTAAGCTATTTATAAAATAACGGAGAGTCTTAATATATTGTAGATCTATACATCATCCATGACGCTATTGAGAGACGTTTCGCCTCATCAGGTTTTTTTTCTGTCAGTCCCGTCTGTGTCAACCTTCTCTTCTCTGTGATGCTGCTGTGCTATTGTAGGTGATTTTCTGAAAGACGTTGTCTTTCAGAATTGTGGTTTGTAAAAATTATTTAAACTCGCGAGTATGTCTAGTCTTTATGCTGCCACCGCGTACCAGACCATTAATCATCTGATCAGATTCTCTCAGGATAAAACAGTTGGCTGTTCTATATTTACGTGGAATACTGACATACATTTATGAAGATCTATAGTTTTCTTTTTGTCCATTATGTTAATCTCTATTTTTTTGTGTGAGCCATACGGCATTACTAATTTAATGAGCAATTGAATTAAAGTTTTACGAATGTGCATCGGAGGAGAAGGGATGATCCCAGAGTTTAGGAGGGGTGGGGGAGGGTATTAGGGGTAGTGTTAAATCTAACCCTAACACCCATCTACTCCTGAACTCTATTCATCTCTGTTTAGCACAAATTAAATTATACCAAGATTAATGCCACGAATGCACAACGGAGGAGAAGGGATTATCGTGGACGTTGGGGACTCCTGCCGTATGAATCAATATGGGCGCCACACACTTTGACCCCTGTCCCCCATGGTTGTATTGTTCGGTTAGACAGGTCCTTATCAATAGAAGGCTAGTTCAGCATCGATACGGTTGTCATTTCGCTAATAGAAATGAATCCGCACGGTGACGTCACAAACTATTAAAAAAATTACATTCGGACAATTATTTAAAAACTGTGAGCTCTTGTAGTCACGCGATCTGGGATAGAACCGTATTTCACTTTATTCCTTTTGATATTTATGTTTTCCAAATGTAGTAAGACTTCCCTTTTGTTTCATCTTTTTCCCCCTCTCTAAATGAAAATTTAGTGTCCACAATCAATACCACGTGGATTTGCAGTAAAATGATTCAGTAGTCGAAGATTGAACACGCGGAGTAACGAAGTTTTACTAATCACTAAAAGCACACGCACAAAAAATATCCCCAAAACACATCGACGTTTAGAGAAAAATGTCTTCACCAGGTACAAAATGCAAGAAATATTGTATAATGGCAACGGATCGAATGATGAGTAAAAGATATTCACAGAAATGAATTAAATTCCGTAACTGTTATAAATGTGGATTGATCATTGTTTCCTCTGAGGGGATTCAACTTTCTTTTCTGAAAATATATACACTTTTTGTTTCTTGCGAGTGGATTCACCCTTAATTACTCTAGACGTAAATTTATGTCGTTTTTCTCAAGTTAATCACTTTTCAAACCCCACAAGGCAAAAAGTGAACACATAGGGCGATGGAGTGTTGCTAATTAATGGAAGCACACAGGAAAACACTTCAAGGACATTTTGATCAAAAGGCCTTTATCAAGAACATAACTCATAGCACACGACGAGTAAATAAGGGTACTTCTTTTAAATGACATCACGACCGAATAATAATAATAAAAGATATGTGGAACTTCCTGTTTGGTATAGCTATGAAATCAACGGTATGAAAACAAAATAACAGACTATCGAATGATGCGGGGTATATATATATACACGCACTCAGTAATATACTTAATCCATCGGGCATATTCTACGCGCAATCAGAATGCACCACCAATCTCTTGAATGGATACCTACAGGCAAAAGAGCCAGGGGTAGATCAAAAGAACAATGTTGTTCGTCCATCACAAGTGATGATGACCATTTGTTACATCCACTTTTGAAAATTCAATTTTAGTTATGTCCTTGATTATGAGTTCGTAGATGGCTAATGAGCCCTATTCGAGCTGTAAATGTCCTTGGACAGTTTGGACATGGAATGACGACCGTAGACGGATCTTGGTCTATCCGTGACTTTCTAGTTGCTCTCCGCTCTTGTGTGAAAATGACTTGCACTGGGGATTTTGATTAAAGTGAGGAAGAGTAAAAAAGAACAATACTTAGATAAAGTAAAACAATCAATATCCATACTATTCAAGAACTGCATAGAATAACTTTGAACAGACAGAATTGGAGAGATCTGACCTCTGCCCTATGCGCTAACTTCAGCGCAAAAGGAAAATGAATGAATGAATACTTAATCCGTTTTTCCAAACTACGCACGACTTCCAGTTGTCTCGATCCCCACAAGTTACAGCACAGTGAAGCTGGGTTTTTGTGTGTGTGTACAACCCACTCAGAAATTCATGAGAAATCAAATCTATGAAATTTACATTTGAACTTATTTTGAGTAGTAGATTTCATCAATTTTTCTACTTGTACAATATTGAAGCTGTTTATATGTCAGTTTCCACTGTTTTGATCAGATTAAATCACCATAACTTCAGATAATAATACACTTTTATCTATGCTCTTTCAGCACATAGCATGGTGCAATGGAGATTCTTATCGTTGTGACAACGTTCTATGTAGTTCTTGCATATTGGTTTGCTCTCTTTCTATGATTATACGAAAAATCATTTATCATCTTCCTCTTTTTTTTTCTTGCTTCACGGCAATGCTTGTTCTGACAGTGTTTTTCATTCTAAGTATATATCCGAAATACGAGGGTTGTGTGTGTGTATATATATATATATATATATATATATATATATATATATATATATATATATATATATATATATATATATATATATATATATATATATATATATATATATATATATATATAATATATATATATATATATATATATATATATATATATATAACCCTCGTATTTCGGATATATATATATATATATTTCCCGTAATTCTAGAAAGACGATTGATTGTCTGTTTGGCCACTGATCTTCGTGAACGGGCAACAAAACATCGTCATGTACGATCACCGGTGATAGAAACTGGGCGTACAGGACTGGTCTGAGAACAAAGCTAATGTCCTTCCAGTAGTAAACATCATGCTCTACTCGATCGAAGAAGGCACTACATGTCATCTAATGTGAATACAATGTTTTTATGTATTCTTCCACATAGATGGGTTGGCTAAAACAATGTCATGCAACTTCTCCGAGACGCTGTGCGTAGACATTATTCTGAGAATTATCGCACAGGCGATTGTGTACAATGATAATACCCATGAACACAGATCTGTCATCACTCACTGTTTACTTCTGTTTGTTATTGTTCTACAGGGCCGTACCGTGATGCAGAGAGACAGCCGCATAATGCGGCACCAATCAAAATAACATTGTCAGGGAAAAAAGGGGGGGGGGAGAATTTCGAAGGAAAACCATTTAAGAGGAACATTTCGAAGACTTACACCATACTCGGAAACTCTAACGCACCCCCTTGGTGTTCTAAAGATATACACTGTATTCTTGTTTGACCCATACCCGCCTTCTTTATCTGGTATTTTTCTCATCAAGTGTTCACGTTTGTTTTCAAATATATTTAGTTTCATTGTCTAGGAATATACTTGTACACTTTAATACATAGATAGCTAGGTTAAGGGAAAAAACCCCATTATATTCCTCAGATTGTAACCTTTTAAATGAGATATTCCCGCCGAATACGGATGTGTCGGCACATTGGCGCAAATAAAACGGTGACACAACACATTTACATTCTCTGGACTACATCCTGCTGGAAATCTAGTAGGACAATGGTACTGCTACAAGGGGGATTCAGCGGGAATTTTGAGAATGAACACTGAAGAAGAAATTTCCTCCTTAATTATACTGCAATATCTGATTGAAAGGAATCATGGCAAATTTTAAAAAAAAATATGTATGACAGAAGCAGAAGCATAGATACGACTTCGTTAACAGGGAAGGAGTAGTTCACTTTGTTTATGTGGGATGTTTTTTGTGGGACGAACTTTTTATTTTACCAACTCGTCCTTATGGTTGATGATATGGTTTGTATCGGGTTCTTTGTTCTGATGAATGACCAATAGCCAGATTAGACCTATCAACAGAATCAAAACACTCCTTTTTACGTCATGTTTTAGACTATTTCGTTGGTCGCCGTTGACAAGCGACACGCGGGCTACACAAAGTATATATATATATATATACATACATAGTGACCAACGAAAATCACTGTAATAATCAGAACCCACGCATGGCTTGTTTTGATTCTGGAGGTTCCGCCGAAGACGGACGTGTCGGACCATTGGCGCAAATAAAACGGCGACACAACGCATTTCCATTCTCTGGACTGCATCCTGCTGGAGATCTAGTAGTACTGCTACAGAAGAGATCCAGCAGGAGTTTGAGAATGAACGCTGAAGAAGAAGAAGATTCTGGCGGTATGTCTTTTTGGTAATTGGGTTGGTGACTTCAATGTGACATCCCCTAAAATCCTAACCGGTTGCTGGGCGTTATTATTCTCATTTTTATTATTGATGTTTACTTAGTTGTTTATCTGATTGGATGTAGACGAATTGTCAATGAAATTTTGTTTCACCTTATAGCCTGTAAAATTTACCGTACATCTTACGATCGATATAACGCGATTTGGCTCCCCTTTTATATAACTGATCCGTATTTAGCAACAGTGAGTGATGAAATATTGCCATGAGGGAGTGTTAGTAGTTTGTTTCTGTCTAGTCATAATAATTATCTATGAATGTTTTAGCGCTTTGTACTTATAATATCGCTAAATAAATTTTGTCTTTACGATTGTTGTACATATCATTTCTCTCTATTTTTATTTTGTTCACTTCTATGCTGCAAACTGTAGTAGGACCCCTGCAGCAGCTGGGAATAATGCGTGGTGTTGCCCATCGTTTTAGGCAGTCGGTGGCAAACAATGGTAAGAGCTAAACTCCGATTCGTTATCTGTCTGTTGTAATCAGCTGAATGTGGGTAGACATTTCTTCATTAGCTGATGTTTCCGCTAAATATCATGTGACTTACTACTTGAACCAATCATAATGAACTTAATATTAGAACCAATCACGAAGGCTTTAATTCTTAGACCAATCACGTGACTTACTGCTGATACATTAACGTGAGCTTGACGCTATAACCAATCACGTGACTTACTGTTGAGCCAATTAATACTAGAATGAATCATATGGCTTCCTTCTAAACCATTCACGATGGACGTCTAGTTGGGTTTCTGAACAACGAAAAGTTCATTATTCCACATATTCTTCTTTTATTTAGTTCTGTTTATATTCTTTTCATGAAATGATCATTTTTCTGTACAGCAGAATAGCAGTTTTTTGGTTTATTGGATTGATTTTCAGTAGGCCATAGGCCATTTTCAGTTGGAGATAGAGGGAGTTACAGCAGCTCTTAATTGGTTGATAACTGATACATCAACACACTCGGTAATACTCACAGAGTCTCAAAGCATGTTGCAAGATAGAAAAGTGCATACTAAGAAAAGAGTGGTTGAACAACTCAGTTGTCCAGAGCATTACATGGATATACTGCCCTGGTCATGCTGGGATCAGAGGAAACGAGAGAGCCGACTTATTGGCAGGCAATGCGACGATAGACGGCACATTGCTGAGAAGAGATAAAGCAAGACTTAATGAAAGCTGTAATAAATTCATTTCAAGGTGCAGATGATGTCAATGAGGCTGAGAACGTACACATACAGAGAATGTTAGAAATGGGAGTATCTACAGGTGAGGGAAGGAAAAGTAAATTTTTTGGAAAGTCCCAAAGATCACACAATCAACACCTGACCTGGACTCTGAGTCGACATACACTGAGATGGCTGCTGGAGCGGAGGGCGGAGCATTTATGGGAATGTCCCGTGTGCTGTGAAGCCAGATTCTAATCAAGAATTTTCAATAGGCCAAATCAAAATGTTTGTGATGACATTACACACAGTACTAAATAATATGAATAGTATTTCCCTGTAATAGATAGGTTAGTAAGTGTCTTGCCATTCCAACTCTTCTGAGTTAGTTCGAGGTTCAAAGTGAAGAGAAGATGGCCAGTGACGTTGTATTGGCCATGCTACTGAACTTATAAGTGGGAGCTAAAAAAATTCATTGGAAGGCATTGTTTTAAAAAGAATACTCTCTAGTTCTCACTTAATCAAGTAGACCGTAGTGAAGCAATTTTCCAAACTGCGAAACACCACCAGAAGTCCTTCTCCAAAAAGTCCTGCACATGGATAAACAAATAGCGCCACTTATCATGACTGAACCGACCTTTTTTATAACTTTTAATTTACTGTCTACACGAAGTATATGCAAAGTGACCATTGATCAGCCTGAACCAAAATAAGGGACATTGGTTGGGACCAGTGAACATGACTGTTCTGGAGAAGGGCTTCAACGACAGGTAAATTTTTCCTCAAAAAGCAATGTCTAAATTAACATTGTTGGCAAAATGTTTTTCATAAGTATGTTGCTGCAACCCGAAAAGAGAGCAAAGAATAGCAACACCACTCGGCCATGCATGTCGTTCGAGGCGACTAAGGAAGTGTGGTTGGTGTGAAGTTGCATGTTCCATCCTATAGAGTATCAAAGTGAGTCAGAAGACATGCTGAAAGGCGCAGATATAACAACCAATCTGTAAACCAGGATACAATACATTCCGTTCTTCAAACTACACCATGCTAATCTGCAGGAGTTTGAGAACGAACGCATAAGAAGAGATGCCTAAAAGGTTATAAAATGGTGGCACAGAGATTTGATAGTTAACTAGTTCCGGTATGTTTCTGAATAAGTTGTCGGTTGTGCTGCGCTAGATCGTGATCTGTCGTGAGACAGGCCTGAATTGCGACCAATCGATAGTACCCGTGTGTTAAATATGAAAAAAAGCCTGGAAATTTGACGTTTTTTCCGTGATGTTCATTTGCGGTTGACACACAGTATACGCGGTGACCAATAAAAGTTGCAGGAAAAGTAAAATGAATCACTTTTGAAGGTTGTTCTCCAATAAGTCTGCAGGTTTTTTTTATCAATAATTTGTCACGGTTGAGTGCTAACTCATTTTACGTCACTGCGTAAGGCTAATCAAACTTTCCACGTGCTTATCATTTGGTGTGTACACATAGTATAAGAAAAAAAAAACCTATGAAAAGCATAGGTAGAGTTGAATAATCATCTCACAAGAACGCAGCACTCGGGCTTGTTCTAACGAAGGACACAACTAGATGGTAGATTATGTTGATCATGTAAATTTTCGAACAACCATGCGGATTGTATTAATTTTTGCATTGAAGCTTCTAGTGCTTCCCTGTATGTTTTGTAATGATGTTTCTAATGCCGCCCCCTGTATGCTGCTTTGTTAAGAGCCTGTTAATACCATGTTTTTCTTTCTTATATATCTTTGTTATTAAGTGTGAGCACGCTCTAGTTTATTACTGACTGTTACTTTCTTTTTTAAGTTTCCTGAAAATATAGTCACTGTTTTATGTTGTCATGTGTATGTTGTTTTTTTTTAAACAGCACTGTACATAATTACAGGAAAATCTGCACATCTACTCCTATCATTACAAGCATATTTAGTCATGTTTATTTCGCGGTGAGGTGGAGAGGGAGTCCTGACGTTGAATCACTTGCCTAATGTCCCTGTCTTTGCTCGTATCTAGAAGTCTCTATTCATATACGATGGACTGCACACTCCGAGGTACTGTGTGTAAGTACATTCAATAACCACTGACAGTTCAGAAACTGATATTAGTATTCTGCAAAATCGATGTCTATATATTTTTTGCACTTGCTCTCAAGCTTGCAGGTAGTTAGCAGGATTTAATCCGGAGATAGGAATGTCTTTTCATGATTTATGGCTGCGATATTTAGAGATTTCTGTCTGACGCACGCCTTCAGCATTATTATAACAATTTAATCAGCTCTAATATTCCTACTACTAAAAAACAATATAAACAAAACAATATGACACCGGGAACCCGTGTCAAGATGTTTGAATTTGATTTTTTTTGGTTTCTTTTGTTGGGATTGCCGCTGTAAAAAAAGGGGTGGGGGTGTTTCCACTTATTTTCTTGTTTCTTAGTACTAAATATAATGTTTGTGTTTCTAAATGTTGGGGAAACACACCATAGATTTCAACCATGTTCTTTAGCTGGCACCTATTCGCCTCGCGATTTGAGTCAACACGTTTTATGTATTGGACCACACCATATCGATCTAAAACTAAACGTTGGGAGGGGTGATTCATGCAGGTGGCGGTGAATCAGTCTGTCAGTCATCGCTGGGAGAAGTATTTATTATATTTTCTCAGTACTAGTTAGTCATTTGAAACTAAGACTGGCCGGGCGGTCCCACTCGAGCAGGACCACAGTCCTGCCGAAGTAAGCAGGGTGCTGAAGACGGAGGCAACCAGCAACAGATGCACAATTAATCAGGATGTCATGTACAAAACACAGTGGGAACATGTCTATATCCAAAATAGTTATGGTACCTGCCCTGTGACGGACGTTCAGGCAGGTTCACGATGCCTGCCCTAACCTTATACCTCGAAAGGGTTCAACTCCAATTACTGGAGGTACTTCTCAATTGCCCCGAGGAGTCAGGAGGCAAAGGAATAGAGCTACTGGCCAAACAAACCAACGACCAATAAAAATAATGCACTGGATTGCTGAGGGTGTCAACAGCAAAAGAGATGGATACAGTAAAAAATTGGAGTTTGAAAATATCCTGTGTGAAGAACAAGTTAATGTATGCTGTATTCAAGAAACACACCTCAGCGGCGATATAGCCTTTAAAATCAGAGGCCGCCAGTGCTACCGATCAGATCGAAAGGACATACGAAATGGTGGAATTCTGACACTTGTTAGAAATAATATCAACTGAATTTTAGAATTAAAAGACTGAATTTTATTCAGGAGACATAATTATAGATGTAGACATGTTTAAAGTGAACAAAAGAACAAGAAAAAGACTAACCACTGGCTAAATAATGAAATTATTTAGTATTGTGCGAAGTTGTACTAAAATACATGAGCTTTTTCACGAGTTGTACACAAAAGAGAGATCAGCAAAATGAACCCGTCAACCAAAAGGTCTTCAACAGGGTACATGGATTTCAAGAAAGTAATCGGTAGTACGAAACGTCGAAACGAAAAAAGTGAAACAAAAAGATATATAGCCAATTTGTTATTGGTTGTAAATAGGCGTCAATCACCTGAGTCATACCATGATCGTCAGTCTGCAGTATAACACATATTGGCTAATGGGAAATCCATCCCTCTAAAATGGCGCATTTGAATATTTCTTAGATTTTCATTGACAAAAGTATAATCACAGGGACCAATAAAAATGTCGAGAATAGACAACCGAGTCATTAAAAAAGCTTAATTTCTTATTAGCCAGTAGGTCTTATATCGTAGTCGTTCACGAATGGAAAATAGTATTCCACAGCAGATATAATAAAAAAAGAGCGCATCATCTTGTGAAAAGAGGAGAAATACAGCAGTTCAACAGCGGAGAGCAACTAGAAAGTCACGGATAGTCCAAGATCCGTCTACTGTCGTCATTCCATGTCTGAACTGTCCAATGACATTTACAGCTCGAATATGGCTCATTAGCCATCTACGAACTCATAATCAAGGACATAATTAAAATTGAATTTTCAAAAGTGGATGTAAGAAATGGTCATCATCACTTGTGATGGGCGAACAACAACAATGTGTGCACGCTGATAGTTCTAGTCAAACGAATGAGCACAGACTAGTTTTACTGTATATATATATATATATATATATATATACCTCTAATGGTGAACCTCGGACGTTAGTCCAGTTCTGTTATATCAGAGCTTTACAACTATCAAGAAATAGTGGAGGTGGTAATCTAGTCATCACGACCGTAAACGAGTTTGACTGGAGGCTTACAACACTTGATTTGTCATGAACGTGAAAAAAACACGGAATAATGCGTTTTGTGACATCGTATAGGGACGTCAGCGAGGAAAAGAACTAGTCATATCACCTCCACATGGTGGCTTAGTGATATATACTAGTGATATATACTCTGTGCCCTTAACTTTTTCCCCCCCTAGTGTGCTATGGGACTAAATAGCTAATCTTGAAGAAAATATCCTTTTATACTCCATTTAGTGTCCTTCTAAGACTTCATACTTTTACACCATTCTATGATGCTGTGAAACTTTAGTGTAATTATAAAGGGAGCAACTGCATCTGATATTGTTCTTTTATCTGTGGCCCCTTGTAATGTTTTGTGTGCATTTTAAAAAAAAAAAATTATTCAGTTGACACTTAACCTCGCTTGTTATTGAATCTTGTTCGAATTGTGTATGTAAATGTTATTTATCAGATTTAAAAATAGCATCCACGTAACTTATCATTGTCTGCGATCTATTTCATTCGTGTATGTTTGCACGTCTAGTGATGTGCGTATTCCACACGCAGGGGCTCACTAGGATCATTTTTAATGGGCATTGACACTAATTCTCCTCCAGTTACCTGTGTTGGTATGTATCCATATGTATCTCCCCTGTTGCCTTTCTTTCATATGCATCCGTTTGTTTATGCTTCCACTTTTATACTACGCTCTCTTCATCAAAATCGATTTTCTCTTCTTTCACAGAGTTCGTTCGCTCGCTCACAACACAATCTTTCCACTACCACCACTTGGCGGTATATCCGTTGCACTCAACTCTCGTGATCTCTATTTCATCAATTCTCTTCTTGTCTCTCATTCTGCCCTACTACTTTTGGAATAGTGACTTGCACGTTGCCGTAAGCATGACCTTTCATGGCACTAAGAAAATTTAAAAGAAAATTTAAACTGATCTGAAAGACCCATTTTGATTATTTCCGTTAATTTCGTTGGTCGGTCTTGACTATTTTTGGCATACGACTCCAAGTATATAAACAGTGACCACAAAAAAAAAATCAAAAATGTAAATAATGAATCCCTAATTAATTCTGCACATATGTCTTATACTGGCGTCAGTCACGCTTTGAGCCAGAGGCGAGCAACCTTATATGTGCCCTTAACCCCCCCCCCCCCCCTAGTGTACTATGGAACTAAATAGCGAATCTTGAAAATCCTTTTATACTCCATTTAGTGTTGTCTTAATTCTGGAACCATCGTATTCACTAATAGGTAAGACTAGCGGGCCAGGAAAAATAGCTTGTCGGACCAAATAGCAGGAGTTTATTCTTCTTTATCGTTCTTCAGTCATCAGGTTACAGCACCAATAGTTTCAATGAACTGTGTGATTCGCTTCAGATAATTGGTGGGATTCCAACGGGTTCGGAAGAGTAGGCCATATGTTCTCCCTCTGTTCCTGGTAGAGTCGGAGATCTCCCAAGCGTAGTGGTTGAGCTTTTCGCCTTGTATTCAAGAGTCATGAGTTCGAATCCGACTCGTAACGTCTTGTTTACAAAGTGAATTTTTTCGGAGGTCCCTGTGGATTATCGCCTGAAGCTACGGAGTTACGTAATACGTGTGGTACTCTCGGCAGGTTGCGTGCATCTTCGTTGAGAGTGACATAGTAAATATGGGATACATAGTGCAGTGAAGTCAATCCTCTTCGACTTTTGAATATTGAACTTTAATCTTGGTAGAGTTGACATGAATAAAAAATGTTATGGCGTCTGAGAATAAAGATACGAGTAGATGCAATACCGCCATTTATTAGCTGTCCTTTATTCCCTTCCCCCAATTCCCGGCACCAAGTCTGTAGATGGGAAAGGTGTGGTTTGAAGATTTAAATTGTCACCTATAAGAAAATACAATTGTCTATATGTGATATGGAAAAGTAAGATCAGTATTACAGTAAAGATCGATCTATTCAGATCGCTAGTGTTAAGTATACTTTTATACGGATGTGAAAGTTGGTCACCCAATGCATGCACAGAAGACGAATTTAGGCATTTGAGTACAAGTGTTATAGATGTTTGTTAAGAATTAGCTTTAGCTATATAGAACACAAGACAAATACATTTGTCCAGCAGCAAATAAACAAACTTACAAGTTATCATGAACCACTTTTTGTAGTGGTGAAACGGCGCAAACTTGTTTGGTTTGGATATATAACGAGACACGATTCGCTCTCTAAAATTATTTTGCAAGGGACAGTCGAGGGTTGAAGGAAGAGAGGAGGATTGAGAAAACCTGGATTGATAACATCACGGAATGGTGTGGTCGTGATTTTTATATACTTTTCAGATTGACTGAGAATAGAGCTGTTTGAATAGTTTTTTTTATGCTGATGTATCCAGCGTGTCACCCCAACGACCTGTAAGGGTTATGGGTCTTATTATTATGAGTTATGAATCAAAGGCACCGAAGGAGTTATGACTCGACCTCATATAAGGAGTTATGAATTAATGATATGGAATAAGTTATAAATCAACGTCATTAAGGAGTTATAAACCAACCTGATATAAGATGTTATATATATATTTAAAAATGTAATAGAAACTTTGTTGACTCCCATTCCACACGAAATATGCTCAATCCAATCCCCTAAACCAAGGTTCCCCACCTCTGGCAACCCTAGAACCATCTATTACACATGGCAGTGTGTACACTACCATCGACTGGACAGTGTTTCACTCCAGAGATGACTTTTCCATAGCTTAGTTACAACATCAAAGTCGCCCTGAAGATGAATAAGTTGATTGCCTCCCAGTGGAGAACATACATTTTTCGCAAATCTTCCATCAAAACAGAGATCGTTGATTTTTAGAAAAATAGACAGGTACCTTATCAAGGCGCCCCATCTTTTCCGTGTTTTCATTATACTGCATCCCGCAACTATTGTCTAGATCACTTATAGAAACTCCAGTTCAGTTGTCTACAGAAGTGGTCCCAAACTTCTCCCGATGATGCTCCCACCTCTGGACATTTTTCAAGGTTTTCTCCCCCCACAGGTTTTATGTTTCAATTTGACCCCACCCCCACTTTCTCAAACGGGGCCTAGGGAACAAACCTACAAACAGTTATTAAATAGTTGACAGCATTGTGTGTCTTGATATGTTTATATGAATTTTTTTCCCATTAAAATTACTTTCATTACAATACAGGATTAACATAATTTATAAAATAACATTACTGAAACAGTTAATTTCAATTAAGGAAACAAAATACACTTTGTATTTGCAACAGTAACTATTATTTTATTTGCTGTTTCTTAAATACCTTTTTTTTGTTGTTTTTTTTGAAAGATGTGTTAACCGAACAGAAATGACAACGCACTAAATTCCCATATCGTTCCTCGCCCCTTTTAGATCACATCAAGCGCCCCATTTCGACCCCCTCTCCCAGTTTGTCAACTCCTGGTCTACAGAGATTGCTATAGGATAACAAAGAACAAGACCGGAATTTGGTCGACAATGAATTATGAAAAAACATAGCAATTTAACAAATGACTGAAGCAACAGTCGTGGAAGAGTACGCTAACTTTGAAGCAGGCCACATCCAATGGTTTTGAGTGTGAATGAGGACAGAAATATCATTCAAAAACAGAAGAAATCTACGGTCTCGTGGTCGTGTTTGTGATCAACAGATAACGTCTAGACGAACTGCTCTTGGTTTTTATGTTTTTGTTATTCTATCTCTCTCGTGTGTCACCCCGAAAAAGCTCTGACGTACGAGCTCTACGGTAGCTATTAACTTCAGTTCATTGAAGAAATCCATAGCAGTGTATGACCCCGATAGGAGAACGAAGTTCCAAAACCAGGACCGTAATACAACTTTGCTGGGGTTAATGATGGTTTCATTTACAAAAACAACTTAAATTTGCTTTTGGTGAGTTTAGGTGATGTTTTAATTTGAAAAACCGCCAAGGTGTCGCGATCCCCCCCCCCTCAATTTTAAAGTAATAAATGTCACGTTCTATTTTCCTATCTACGATCTACTCAATCATTCTCTTGGCCGGGACTTCGTCAGTAATTCGCATATATTTGGTGTTTATTTTTTGTAAAGTAGCTGTGCACTGACGTAACAGAGATCCACACAAAATAATCAATAATTCCTATGACGTAATGCCCCCCCTCCCCAATGTAAATGCGTGCACAGGGACTTTGTAGATACCCGGGCACTGTAGTTGAGAGAGCACTTTTCGGACAGCCACAGTATCAGGTTCAATTTCCGTAGCGAGGCTGTTTCAGAAATAAATGAGAACTAACTTTTAAAAGCAAATATATACAGGATACATACGTACAAATATATACATACAGCGTGAGAAAATGTTGGATGGCTTGAAATCCTGGCATGATGCAGAATCATCAGAAACTATATTTAAATGTATAATAAACAGAGGACTGTGGAGAGACATGATCACCTACGCTGGAAGGCATGGTAGCAATGAATGAATATAGAAGATATGATTCAAATATTATTTGTCTGATAGATCTCATGCTGAAGTGTGATGTATCAAGCCGAAAGGCACATATATCGTAGCTCAACTGTAGGTAAATACAAAGCATTCCATTTTCTGGAATACATCCTGCGAATCAATCATGTTAATCAAGCAGGAGTTTGCGATGGAAAAACATGAGATAAATTGGATATAAACAGAATACTGGTCACATGTAGCATCACATCGATGAGTTTGAAAATCATTGCTTTCTGCCCTTAAATAACAGTTTCGTCTTTGAAAACATGTATACATGTAAATGGTTTTTTTTCAGATCGCAACGGCTCACAGGTCAACCCAGCCTTAAATGGGTACCGGATTAATCCGGGAAGTAAAGACTGCGAGGGAGAGGAGATGGCTACCGCCCTCATTTGCAGAGCCTCTGGAGTGTGAGATCGCTAACATTTCACACCCCTACGGCATTAATTAATGCTATGGGGGAGCGGCTGACTCCTAAATAATATTGTAACAAGAAAGCTGAGGTTTTATAGCCATATGTGTGTTGCCGGGGCCCGAAAGGGGAGCAAAGAATAGCAACACTGTTTACCTTTCACGCATGTCGTAAAAGGCGACTAAGGAGGTTATGGGATGGAGTTGGCTGTCCCATCCCATATAGGTCAGTGACCCAAAGCCACGCTGAAGTCGGATGTGTCAGGCCGAAAGGCGCAGATATCGCAGCAATGCTGTAAACCATGACACAGCGCATTCCGTTCTCCGGACTACATCCTGATAATCTGCAGGAGTTTAAGAACGAACGCAGAAGAAGAAGACTAGCCATATAAAGAATGATATCATCACGGAAAATGCTAGCAATATAAGACATGATTGCTGGTAACGGGTAAGGGTCACACAAGATCACTAGGGATAAGACATTGTAGAGTCTGTCTATTTGCTAAACATTTTGTTGCCTTTCAGCGTCAGAGGTAGAAGAATTTTCTGGAGATGGCCCTCTTGTGTGCTGAGTTTGCATTTATTGTGGAATTTGTCGCCTCTTTTATTTCGGTGGTCCATCGTTTTCGTGGTTGGCCTCAAGGTCTGCCTTCGCTGTATCTGTGTAGCATATCTTGCTATGGCATGCTGTCTGATGGTAGTTTGCTGATGTGTTTAGACATATCCTTAGATGCAGTAGGTCAAGCTCTCCCAAAACTGTAAGGAGTTCAAAGTATCCACAAAGAAACTCAACAAACCTTCCATGGTGTCCCTATCTTTAGCAATTACTTCCATCTGTTTTAATTATACGGCCATCCTTTATATATTCGGATCTTATCTGTCCTTCACTTATTTCTTCGTCTTGCTATTTTCATATTTTACGAGTCACAGTAGAAGTCACAAGCGGTAAACTATGATACAACGCATGCAGTTCTCCCGACTACACCCAGCTAATCTGTAGGAGTTTGAGAACAAACGCAGAACGGGGACAAAATATAACCTCTAATGCAAGACACAAGAAATTGAGGGTGAAAAACAGAGTGGTTCCTTTCTTGTAAAGCTACCGTTCCCTTTATATTACTCCAGACTTGCCCATTTAAAAAGGTCGGTTTTCGATACAATAGAAGAGGCTATTGCCGCTGAGTGAACGATATCTTGGTTGGTTGATTTTTTTCATTAGTGAACTAACTTTTTTCATTTATAAAAACATGTCAATCAATCAAGTTTAACAACAATAACTACAGATGGAAGAAGTTCAACAGAGACAAAAAGTATACAGCAGCGAAAGACACCATTCATAAAAATGAAGAATATACTCTGTGATGTGTCCCCTTGCCATTAGAAGTGAAGAAGAGACTGCTTCAGAACATACACCGATTCTGACATATGGATGCGAGTCTCTGACAACAAATACACAGGGAAGGGAAAAAAATATAGGCCAGGGATGTGGGGTTCTATGGGATGGATAGCTAGAACAACTAAATAAGGAGGTGATGAGAGAATCAAATACGAATCCAGGTGGGGGGAGTAGTTACATGCTAATACTCGTATGAGATATAGTCTTTCTATCGTGTCTTTCGTCAATTATACCTTCCTGCTGGCTCATCGTTCTTAAAGTTTAGCTTTTGATTTTATCTGTGATTTTTTTTGTGTATGGTCACTTTGTGTATACTAAGTTTAGCTTTTGACTTTTTCTGTGATTTTTGTGTGTGTGGTCACTTTGTGCATGCTAAGTTTAGCTTTTGACTTTTTCTGTGATTTTGTTTGAGTCACTCTGCGGCGACTCTCAATGAAAATCTTCGGGGAAAATGAAATGTTAGAAGGGTGATTCTTAATTTGTCTTGTCTTATATGCTCATATGTCTTATATTGTCGATGGTCACTTCCGATACAAGATAGCGGATGTTTGTAGAAACATAATTACAACGGGCAAGATTGAGAGACAATAGCCTGAAAAAAAATGTTAGATAGTTGAACAGTGCAAAGGACATCAACGATTCTGCTACACTAGAGATGGAATTATGAAAATTCTTTATCTCATACACCAGTCAGGACGGCACTTGTTGATGATGAAGATATATTTTACAACACGATGGTCGATTTTTCAACCGTTAACGTAACCTATCTCAAAATTCCCAGTAAATAGTTAAAATTTATCTGTAAGTTTTTGGTTTTCAGAAATCCCACACACTTAGTTTTTTCTTGCATGAAAACTAAAGAAACATCGAATATCACTCGCTCGGTCAGTTCCAGCCGTGGTATCTCACACTATAATTCGGAATCGTTCTACTATCAGAGATTGGCCCGCATTCTTCTCCAGTGGCAAGATTACAGTGTCTAAAAGAGAAAGTCGATACAAGTCTCAGACAGGTCCTTATTAATGTCAGGGTGCGGTATTTTCCCCAGTGAGGACAAGATAATATGATGACAGATTGATGAGTCAGCCAGAATGCCTTATATCCAATCGTCTGAGGTTATTTTTCTTGGTAATCTGCGATGACAAGATACATATAAGAAGGGGGTATGAGGTGGATGTTGTAACCGAGCTGGCTATTTACTTAGTAGGTCCTCATCATCGCTGTAGTGAGTTAGAGAGGCTAGAGAGGAACACCCACCAATTATATCATTTGTATTTGATCTGGCGGTGTTCCAGTGTATACCCTTGCCTTCCCATACCTATTTGCTGCCCTTCCATCAACCTTCGTATTTTCCTTGAGGTCGATACCGTGAGCTGGTCTATGTTTAGCATTATATTTTAACCATTTCTGTACTTACAGCTCGAAAAACATCCATACGGCCCCTTCATTCTGGTCAGATAATGGATGTTTTGCGAGCTGTACATGTAAGAACAGGTACGGCCTCTGCACATAATTAATTAGGACTTCATTCTTACCTCTTTGATCATTGTCATAATTTTGTTGGTTAATATTTATATAGTTAGAGTCGCCTTGACTACT
This sequence comes from Meghimatium bilineatum, assembly GCA_034231615.1. Taxonomy (NCBI): domain Eukaryota; kingdom Metazoa; phylum Mollusca; class Gastropoda; order Stylommatophora; family Philomycidae; genus Meghimatium; species Meghimatium bilineatum. The sequence goes on from CM067300.1 coordinate 36,708,884, forward strand.
TTTAGCAGATGAGTATATAGTGACCAACGAAAATTACGACAATACATAATTTAATGAATGAAGTCCTACTTAATTATGTGCAGAAGTCTTCTATAATGCAGACAGTCATGGAACAGAAATGGATAAAATATAATGCTAAGCATAGACATTACTTCCATAAGACCCTTTCATTCTGGTCAGCCATATTAGTGAAAAGACAATAGAATACAAAAACCAAATGAATGTTGCTTTTATAGATCAAGAGAACACTTTCCACCGAATAAATAGAGAAATATTCTTGAGTATTCTAAAAAATTATAGAATAAAATGACCATTATTAGATTGTAAGTGCCATATACAAAAATAGTGAAAGTTCAGTTAGAACAAATGCAGGACTTACAAAGTGGTTTTCAGTAACATCAGGAGTTAGACAGTGGTGTGTATTATCACCATTATTGTTTATTATTTATATGGAAAATATTACCAAAGCAGTAAAAACCATCAGACTCTTACCATCCAAATCCCTAACTCTTTGCTGAAGATCACTTCCTACACCACAGTTTAAGTGAAGAGCTGCAAGATCACATAAACTTACTCAACGAAAGCTGCACCAATCACATGAAGATCAATACAGAAAAAAACAGAAGTAATGTCTAAATAGAGAACCCAATACAATCAGTACACAGATAAATTATCAACTGCTGAAACAAGTGCAGGAATTTTAATATTCTGGGAGCATTTTTACAAATGACGGAAGAATGGACAGAGGGCTGTATAACGTGCTGTGAAGCCAGTATCTAATCAAGAATCAAGAGTAATCTAGAACATTTGTCACTTTGGTGCACTGACTACACTACAAGGCAGTCATCAATCCTACCAAGGCAAAGATCATCTGGTCCTCTCTGAACAAGAACATAGACACAGATACATTACCAGAAGTCACCTGCATGGCCATCAACATTGACAGGAAGCAGACTATGAAATATCTAGGCATCACTTTTGATAGAAGTCTTATCTTTCCTGAAACATGTGGATGATGTCATTCAGGAAGCTTGGAAGGGTGTCAGTGCAGTTAAAATCATGGCATCTGCACAGATTCCGCAATATTTTTTCAGATGATGCAGGCAGTGGTATTATCTGTGTTGGACCATGGTTTAGGTTTACTTACACTGTCGCAAGCACAGGTGGATAGACTGGAGAGAGCTCAAAGTAAAGCCATGAGCGCTTCAAGAACACAAGAGATTGCCATAAAGTTTCTCCTAGACCTACCAAGTATCAGAGAAAGCCATAAAATAGCACAGGTTAAAGAATACTTCAAAGTTGCCAACAATGACCGTAACCTCTTAGACCAATCTCTAGACAACACAAAAGAAAGGTGTATCAAGAGAGGAAGATCTTGGATGGCAGAAGCAGAAGTCACCATGCTCATAGTTTGTGAGCTGGAGGAAGTGGGAAGAGGCTGTGAATGTGTGGCATTTAGCATAAATAGAAAGTTATTGAAAACAGTTGTGATACAGCTGGGAAGAGAGTGCTGCAACTGGGCTGCCAACAGAACAGAAGGAATGATCCACGAACTATATTGCAACACTCGAATCCACATGATATAATAATTTACACAGATGGCTCAGTAATAGAAGAAACAAACAGGTGTGGTTGGAGCTTTGTGGTCTACCAAAATGGCAAGAAATTAGCTGAGAAGTCAGCTGCGTACTCCACTACAACATCCAGTATGAAAATGGAAGCAGAGGCGGTGACAGCAGATATCACTTGGCTGGCGGTGCAATCACCAACAGACAGTGATTCTATTAGGACTCTAAAAGTATGCTGCACAAGATAGAAAAGTGTATGATCAGAACTGAGTTGATCAATCTTATCAACAACGAGCAGAGTATTACATGGATCTACTGTCCAGGTCATATTGGGGTCAGGGGAAACGAAAGAGCTGATGTGTTGGCTGGTAAAGCCTTGGTGAATGGCACAGAGATAAGAAGAGACAGGATTGAATTGATTAGAGCGGTCATGGATGTCCTATGAAAAGACAAGGATGAGGTCGAACAAGACAATGTACATATTCAGAGAATGGTAGAAATTGATTAGTGATTAGAGGCAATGGGAGAAAGTGCTCCCTCTCTGGAAAGATCAAAAGCACCTGAAATCAGCAACTGACTGGGACACTGAGATTATACACCTTTAGATGGCTGATGGAACGGCAAGCAGAGCACATGGGAATGTCCCCAGTGCCATGACGCTTGTTTCAAGAATCAGGTTTTATTATTATTTTATATATTAACAGATCCTTCAACATCTACTTCGGGAGACTGAGTGCCTATAGATTTGTCCAGATTGCTATAGCTTGGATATATTCAGTGGATGAACAAGTCATATCTCAAAACAAATTATGTATGGGAACTCTCACTAGATGCTAGAAGAATAGACAGACCAAAGTTGTGCTACAAAGATATATATGCAAATCATCAATGTAAATATTTGTGCATCTATCATCATGTGTGATAATTTGAAAAAGCTGATGGAAGATTGATTCACATGGAAATCAAGCCAGCGTAGTGGTTCTAGGACTTTTGAAAACTCCATATTGAGTAGAGCAGAATAACAAAAGTAGCAGCAGTCCATCGATGTCATGTTCTCGTGCTTCTTCTCAAACATAAAATTGATCATAGATCTGCAGATTTAGCCATGAGAAGACATGTTTGACTTGTACCCGCTCAACTCCAACTAATACAGGCTTGTTTGATTGGTTATTGCCATAACCAATAAGAACACACAAAGATGTGGATTCTGTGATATATACACTTACAGAAGAGGATAACTGATCTACCCAGGAGAGAGCATTTTTTTTTTAAAATAACATTTTCTTATCCAGATGATAGATTACCTCTTCTCCACTATGAAATCCATATTCTAAATTCTTGCCCTGTAAGCCTTCTTACATTAAACACAAAATTCTTGCCCTGTAAGCCTTCTTACATTAAACACAAAATTCCTGCCCTGTAAGCCTTCTTACATTAAACACAAAATTCCTGCCCTGTAAGCCTTCTTACATTAAACACAAAATTCCTGACAGAACAAACTAATATTTACTTCCTTTTCTCATATTTATTTTTCAAAGTCCTCCCTGGCTACTGCCAAAATTCCAATCTCAGCTATTTCTTCAGCTTGTAAAAATAACTTGAGCAGTTAAGTAGACACAAATGGATTACTTTTGTGTAGGAGATACTTGGGTTCAATTCCTGTTCCTGTAGGCTTCTCAAATAAATTGTTATTGACATACCCTGAATGGGGACAAATGTTAAAGCCATTTAGAGAGGGATTGAACATTGAACAGACTGAAGAGATTAATGGGAACTTGTTTAAAATAATGAAAGTTTGTGATATTTAACATGAAACAAAAATTGTAAAATGTGTGTATTTAGTTTTAACATTTATATTTTAGTACAATTTAAATTAGAAATTATGAAAACTTTCAATTCTATTTCATAAAATATGATTATTAATTATAACAGTAAGATGGTTACAAATTTATGGGACAAAAATTGAAGTTTGGCTAGGAAACATTTATTCAGAACAATACAGTTCAATAAGTAAATGAACTTATAAGACTTCTTCAGAAATATATTACTGATATGTATTTATTCCGGTATATTCTTTGAACGTTTTTATGTTAAGCTTGAGATCTTAACCCCCACAGTTTTCTCTGAAGGATTGACACAGAAGGCTAGATGTTCATTTATTAATATTAAATATGCTTGCTGTTTGATTGTGTAGTTGGATGTATATTTTTCAGTATTTTTTTAAAGTACATTACAGGTATGAATATTGTCCTTCTTTATTGTTGTTGTGAATTGTATTCTGTATTTTTGCACCAACATGATTGTGATTGACCAATAGCGATCAATTCCTCTATTTATTTTTTCTTATATAGGAAGATTGCAGTGTACAAACTCTTTAACTCGGGTTCCCAATGTAATGTCTCCTCCCACCACTTGTGATGTTTGCTTATTTGTAGATATTTTAAAGTGTCACCTATTAAAAAGCATTTTTGTAATGTCCAGCACTAGATGATATTTAGAAAACACTTCTCCCTCTTACACCAGATAAATAGAATACCCTATATGGAGCAAAACAACAGCTTACAAACATATGCATATATTATACAACAATAGTACTTACGTAGAACACAGATTTTAATGTTTAACTTGAACATAACAGATGGACTATCACTAAGAGGTTATGAGGTGTAAACACAAAATATTCAAATTACTATACACAGACATTTTCAATGTTTTGAACCGTTAGGTCTTTCTCAAGAATATATAAAACAAACAGTGAAAAACAATTAAAACAGCAAAAACAATGTTACCACCACATAGTAACATCAGTCAATGGTGTATCTAGTGCGTCTGTGGTGGTAACATTGTTTTTACTGTTTTCATTGTTTTTAACGGTTCGAAACGTTGAAAATGTCTTGTATATTGTAATTTATATGTTTTCATGTTTACACCCCATAGCACCTTAGTCTTAGTGATAGTCCGGATTTTGTGTTCAAATGAAACATCACAAACTCGTGTTCTACGTAAATATTATCGTTGTTCCGTTTCACTGCAGTATTACCTTATACATCATTCAATGGCATTGGATCATAGGGCATGAACCCATGATTACTCAAGCGTTAAAACATTTGTGCACCACAAGGTGCAGGTTAGGAAGCCTCATCAGTGGACCACCAGACCAACAACAGTAAACCTGTAATAGACGGCATACATATATACCATAGTGAGACTTTCCTCTTGTGAAAACCCTAAAGCACTTCATCTGATCATCAAGTGCCATCTCTGCAACAAAGGTTGGCTGCAACAGACCTCCAACATCCCTGTCTCTTGTCTTGGTGGTGCACTCTGCTAGACTGTAACCTTTCCATCTTGTGATGTTACTCTCCCGCTTGTATCTCTGCCTATCTCGTGCTCACTTCCCTTTGACTTTACCCTCAAGTAAGATCTTCAATAAGGTGTCATGCCTTTTAATGTGTCCAAAATATTTTGCCTGATCTTTATTTCTCTTAGTAATTCTTTCGTCATATTAAGTGTTTTTAGAACCTCTTTGTTTGTTTTCTTCTCCTTCCATGATGCTCTCCCTATTCTTCTATATATCCATATCTCAAAGGCATCAATCTTGTCTTCTAATTGTTTATTTAGTGTCCATGTTTCTGAGCCATACATTAATATAGAATAGATGTAGCAAGGCTTTATTAAACACACTTCATCTATACAATGATATTTTTACTCAGAGTAGGAGACTACTTCTCAGAGCTGTGCACTACACTGAGAGTTGTTGGAGGCTTCTGGGTATGAGATAAAGCTCTGGAGAAATCCCATGATTGCACAAAAATAATATAAAAGCTTTATTGCTTGTAATTCCTAGGGATTGAAATAGACAAATATTTCTGCAAGGACAGCACAACTTCTTTTTAAACTTTTTAGTTTCCGAACTGCCAAATGTTGTTTACGGTGTAGACCTACACAGCACCTCCTGAGTTTATTGTCCATTTCTGATAGGATTAAGCACTGCATATGTGTCACTTAAAAATTTAGTCACTTAACAAAAAAAATTGTATCTGAATTGCCACATTGATGAATCAATTGAGAACCATATCGGTCACTGCCGAATCATAATGTGAGGACAACTCCCTCATGTGCAGAATATTTTTGGAAAAAAATATTTTTATTTTATGTTGATCACTATCAAAGAATATAATTTTGTTTCTATGTTGTGTACTCTCATTTCAAAGAGCATTATTTAATCATGGTGTGTACAAATCACTTCTCAAAATATTATTTTGTTTTTATATTGTTTAATTTCACTTTTAAGAATATTATTCTGATTTTATGTTGTTTCATTTGTATGAATATTTTATATTGGCTTTTATCACTCCTAGCATGCCATTCATCAGAGAAATATGAGCCTTACACATAACATAAAATATGATCATCTATATGCTTCTTGGATAATGTGAAAGGGGATTTCACTTATTAATTACTTTTCAATTCATGTTTTTCTGCTGAACATGATCATTTATATTATATGAATATTTATTAAACATGAATAGCTGTTTTTAATGTGAATACAGTAAATCATGTCTTAAGCAGACTCTCTATGAAATGGAAATTTGTCTTTCAATGAAAATATCTTCTCGTTCTGTGATTTTGGAGCTGAAAAAGATGCTAAATTATCCTGAATACCCAGAAATTAACGAGAAAATGGAATGAAAATAATACTTTATGCGAATATTTCCATCTTTCTGAAATGCGTGCCAAAGTAGTAATCTTGGAAAAGATCAAAGAACTTCAGGAGACTAATGTAGTTTTTATACAAATAATCAGATAATGCTACTCACCTTAGGGGCAAGAAAGGAGGACATGTTTAATACAATGTTTGATTGTAGTAAGATTAATATGTAAATTTTTTATTGTTTTGCTGTTAAGTACATTACAAGTATCAATATCATTCTGTTGTTTGTGTGTGACTTCATCACTATAGACCACGACCTATAAAACAGACACAATGAATATCAATGTTTTGGTTGAGAATTTCAGAAAGGAAAAGATGATATGATGGAGGGAAAAGGAGGAAAATGAGAATGTGTTGTTAGAAGAAAAGTATAGAATGATTACATGAAGATACTGTCAAATATTGTAAAAAGCTACAACAATTTGCACTACAATGGAATGATTCAGATATTGATTTCTCAGTCTAAAGTTTTTGTGGGAAGCCAGTCAGCCAAATGTGTATACTGTTTGCAGTAACTTTTTTTAAGACTACTGGAAAAACTAAGGAGAAAAAATCAGTAACTTGTGTTCAATACAATGTTTGCATGTGTTCAATTGTAATGCAAATAAGTACATGAGTACAGTGTTTTACTCTATCACAGTTACATGAATATCTGGTTAACTTTTCATTGTACACCTTTATTAATTGAAAACATGGCTTTAGCAGAGAAATATCCCCAACCTCAATACAGTTCCACTTAAGACAAACTGTACTGTTGTAGCTAGTACAAATGTAAGTACACCATTTAAAACATGCCACATGGAATGTGTAGACAATGTACATAGGACTTGATACTGATAAACTGACACAGAGCATTTGCATAAAGAAAACAGCCTCCATTGATGATGAGCTCGATAGATTGCAGGTAGATGTCACAACTGTACAGGAAACAAGACTTAAAACAGCTCAATTTATGAAAAGCACTATCAGTCCTGCATGTTCACTCAGCATATTGTTGTATGGGTCAGAAACATTGACACTTTTCTAAATTCACAAAAAGAGACTGCAACATGTTTCATAAATAGTGTTTTCACAAAATATTGAACATCAGGTGGTGGGACAAGGTTACTAAGATAGAAGTCTTGCAGTGAGCTAAGATACTCTACCTCTACTTGACTCTCAGGCATAGGCCTTTAAGATAGCTTGGCAATGTTGAAAGAATGTCAAACAATCGCATTCTCAAGGAAATGATCTTTTAGTGAGTTCTCATCTGGCAGATGGGAAAGAGGCAGACCAAAGTTGAGATATAAGGATATTTATAAAATTCTTTGAATGATTTCTTGATCAACCCAAATACTTTGGAAGAACTGGCCAATGATATACAGCATGGAGTGCCGTGCAACTCCGAGTTATCCAATCATCTGTGAGAACTCAGAAGACAAGTGATGTAGATGAAAAGGACCTGAATGCTTAAACACAGATTTAGTATGTGTGTTCTGTTCTTACCCTTGCATATTGCAAATTGAGGCTTAAATTTGACGGCTTCATAAGTCCACGTGTAATTTTTACACTGGTCTGCTTCATGATGTCTGTGAAGATGCAAAAGACCATCATCATCATCACTGTACTAGCATTTATAATATGAATTCTTTGTCTTTTGTTTCATATGCCATCTGTCTTCTATGTATCTGTTTATAATATTATGTTGTAGAGATTTAAAAATTTCCAGTGTTGTGAGAATAATTAGTATTTCCAGTATTCTGATCTAACGTTCACTGTGCTTCTTCTTCTTTCTTTCACTTGAAACATGTCTATATCTGTTTTGTGCTAAATTGTGATGTTTATTTCATTCCTCAGGTCCCAGAATAAATGGTCATGGTCATGTTAAGCATGAGCGCCATAGACACCCTGGGGGAATGTATGATACTTCAACTGTCCTTAGCAGTGATCTGGAAACTACCAGTTTTATGGACTCGGAAGAAGACACCGCTAGCAGGTTTGAATTTTGTGCGGTTTGGTACAATTTGGATTTTCACTTAGGCCCTATTACTTTTGGATTGTTGCTGATTTCATTTGGAATGTGACTGATATAAAATGAGAATTCTATGTGGAATTGTGATTATTTTAAGTTTGGTATTTTGACTTCATTTGTTGGTAGGTTGTTTAAATGTATAAAACAATTGATGTCAAGATGAAATTCCCCCCCAGCATGACTCAAAGCATATGCCATTCTTGTATACAAATGGTATTGTGAAGCGAGATCGTAAATCTGATCAATTTCACTATAATGAACCAACATCAATGGTTTTTGTCAACAAAGATAGCGAACCACCCTTTCACCACAGATCACATTTATTAATTCATAAAACATTGGTTATGGACTGTATGATATCATACTCGCTTTTGTTCCCATATAGTGAGCCGGATTGGCAAACACATTGATAATGTGGTACATATAAGGGTAAGCAACCCAATAAATTTCGTCCTGATGGGACGACCGTTCCCGATGGAATCTAAACAAATCTAGTAATGATAATAAATATTATGGTCCATAATCTGTTATGGTTATATAAGAGCTTATATAAGTGCCACATTAGAAACATCACAACAAGGCATGATCCATATTATGCAGATACCCCAGTGGTAACATTTCAGTTGGCAGTATTTTACTTGGTGTTGCCTATCTCCTATCTGAAACTTCCTTTATCTGGTAGCAGAAATGATACAACTATGACCCTGTGTCATTTTTTCAGAAGTCCCATCTCCACATAATGATTAGTGAGTCATTAAAGCCTTTTTTTGCTGAGCTCATTGTACAACATCTGGTGAAATTATCATTAGCCAATGGGAATAACATGGACTAACCAATTTGAGCTCTCTACAGCAACATCTAATCACTTGGTAAAGGTCGCTTATAGAACTTCATCCTAAGACTCTCAGGATTGGATTAATAAAATCAGTGTCTCTGAATTTTGTTTTAATGTGTGAGTGTTCATCCATCACAAGTGGTAATGACCATTTGTTACAGCAACTTTATGAAATTTAGTTAGAACTTTGATCTTGTCTATGTTCGTAGGTGGCTGATAAGTCCTATGATGGCCCTAAAGGTACTTAGACAGTTTGGACATGGAATGATCACTTTCAATGGTATTTGATCTACTCATAACTTTCTAGTTAGTCACTGCTGTTGAACTTCCGCATTTATCTTTTTTTCATACAATGTTAGGCCTTTTTTTTTAATTGCAGTGTACCATGTAGCTTCGTTTTGTGCAGCATCTTCCCATGTGTCATGGTTTATGTCAAAGGCTTTCAATAAGATTTTAAACAAGTCATATTAATGCTTCTTTTGTTCACCTTGAGAGCGCAATCCTTTTTTATCTCACCATAAGTAGTTTTTTTGGTAGATGGTGATATGACATACATGCTACATGACCTGCGTAATAATTGTGTGTCTGCATCTGAGTAGTATCAATGCTAGGGATACCAGGTTTTTCAAGGACACTAGTATACAGAATCTTATATTACTATTTGATGTTCATCACCTTTCTGGGATAAATGTCTTTAGTCTACACACAAATAATTTATAATCAGCATAGATGCTTGGTCCCATTCTACTGAAGCCAACATTGCCAGTTTCAGAGCATAAGACACCGTTTATTATCATATTTTATAATTTTGTTGTGATGGCTTTTGATTAATATTTTCTACATATAGAGATGCACATAGTAAAATTAATTTAGCCTGGTGTATCAGTACAAAGGCTTGGTTGGTCAGGTTTAGCCAGTCAACTATTTTGCACACTGCTGCTTTCAAGAACGCATTTATTGTAAGTTTCTTCTTGCTAATATTATCAATGTGTTTTTGTATTTTAGCAGATGGGATTTATTGAGTGTAATATAATGTGACATTTTAGTAGCACTGAAAATTGTGTGTGATTAAACATATCACAGCTTTATTTAATATAGGGTGTAATAATCCCAGAAATTATATGAAATTTCACTGGAGTTATGGAAAGTAAATATTGAAATATAAAAAGGTAAAATAATCATTTTATGTTGAACAGAATAGTCATTTCAACCAAATGCCTTTGATAGATTTCTGTTTTTCTCACTTCTCTTCATCTTTTTTATGTGTTGTTTTCCAGACCTGTCAGTTTCTACTACATTGCTTGCATGTAGTCTCAGTTTGATTTTGTTGTTCCATTCTGTTTGTTTGTCCCTATCCTAATAATTACTTTTGTGTTGAAAAATTTATCCTGTGTATTGTTCAACGTAAAACTGCTATTTAAGCCTTTTTATATTTTGTTTCCCCAATATTTACTTACCATATGGTGCAAAGTTTTACTGCAGTGTCCAGCTCACTCAATTTCTGGAGTAATGTGATTTGATATTTCAGTATTAATGAAATGTTTTGTTGTAGGGCAGAATGATTACATTTCCTTATGGTGATATATACTCATTCAATCATGGATGTGAGTCCATCTTAGTTAAGTTGAGGAGTGTGACTCAAAAAGTCACTGCTCAAGTCATACTGTGGCTACAAGCTCCTAGTTCTTAATGAAGGGCAGTTATAGAAACTCATGTATTCTAGTTTTGTGAGTCCTTCAGTTTAAGAAAACATTTAATTATTAGCAAACTTCTATGTGATATTATAGTTGATTTGATGTCAAACTTTAGAACTTGTATATCCCTACAGGTTTTCAACAGTTACAGACACAACAAGTATGTCCTCAAAATATGGTCGGCATCGCAGAAGGCGGCGGCGCCATCGACCTCCGCCGATTAGTCGGGTGGGTATAAACAAGGTATTGTTCGTCTCCCAGAAATAAGCTTATTACCTTACTATCTGGTGCAATAAAGTGAGTTCTGTTAGTAATCCTTTATAAATAGCTCAAAATTAACACAATCAGCAGAAGATGGAAGGAGCCACATTCCCAATAACCATCCCAGTGGTTATTGATTACTGGTTGGTTAGTAGGTTCAGATGTCTGGTTCAATTGAAAAAATCTTTAGTCCAGAAAGGGTTTCAAGGTTGACTTAACCTAAAGGAACTGGTAATAGATTGTTTGTGTTTTGATGGGCCCAAAAAGGGAACAATTTATATCTTCACAGTGATTTGCCATGCATGTCGTAAGAGGAAGCGGTGGCTAAGAAAGTTTGGGGTAGAGTGGCTGTCCCATTCTATGGATCAAAGTGACCGAAAAACTATGATGATATTGGATGTGTCAGGCGGAAAGGGGCATATATCACAACCAAGCTGTCAATAATAGCACAGTGCAATCCAGCGGGAGTTTGAAAATGAACACAGATAAATTTGGACGGTAAAGGCAATGGGCATGATACTGAGCACATTACTATGCACTCTATTGGTCAATGAAAAATGTCCTCAATATACATCTCACTGTTGTGAAAAAGTACTACTTTGCATTTATGTTTTTTTAATATTACATATGAATATATGTAATAAAAACCATATGATATACAGTTTTCCAAAAATCACATTTTCATTTACTTGTAGTACGGAAGATTGAGAGTGTCAGAAAGCAGAAAGTAGATTTTGGTTGAGACACACATTTTTCTACAGGGATTCTTATATGCAATCATCAGGGCTTTGCTTCTGTGTTATAACTAAAGATTTGTGGCCTTGATTGTGACACCCTTGATCAATATTAGTGCAAAAATCCAAAATAAAATAACGCAGGCACAATTGATTTGAAAAAGGTACCTTGGCTGTCACAGAGCTGGACAGGATGTCTAAAATTATAGGGCAGGCAAAGGAATATTAGATTAGTATTTGGTTTTTTTTCCATACTTAGTACCATGATAACAGCAGATGGAGATGTATTAAAGAAGTTGAATGTATTATTCCCAAACAGAAGCAACATTTCACAAGATGAACATTATATGTATTACAAAGTATGTGTAAAGTCACTGTACACTGATGTCACACAGATCTGCACTAAATACTTAACTTTCATATAACATAGTGTCACCACCAATATGAATGACTGCACATCAGTGACTTTATAGACACTTGGTACATCTTTGTAAGTTGATGTGAGAAAGGAAGTTCATAGAAATTATATTCAACCAATTCTGATGTATAAATGAAACTGCAAAAGAATCAGATCCAATGAAATTAGACATACAATAAAAAATCTGAAACTGGAGGAGAAGCAAGCCCAGAAATATACCATAAGTTATCCTGCAAAATTTGGAAGAGTGGAAAATTAACCACATGTCCTGAAAGGTGGAAAATATCAATATATATCCCCCTACCGAGAAAATGAAATCTTCAATTTTGTATGTATAGAACAGTAGTATTAATTAGCTAAGCGAACACGGTTTTACTAAGAATAGTTAATGAAAAGAATACAGCCAAAATTAGAAAACGAAGTTGATAACAAGGTACAAACAGGATTTCTGTCAGGCAGAGCAAAAAAATTATTTACATATATGAGAAACATTGAAAAATGTAGGGAATACAAAACGGATCTATGTATGTGTTTTACCGACTATTCCAAAGCTGATTGGGTACATCAGCAACTATGGCGAAATAATGAGAGAAATGGGCTTCACAGAACATCTAACATATCTTATTGAATCACTCTACTACAATCAACAAGCAGCTGTGAGAGTTGATGGAGATATCTCAGAATGGTTTTGGTAGAGAGAGGGGTAAGACAGGGATGCACTGTATCACCATACTTATATAATATATATGTGAAAAACACCATTAGAAAAGTAAGAAACGACAAAGAACACACAAAAATTCCATCCCCTAAATAATAGGAGGATATGAAATACCAAAGATAAGATACACGGATGATACGGTTCTTCTAGCTACACATATAGAAGGATTAGAAAGGATGATCATTAAAACAAAAGCATACAGTGAAGAACAAAACCTTCAATTGAATATACAGAAAACCAAGATCATGACAATAGATAAAATCCAAGTAATACCAACAATTAAAATAGATAACATGGAACTGTAAAACGTTGACACGTTTGACTATCTGGGTGCAAATATAAACAGCTTAGGTGATTGTACAATGGAAATTAGGGAAAGATTGGTGATAATGGTAACAAAATTAAAAGAAATGAAAAATATATGGAAAAACTCTTATAAAGAGACAAAAGTTATACTTTTTAGATCATACATTTTTCCAGTTGCAACTTATAGCAGTGAGACTTGGACAATAAAGAACAATGGCAAAAAGAATCTCAACTTGCGAACTGAAGTGTTATAGGGCAATATTAAGAATAGAACAGAAAAGACAAGACAAGGAATAATGAGATTTTGAAAATGCTGAATATAGAGGAAAGACAGTTGATGAATACAATTTTACATAGAAAAACTGAAATATTTTGGAAATATAAAAAACACAATATCATGGAAAGACGCATATTAGAGGGCACAATTCTGGGAAGTAGAAGAGGTAGACCTAGAAGGAGATGGACAGATGACATCAAAGACTGTATGAAGATATCATTGGTGGAGGCAGGCAGACTGACACAGTATAAAGTCTGATTCAGGACATCAATTGCAATCTGGAAAAAATAAGTCATGTTATGATGATGATTCCTACTTTTAGAAAGTGAATTCTGGACAATCAGCAAAATGGTAACATAATATGTGGAAACAGCAGATATGTTCTTCTTCTTCTGCGTTCAGCATCTGTGGTCATGCTATACCGTTAGGCCTGTCATCAAGACGAAGTCCACTGTCTTCTCCAGGTCAGAGCGGCTGCCCCATAGCTTTTGTCTCAAGTCTGTATCCTCTGGCCAGGTCTGCTGTCTCTGCTCTTTGTATGTTGGGCAGTCCTGAAGTATGTGTTCCAGGGTCTGGGTTCCGGATCCACATGGACATTCATCTGTGTATGAGATCCTCAATCGGTAAAGGTGACCCAACAATCTGTAGTGGCCTGTTCTAAGGCGAAATATTGTGGTCTGTTGATATCTTTGGAGGAGATGTATTGCATCATGTTCGTATCCCTCTTTCATTTGTTTCTTCAATTTTGCTGTGTATGTGTTGTGCATTATTGTTTTTGCTTCAGCAGATATGTGATTTTATGGAAGAATACAATGGACAGTTTTAAAAAAAAATGTAATGTAGATATCTTGAAAGGAGTTAACTGAAAAAAGGTTACTGCTGACTTTATTGGTAGACAGTCCACATTAGTGAAAACATCATGAGAACATGACATGTGGAGTAAATTGTGGCAACAGGTTAGTTGAAGAGTAAAATGGGCAGGGGAAGAGAGAATATATATATATATATATATATATATATATATATATATATATATATATATATGCATGAGAGAGATATTTATCTTTAACATTACTGTGCACTAGTTATTTGACATGTCTTCTTATCCATGTTTCCTGACCTATAGGCATCATCATTTAGCAGTATAACAGATTCTACAATGTCTTTGAATATTATCACAGTTACCTTAAACATGGGTGAGTATTTTCTCATTCTCTCACCTAGTAACTTTCCGTCTTATTCCTCTTTCTTGCCCACCTTCTCTCCTTTCCGCATCATCTCTCCTTATCCATCTTTATCCTTTCTCTCAATCTTATGCTTTCAATTATCTATTTTCTCCCTTTTTCCTGTCCCTTTTTTCTGCCTTTTCTTTATACATCTTAACCCAACTTCTCACCTTCCTATCACTCTCCTACCTCCTCTTCCTTCCTATCCAATTCCTTAATCTTCTCACCTTCCTATCACTCTCCTACCTCCTCCTCCTTGTATCTCTATCTTCATCTTAACACCCCTCAACTCTACCTTCTCAACTCTACCTTAAAATAAAGTCATCAACAATGTGTCATGTCTTTTAATATGTCCAACATATTTTATTGTTTGCATTATATTTATTTTAATAGTTATTTTTTCATATGCAGTGTTGTCAGAATTTCATCTCTTTCCATGAAGTTCTCCCTTCCTATTCTTCTGTATATCCATAATGGTAAAAATACTTCCTACTTAAACTGTTGAATTGTGTATAGGAATATGGTTCTAGGTCTATATTTTTCATTGACAAATAACAAGTTAACACTCCAGAATGATTTTCTTCCTTTGCACATAATTTTTTTTCTTTGTATTTCAAACCACTAAATGTCAGAAATTCACAGCACTGTAACTTTCTTGTTTAAAAAAAAAATTAAGTATAACATATTATATAATATATTTAAGTAAAATGATTGCACAATGTGATTATATTGTTAGTAAAACTTGATGTTATATAATAAGTTATGTATGGAACAAAGAATGATAGAAAAAAATACAACAAAAGAGTGACAAAGTTACTCACTGAGAGATGTATTCTTGATCAAATAATACTAGTTCATGAAACCAGAAGCATTCCAGTTGTATTTTCTAACAATATCTGTGCATATTTACTTTTGTTAGATGGTTATCTCTGGTAGAATTTTCAAATGAATGGTAAAATCCTCCAGAAATTTGCAATGTACATTGAAAAAAGTAATGAGGAAAATTATTCTTATTGATTCTAATTATAGTATTTCCTATTCAGGATATAGCCATCAACCCTGAATTTGTGGCTGTAGTGATTTTCTAGGCAATATAAATGTGTTCAGAAGTTTGCCATTGCTTTCTGAATGATCCCAATGCACAATTGTCTGCAGCAGGATTTGAAACCGGTACCTTGGCCGCCAAAGGCATGATCTGTACCGTAATGCCATAAAGCTGGACATATTCTTATATACAATCTTTATAATAATATTTAACAAAATGACCTCAATATATACTAACATGTTTAAACAATATATTATATATAATAATATATCATAAATTATAATCATTATTTGACTGCACATTAGTTATTTCAGAAACATATTGCTGATTAAACATTGCTTTTTGTTGTTTCTCCGTGGGCAGATACTGCAATAAAGTAGATTATTATCAATACCTTGGACACATAATCCCAAATGATGGTAGATTTGAAATAGATATTCAAAGGAAAATAGGAATAGCTAAAAATACTTTCAATAACATGTGAAAAATATTAACATCTAAAGAAATCACAAACTAAAAATGAGAATTATAAATTGCTACATCTATTCTGCATTAATGTATGGCTCAGAAACATGAATAATGAACAAACATCTAGGAGACAGAATTCATGCCTTTGAGATATTGTTATATAGAAGATTTGGAAGAACTTCATGGAAGGAGAAGAAAACAAAGAGGATATGATAGCACTACATATGAAAAAAAAAAGAACTATTGGAAGAAATAAAAATCAAACAAATAAAACATTTCGGACATTTTAAAAGACTTGTTGAAGACCTTACTTGAAGGAAAGGTCGAGGGGCAGTGAGCAAGAGAATGCAGAGACACATGTGGTAGGGAAACATCATGAAATGAACAGGTCTAACAGCACCACCAAGGCAAGAGGCATATGAGGTTGGTGGTCTGTTGCAGCCAACCTTCATGCAAAGATGGAACCTGATGATGATTGTTATTGCTTAAGCATTTCATATTATATAAATCATATCACCAATTAGACCATACTCTCCTAACACCACTGTATGACAACAAATTACAAGGATGTTCACAACTTGTGTGATTATACATTTTTTTCTCCGTAGTTACATTTCAGAACAATAAGTTAATTCTAAAGGATCAGTCAATTTTTAAAGTGTTTGCAAACATGAACAAGTAAAATGGAAAATAACAATACTAAAATTAGTTTCAATATTGTTTCTTTGTTCTGAGTCACCATTTTGTTGAAACGATGGGAGCAGTGATAGGTGTAAAAGTGTTAAATGCTTGAGAAATTGTTTGCTTACTCGACAACCACATTGAGCATGAGAATAAAGATAGAGGCATGCATGACAGCATTCATTTGGCTGGTGACAAATAAGGTTTACTGCCTATTGCTGCATGCACAACATCTCTCCGTCTCTGCTTCTGTTTGTTCTCCAATTTCGAATCCATAGTTTTTGTAAATCTCCCGCGATGTTGTCCATTCAGCTTCTTGATCTTCTGTGTTCACTTTCAAATAATCAGCATTAGTGTTCTGAGTCACTTTGACTCTCTATGGGATGGCACAACCAACTGCACCTCTAAACCTCTTAGTCGCCTCAAACAACATGCATGGTAGGTAACAGTGTTGCTATTCTTTGCTCCACTTTGGGGCCCAGGCAACACAGACGTTATTGTCTCTAATTTGTCATTTGTCTTACTGAGAGGTGAACATAGAGACCTTGCTGAATTATATATATTTTAGTAGTCATGTGATGTCTTGCTCAAATTAGTTGTCAGATAACTAATTAGTTGACATATTTGAAGCAAATAGCTGATTTTTATATTTTTTTCCATGTGCATTTTCATTGTATCTTCTGCAGACACAGTCAATTTCTTAGGTATTAGTATTGTTGGCCAAAGCAACAAAGGAGGTGATGGGGGTATATATGTTGGCTCTATTATGAAAGGGTGAGTTGTACTTCTTATTGTAAAGTTTGCCATGAAGGTTCATCTTGTAGTGTTTCTTCAGTGTAACATATCACTTCCAGGATATGGCAATTAACCCCACATATTTTGGCTGTAGTTATTTTCTAGACAATATTTATGCTGGGTAAAGCTATTGACACGATCTATGACCTGAAATATTTATATTCATGCCAAAACATGCGGGTGTTGATGGTAATGAGTGTGCTGCCGATACACTGGTGAACAATAAATACATCAATGCATCAATCTCACATAGCTAATACATAGGAAACCTTATGTGCTCAGAAGAGTTTTCAAAAGTGTGAATAATGGTCTCTCTCAAGACTGCATGAGATTGGTGTAGAGGTTGAAACAGCCATGAAGAGAAGCATACTAGATATATGAAAAAACTGATAAATCAGCATCGAACTGGAACTGTTAACCGCTACACTCTAATGGATTTGTTAAGACAATGCATTTTGTTGGTCTTCTTAATATATGTCCTATCCATCTCTGGCGCCATTTCCTTAGTTGACTAAATAATTACTAGGGTTAATTGCCACGCAAAAAACCATACAAGAAAATCTAGTCACAAATCATGCGTCTTTCTTTATCATCAATCAAGTGACTTATATTTTCTATGTAAACTTTGGTGGAGCACTTTCAATGTTTTGGATACATATTTCTTCCAAGTCAATCAATCAAGTGTCATGCAGTGTCATAGGTGATCATGTTTCTCCACAACTCTCTTGTGTTGTTTTAAAAGTTCAGTTGGTAACTTCTTTTTGTGCCACAGTGATAACCATCCAAAAATTATATCTTTGTCGTGCTCTGTCTCTTCTCTCCTTGATCTTTCCAGTTGTTTCTAAATGTTCAAATTTTACTTTCCTTGTCACATGCCTTAAAAATCTTAATTGTCTGCTTCTAATTTCTGCTATAATTTGTTGTTTTACTCCAGCATCTCTGAGAACTTCTACATTAGTTTTTTTTTGGCTGTCCATGGAACGTTCATCATTCTTTTTAATCTTTCGGACCTCCAGATTAAAATTACGCAGTTTCTCCCCGAACCCAGATTCTTTTTTGACAATGTGCATTATTTTTGGAGAGTGTTTGGTAAATGTGATAACTTTTTTGTTTGTAAAGATATCAAAATAATTTTTGCACATTTAAATAAAGGAGTGAATAATGCATATAATCATTTTTTTTTGGTTCTTGTATGTGTGATATGACAGTTATGAAGTTGAAAATTGGTGGAAAATCTCAAAACTACCATTAAAAAAGAAATTTAAAAAAAAATATTGCACCTATACTTGAACAATGTCTGGCAACACTGATAAAATGCTCCTAAATACCTATTCCTGTTTGTATATATGTTGTTTCATATCCAAACTAATATAATATGAACTGAATCGACAAATAAAACATGAAGATATCATATACATTGTCCATCCGTCCAACACTAGGCCTAGGTTGACATACAACGTAATTATTTTCCATGATGACACCTGACACCTCTGATATATATTGTGTTTATGTTAGTCAATGAATAAACAAACATTCTATACAATGGAGTAATATAAATATAAATAACTTTTATGCAGTTTATACTCTTCTTCTTATGATCCATGCTGTGAGGTGTTGATTATCATGTCTTTTCACATCCTTCTATATTGTGTGATGTCAATCATTTCTGATACTGATGTTCTCCCATGCCACAGTGCTAGGTTGTCAAGCATCTTCTCTCTTGGACCTCCTATCCCTCTTGCTCTTCAACTTTATACTAAACTATCAATATAAATATCTGATAATATAAGGTGAATAATTTATCAAAATTCTCAAGTATGTTGATTTGTCATATATATATATATGAATTGTGTTGAAAAAAAAAGTAAAATATGAAATGGAAGGTACTTATTATTATCAGAAGGAGACATGTCATTATTTTGGTCACATTATGAGATAGGTTCATACATTATAATATCAAGGAAGTTTGAAGGAAAGAGAGACAGAAAATGACAGTGTGAGAAAAAAATTAGATAGTTTAACATTGTGGTACATCTAAGAGCCAACAATGAACCTGTTTCAAGATGCTGGAGATAGAGAGATCCATGACAGCATGCACCAGTTTATATGGCATTTGAGATGATGATAATGGAATATGGTATTAAGAATTATACTAATAATCATTTTCTGTATGAAGCTTTTGTTTGTAAGAGTGGTTATGTAGTTATGTTAATATTTGTTTCAACAGTGGCGCTGTTGCACAAGATGGTCGTGTTGAGCCAGGAGATATGATTCTCGAGGTCAACGGCATCAGCTTTGAGAACATGAGCAATGATGATGCTGTGAAAACACTGAGAGAAGCTGTACAGAAACCAGGGTATGTTGTTACATTGTATGTATCAAATGGTATGTGTTTTTTCAAGATTTGGTATCCCTCCTCATGATACGATTTAATTTTTATAATTAAATTAATAGAGATTTAAAAATATCATCACTTGCAAGCATTCCCTTTGTGAAGTGCAGTGAGAATTTTAGGTTATGGTTGTAAAGACTGCTTAATCATAGTGTCTGAAGGGTGGATTAAAAATTTTACACCTGCAAGTAAAAATTCATCCATACTGTCCCCCATCAAGGCCAGCACCTTGCAGTGGTGATGGGGCTTAGTTCAGCCATCAGGGGCTGGAAACTAAGACTGGTCGGGCAGTCCCATTCGAGCAGGACCATAGTCCTGCCCAAGTAAGCAGAGTGCTGAAGACGGAGGCATCCAGCCAAAAGGCGCACAGATAATCAGGATGCCACGCACAAAACACAATGGAAACATGTCCGTATCTATAAAAAGTTATGGTGCCTGCCCTGTGGCGGACGTTCAGGCAGGGACGGTGCCGGGCCCTATACCTCGAAAGGGCCCAACTTCAGTTACTGGAAGTCCTTCTCAATTGCCTCGAGGAGCCAGGAGGCAAGGGAATAGAGCTACTGGCCAAACAAACTTTAAACGACCAATAAAAATAATGCACTGGAATGCTGAGGGTGTCAACAGTAAAAGAGATGGATACAGCAAAAAATTGGAACTTGAAAATGTCCTCAGTGACGAACAAGTTAATATATGCTGTATCCAAGAAACACACCTCAGCAGCGACATAGCCTTCAAAATAAGAGGCTACCAGTGCTACCGATCTGACCGAAAGGACAGGCGAAAGGGTGGAATTCTGACACTTGTTAAAACAATATCAGCACATATCAGCTGGAAGTATATATGGAAGGGGCAGAATACCAGATGCTCCACCTAAAAACAGACAGTGCAGAATTCCATCTCCTGAACTACTACTGCCCAAATGATAAACCATTGGCACTAGACACAATTCCAGATAAAGAGAGACTTTTGGTGTGTGGTGACTTCAACAGCCACTCTCAGAGCTGGGGCTACGATCATATCGACAAGAGAGGTGAGGAACTTGAGAGCTGGCAGGATGAAAATAATCTCATCCTTATTAACCAGCCAGCTGACTCACCAACCTTCTACTCGAGAGCATGGCACACCACCTCTACACCAGATCTGGCATTCCACTCACCAGGCCTGGAATGGAACATCACACGTGTCGTTGGAAAGCAGCTTGGGGGTAGTGACCACAGACCAGTATTTCTGGAAATCCACAATGAATTTACCAAGGACAGCAGCACGCTCACTAGGTGGAACTATAAGAGGGCAGACTGGAAAATGTACCAGCATTTAACCAGTGTTCTAGCTAAGGACATGAACTTGGACAAAGACATCAATAGAGCAGTGAGTGAATTTAATAGATGTATACTACATGCTGCTAGTAAAACCATACCCAGGGGGGCACGCAAAAACTACAAACCCTACTGGAATGATGAACTGGAAAAGCTGCAAAATGAGATGGAAACATCTAGACAGCAGGCTGAGAACAGACCTAGCCAAGAACATCACAACAAATATCAGCAAACAAAGGCTAAATTTCAAAGAGCCAAGTTACAAGCCAGACGGAGTAGCTGGAAAGAAAAAACAGAGTCGCTGAACCTAGAAAGAGATACTAGGAAATTATGGAAACTTGTAAAACAACTAAATGATGAAGGTACAGGGAGAAATACCAGGATCACACTTTATAAAGATAGAAACATTTTAACAGGTAAACATGCAGCTGATTACTTTGCAGATTCCTTTGCAGAAGACAATAACATCAAAGTCAGCCCAGACAAACAACAGGAGGTTCGAGAGAACCAGCAAAACATTGGACAAGGCGAACCTATACCTGAAGTCATGGAGGCACCAATCACAATGAGAGAACTGGAGCATGCAATATCCAAATTGAAAATGAAAAAGTCCCCTGGAGCTGATGGAGTGTCCAATGAAATGATTAGAAACCTGGGAATTGCAGCAAGAGCAAAGCTACTGCAGATCTTTAACACAAGCTGGTCCACGGGTAAGGTACCACAGGCGTGGAGAGAAGCAATAATGATACCACTCCTCAAATCAGGAAAAGATGGCAACACAGTCTCCAACTACAGGCCCATCAGCCTCACAAGCTGTCTATGCAAAACAATGGAACGCATTATCAATCTTAGGATGCAGTGGTACCTTGAAAGTGAAAACCTTCTGGTATCACAGCAAGCAGGTTTCAGACAGTGCTACTCTACTGAAGATCAGGCAACCTACCTCTCCCAAGAGATTGAGGATGCCTTCCAAGATAAGAAACTGGTACTAGCAGCATGGATAGACCTCAGAAAAGCATTTGATAAGGTCTGGAAAGAAGGGCTCCTAAAGAAATTGCGAAATTGCAGGGTTAGCTCAAGAATGTACAAATGGGTAAAAGCATACCTGCATAATAGAAGAGCCAGGGTACAATTAGATGGTCGCAAGAGCAAGAAAGTTCTACTGCATCATGGAGTCCCCCAGGGAGGAGTCCTGTCGCCCACACTTTTCTTGGTTTACATCAATGACCTAGTTGCTGAACTACCACACGGGATCAAAGTGGCAATGTATGCTGACGACCTGGTGATCTGGTGCACAGAAGAACATGCGACAGTGGCCACTAAACAAATACAAAGAGCTATCGATGCCCTAACCTTATGGGCTAATAGATGGTGCGTCAGCATTAACACAGATAAGTGCAGCACTACACTTTTTACCCTCTCACCAAAACAAAAAGCCGGTAATATCAAAATAGATGGAGAGCTCTTGAAAGAAGACAAAAACCCACATACCTCGGAGTTACTTTTGATGATAAGCTGACATGGAAGCAGCACATAAACAAAGCAACAACAAAAGCCAGGAGGAAGTTAGCTATCCTGAGAAAACTAAGTGGAACCACATGGGGAGCCAGTGGGAATATACTCAGTAAAGTTTACCAGCAAGGCATAAGACCACACCTGGAATATGGTTCAGCTGCGTGGTGTCCTGCATCAAACACCACATTACAAGATCTAGATAAAGTGCAAAACCAGGCACTTAGAATAATGTTGGGAGCAATGAAATCAACACCCATAGCAGAGATGCAGAAAATGGGAAGAATGCAAACACTTGGCGAACGCAGAGACACAAAAGTACTAATTCAGCAGGCAGAAAAGTTTCAGTGTATGCCAAGTCATCCAATGAAGGAAAGATTTCAAAATCTAGCAATGGGACGACTGAAAAGAAGCAGCTTTATCCATCAAGCTAAACGACTCCGCAGACAACTTACAGACCTACCTGAAGTTGACAGCCCCTTAAGGCCTGTACGAGAACAAACCCCGTGGAGTGAAAGACATGGAATGCCAATATACATTCAGACCCATGTGAAAGGAATACTAAGCGAGGACGAACAGAACAGTGTGCAGCGAAGGACAGTCACCCTCAGTTTCCTGGATGAGGAATATCCACAAGATATATGGGTCAGAGTATACACAGATGGATCAGCACAGAATGCCGTGAGGAATGGAGGTGCAGGTGTATATATAGAATATCCACACAAGCCTAGAGATACAATCAGAACACCGACAGGAAAATTCTGCAATAATTATGATGCAGAAATCCAGGCAATTAGTGTGGCAGCTAAAAAACTGCTGAACTCCAACTCTGACCTACAGCCTGTGGTATTCCTGACAGATGCAAGGTCAGTGCTTCAAGCTCTCCAGTCTGAAAAACTAACAGACTTGAAAAAACTACTTTGCGAATTGTCTTACCAGTATAGGGTAACCATGCAGTGGATACCCTCTCACTGTGGAATACCAGGAAATGAAAAAGCAGACCAACTGGCTAAGGAAGGTGCTGCCGAAGACCAACCAGATATACCAATCACCTACCATCAGAAAAAACAGATGATCAAGTCAATAAGAAAGCCACAAACACCAACACAAGATGACTATCATATTATGAACAGACCAGAACAAGTTATAATTCTACGTCTCAGAACAGGACACAACCGACTCCGCAGTCACATGTATACAAAGTTCAAGATTGGCAACACAGCCATGTGTACATGTGGACAGGCAGCACAGAGTGCCAGACATATACTTCAAGAGTGTTCTGAGCATGAAACGCTGAGGCAGACATATTGGCCAGAGGAAACAACACTGGAATCAAAGCTCTATGGGACACTGTATGAACTACAAAAGACAGTGAGTTTTATTAAGGAGACAGAATTACAGATATAGACATGTTTCAAGTGAACAAAAGAAGAAGAAGAAGAATCCATACTGTGATTTAACCCAAGCTGTCATGATTGTAAGAATGGTATTCTAACCATTCGGCCATACTAAATAGATATTAAATGAAATCAGGAGCAATACTTTTTATTGGAATATATTTTTTGAGTGAACTAATGCCAGATCTGCAGAGAGTACAATTTGTCCCCTAGAGTACAAATTATTCCATCTGAGCACTCTAAAATACTTTATCTCAGCCAAACAAAAGAAGTGCTCCAATAGATTCCAGGTCATTCATAAATCATGGAAAATGAGATAGCAGATCAGCTAGCCAAAACTGGAAGTAACTTCCAGCAACAACAGACAGAAGACACACAAACAATTTCCAGAGTTGAGGTCCATCATCAATAACTCTATAGACATAGAATGGAATTCAATTCAACATGGAAAGGAAACAAGGCTTTGCCATTCACGGTCTTTGAAAAAAAGAACAATCATTTTTAGATTGAGAACAAGCCACAACATATAATAAAAAAGAATTATGGGAGATTTGGAGACCGAAATGTGCTCCTGTGGACAATCTACAGAAAACAATTTATTTTGCAGTGTACCACTGTACCCGCACCACAAAAAGAAAACTGTGATCATCTGAAACAGTTCTGACAGACCAGCTCTGTCATGAGGCAGGTGACTACACTATATTCTCACCAAGATTTTGTTTTCCCAATTTTTATGGTTTTCTTTGTTTTTGTATTTGCTGATCTGTGCTTGATATAATCTTACTTTCTTGCTTGCAGCCCATTTCTTCAAATATTTTTAATGGCAGATTTTAGGATTTCTTGTTCTTTGTTCATTCTCAAACTTCTGCAGATTAACTGAGTGTAGTTTCGAGAACTGAATGCATTGTGCCATGCGGTACATCTAAGTTCACCCCCAAAGCCTCCTTAATCACTTCTCACAACATGCACGATAAGTAACAATGTCAAAATTTTTTTTCCCTTGTCGATCCTGGCAACAACACAATAATGATTTTGAGATTTTACTTCATCATTATTGCATTGTTAATGACATCTTTGCAGTCAAAATGGATCGCTTGGTGATGTCCATCTCCTCTACAAGTCTCCTAGTGTGCATACACTTTCATTTTAGCTTATGAATACTAAGCTACCCATGGGTTCGCTCAGAGGGCAGTGATGTCAGTTCATAACCAATATATGTATTAAAGGTGTAGAATATATATTATAACGTTGTTTAGATTTAGTTCTTTATATTTTATAACCTTTGTGAGTTAAAAGCAAAATTGATATTATTGGCTGTCCATGAAACAGAGGACCAGATACAGGGTTGCCATATTGGAAGTTTATGGCTACATTTCTTAGATTTGGCCTTTTTTATTAGCTACGGACCATGAAATTTATTTTTGAGAACATATCTACTTTCCCATATTTTGTTGTTTAAGTTGACTACAAATTTTGTTTGTTGCAGGTTATTTTGTGGATATTAACCTTTATGACCCTACGGATGGGTGGAAACAACTAATTTTGTGGATGTTAACTAATTTATACACACAGTGTATTCTACTCATTTATAAATGTATAGAGTAAATGTTACAAACATCTATTTGATAATACTATTAATGAAGGTCTAAGTGGAAACTTTGTTGCGATAATGAGGCCTGATATAGCAAACAATAAAAACATACATTTTTGTGGTAGCATAAAGCACTAGATAATGGTTGTGACAATAATTTAACTGAAAATTTAGTTACTACATAGTGAAAAGTAATATGTATAATTTTCCATGCATACCACTTTTAAGTACCCTCCTTACTTGTAAAAAGAAAACCTTGACTCTCAAAATAACATTAAAAGAACTAAAATTAAGTTAGTTTACAGATATGTCATTGTGAAATGAATGAATGTTGATAATTGTATACAAGTTTATGGAAGGTGACATTGTTTAAAAATAATCAACATATTTTTAGTTGTTTATACACAATCTTAAAATTTGGCTATCTCTTTACAAATAATTTGTACATAAACGTCCCAACCATCTGGCAACCCTGGGCAGACATAATAGCCAACACCACATCACATGGACTTTAAGAAGTAGAATATATGTTAAGGAATGTCATTTTAGACATAATTCTTTATATTTTAAAACAATTGAAAGCTACACACGGGCTTGATAATATTGTGTATCTTGTTATATCCATCAGTCCAATTGTTCTAGTCGTTGCTAAATGCTGGGATCCAAATCCAAAGGGCTACTTTACAGTTCCACGTCAGGAGCCAGTTCGTCCCATAGATCCTTCAGCATGGGTCGCTCACACCACAGCTATGAGAGAACAGTACATGGGGCGCAGTGGGCCAAGTGCTCCTTCTGTTAGTAACATGACATCAACCACCTCATCCTCACTTTCCAGCTCTATACCCGAGTCAGAACGTGGTAGGATCCATTTTCACTATTTGTTTATAGTATGTTGTTTTATTTTTGTGTAGCAGTTGAATGGTAATAATAATTTGCATGTGATGAAGAGGGTTTCTGAAATCTATTTGCACTGATTCAAAGAGAAACTTATGAATGTATTATATAGCTGGTAGAAGTTTATAGACTTATGATTGATAGATTAAATATCTGGTAGAAATTCATAAACTTATGATTGATGGATTTACCCTTTGAACCCTGACGAACTGGCAATTAACCTTTAGCACACTTTCAGCGAGGTGACACACCTTCTGATATCTTTTTGTATACAGCTGTCAGCACATCCATGCACCTGTTGCTATGTACTCATTTAATAGTACAATATTATATACAGTAGTACATTCAATAGTATACATGATGTTTATTGTTCACATGACATGGATTTAGTGCCATCTTAGGCTAGCTATATTTCAATTCTATTTTCCACATTCCTTTTTGAACGATGTAGTAGGTCAGCGCTGTAGTTTTAAATTTTAGACGTCTGACCTGATCAGCATGAATCAAGTTCAAATTAAGTGAAATTATAATGAATAATTCTTGGTAATTACGTTTTTTTTTCAAAGAAGATATTAGTAACACGTTCGTTTCATTAAGAAATGACAATTTGCAGCACTGTTTTCGGCATTGAATATATTTAAGTAATGTGTCGGACTGGATATTCTTACTACTCTGGAGGTAAATATGTCATAACTTTCAAGCAAATACTGATTGATGGATTTAAATAAGTAGAAGTAAGTGATAGTTGGAAAGAAACAGGTCAAGCCAGAAATAAACTGGAAAACAACCACTGAAAATAAGAAAACAAGATTGAGAGCACTGGCTTCATTGCTGAGACCTAGAAAATAACCCAAAATAAAGATGTATGGCATGGTACACTGTGAGCCCTGTGTGATATCTAATGACATTGGAAGGATGTCATATATATATCTCTTATTGCGTATATAAATATATATATATATATATATACTGTTAAAAAAAAGAACGTAACATTATTGCAGTGCTAATGGACACCAAATTTTAAATGTGTATCAAAATTTAAATTTTATTTTACAGAATTAATGTTTCAACCTTGACATGAAGAACCGCTGAGACTTTAACAATTAAATAATGAAATATTTTCACCAGATCATTTCTTCCTTTGAAGTTGATCCCATATTAATAAACCTCCCCCACCATGTGGAGGAGCCTCATCAATGCTTTTCTGGGTGTAGCACTCACTCACAGATTCTGCAGTGAACTCTTCTCCAACTATTGTGTTGCTGGAGCACACAAAAAATGATTAATCACTAAACCAAACCCGTCTCCAGTCATTCCCAACAGTTCATTGGCAATGCTGGTTTGACCACTATACCAGATTCTGGCAATGCCGGTTCGTAAGAGTGGGACCTCTGTAGGGTATTTTAGCCGAAGATTGGCATCGTTCAGTCGGGTCCTGACCATTTAATCTGAAATCAACAAGCTGCTGGCATTAAGTGAACTGTAGGGGACACAGATGCAAATCGATTCCAGAAGTGACACAGCCATATGAAATGGTCTTCGGTGGGAGTTGAAAAACTGGGTCGTTCACTGCATGGCTGGTCAGCCACTGAGCCAGTTTGTTGAAATAGCCTCCAAAGATGACTAACGGTGCTTCTAGCAACATTAAATTGTCTGGCCACTACACTCTGTGATTTTCCAGACTAAGCATCCAATGATGATGTATTGTTGTTCTGTAGTGAGATGAACCATGCTTGTGCATTGAATTTTCAACATAATTTATTTGAGGACTGTCAAACTTTTATATAAATTCAATAATAAGATCAGAGAGTAATAAGACACTAGCACAAAAAAAACCATGTTTGAGGAAAGCAATAAATGTTACGAGAATATATAATGAGAATAGAATCTGCGCAACTGGCCCTTTGTGCATACATCAGAGTTACAAGAGACGAGAAAGACCAAGAACTAGATGGACAGAGACAATCAAAGAAACATTAAATAGATATGGGCTTATCATGGCCAATGCAACTCACATGGCTAAAGATAAAAAACTCTGAATTCCTCCCACGACACTTAACGGAACAAGTGGAAATGACAATAGATAGATAGATCAGAGAGTTTTGTGTTTATTAAGTTTCATGGATTCTCATGAACCTGCCACAAGTTATTGTCAAAAATGTTGTTTTGATTTTGACCTTCCATGGCCTCATGAATAATGAGGTGAGTACAATTCAGGTAAGCACGAGAAGTTAATGACCAAGTGGACACAGTCAATAGGTGGAATGATGTTGAATCAGCAAATATCTTCTATAAAAGTAACTCTAAAAAAGTTGTGTTTATTTTTTTTAACAGTACATATGTATATAACACTGAAGTACCATTGGTACAGATAAAATGGAGACACAACATATTTCCTTGGACATCAGTGGGAAACCTAGGACCATTGTTCTGCTTCAAGAGAGATCCAACAGGAATTTGAGAATAAACACTTAAGAAAATAATAAACATAGTTCTTTTGTTGAAATTAGCCATGTTGTAAATTGAAAGGGCAAACTTGTGAAATTGGATAGGTTGAACTGAAAGATGCAAATGACATTGTAACTGCTGTAAACTTTTATCACACTGCATTTATGCTAAAATGGATTGAATTGCTTAGGAAAATATGTTTGGTTTTAGTGAGTGCAAAAAACAACCATGACTAAAGTAAGACACAAGACTTTAACATGCCTTTTTGTTATTGTCATTTCTGAGTTGGACTTGATTGTTACCAAATGTTTACACA
Source organism: Meghimatium bilineatum (assembly GCA_034231615.1). NCBI lineage: Eukaryota > Metazoa > Mollusca > Gastropoda > Stylommatophora > Philomycidae > Meghimatium > Meghimatium bilineatum. The sequence continues at coordinate 36,738,501 of CM067300.1, forward strand.
ACAGTCTTGTTTACCAGGCTTTGACGACATGAATCTGACCATCAGCACTGACATGGCTACAGTGGTAAAGGCTATGGCACAACCAGAGTCAGGACTAGAGATAAGGGACAGGATGTGGCTCAAGATTACCATAGCAAATGCATTTATAGGTGAGGGACGCTATAGTATTTATAGGTGAGGAAGGCTATAGTATTTATAAGTGAGGGATGCTGTAGTATTTATAGGTAAGGGACACTATCATATTTATAGGTGAAGGTAGCTGTAGTATTTATAGGTGAGGGATGCTATAGTATTTATAGATGAGGGATTCTATAGTATTTATAGGTGAATGATACTGTAGTATTTATAGGTGAGGGATGCTGTAGTATTTATAGGTGAGGGATGCTGTAGTATTTATAGGGGTGAGGGTTGCTATAGTATTTATAGGTGAGGGATTCAATAGTATTTATAAGTGAATGATACTGTAGTATTTATAGGTGAGGGATGCTGTAGTATTTATAGGTGAGGGATGCTATAGTTTATATAGATGAGGGATTCTATAGTATTTATAGGTGAATGATACTGTAGTATTTATAGGTGAATGATACTGTAGTATTTATAGGTGAGGGATGCTGTAGTATTTATCGGTGAGGGATGCTGTAGTATTTATAGGTGAGGGATGCTGTAGTATTTATAGGTGAGGGATGCTGTAGTATTTATAGGTGAATGATACTGTAGTATTTATAGGTGAGGGATGCTGTAGTATTTATAGGTGAGGGATGCTGTAGTATTTATAGGTGAATGATACTGTAGTATTTATAGGTGAGGGATACTGTAGTATTTATAGGTGAGGGATGCTGTAGTATTTATAGGTGAGGGAAGCTATAGTATTTATAGATGAGGATAGCTATAGTATTTATAGGTGAGGTAGCTATAGTATTTATAGGTGAAGTAGCTATAGTATTTATAAGTGAGGGCTGCTATATCAGCCATCAATCAGCTCGGTGGTAGAGTGGTTACTGTGCGCATCTAAAAAAAATACAACTCAGTCAAACATGCTTGAAAGCTGATTGTCCCCATTATATTGGTGATGAATTAGATGTATTTGTGGTGTCCTAACTCACTTTCTAAAACCATTTTTCAAGGAACAATTGAGAGTGTACGGAGAAGAGGTGGTAAAAGAGAATCCTGAATTTATAACATGTAATTTTCTGGGCATGATTTCTCTAGTCTGATCAGCTGAAGACAGAAGTGTTTAGAGAGTTTTTATTGAGCTGATGTTAGTGCAATAGCTTTTTCTTCTACATTCATTCACAAACTTCTGCAAACAAAGATAAGCAGAATGTAGTCAAAAGTACGGAATACATTGTCAGGTTTACAGCTTAGTTGTGTTATCTAAAACTTTCGGCCTGTCACATTTGACTTCAGCATGGCCTATAGATCGGAGACCTTCTATGGAATTGTGCAGCCAACTTCATCCCCAAAAACTCTTTAGTCGCCTCTTATGACATGCCTAGCAGGTAAAAATAGTGCTATTCTTCACTGCACATTCAGGTCTTGGCAACTCCTTTGCTAGTGCATATAACTTCTTCTTCTTTCGTTCACTTGAAACATGTCTATATCTGTAATTCTGTCTCCTTAATAAAACTCACTGTCTTTTGTAGTTCATACAGTGTCCCATAGAGCTTTGATTCCAGTGTTGTTTCCTCTGGCCAATATGTCTGCCTTAGTGTTTCATGCTCAGAACACTCTTGAAGTATATGTTTGGCACTCTGTGCTGCCTGTACACATGGCTGTGTTGCCAATCTTGAACTTTGTATACATGTGACTGCGGAATCGGTGCATATAACAATTTCAAATCATTCAGGCAGATGAGTAAAGATGGCTTGACAGATTTAGCTTGGGGGCTATATTTTGCCCATCCTGATATACAAAATCAAAATATTTTAAAACTAGTCTCTGGGTTCTGTACCCTGATGAAATCATTAGAATGTGAGTTCAAATCTAGAAAGAAAAAAAATATTTGAATTCTGTTTATTTTGTGTGTTCAGAAGTTCAATTGTATTGTATCTTGCCAACAGGAGCTGATCTAGTTGACTGGTTATTCACTCATGTAGAAGGATTTGCTGACAGAAGAGATGCACGAAAGTATGCTTGCCATTTGTTGAAAGCAGGGTACATTAGACACACTGTCAACAAGCTGACATTCTCTGAACAGTGCTACTATATTTTTGGAGATTATTATGGAGGTAATTACATTTAAAATAGTCTGTGCAATACTGTTCAATGTTTTAAATTTCAAAACCCATTTTATTGCCAAAGTCGGATGTGTGGGCCATTGGCGTAAATAAAAAATGGCGACACAACACATCTTAATTCTTTGAATACATCCTGCGGGAAATCTAGTAGGACAATTATCCAACTACAAGAGAGATCCAGAGAGAGTTCCAATTGAAGAGAAAATGTTTAATAGTTAAAGTGAAGAGAAAATGTTTTTTGGTAAAAGTGAAGAGAAAATGTTTGTTGGTAGAAGTAAAGAGAAAATGTTTTGATAGAGAAATATGAAAATTGTAAAATTATACATCTATTCTAGATTAGTTTGTGTCTCAGAAATATGGGTAATAAACAGACACTAGAGTATAAAATTGATTCTTTTGAGATGTGGATATATAGAACAATAGGGAGACTTCATGAAAAGAGTAGAAAATGAACAAAGAGGTTTTGACAATACTGCATATTAGAAAAGTACTATTAACCTTTACTACGCTCCATACAAATTAAGCACTCGTCCCTTTCACGCCGGATCACTGTAAAAATTGTGGAATGATGAAAAAAATGCATAGAAAATATTTTGTAAATGACTGACTCATACCGCCCGTGTGTTGCCAGGGCCCGAAAGGGGAGCAAAGAATAGCAACACTGGTTACCTTCCACGCAGGTATTAAAGGCGACTAAGGAGGTTATGGGATGGAGTTGGCTGTCCCATCCCATATAGGGTCAGTGACCCAAAGCCATGCTGAAGTCGGATGTGTTAAGCCGAAAGGCGCAGATATCGCAGCAATGCTGTAAACCATGACACAACGCATTCCGCTCTCTGGACTACATCCTGCTAATCTGCAGGAGTTTGAGAACGAATACAGAAGAAGAAGACTGACTCATATGTTCTTGTCCGACCAATCTATTCTTTCAATAATTCATATATCTATCTTATTTGTAATTAAATTTATAAAGTTATTTCTTAACCAAACTAACCAAAATAAAACACTTAGATGTTATTAACCTTCAATCCAATCTTGAATAGATCAAAGAATATTTCCTGACTCACTTCCCAAACAAAGAGATGTAAATTTAAATCATGATGTTCATACCTAATGTTGTGTTGTCATTTCATAACGAAACTAACATGTTCCATAATATCTTCTTTGAAAATAAACATAGTTACCAACAATTCCTAATTATTAGAAAATGAATCCACTAGAATTTAACTAAAATTGACTTCATTTCAACTTGATACACATTGATACACATTGATTGTCCAACTTTCAAATTTTCATCATTGTCCGGTTTTTTTTTTTGTGCATAGGAAGAATGTTGAAAAGAGAGCTAGAAGAAAAAACAAAATTTAAACTTGTTATTGTAGTTACACAATTGTGTAACAATGGTTGCAATTGTGCTACCATGACATTCAGCGGAGTACAACCAGAATTTGGGTTAGCCAGGACCAAACTCATTTGAGCAAGTCTAGTCCAAAGGTGTCTTATTTCCCAGTTGTGACAATAGAATGTGAGAATTTGTCTTGGCACTGAACCAGAAAAAACATACTTCATTGCAACCTGTTACAGTATGCATAGTGTCAGGGTGGAAAGAACTGAAGTGTGGAGTCTTGCAAAAGCACATAAACACATGATTTGACTTGGCCATGGATAATCTAGTACAAAATCAAAATCTATAATATTATTTTTTCAAATATTGTGCACCTATGACTAGTGGAGATTGTGCAGGTAGACACATTGTGCCTGCCTCTATCAACCCAAACTATTAGCTGGCACACTTTCATCTATGATGTCTATGGATGTCTAAATGCTCAACATGAGCAGGAGATCTCTCATACCATTTCTTTGGATGAAGAGATCAATTTAACCTATACAATGCTGTCGATGTTTATAAAAAACACACTTCCGGAAGTACACTGCCAAATGCAGAGGTGGTAGAATTGTGACCATCACTAAGCAATTGTGTAACTATGATAAAAAGTATAAATCTGGCTTTTTTCTTTCAGAAAAAAAGTTTCAGTTAGCCTGTTTCAATCAACACAATCTGAGTTGAAATGGAAGCCATTTTAAATGAAATTCTTATGAATTGTTTTTCTAATTATGAGGAATTGTTGGGAACTACATTTATTTTCAACAAAGATACTATGTATCTTTATGTTAGTATCTTTATGAAATGACATCGTCAACACTAGGTCTATACATCCTGCATTGATGATTGAATATAAAATGAGTGTAGATGAAATTGTTCTTAGTTCTACTCAAGATTGGATTGTGAAGGTCAGTGACATCTAATTTTTTTGTTTATTTTCATAGATGATATTATGAACACGTTAGTTAGGTTAGGAATTAGTATAAGAAATATAATAGGTTTAGAAATTTATTCATGGAATATGTCAGTTGCACAAGACATGTGAGTCAGTCACTGAGAAATTTTCTTTATTTGTTTCATTTTTATTGTTCATTGATCAATTCTAAAAAAAACAAACCATTCTGCCTGCATGAGGAGAAGGTGCATAATTTGTATTTAGCATAATAAAGATTAACAAACCATGACAAATATTGTGAAATCATTTTGTGCTGCAATTTTGTTCCCCACTCTTCACATCACCTATAATTCATATAATTTATCATTCCCAGGTCCATCTATTTATCCAGGTAAGAATCCTATGTCTTCTTCACTTTAAAAAATTTTTTTATATGTGTTTATGTATTAGAAATGCTTATAATTGGAATATTATTATTATTATAGTATTAGATTGTTGTTTACCCATAACAAGTGATGATAACTAATTATTACATCCACTTTATTCTTCTTCTTCTTCTTTCGTTCACTTGAAACATGTCTATATCTGTAATTCTGTCTCCTGAATAAAACTCATTGTCTTTTGTAGTTCATACAGTGTCCCATAGAGCTTTGATTCCAGTGTTGTTTCCTCTGGCCAATATGTCTGCCTCAGCGTTTCATGCTCAAAACACTCTTGAAGTATATGTTTGGCACTCTGTGCTACATGTACACATGGCAGTGTTGCCAATCTTGAACTTTGTATACATGTGACTGCGGAGTCGGTTGTGTCCTGTTCTGAGACGTAGAATTATAACTTGTTATGATCTGTTCATAATGTGATAGTCATTTTGTGTTGGTGTTTGTGGCTTTCTTATTGACTTGATTATCTATCCACTTTATGAAATGGAATTATGTCCTTGTTTATGAGTTCATAGTGCCTGATAAGCCCTATGGTTGGTCTAAAGGTACTTGGGATGGGATGATCACTTTCATTGGTGTTTGATATACCTTTCTAGTCTCTGCTGTTGAGCTGCTGCATTGCTTCTTTTTTTCACCCAGTGTTGTGTTTTTAATTGCAGAGTATCATGTAGCTCTATTTCATGCAGCATCTTCTCATGTGTCATAGTTTATGTCACAGGTTTTCAGCAAGATATTTAGCGGTGAGTCATTGCAATGCTTATTTTGGGCACCTTGAGAGCTCATGCCCTTCTTCATATCACCATTGAATGATACTTTTGATAGATGGTGATTTGGCACACATACTACATGACCAGCCAAGCACATTTGTGTCTGCATCAGAATAGTATTAATGCTAGGGATACAAGCCCTTTCAAGGATAGTGGTATCTGGACTCTTATATTGCCATTTAATGTTCATCCCACCAAAGACGGATGTGCCGGGTCATTGGCAGAAATAAATTGGTGATACAACGCATTTCCATTCTCTGGACTACATTCTGCTGGAAATCTAGTAAAACTTGTCCTGCTACAAGAGAGATCCAGCAGGAGTTTGAGAATGAATGTTGAAGAAGAAGAAGATGCTCATTACCTTTCTGAGACAAGTTGTGGGGAAGTGATATAATTAGTGTTAGATAATGTATGGTTGATCAGCTTCATGAAGTAATAGTGCAGTGAATTTAATCATCAACATAGGGGGTTCAGTTCCTAGTCTGTGCGAATATGTCTGTGTGTGTGTGTGTGAGTGAGAGAGAAAGAGACAGAGGGAAAGATTTCAGATCTAACAAGATGAAATAACTCTTAGCCAGCTGCAAAAAAATTGCATTGGTTTAAAAAAAAATACTTTATGCATATTTAAAAGTATTTTGTGGAATTAGTATTATTTACAATCCATGCAGTTCCACAGTTTTGAAATTTTAATTTTTACATAGTCATTTGTACAAGAATTCTGTAATTCTACATTTGTATGATATACATCCAGTTATGAGTTTTGTTTATTTTAGTAGCCGACATAATTACAACTTTTTCTTATGATGTCCGACTCTGTGGCAGTGTGGTACAATGCATGTCTGTGATGGCCAGGGTGCTGGGTTCAAATCCCATTGCAGGCAATTGTGCATGTCCTTCTTGTTCTTGAATTCTTGAACCCATCTTGTTCTTGGTTAAGAATTCTTGTTCAGAAAGCAATGGCAAACTACTGATTGTATTTTTCTAAAAAACTACTACAGCAAAAAATGCTGGGTTAATGGCTACATCCTGAGTAGGATATACTGCCAATTTTTTTCCATATGATAAATCTATCAACAGTCAACTTTGATCTGGGCCAGATATAACTTAGGGCATGTGATCCTAAAATGACACCGGTCCTAGAAAATGTGCCTACATAGGTTTCCTTAGATTAAGTTGTTGATAAAGTACAGATGACATAATATTTTTCCATTTTTGTGTGTGTGTATTGTTTTATGTAGAACTACAATTGCAGAATGCAAATTATTCAAGAAATACTAGGTTTATTAATATAAAGGAATAAGTTAAAAAACAATCAATGCAATACTACCAATGTATTTAACCTTTAGGTCTCTATAGGCGCAGATTTGCACCAATTAGTGTATACCCCATTGTGCCTATTGGCGCAAATTGGCTACATATGATATGGCCTGATTCCCGAGTATGGAACTTCACGAAGTAATGATCCTGTGACGTATAAAACCCGCCAAACGAAGCTAGGAATACGTCACAGTTTAAGGTCAGATTCCTTTACACATTACAATTGCAAGAAGGGAGAAAGCCGGCTGATTTTGTCAACAAATTTCCAGAGCGACGTTGGCCATTTTGTAGCCATATTTTACTATCAAATTGAGTACCGTGTGGCATGGCTAAGTGATCGTGACTACATGTTTTAATTGTTGTTTTTTGTGTTTAATATGTTGTTATTTGATAAGAATGTTTGTGTATTCATTCAAAAACACAAAAATAATATGTATCAGGGGTGCCACGTGTGTGCATTGACAATAATTACGCTGTGTGTTTGCCTAGACCTAGTGTTGACCAGACGGACATTATATGCGATTTCTTCACGTTTTATTAGTTTTTTTAGGCCATATTATATTAGTTTGTATATGAAACAATATATATACAACAAGTATAGGTATTTAGTAGGATTTTATCAATGTTTCCACACATTGCTCAAGTATTAGGGCCGTCAAGAAGTTATATGTGTGATTTGAAAATGGCATTTTGCTATTTTTTCCCCGAATTTTCAACTTCACAACTTGCTCACAACTGTCATATCATACATACAACAAAAAAAACATGCCTATATTCACTATTCACTCCTTTATTTAGAATTGCAAAAATTATTTTGATATCTTTTAATTCAAAAAAGTTATAGCGTTTTCAAAACACCCACCATCAATAACGCAAATTTTCTAAAAAAGAATTCAGCCCCCAGGGGAATATTGCGTAATTTTAATTCAGGGTCCTAAAGGTTAATAAATAAATAAAATGGCAATCACAATTGTAATACTATCAATTCATGATGGCATATTTTACAATAGATATTTTTAATTTGTAGAACTGACACAGAAAATAATGACTTATATAGAGTGTAAAATTAATAATATTGTGAAAATATTGCTGTTCAAACTTTTGCATTCCCCGCCTACAACATATACGCAACATATACTGCTATTGTGTGTCTTATTTTGGGTAGTTTTTCACATTACAGCTCTATTCACAAAAGGTGTTCACGAAATATCTGCTTCGGTTTAGTTGGCAAGTATGGAAATCAAATACTGAAACATCTGCATGTAGCAGTGATATTCTGAAGTACAGTTAAATGTAGTTGGAACCATGATGTAAAAATGACATTGCATTTTACTTCAATTCAAATCAGTCTCATGCCACTAAATGGACACCCTGTATATATTAAGAGTGCTCATATTTATTCTATGTATGCACATCACTAAGTATAATACTTAGTGCTATGGAAATATGTATAGACACATTTTCAAATTCAGGTGCTTTTTTTAGAAATACATACTGAACTTAAATACCCACACAATTTTTTTCTGCGGTTGTTATTGTGTTCAAAACAGCCAATTTTAAAAAGATAAATCATGCAGCAAATGAAATTTGAACCAGATCAGCTTAGATGGTACCAACTCACCTTACAACTTGAGTCAACACGGTCTCGATGAAGACGTAAATCATGTTGACTCAATTTATGAGGTGAGTTGGTGCCATCTCAGCGGACCTGGTTCTTCTTCTTCAGCGTTAATTCTCAAACTCCTGCTGGATCTCTCTTGTAGCAGGACCATGATCCATTCTAGATTTCCAGGAAGATGTAGTCCAGAGAATGGAAATGTATTGTGTCGCTGTTTTATTTGCACCAATGGCCCGATACATCTGTCTTCGCTGGGGGACCTGGTTCAAATCTCATTTGCTGCATGATTTTTCTTTATTAATACATCCTTGATATTTCAATATTATATTACATATTTTTAAAAGGGTTCAAGATGAAAGTAATCTATGAGGACCTCTTATTGAAGCCATACTGTGCTGTGAAGAATACACATGAACTGTGTGAAAGTGGTCAATGTTGATATCAACACATTTTTGCAGGCTTTCATGTGATTTGATGTGTCTGCATACAAAATGGTGGAACATGTCTCTGTAAACACACACGTAAATTTCTTCAAAGTAGGTTTCTTCTTTACAAAACATTGCTTACCACTGAAAGAGGAATTTTTCTGGGCATGAAAGAAAGAGCAGGAGGAACGACATCCTTCCCACCAACTATGATTGCACATAGGAAACAAGACCTTCATGGCTCATAATTACTGGGCATTGAAAAAAATTAAAATCTCAGTGACTTTACATCAATTTAATCTACTGTTCTGGACATGGAAGTGTTTGCTATGGTGGTAGAGCAGACATGCTGGTTTTAGGAGCACTAATAGTGGGTACGATTATAAACAGAAGGACATGAAAGTTACGTTACAAGGGCTGTTCAATAAGTTCCAGGTCTGATTTTTTGTCCCAGAAAATTGTAATATATAGAGCATTGCTATTTACCAGGTCCATGTAATGACCATGTACGAATGCACATATGAAACTGGAAGTTTTGTAACTTCATGCATTGTGTAGAATCCAGTAAGTGAAGGTGACCTAGTTTGTCTTGTGCATTAAAAAAAATTGATGTTAATATTCAACATGTGTGTATTGATTTATGCTTGTGTCTTGGAAAAACTGAATTCTAAACTTTCAGATGTTGCAATCAGCATTTTAGAGTCATGTCTAAGTAGATCTACAACATTTGAGTGGTATTCCCATTTCAAGAGTAAACGCATATTATTTGAAGATGATCCTGATATAGCAGATCACTCACACAGACAAGATTGGTGCACATGTGCAAGAAATCATGTGCTCCGACTGACATCTGACTATCATAGAAGGGGAAAAAACAGATAAGTAAGGAGAGTGGCAACAAAATACAAAACACTAACGACATCAATCAACAGAAATAGATGATGTTTCTACTAAAACTACTAAAACATTTTCATCAGGATGTAAACAAAAAACAAGAAATTAATATTGCAAAAAGAGAATCATAATGTAAGAGAAGAGGAAAATAAGATAATGAGGGAGACAAGATGAGAGAGAGAAAGGGGACGTGTGACCAGACGAGAGAGTAAAATGAAAAACAACAGAGTAAGTATAATAAAAGACAACTCTAAGAAATATCATAAAAATCTAATTATTTGAAATCCAGTGTAGTCAAACAGAGGTAGACTACCATATAGGTTGTTGAGGATATTTCAATCGGTATATGCCCTAAAAGTGTAAGTGCACCTTTTCATGTGGAACCGGTGGCAGTGAATCAGGTTCCCCATCTAATCAAGGACCGTAAATATGGTCCATTTTTCGATTTGCACTGATCATCATCAGCAAGCACAAATTACAAACTTCATGACCTTGGTAATCACCAGTGATGAAAGCTCCGTGTGATTTTTTGATCCTGTTTCTACATTTTAACAGAACACTGATTTGATGACATTGAGGAGATTCAAGACAACCTCATAAGAAAAATGAGTCCTATTCTAAAAGTGTCTATAAAGATACTTTCTTCAGTGGCTGGAGAGTACTGGTTTTAAGTATATACAATCACCAGTGATAGGGTGTTATATCAAACCAATATTTGTTCTATGGATCTGAAGCATGAATTGCAACAAAATATCCAAAATGAACTGGAGCTTTTGAGAAGAATGGTGAATGTGCTACAGACAACTTAGAAATCTCAGATGTGCTGGAGTAAATAGACAATTTACAGCAAACTTTAGAGTCGAAACAGTCAAGATTTATAAGGTATACGATAAGAACAAAATTTTTAACAACCATCAGAAATATCAAGGAGAAGAGAGACATAAGGAAGACAAAGAGAGCAGTTGCTGGATGGGTTGTCATCATGTAATGAGATAACGTCACCAACTGAATCTATTAACAGCACAAAAGACAGGAGGATATAGATAACATATTGCCTATGCCACTCAGAATGACACTAGATTGATTGAGCCAGTAATATAAGAGGGTAGGTAAGAAATATGATAATCAACAAACCGTCAGAAGCATCATCATGCATGCCATATCTAGTTTAATGAAAGAGGTTTTGCTGAGCTCATTCTGTTTACCTATAGTTGAGTTCAAGTTATCAGTTGAGATTTATATTTTTTCTTGTGTACGTCTTCCCTTAGACCTGGCATCACTCAACCTTGAAGATGTGGATTCAGTCTCCGAAGCTGACCGTGACACTTTAGCACCTCTTCCTCCACCCTCCTGGACCAGCAACCAGTTCCCATACAGCTCCAGTACTTACCTGCCTCAAAACTTGCACTACATCCCAGCTTATGCGCTCAACAGTGGTGATGCTTCCAGTTTTGTAGGTAGTTTTGTGGATGTCCCACCCGGTGTACCCTCCTCTGCAGTAACAGGGATTGGTATTTCTGGAGTTAGTGGTGGTGGTGGTGGCAGTGCCGGCAGTGTTCACAGTGCTTCAGGTAAGTTCTTAACTTGATGTTCCTGAACATGCTTTCACACAGGTTTACACACAAGTCAACAAGAACAAGTTACTTATCAATAGGTTAATCCATCCAGAGACATTGATTTGCTTTTATCGTGTTAATCCACTGTCTTCTGCTATACTCATTGGCATAAATCTATCTTTTCTTATTCATCTTGGAAATCGACATCGGCTGAATAAAAATAACATATAAGATTTCCAAGATACCTCGAAGTTGAACTTGATCAGAAGCTCACAACGGAGTACCACATAGAAAATCTGATTAAGAAAACGACCACAATGATAAAGTTCATAAAGCACCTCACCTCATGCAAATGGGGGAGCAGATTTACATGCTCTGCGCCAGTAATATACTGGATATGTTCGATTTGCAATTGACTACACACTTCCTGTACAGTCAAAAGCAAGCAAAAGCCTCCTATAGAGAGATTGGATAAAGCCCAAAATAACACTATGGTTTATGTGCGGTGCCATGAAAACCACTCCAACTAACGCATGTGAGATCAACACAGACATAGAACCCTTACACTTAAGAAGAGAACGAGCGGTAGAGACCTTTGAAAGGTACATGAGAATTGAACATCTCAGAAGAAAACAGAAAAATGATAGAAAAGTGTCAGGATAAAAACAGAATACTCAAGACATTGTTCCTCAATAACGCAAGAGAAGCAAGCATAAAAACTCCACCTGCTGACAAATAGAGAACAAAATGAAAAAATAGACATTGAATCACCCTGCAGACAAGCAATACGTCCTACCATAAGGACCGAACTCACTGACCTCACAACAGATAAGAACACTGCTACTCCATTCCTGAAAACCATTTCCCTAGAAACAGTCCATACATACCCACCAAATATAATCCATGTATATAAAGATGGATCTGCACAAAGCACTACTACAAATGCTGAATATGGAGCTGTAATAAAATACCCAAACACAGACCTAGAAAACTATGAAAAAATATTTGGCCTATTTGGAGACATTTGCTCTAACTACGCAGCAGAGATAATAGCAATCAAGAAAGCTTTGAACTGAATCATTGTGGACATTGAGAATGGAACTACTCCACCTGAAGCATCTTCTCAGACTCCAGGCCCTAGAGAACAAAAAGACACTCCCTGATTGCAACATCAACAGACAAATTGATCAGCTATTCACCACCTACGGCGCAGAAGTCACCCTCTAATGATATCTGGCCATGCCGGGGTTCCTTGAATTAAAACAGCTGATAAACTATTTAAGAGAGGTGCTGCCACTGTATCTCTCCTCCACAGAGCTGACCTCAGCATGCTTTTGAGTCACATGTGATGTGACAGCACACTTAAACCTCAGGCCCCCTTAGTCATCTCTTACAACAAGCATAGCAGATTACAATTTTGCTATTCTGTGCTTCCCTTTAAAGCCTTGGTAATACAGCAATGATTTTGCTGTTTGTTTTGCATTCGCTCCATAATAATCATCATGAATATTCGTGCGATTTCCGCCAGAAGCGTAGATACGCTGTGCCACAATTATGCGCCTTGTAGGCCCAGCCACAGACCTGCCCAAGCAATCAATGGTGCTCAAGTCTGAGATACCAGGCTGAGATGCGCACCAGCAACCATGGTATCACACGATATGACTAGATAACATATCTTCACAACAAAAAAATCACTGTTGAAGAAATAAAATCGGCCTGTTTAAGAAATAAAATCGACCTGTTTAAGAAATAAAATTGGCCTGTTGAAGAAATAAAATTGGCATTGAAATGGTTATTAAAAAACCAGGACCAGATGACATTAGATACGAGGACTTTAAGAAACAGACAGATGAGGAACTAGATGAGCTGAATCATGTTTAACAAGAGCTTATTGAAAGGCATGATTAAAGACATTTAATGAAACATGGGAAAAATTGAAAATCATTATTTATACTCCTGCCTTTCAAGCTCAGCTTGTGCCAGGATTAATTCCAAATTCTTGTAGTCGCAGTATCATCTTCCAGTCATGTGTCCTCATATCTGTAATATCATGCATATTATGGTGACTTGGTTCATAATGTCTTTGTATATGTAGATTTATCCTAAAGCAGGACCTACACATGTACTTGCTTTGAAGTTTCTATAAAAATAGTTGCTGCTTCAAGTCTATACAAGACTAAAGAACATTTCAAAACAGAAGTTTCTGCAAATTTAATCAGTATATTTATTTAATTATTCATTTGTGGCTCCCCATTAAATTTATAAATATGTTTGAATATATTTACTAAAATGTACAGAACATCATGGACAGATAAAAAGCATAATGAAGATATCTAGAAAGATGTTAATTCTTCTTCTTCTGCATTCTTTCTCAAACTCCTGCATATTAACAGGATATAGTCTTGAGAATGGAATGTGTTGTGTTGTGGTGTAGTTATATCTGCGCCTTTCATCCTGACACATCTGACTTTAGCGTGGCTTGTTGGTCACTTTGACCTTATACGGAATGGGACAGCAACTCCACTCCATAACCACCTTATTTGCCACTTATGACATGCATGTAAGGTAAACAGTATTGCTATTATTTGCTCCTCTTTCAGGCCAGCATCTTGAACGGGGGCTAATTTTATATCTGCTCAGTAGTTGTTTTATTTTTGCATGCGGGCCTTGTGTACAGACTGTAATCTGTGTAATAGGCCTGTAAGAGTTTGTTGCTGCTGAATGAGTTCTGCTGGGTTCTGTCAGTTCTATTGATAATTCAGGAATGAAAGAATTTGTGCATAGTTGTTTTGGTGTATTTTTTTACGCCTTGTTTGTGTGTTACAACATGCTTCTTTATGGCAAATATTTGATTGAAGCACTTAGATATTATTGATGTTAATGCTTTGTTTTGTTGATCTGTTTGTACTTACGTTTTCTTTAATTTTTTCTTATCACCTTTAGAGTTTTGTATCATTGTATGCAATTATATAATTCATTTGCAAAACCTTTGGTTTTATGGCTTTTTTTACTGCTCATATTGTTCTCAGTGATTAGTTTTTATAGCATGTGCCATGTATTACAAGTCTTGTTGCTTCATATTTTTTATAATGTATGTGATTTCTAACTATTCAATAGGAAGCGAAATTTCTACACCTAGATTAATAACATTCCCATCATTTATGAATGCATTGCTATTACCTAGATTTCTAACACTTTTATAGTTTATGGCAAACATTACTATTACCTAGATTTCTAACACTTTTATAGTTTATGGCAAACATTACTATTACCTAGATTTCTAACACTTTTATAGTTTATGGCAAACATTACTATTACCTAGATTTCTAACACTTTTATAGTTTAGGACAAACATTACTATTACCTAGATTTCTAACACTTTTATAGTTTAGGGCAAACATTACTATTACCTAGATTTCTAACACTTTTATAGTTTAGGGCAAACATTACTATTACATAGATTTCTAACACTTTTATAGTTTATGGCAAACATTACTATTACCTAGATTTCTAACACTTCTATAGTTTAGGGCAAACATTACTATTACCTAGATTTCTAACACTTCTATAGTTTAGGGCAAACATTACTATTACCTAGATTTCTAACACTTCTATAGTTTAGGGCAAACATTACTATTACCTAGATTTCTAACACTCCTTATTTATGGCAAACATTATTGTTACTGGGTTTTTAGCTTGTTGCAACGTTTTTTTATAGATACGGAGCGTATAAAAAAAGAAATTCGCTCATACTGCATCATCTATGCCAACATGATAGACATATGACTGACATAATAAGCACATATCAATGAACAAATGATCACATGGTCATACTCTTCACATGTATGACTGGTGCAGGCAGTCGATAGCATGACCAGTTGTGATAGCAAATTCATCTAAATTGGAACAAAGAGCAGTGGTTCAATTTCTTACAACCATAGGAGGTCGACCAATCAACATTCATCAAATTATGTGGTGAAAAAGTGTGTTGGAGACAGCAGTGAAGGATTGGGCAAGAATGTTTCAGGAAGGACTATAGTTAATGAATGATCTTTTGCGACCGGATCAGACACATCTGTTGCGAGAGAAGAAACCTGCATAAAGATGGATGCAGCAACACTGTTTGACAGTCACAGGAGTTTGCGTTCATTAGCTGATTACTTCTATCATTAGAGACAATTAAAATGAATCGGAAGGCGTGTTCTCAGTGGGTACCATGGTTATTGACTTCATCATCATAAGGAAGAGCAAATGGGGATGGAGTTTGAACAATTTACCACGTAACAATAGAGAGTGGATACATTTCTGTCACTAGTAGTGGCAGATAACGAATAGTGGTGTTACCACTTTAAGCCATGGAGCAAAGTAGCCAGCATGCAATGGAAATATAATGGATCACCAAAGAACAAAACATTAAAATCACAGATTGCTGCAGTAGAGGTTATGCTTACTGCCTTTTTTTTGTATCAAGAAGGATTTTTGTAGGTGGACATTAGAGAGCTTAATGTGAACATGAATACTATTAGCTACAAGAACATGCTAGATGCTGTATAAAGCCTTTAAGAACATTAATGATATTAGCTACTAGGACACGCTAGATGATGTATACAGCCTTTAGAACATTAATGCTATTAGCTACTAGGACACACTAGATGCTGTATACAGCCATCAATAATAAGTGACCCGACATGCTGTTGCACAGTGCCATTCTGTTGCATGGCATTTCTCTCCTGCATGACAAAAAAGCTGTGCGGGAGTACATTAGCACAGAAAACATAGCCACTTCTAGCTTACAAACCCGATCTTTCACCATGTGACTTTCACCATGTGACTTTCACCATGTGACTTTCACCATTTGGACTCTTAAAGAAAACCAATGGAACAATGATTCTACTCCAAGATATCAGAACAGTGGTGACCAAATGGTTGAATGAGCAAATAAAGTCCTCCGATGAATTCACCATCTACACAAATATGTTTGAATGCTTATGGTGACTTCTAATGACTTAGGTATATACATGTTTCCTAATAATTGCTCTACTTAATTATAACACAACTGTTTATGTAGCTTTCCTAATCTTGTAATAAACTCATTTGGACAGGTTTCATTTGACCATGCCTCATACATTTGTAATTTCCCCATCATTTGTGCCATTATTCTCATTCCTAGATTTATAAATAGATACATCATAATTAGGCAACAGAGATATAGTTCTATAGAAGAATGATGAGAGTACCATAGACAGCTATAAATAAAATGGGACGTGTTGAAAGAGTCAAATGCAAAATGGGATTAATCAATAATATAAGAAAGAGACAGTCTTTTGTTATGAGACAGGGAGGTCTGGAGAACATAATTACAATGGTCTGCTCTTTCATTGCCTCAAACACCCACAAACCCAGCACAAAAATAAATGTAGCTACATTCAAGTTAGCCTTTCTCAAGGCCTCAATCCACTGTTCACGAACGAGACCCACTTGTACCTTCCTAATCGTACTCATAGAGTCACTCAAGATGCAGACTTGTATAGCTTATTTGTGATCTCCCCTGGCAATGTAGTTAAACACATCTACCTTGTGCTCAAACAGTGCGAGTTTGATCTGATCTAGGGTCGTGACATTTTATTTACAAACGCATTGTATCAGACATATCTGGGGACTATCACTTGAAGCCCCGGAATTACGTATTATGAGTGGTACTCTCGGCAGGGGGTGTGCCGCTTTGTCGGAGTAGTTAGTCGTCGGATCATCATCACTGCTAACTGGACACGTCCATAGTTGCTCCGATCTCTCCTTGAGTGTATCCATCATTACACTTCTGTTGACAGTAGCGGTCCTATGCTGGTTGACCATCATTCTTCTGCGCCCTCCAAAATGTTCACTTCTAGCAACACTGCATTTCAATCCATGATCTTTAATCCTGGCCATTGAAAAGGAATCATCATCCACATTAGTCTCACTTTCGCGTGCTATATCTCTTAACTATATCTCTTATATCTCTTGAGTTCAAAACGTCAGCGCGATCCATTGCCCCAACACCCTGTGCTACAATCGCGTATGATGCCAGTTGATCCGCTCTTTCATTGCCTCGAACACCCAAATGTCCCAGTACGAAAATAAATGTAACCACTTTCAGCTTCGCCTTTCTCAAGGCCTCAATCTACTGTTCGCGAACGAGACCCACTTGTACCTTCTTAATCATACTTATAGAGTCACTCAAGATGCAGACCCGTGTTACCTTCGTGTGTGCCTACCCACTTCAATGCTCTGGTCACCGCCATAATCTCCATGGTCATGCTACTCATAGACACAGCAAAGGCCCCACTCTCCTCCCTGATCGTTTTTCCTGCGCACTGAGCTGTGAATACCCAAGCACTGCGAACATGTCTAATCATAGATCCATCAGTTTATATAATCACATCCCCCTCTTTATCATTCTCACTGACCAAAGCCTGTGCATCTTGCTCCCCAGCCATGGGACACCATTCTCTGCATTCCCTGCTAAGTGTTATTACTCTCAAACAAGTTTCGAAATCTGTGTGTAGACCTATCCATTCCGCACTTGCAATCTGCACACGCTTTGTATGACATCCTCAGTATGTCCCATCCACGACTTCCCTCTCTTAAGTTCTGGTTAAAAATTGCTAGAGGATGACACCATGTGAGAAAACATAAACCATAATGAAAGCAATGTTTGTGCTTGAGAATAAGCTTTCAGAAGTCTTCCAGTAGCAGGTCGTGCGTAAAAAGACAAGACATATCATCCCAGCCAAAAGAAAATTTTTGTAGAAGCTGAAACTTGTACAAGGTGTTCACAATGCTGGTTATTGAAACCTTGACGGACAACCCTAGTGCTTTACTGCAGAGAATTTCCTATCAGGCTGACAATGAGAAAGGTTCAGATACTGAAGAAACTGGAAAGCATAGTGTAATGGTATTTCTATTGGGCGATGGATGTAAACACTGCTTTCTCAATGCTTTCTCAATTTAAATTATGTTGGCACTGCTGAAGTCAGGTTTATTGGGCTTTTGCAAAAAATAGAATGGCAACACAATACATCTCCATTGCCTAGGTTATGTCCTGCTTGAAATTTAGAGGATCATTGTCCTGCTACAAGGGAGATCGAGCTGGAGTTTGAGAATGAGTGCTAAAATGCTGCAGTAAATTAAAGAATCAGCCTGTATTGCAGGAGTTCATATTGTGATATTGTAACCTTCAGTCTAGCATTTCTAGTGTGATTGGTTTCAGATGCTGTGTGGCTGATTTCCTCTGTATGTAATTCCTTGGATGCCTTTTGAGAAAACTATATTCTGGATAGTTTTCCCATTCTTGAGTATTTTATGGGTGATTTATATTTCCAGGGATATTGGACACCAATGTTGGAGAGTTAATCTGTTAATATTCTCACTAAGAGCTTTTTTGAATCTTTTGTTCACATTTGAAAGAGCTGTTGCACAGGTTGTTAGCATGAATATCGTTCAACTTCTGTTGGGAAATTACAAATGCAAACCCATGGTTTTTGAAGTGCATTTACATCAGTTCATAGACCCACTACCCCAAATTTATATATATACATTTATAGTTATTGGGGTATCCAAAATATTTTTTCCCCAACATTTTTCACTATTGTTTGTGAATACACTCCCTGAATATAGACTCCTACTATAATTTGTGAGAACACTCCCAAGCATAGATTACTATTATCATTTGTGGCAACACTCTCAAAAATAGATTTCTACTATTATTTGTGACAACTCCCAAACATAGATTTTTACTATTATCTGTGATAACAGTCTGAAACATTGACCTCTACTATCATTTTTGACAACACTGCCAAACATAGATTTCTACTATCATTTAGAATGCTTCCCCCCCCCCCCACCCCCACCCCCCTCATATATTTTTTCTACTATCATTTGTAAGAACTCCCAAACATAGACTGTTAACATCATTTGTAATAAACTCCCCAAACATAGATTTCTACAATAATTTGTGGTAACATTCCCAAACATAGATTTTTATCATCATTTGTGACATTACACACATACAGACTTCTATCATTTGTGACATTACACACATACAGACTTCTATCATCGGTGAGAGCACTCCCAAACATACATATTTTTTATAATTTGTGATAACAATCCCAAACATTGAAGTAACACTCCCCAAACATAGGCACTTCGGCATCATTTGTCATAACACTCCCCAAACATAGACACTTCAGCATCATTTGTCATAACACTCCCCAAAGATAGACCATTAACATAATTTGTAACAACCCAAATGTAGACTCTTAACATATTTGAAACAACACTTCCCAATCATAGACATGTAACATTATTTGTGATAACTCTCCCCAACCATAGACTCTTTCCATTATTTATTTCCCATATATTTACTTCCCAAACATATACTTTTAACATCATTTGAAGCAACACTCCCCAAACATAGTCTCTTAACATCATTTATAACACTCCCCAAACATAGAATCTTAACATCATTTATAACACTCCCCAAACATAGAATCTTAACATCATTTATAACACTCCCCAAACATAGAATCTTAACATCATTTATAACACTCCCCAAACATAGAATCTTAACATCATTTATAACACTCCCCAAACATAGAATCTTAACATCATTTATAACACTCCCCAAACATAGAATCTTAACATCATTTATAACACTCCCCAAACATAGAATCTTAACATACTGGTAATTTGCAACACCTCCCACAATAGACTCATTTGTAGCAACACTTCTCAAATAATGATTGTTGCTATTATTTGTGACTTCTCTTCCTAAATATAGATTCCTATTTTTTGTGACAACAATCTCCAAAAACAGATTTCTACCATTTTTTGTGACATTCTTCAAACAGTTATAATAATTTGATAACATTCACCAAACATAGATTCCTATCATAAATTGTGTAAACATTCCCCAAGCATAGATTTTTACTATAATTTGTAATAACACTCTCCAAAGCATAAGATTACTCTTGTGACATTTCTCAAACATAAGATTCCTACCATATTTTATGACATTCCTCAAACATATGATTCTTACACTTATTTGTGACAACACTCCCCAAACATAAGATTCCAACCATCATTTGTGACAACACTCCCCAAACATAAGATTCCAACCATCATTTGTGACAACTCTCCCCAAACATAAGATTCCAACCATCATTTGTGACAACACTTCCCAAACATAAGATTCCAACCATCATTTGTGACAACACTCCCCAAACATAAGATTCCAACCATCATTTGTGACATTCTCATGCTTCATTCCTGTTTCAGCTTTCAATATATATATATATATATATATATATATATATATATATATATATATATATATATATATATGTGTGTGTGTGTGTGTCATTGAGTTCCCATAGAGCCATTGTTTCCCTTGCTGTTTCAGTTGTGGGTAAAGAATGTGCATGCTTGTCCAGTACCTATAACCAACTCAAGCGGCTTTGGGAAAACAAAGATAAACAATATGTACAGCAACAGCAGCTCGCTAAGGTTTCTACAGGGTCAGGAGGGGGAAGAGATGACCTGCCTGGCTTGAGGGGCTCCCCTATTAACACGCTTCATGACCCTTCCTGCATGTGGAACTCCTATAGTAGTTTAGGTTGGTGTATGCTTAACATCTAAATTATCTTCTGTTGCAGCTATTTCTCTGTTTGAGTCTGCCTTGTTCGTATACTTATGTTTAAATAATGAGACAACATCCCATTCATTGTTTTTAATTTATTATTTGGTGTTTTTATATTCTCAGTTGAGTTCTAGGCATTGTTTCTAGTGCTTTATTCATTTATGTTTTTAAATACACTGGCTTCATTGTTGATTGTATATATCTTTCATGTGTGTATGCATAACACTGTGCTTGAGCTTTTTCTGCCCGGGTCGTTGGGAAAACTGTGATAACACTGGGAAAACTGTTGAAGAATCAAGTGGTGTCTTTACTACAACCACGAACAGTCTTAATGAGATAAAGGCTGTGAGGGAGGCACAGCACTGTCATGGCTGATGTCACAGAACTATTTTCATGCATGCATACTTAGTGACTCAATGAACATGCTCTACACAGTCGAAGCGGGAGTCAACAGGTATCATTGTGTAGAAGTATTGACACATTCTTTGACCAGAAAGATTATCTTTACATTCGAGTATGAATTGATGGATGTTGAGAGTAATGAGCAAGCTCATACACTAGCAAGCTCATACACTAGCAAGCATGGCTACAATTTCAAGAGGTACTTCAATACATCAGTGGATCGATTGGACATAGTTAATCCACTGAGTAAACCGTATCCACTCAGAATATTTTCAAAACCGTGAGTCATGACACTCTATCAAGACTGCGTGAGATTGATGTAAAGATGGAACAGCCCGTAAAAAAAACACCATAATAGATATACGAAGAGACAGATAAGTCAACATTGAACTGGAGCTCTCAGCTGCTACACTCAGATGGATCTATTGATACAGGGATCGGAGAATCTATAGTCTAACCCGGTGTGCTTTGATGATAACCTACAGTCATAGCTCATGTATGAATATATGAGCTAAACATCCATTGGTGGAACCAAGTACCAGACTACAAGGTATTGGAAAAATCAGCCCCCACAAGCATCTACACATTACTTATGAAAGCACAAGCACGCTGGGCAGGTCATCTCGTGCGTATGGAAGACTTGCGTTTACCAAAACAAATATATTATGGAGCAGTCAAGTCAGGAATTCGAAAAGTTGGTGGACAGAAAAAGGCGTTTCAAAGACACACTCAAGTCCTCACTGAAACATCTTAAAATTGACGTAGGCTCTTGGGAGAGCCTGCTCAGGATAGAATAGTATGGAGTTACAATTTCAGAACTGGGGCACTAGCAGCGGAAGAAACCAGGCAAGCAGAAAAGACAAAACATCTCAATGATCCATAAACACCCTCTACAGATGTCAATTGTGTGGAAAAAATGTATGTGCTCACACTGGACTTGTTAATCATTTAAAAAACTTGTTAGTCATTTAAAAAATGTGCTATTAACTTTATTATCTTTTATTACTCATTATTATTATTAATTTGGTTTATTTTTGGTCATCGTCGAATACGAGAACGAACATCATGCATATATGATTAGACCCAGAGGGAGTACGTGGTTGTCTTGTTCAATATTCCAGGTGGTGAAGTTTTACTTTCAGCTTTAGATTAGTTCTATTCTTCTTCTTCTTTCATTTTCAAACTTATGCAGATCAGCAGGATGTAGTATGGAGAACGAACCAGAATATTCATGGTTTACTGCATAGTTGCGATTTTTGTGACTTTCTGTCTGACACATCCAACCAGCATTTATTATAAGTCTCTTTGACCCTATATGTGATGATCAACTTCACCCCAAAACCTCCTTAGTCGCTTCTTATGACATACTTGGTAGGTAGCAGTGTCGCTATTCTTTGCTCTGCTCTCCTCTTGGGTCCTGAAAACACATGGGCATTCAGATTAGTTAATCTCTGTCATTCTTTTTGATAGGGAGGTTTTACAGAGCCTTTGTATGTCCCAGATGACCATTTCTATATGGTGCAAGACCATGACCTGGACAGTCTTCTACTCTGGTAGGAACTTTTCTAAGATTTTCTTGCAATCTCAAGGTAGGAACTTTTTTATGACTTTCTTGCAATCTCAAGGTAGGAACTTTTTTATGACTTTCTTGCAATCTCAAGGTAAGAACTTTTCCATGACTTTCTTGCACTCTCGAGATAGGTCCTATGCAGATAAAAGAGCTGATTCTCTCCTAGAAGTAACAGCATGGGTATTCAGCAGCATCTTCATAACAGCAGAGATTATGGGCGTGTAGTAGTTAGCCCCATACTTAACCTCCATAATTGCTTTCAACAACATGCATGGCAGGTAGCAGTGTTATTTTGATTTGCTTTTATTTTGTGCTGTGGTAGCACATGGTGATCTCTCTCTCTCTCTCTTTGTGTGTGTGTGTGCATGTGTGTGAGCGAAAGTCTGTATGTGTGAGTGCCTGTATGTGTATAGAGAGAGAGAGTCATGTTGCCTTCCATCAACATGCCTTCTTTGGTCTCCCCATTTATATCCTATAGGAACCATTCTATCTATAACTTGTTTCTAAACCACTGTGAAATTTAATGTGGCTAAAATATTTCATTATCATAGAGTTCCGCATGGGGAATATAGAGAACACACACCTGTATTTATATGTGCATGGGTGATGTGTTGGAAGTTGGATTGACCCAAGAGCCAATGTATGGTTCAAAATAAATCATCAATAATTAGAAATCTACTCAGGAACCATGTGGCTAAGAAAACCATCACACTGCCACTGCACTAGTGTAACTTTCATGCAATATGATTGACATTTGTTTTTTAAAAATGTACTTGGAGTTATACCTTCTTTTATGTGTTTACTCAACAGGTAGCAGTGCTTCAGGTAGTAGCAAGAAAGACAAGGATAAGTCAGGTGGAAAGTCAGGAAGCAGTAGTAGTGATACTGACGCCAGTTTAGCCAGTGCTCGGCGGGTTGTACCTGCCTCAACACCTGGAGCACCAGTGGCCCAGCCATTATCTAATTTGTCATCTGTGCCCCCTGAAGTTAGTGGTAGCCGACAGTCTTTCCGTATGGCCATGGGCAATCCTTGTAAGTGTTTTCTTGATGTCATGTGAACATTGTCAGTGCTACAGTAGAAATCCAATTATCTGAATTAATTGGGGATCGGGCCAATTCAGATAATCAAAAATTTGAATCATTGGATATAGCTCAGGAATGAAGCAAAACAGTGTACATGCATACAATCATACATTGAAATGGATGGAATTTTATTGATAAAAGTACAGTAATATGTAAGCAACTATGTATTTCAAATCAACTACATACACTACAGTACTGTAAAAATATGCAGAATTACATATATGGCACATATATACAGTAATACATTGTACATATGTATATACATCGTAAATCAATTGAAAAAGACACTCCACCGTGTCCGCTAACGCTCTCAAATTATTTCACCCAAATTCTATTCGGATAATGAGGGATTCGGATAATCAGATTTCTACTGTATTTACTTTTTAATTTTGTCCTGTCCTGTCTGTACTTGTTTCAGAATGACTAACCTGTTGTAAGAAATATTATATGTTTACCTAATACTCCTTTCAAATATGACAACAATAAGTCACAAGCATGCATGTAATATTTTGAGAGCTTTATTTTTTATTATTACACATGGTGTTTTTTTTTGGTTCCCTTATAGTTTTCCAGATATTGTGTTTGTTATTTTTACAATTTAATGAGTTTGAAAAAAATGTGGGTACTTTTGTACAATCCTCCAGCACTGTAAGAAATTTCATCCTGATTATCTTATACTGGTTTCTGAATTTCCACATATAACGTAGGTCACTGACATTGTATAATGAGAAGGATGGGATTTGTCACCAATATTCTCTTTTATTTTCTTCATTTGAGAGCAAGCCTGAAGTTGTTTGAGTGATGAATATTTCCATGTACTTCTGGTACTGCTATTACTAGTACTTTCATTGCGCAAGTGGTAAATTTCATGATCGGTACCTTCTAGTGATGTGCATGGTTGTGCACCTTAGAGAGAACATTGCAGTATTCATGATCATTTTGTGGGCAATGTTTTCTAAAATAACATGGCTAAAATTAACCTAATAGTATTTTAACTGCTGTAGGGGGTGTGAGATGTAACTGTTAGTGATCTCACATTTCAGTGGCTTTACTATATGAGGGCGGTAGCCATCTCCTCTTCCTCGCTGTCTTTACTTCCTGGACTCATTGGGTACTAATTTCAAGGCTGGGTCGACCCGTGAGTCTTTGCTGTATGAAAAACTTCAACTGGCTAATTAACCCAGGCCCTCTCATACGAAGCCAGTGTGCTAACCTCTGCACAAGGCGGACTCCAACATGCTGGGTAAGGGTATCTAATAACTAAAAAGCCAGAGGGTCATCATCCCTGTCATTACTGCATGTTTTCCTATTAGAGAGTTTCTATTATCCAAAGCAAACTTTGGCTATGAGATAATATCTGACATAAAGTTGAGATAGCATCTTAGGTAAGGATATCTAATAACCAAGAAAAAAGAGAGTATCTAACAAAATTTAGGGGGGGGGGGGGGAGACACAGTAACACAAATGAAAACTACTAGGAGTAAGAATACAATATGTAACAGGGCAGGAAAAGAAATCTATCAACAAAATTATACAAATAAATATAAATTAAAATAACCATAAACAGGGACAACTTCTACATAATGGTCAATAAGCCTTAATCAAGAAACAGAAATGACAAATATAAACATTCTCAGCAATCGTTTTTAGTGTTCATTTGGGTTAGGGTAGTTAAACATTATTCCTCAATGGTTACCTGTCCACTGTGACATCACTGTAAATGAGAGAGATGATGCCATGGCAAATTCAGCTACCCTCTGCTGTACAATGAGGCTAAAACACTAATAAACAACCATTATACATTACAGTGGAAGAAAGATATGGGTATTTATCAGAAAATAGACTCCATACACCAATTGCATAGGCAAAAACAAATGGTCATCTTTCAAATTAAAACTGACAATTGTAGACTACAGGGCCACCTGTACTGGACCAGGGTGACCTATACAAATGAATGTCCATGTGGAACAGGAATAGAAACACTCTAAACTTACTCCAAGACTGTTCAGATTTCAAAGAACTTCGAGGCAAGACATTACCACACTGAACTGGACTGAGGTGAAAACTTGCGGTAACCTCTCTGGCCTGGAGAAGACTGGGAGCTTTGTACTGATGGCTGACGTGAAAATCTAGCAAGAACAAAAAAAATCTTGAATTGAAAAGAAGAAGGGTAGATATAACATTTTAAAATGTTCTTTTATCACGCAAAATAAACAATATGAATACAAAGGAAACGTTAAAGTATTAAGTAAAAAAAAAGAAGTTTGTTGAATTGTGAGAAATTGCTAATTCTAATAATTATGTGGCTCTGAAAATTGTGACAATTATTGCATGCTTCTTTGAACACAACTGAAATGCATGTGGAATACTTTGATCCCAAAGAAATGTTAGCACTCCCTTTGTTCTGAACTTGCTGTAGCAGATCATGATAATTCATGCTCACATTGATGGTAATCATAGTACACACATTTATTGCAATGACATATATGGTTTGTGTGTAGAGTGACATT
Source organism: Meghimatium bilineatum (assembly GCA_034231615.1). Taxonomy (NCBI): domain Eukaryota; kingdom Metazoa; phylum Mollusca; class Gastropoda; order Stylommatophora; family Philomycidae; genus Meghimatium; species Meghimatium bilineatum. Next base: position 36,765,275 of record CM067300.1, read on the forward strand.
ATCGACGGAAGCCAACCATCACTTGTGACGTTTCCCAACATTTTATTCTTGTGACTACACTTCCTAAATATACATTCCTACCATGATTTGTGACAATGATTCCCAAACATAGATTCCTACTTTGATTTGTGACATTCTAACATTTATGACAACAAAGATAAATCACCAAAGTCCAGACTTATGACAACCCTCACAGGCAATAAAACAATAATTTCTTGCTGTGGAGGAGGGTTGCTTAAAAGTACCAACATTTTTGTACATATGTATTTTAAAATCTGTTTTTAAAACAAAACTTTTGTTGTTTTCCGATCTGCAAATGTTGATGTGACTGCTTTAGCATGTTTGTATCAAGGCAATCTCTATTGGTGAGAGCAAACAATTTGGATCTGAAGATGTGAGTTGTGTTTTGTTTGCTTCTTTTGTTTGATATTAATAGCTTCAGTAGATGAGTGCACCCTAGTTTACATTATGGAACAGAACATACTAGAATCAATAGCCGTTTAAACAAGTAACTACCCACGTGGAAATACTGATCGTATTCCAACGAAAGAGTCTAATACATCCTTATTGACTGCCCTTCCCTCTGAAAGGAAAAAACTATTTAAGTCACCGTTCTTAAGTCATTAGCTCACAGTATGAATCACATGGTGACCCAGTGACAAATAATAAAAACCATCTTTATTCCAACATTATGTTACCAGTCAGTGACAAAAACACTCTTGAGAAAGATTACAACATGTGAGATGAAATGCCAGAGAAAGGCTATAAACATCACCAGAAGAGACCGAATGAGAAATGAAGACGTCAGAAAGAGAGTAAAGACCATATCATGCAAACAATATATAGAAAGACAGCAGATCAACTGTTTCGGACACCCTATGCGAACGGAACCATCACAACCAGCCAGCCATCCAGGTGTACAACATCAGAAAGAGCGGCTGCAAAGCAAGAGCATGACGAAGAACGAGATGAGAAAATTCATTCAGAGATATTGTTAAAAACTGTCTAACCATGACAAGTGCAACAAAAATGGCAAAAGACAGAAAACTTCAACTCCCCACAAAGTGTGCTGACAGCATTTGTGGAATAGATATAGATGAATCACTAAGTCAACTTCACTTGCAGAAAACTGCACTTTTTTAAGAATGACATTGAACTGTCAAGAGAACTATTCAGCAGCAATTGGATATTGACAGCAATAACAATAAAACTGTGGAATATGTTGTTGTTGTTATGATCTGCAGGAATTATGAGTAATTAACGATTGTTTACTGTGTGCTGTGGGATGGTTTCTCCAGAGTTCTCTTTCATACTCAGAAGACTTGAGCTCATGGCTGTATGCAATGCCTTGAGAAGAAACCTACTCAGATGGGCTCACACTGTGGAGTATAAGTTTTAAGTGATTAACATAGCTTAGTAAAGGAGCTCTAGATTCAAGCAACAAATGTAAAATATTTCAATCTTCATACTGTAAACTCTTATCATACCAAGCTGAAAATGTGTCTGTGAGTTCAAAGGATATTTAGAATCACAAATAAGCTCCATGGATATGAGTTAAACGACCTTGGAACCAGACAACAACTTGTTTATAAAGTCGATTTTTACTGGAGATTATCACGTGAAGCTGCAGAGATTTGTGCGATGAATGGTGCTCTCAGCAGGTGACTTTCTCCTTCATGGAGAGTGATGGAGTACATGTGAGGTAACCCGAATACAATGAAGTCAATCCTCTACACCTTTTCAGTCTTGTATAGGAGTTTTGAATTCTCAACACCGATATGTGCACCTATGGACAATCTGCAGAAAACATAGAACGTACCACACTGTATGACACCACAAGGATTAAACCGTAGCAGTCATGTGAAACAGCTCTGACTCAAAAGCTCTAAGGCCCTGTCTCAGAGCTGGTGACTACAGTAAAGTTAACCGATGAAATCCATATCATGTATATCCATAATATGACTGCCACGGAAGAACGAGGAAAAATAAGACATGTACCAGTAAGCTCATATTATGACGAACGCTTTAAAATACATTTAAAATAATGAAGCTAGTGGTTAGAGTGTTCTGTTTAAAAATAGGGGACACCGTATTATTTGATAACTTGTGTAAGGAAAAAGTTTTGCATTAATGTTTCACATGAGAACACAAGTACTTAGAACAAAAGGGTTGGTTCATAAACAAAATTATAACTAGAAAGTTGTGTTTTTAGGGGGGGGCATGGAAAAGACATAACAGCATGGGAAAAAAATTAATAGAAGGAATGGTTGCTGGTAATAGTGAAAAGTGCCACTCGTGATGATAATGGATAAGAGTCATTTCAGTATTTAGAAATGACAGCAGTAGCTCCACTCACAAAGAATTGTGAGGTTTAGAATGTACATAAACAAGACTGCATTCTGGAAAGAATATGTCAGGTGGATAATAACATACCACACATGTGGTTGGGATATGACACTGGTCATAGGTCTAGATCTTAATGAAGTCATGAAATGTGGAGCGCAGGAGGGATGACATCAATGTCTAAACAACTGAAGCATGTGCTGGAAATAGGTCAGAGGGGAGTTGACAACAGTCTTATGTGATTTTTTTCTCTTAATCACTTCTGCACCCAAGATAGAAGAGGTGCCACTGAGTACATAAAACATATGTAATGGGTCATGTAATAGGTTGTCCCATATGTGGTACATGTAATGGGTTGCCCCATATGGGGTACATGTAATTGGTTGCCCCATATGTGGTACATGTAATGGGTTTCCCCATATGTGGTACATGTCTAATAACTAAAGAGAACTCATACTTGTTTACTGGGAGATTAGCATAGGACATACTGAGACTAAAGAAACCTTATTTAGCCTGTAGCAACCCATAGTCTACAAATGTCATCTTGCGATAGACATCTGACGTCGACAAATGTCTACATCGAGGTAGCCATTTGTAGTCATGGACAACAATTGTCCATGTTTATTTCCTATCATGCTCTTATAGTGTGTGGTAGAGTGATTGTTTCTTCATTTCTGACCTTTATTTGACCTTTTACTTTTGGAAACTGAACTGCATAGGCCTAGCTTCAGTGCCACCATTTTTTGCTATTTCTTCACTGATTATGATTCAGAAAAGGACGAATTTTAAAGCTTTAGTATTTCAGTTACTGTAGATTAGCTTATGGTGTTTGAAAGAGATGTTTATAATATTTAATGGTGATGTAAATGAAGTCGTATACGATGAGGAATTTGAGAACCCATGTTTTCTTCAGCTAGGCCTACTCGTGACCGTGACACGGTAAGCACTTTGAGTTGTATGTCCACGTTCAAGATTTTCATTTTACACAAGATAACACTGACAAGCAAATAACACCTCCAAATCATATCCATCATCCATTTATCTTTATTGTCTCTGAATTTGAAATCAATAACTCAATAAGTAAATGTGTTACTGCAAAAAAACAAACACGTGCAGAAAAATCACGAGGCAAAAAAATGGCAGGGTATCAGGAAATATATGTTTTTTTAAGCTGTGTTGCTACAGATTAGATACTTGCAGTTCAATACATTTAATGTTCTGCTTTTTTTGTGTGACTTCTGTAACTTAAAGAATAGTGCTCTTTATTGTCCTCTTTTTGTTGCTTTGTGTGTGGTACCCATTTTATTCTGATATGATTTCTTATTATTTATAGTCTTTAGGCAGATGTGTGCAGTCTTTGAGAGTAACTATTTAATATATGCATGCTTTGAGTGTGGCCACCTTATTTAATATATGCAGTCTTTGAGTGTAGCTACCATATTTGATATAAACAGTAGCTACCATATTTGATATAAAGTCTTTCAGTGTAGCTATTTAGTATATGCATTTTTCCAGAGTAGTCTTTGACTATTGTACCATGTTTAGTATGTGCAGTTTTCCAATGTAGCTGTTTAATATATGCAGTCTTTGAGTGCTGCTACTCTAATTTTTCTTCTTCTTCAACGTTCTCAAACTCCTGCTGGATCTCCCATGTAGCAGGACCATTTTCCTACTAGATTTCCAGCAGGATGTAGTCCGGAGAATGGAAATGCGTTGTGTCGCCGTTTTATTTGCGCCAATGGCCCGACATATCCGTCTTCGGTGGGCTACTCTAATTAATATGTTAGTTAGTTAGTTAGTTAGTCGTTGGATCATCGTCATTGCACTCCGGACAAGTCCATAGGTGCTCAGATCTTTCCTTGAGTGTATCCGCCATTACACGTTGACTGACAGTCCCAGTACGTTGTTGATTGACCATCATTATTTTTCGTCAACGAAAACTCTCCTTTCTAGCGACACCACATTTCAAACCAAGTTCCGTTATTCTAATCATGGAACAAGAGTCATCGTCACTTATACAGTCATTTGTTCATGCGTTTTCACGTAGGGCATTCAAAATGTCTGCCCGATCCATCGCTCCACCAACAGCCGTAGTAGCAGCGTGGGCGGCCAACCTATCTGCTCTTTCATTACCCCGGACCCCCGCATGTCCCGGCACAAAAATAAAAGTCACTGTATGCACACAAGAATTATTCACTGCATCCAGCCACTGTTCTCGAACGTACCCCGTCTGAACTTTCACAATCATGTTCATGGAGTCACTGAGGATACAGGCATGCTCGCAGACAGTCTGTGAGCAGACCCATTGCAAAGCTTTGGTCACTGCCAGAATCTCCATTGTCAATCTGCTTGTCGTCTGAACGAATGCACCACTTTCCTCTCTGATAGTCTCCCCCCACCTTTGAGCCGTGAAAGCCCAGGAACTCCTGATGTGTCTCTCAACCAACCCATCTGTATATATAACTATATCACCTTCCCTGGAATTCTCACTGATCAGAGCGAGCACCTCCGACTCGACCACTGTTGGACACCATTCCCTGCACTCTCTATTGAGTGTTATTACTCCTTCGAAGGCTGTTGGGTAATCCGAGAGTGCCAGACTCCATTCGGCACCAGGTAGTACATCCTCCAATCTGCAGACACTCTGTATAACGTCCTCTGCGCGTCCCATCCACGACTTTCCTCTCTTTAGTCGACTTCCTTTCACTTTGATAATTTCTGGGTGTAGAGAGTGCTCTTTATCAGCGGTGATTTTTAGGTAGTCCTGCGCCCTGCACATTTGTATTCTTTGCTCCGCAGTTGGGCAATCAAGTAGGTATCGCATAGTCCAAGCCGGCGTATCTCTCGTGCACCCCAAAATTATTTGCATTGCTTCATTTTGGATTCTATCCATCTTTCTATTTGAGTTTGACTCAGTGTCAGAATTGCCAGTGCGTACTCTACCACCGCCACCACCAATCCCTGATACAGCAGAAATAGCAGTCTCTGTTCGCATTGAGCAGCAGCCATAACTTTCATCGCCGCAAGACCTTTATAAGCCTTTACAATTATGTGGTCAACATGATCTTTGAAACTCAAACTTCGGTCCAAACATGACCCCCAAGTACTTTTGTGCTGGTTCTCTCGAGGACATCCCCTCTCAAAGTAACCGATGGCGTGGACGTGTTCACTATGTGATTGTTTAGGGAAAACCATGTTATCGATGCCTTTGATGGATTAACAAAAGCTCCAGAATTACTGCACCATTCTCCTATGCGATCAAGCTCCCTCTGCAAATTTCTGGCAATTCTTTCTCTGTCTCTGCCCTGCCTATATACCAAGATGTCATCAGCATAAGACATGGTTCTCCCTGGTCCTGCAATCTGACAGCTTGTAATTTGAACTGTATACACATTGAATAGTACTGGGGACAGAGGTGACCCTTGTGGTAGTCCTGGATTTATGACTGTTGGTGGCGAAGACCAACTCCCACACCTAAGAACAAGGTTGTTCTAATTAATATATATAGTTTTAAGTGTAGCTATTTAGAATATACAATTTTTCAGAGTAGCTATTTTTAGTATATGCAGTCTTTCAGTGCAACTGTTTAATATATACAGTCTTTGAATGCAGTTACTCCGCAGGAGAGTGATGTGTTATGCCGTTGGCGCAAATAAAATTGCGACACAACTCATTTCTATTCTCTGGACTACATCCTGCTTGAAATCTAATAGGACCATGGTCCTGCTACAAGAGACCTAGCGAGAGTTTGAAAAAGAACGATGAAGAAGAAGAATGCAGTTACCATATATAATATATGCAGTCTTTGAGTGTAGCTATTTAGAATATGCGGTCTTTCAGTGTAGCCATTTAATATATGCAGTATTTGAGTGTAGCCACCCTATTTAATATATGCAGTCTTTGAGTGTAGCTACCATATTTAATATATGCGGTCTTTGCGTATAGCCACCCTATTTAATATATGCAGTCTTTCAGTGTAGCTATTTAGTACATACAATTTTGAGTGTAACTATTTAAAGCTAAATAAAGAACAAGAGAGAAAGCTTACTTCCCATGCAATGAGATTTCTAAGAGAACCTGCAAACAGAACAAAAAGAAACAATGTGAGGAATGAAGAGATTACAAGAACTTTTGGAAGAATTTTTGTGGTCAAATATATTGGGGAAAAAAACAGAGACTGAAATGGTTCAGTCACTTAATGAGAATAAATCTAATTTGGTCATCCAGCAAGAACATACAACATGAGAATGGAAACAACAAGATGCAGAGGAAGACCAAGAAAAAGGTGGATTTAAGAAGTTACCAATGTTCAGAAACATTACAATACTACTGCTTATCAAGTGACCAAATGTGCCATAGTCTGAAAACTGAATTAAAGCAGAGAAAATACAATACATAGAATAGTTGATTATATATGTGATAAATTATGTTTATATATAACATTAACTCCTATTTGCCAAGTTATGCTTGCCATACTTATAACACGTTCTGAAATATATATATACACATACCTCTCTCTCCCATATACATACACACATGTAATGGGTTGTCCCATATGTGGTACATGTAATGGGTTGGCCCATTGTAATGGGTTGGCCCATATGTGGTACATGTAATGGGTTGTCCCATTTGTGGTACATGAAATGGGTTGGCCCATATGTGGTACATGTAATGGGTTGTCCCATATGTGGTACATGTAATGGGTTGGCCCATTGTAATGGGTTGGCCCATATGTGGTACATGTAATGGGTTGTCCCATATGTGGTACATGTAATGGGTTGTCCCATATGTGGTACATGTAATGGGTTGTCCCATATGTGGTACATGTAATGGGTTGGCCCATTGTAATGGGTTGGCCCATATGTGGTACATGTAATGGGTTGTCCCATATGTGGTACATGTAATGGGTTGGCCCATATGTGGTACATGTAATGGGTTGTCCCATATGTGGTACATGTAATGGGTTGTCACATATGTGGTACATGCCTAAGAACTAAAGAGAATTCTCTCTCTAAGTGCATACATACTCTCACTCTGCGTGCATGCATGCATACATACTTTCTCCCCGTGCACACATGTATGTATGTGTGCATGCGTGCATGATTTTTTGCCTAGAAAATCACGACAGCCAAAAAATGCTGGGTTGATGACTATGTCCTGAATATGATATGCTACCAATTAAATATATATATGGATGTGTCTGGCCATTGATAAAATTGTATATGTATCCATTTTCCAGCACTTATAGAGGCTGAAGATATAGACTGATGGCCACCTCATGCTTGCTGAAACATGGACAGTTCGTGCATAAACGATTAACCTCAAATGTACCGGCTTGGATCAAATTCCCAAATGTACACACAAATCCAGCTGAGTGTCTAAAACTTGATTATTTTCAATTATGTCAATTTCTTATTTTCACAGGCAGTCACAATTTAATATATTTGTCCTTAATTATCTCCCAGATCCAATTACATAGTTTTGTAAGAATTCCTTTGAAAGGTACTGGCTTGCCAACTGATAATTTGAACTGGTGTTGTATGAGATATTTAGCAAGTTGATGGATGAAAGATATGAGAGATGTATAGTTCTTTAATTAATTCAGTCAAATGTAAAAAAGAAATGTAAAATAGTTCATTTGGTTTTTTTTGTGCACTCAATTATATTTAATTTTGCAAACTGTATCTTATGACAGTTTGGTGAACCATAAAATTATATTGAATTGTGTTTATTTGACAATATTTAAATTATCTGAGAATACATGTTTAGATAAGAATCTAATATAAAATGAAGTATGTCTGCAAAAAGGTTGTTTTTTTTTCATGTTGATGATAAATCGTCTGTGTTTATTGTCAAGTTATAATGCTAAACCAAAAACCTTCTTCATGCTTAATTAAACTCTGCTGGCTGGAGTAGCTTACTGGTTTGATTTCATCATTGCCCAAGAGTACGAGAATTTCATTCAATTACAATGTTTGTTCTTAATATTACAGTGCATGTTTTCTTGTCATTTGTTTATGTCACTTTCATCATATTTTGTTTTGTTTTGATTTCTTGACTGGTTGCATGTCATCTGTCACTTTCTCTATTATTCATTGTGAGATTATTTATTTGTAGTATTTTAAAACAATTTATTTGTAGTATTTTTTACCTCTTGGTCTTATTAAAAATATCAATGTTTTTTCTTTGTTTTTCTTCTCCTACCCCAACATTTCCACTTTTTTCCACTTGCTCTACCTCACTATTTCTCCCATCAGTATCTTACCACTTAGAGACAAGTTTATTTAGCTTGTCATCCACTCTTATCATTCACTTTCATTTTTCTTCCTATACCATTAATCTGGCTTTTTATTTCTATACCATTAATCTGGCTTTTTATTTCTATACCATTAATATGGCTTTTTTTCTTGTCTCTCCATCATTTATAATTGTTTTACTCAGCTACAAGTCATACATTCAATTTTACATCTCTATTTTGCTTACCAATCAAATATATACCACTCTTATATTCACAAGTCTTAATCCTTTTTTCCATATCTGCATGTAGATACAGCTTTCGTGAAAATAATAGTTATAGATGACTCATATTGATACTTGGATATTTGAAGCATCGAGAGTGAGATACTTCTTCTTCTTCAGCGTTCATTCTCAATCTCCCGCTGGCTATCTCTTGTAACAGGACAATGGTCCTACTATATTTCCAGCAGGATGTAGTCCAGAGAATGGAAATGCGTTGTGTCGCCGTTTTAATTGCGCCAATGGCCCGACACATCCGTCTTCGGCGGGGAGAGTGAGATGCAAAAGAAAAAAGTTAAACAAAAGTCTTGATAAATACGCATATTCTTCTTTTTACACTTTGTAGAAAAAAATTTTCAGCCCATCATTGCTTGGCTTGGTCCAGTCTTAATATTAGATGGTGAGAGATGACCATTACACAACTAGTACCACTGACGTTCAATTTCAGCATAGAACAGTCTCCAGCAAGAGGCATGGAGACCAAGAAAAATATGGATTGAAGGAGTTACCAACTTTCTGAGACGTCTCAATGTTTCTGCATATTAACGACCAAATGTGCCATAGCCCGAAATCTGATCGTCATTAAATCCTGCTATGCAGTACAGCAAAAGCAGAGAAAGTACGATAGATAGATTAAATATCTTATATATAGGTCCCATAAGAAAATGCCAACTTTTGTCTACAATTTTGCATAGTCCAAAAAAGAAGATGAATATGATATGTTTTACGTTTCACAAAATTAAAAGCTAAGCTATTGTCAGTTATGTTTGCTTTTTTGTTTGCAAATTAAGAAATTGGTAGCATATCCTATACAGGTATGTAGCCATCAACCCAACATTTTTTGGAGGTAGTGATTTTCTTGACAGTATTTACATCTGAACAGTCCGGATGCAGAGTTGCCTGAGGTGGGTTTCGAATTCGGTACTTTGGCTGTCATAGGCGTGCTCTGTACCACGCTGCCACAGAGCCAAACATTTTTTTTTGGTGCAAATAGTGATGTCAAAATCAAAGTTTTATTTATAAATTATGTTTATATATTTGACATTTTGTTAGTGTACGCTATCAATGGGTGTCTACATTTCATACATTTTAAAATCATTTTCGTTTCTGTGTTCATCGGTTTGTGAGGGGAAGCTTGAGCACCCAATTTCTTCATGTCACTAAAGCTGATACTGCATTGACTTCCACTAGAGTCATTATTTCAATGTAATTTTAAATAACTAGATCCACACATCTGTTGGTGAGTTTATAAACATGTGAGAGCTTACAATATGTTTCAAAAGAAAGGTTGACGTCATATCCAGTTCAGAGTGCTGTTATCAACCAATTCATTTTTGTGCTGTAATATTTTTTTAATAGTTAGGCACAACTAGATCAGATAGAAGAATTTCAACAGAGATAAAAAAAATAGGACAAGCAAAGTCAGCATAAGAAAAATTAAGAATGAATGGAATTATGAAGAAAGAATGGTGAATTATGAAATTCTCAAATGGAATTCAAAGAATTATGAAGAAAGAATGAAATATTCATAAAAATTAAGAAATTACAACATGATGCAGTCCAAAAAGAGGAAATGCGATCTATCACCATTTTATTTGTGTCAAAGGCCTGGCACATCTGTCTTTGGCTGACGTCTGCAGTTGAATTCAAACTCGTTACTTTAAGTTTGGAAATGTACTTACTATCTCTAAGCCACAGAGCCATCAAATAATATGTAGAGGATCAAATTTACTCTAGAGAGAAAGTGTACAACTGCAACTGCCATTCTCAACATATTTCCATGTAAGCTTCCCTCCAGTTGTGCCTATAAGATCAGCTTATTTGGCTTCTCTTCTGCTACTTAAATCAGATTTATATTCTAGATTCTTCTGATCTACAAGCTTCAGCTTCACTGGCCTCCTACTTCGCACTCCTCTCCAACTGCCATATCTGCAGTTGTTCTCCTGTCAATACTCCAAATTTGTTGGATCAATGAATGATAACAGATGAAATATGTTGAACTAAAGATTGTCTTTTTTCTGCAGAACAATCTCAGATATTTACTATAATATACTAAAAGCTCAAAGAAAGTAGTGGTCAATCTAAACTTCACATTTCCAAGGGACTTGGTCCTCTGAATGAACTTGACAGCTATCACATGTTCTGTGTTTGTCATACCGAGTGCACTTTTCAACAGATGGCCATCAGTTATTTTGTCTGTGCAATAGCAAACATATCAGAAATATTTCTAGCCTTAGCTGTAAGAGTGACAGTAGTTCTTATCCCAGCTCAGAAATAATATACGCAACCGACAATTGTATGGTTTTTATTTGTATTTCTGAAAATATCAAATCTTTCATTCAGTAAAAGTAAAGTAACCCATAGCATTTATTAATGCCGTAGGGGTGTGAGATGTTAGCGATCTCACATTTCACAGGCTCTGCAAATGAGGGTGGTAGCCATCTCCTCTCCCTCGCAGTCTTTACTTCCCGGATTAAACCGGTACCCATTTAAGGCTGGGTCGACCTGGGAGCCGTTGCGATCTGAAAACATTTCCGCTTCAGCAGGGGAATGAACCCAGGACCACTCATATGCGAAGCCAGTGCGCTAACCACTGCGCTAACGCGGCTCCCTGTTTCATTTAGTATGGGATTACAAGTAATTGGTCACTGTATTTTGAATTATGAACCAGCAACATAGCATAATGTTTTCCCATAAGTGCTCAGCTGCCTAGTCAATATCGCTGTCACACTTGCACAGTATCAATGCCACCATCCTTTAACCATACCCTGGTACCCTATTTTCTTATGGCTGGGTGAACTGCTTAAGTCATTTTTATTTGAAACGGTGAATGATTTAACTTGAAAATCTGCGTTTGCTTTTTGACAGATGAGTGATTTAAACACTACACTACAATGGCTTTCAGACATACATGAACTTAGTAGACTTATGTATTGTAAATATGTGCATGGCCATAGTAAACTGTCAGCGATGGGCAATATTTTTTGTGCAAACAAGCAAGATTCAGTATTTTTTCCTGTGAAGTGGGAGGAGAGAGAAGAAAAAGAGTATTTTAATGTTCCAAAGGACATTAACATAGCTGATGCTTCCACTGAAAACTTTCTCTTCATTAAGTCTTGCAATATTTGATGTCTTTAACCTTAGGCATGCTGTGTTTACAATCACACAATTTCTCTTCTGCCGTGGAATTGGTTTTCGGAAATGTTACGCAATCATCGGTGGCTGTTTTGAATTCATGAAAACGTTTTTGTTGTTACAGATGTTTACATAATATTTGCACATATAAATAAAGAATTAAATTCTGCATATATTGGTGTACGTTTTGTTTGCATGTGTGTGATACGAGACGTGTGAGAAAGTGATAAGGACAGATTTAGACCTATCTAGAGCTAAGCCTACCATATTTTTGATCGATCGAAAGCTGTTGAATATTATATATTTTACATAATGAAAACCTTGTAGAACCTCCTGGTCTATTTTAATTTAAAAAATTGAAGTACTTACCTCTCAGAATTTCCACATTGAATTCGGAATAAATAATGATTTCACTGAATATATGATGATAGAAATGTATAATAAACTAGATTCACTGTCATGTCGCTTCACCTCAAAGCCGATGCTTAAAGATTGCTTGGATTTCCATTTAATAGTCAAACACTATCGTCTATCGCCATTTTGACAATAGAAACATGCAGTTAGATAAATTCTCTACTCAATGTTGCCAAAATTTTTGTAAAATAGTTACTGATCTCGTTTTCTTTTGGTTTCGGGTGTACCGAATTGGACGGTGGAAGACGCCTTCTGAAATCATGACATGACACAATTCCGGTGGAAAGCACCGCCCAGTTTGTAAACACAGGGTGCTTAAGGTTAATGTCAAAGATTGACAGCAGGTAACATTATTTCCAGACAATGATATCAAAAGTTTTACATGATAATTTTCTCATCACTGTTTAGCAATGTTTTTTTTACAATTTGACTTAGATAGCTTATTATTTGATATTTTCAGAGCTCAAAGGCCAATGCATATGATAATTTTAAATTAGTCTGATAGGCCAGTAAAAATGGTTTCTCAAGTCATATTTATATACCTATGTGTAAGTATGAACATTGCCATAGTAGACTTTTGTATTAATAACATAAACATGGCCACATAATTGATATGGTTTCTATTTGCAATAAAATGTTGTTGCATTCAGTATCTTATGATTGGCCAAGTTTTATGAAACTTAGAAAAAAATTCCAAATTGATCTTTTTATTAGCTTTTATGACCTTTACTTTGCAATTTATCTTATGATCTTCTGTACAGTCTGCTTGTGAAGACTTTCAATCTCCTATCCATCGTCTACTAGTGTAAGCAGTAATAGACCTTTTATTTGGAGATATCCATGATCTAGTGGTTAAGCTGATTACCTTGTACTCAAAAGGTTGCAGGTTCAAATCTGACTTGTGATGTCTTGTTTAATAATAAGTGGGTTTTTTCCCCGAAGATCTCTGTTGATTGCTGTTTAATTGGTATTCTTGGCAGAAGGCGTGCCGCTTTGTTAAGAGAGGCAGAATACAAATGAGGGAACCTGAGCATTATGAAATCTATCACATTTTTAACTCTCAACTTCATATCCTTATTGCTGTAAATCAATGTTATTGTAGAGTTATTCTATACCATGCTGCTCAGTGCAAGTATCATGTTTTTTCATCTTAATATCTCTGTCTCTCATACATTGCTTATGTCTATTTGATTTGTGTTTGTTATAGTAAAGTTCATGCATGCTGGAAATGTCTCCCTATAATTCATTTATATCAACATGAACAACTAGAATTAATGGTCACATGTTTATAATGTTCAGAAGAATGTCTTGTAGATTCATTTTGGACATCTATGAGTTGCAGATTTTATAAATATTTATTATAGTGTCAGACAATCACATATTGAGGCAGCGAACCATCTTGAAAAGGGAAGTCATTTCCTTTTTATTTTTCTGGGGCATATATCAAAGTATTTAATTTGGATGTAGCACACTTCAAAGTAATTCATCTGAAAGTAACTCATGTTGATGTAATTCTCGTAAGTAGCCTATGTGAAAGTAGGTCCCATGAAAGTAACTCACATGAAAGTAGCTCACTTCAACATAACTTTATATCAATGTAGCTCACTTGGAAGTAGTTCACTTGAAAGTAGTTCATCTAGAGAATTCTGTTGAAAGTTCAAGAAAATTAACTTGAAAGTAATTCATCAAGAAAATTCACTTGAAGGTACCATATATTTCTGAATAAGCCAAGAACTTCTATTATTTTTTTCTTCTATGGATGTAGAGGTTTCGCCATATATACACGTACAATTTTTAAAATTTGTAGTCAGCGGTGGATATATAAAAACTATACCATTAAAACAGGAAAAAACTTTGAAAAACAAAAAGTTATTTACACACTTCGAAATCGTAATCACTGTCTCAATTATGAAACAGTTCATATATTTCATTGTCTGTCGTGGAAGCATCAGGGTGAATATCATGTCTCTTTCTCACTGTCTACTGGTACATTGTTGTCATCAACATTGTCCTCAAAGATAGCGCTGCCCTCACTTCCATCCATTGCATCACAGCATTGTTTTTCCATTTTTCATGGGATGTGCCCAAAATGAGTCCTATACTAGCATGGATGGTTGTTTTTTTTTTTATAGCAGCCCTCTTCCTATACACATGTTTCTGATTGTGGTCACATTTGGAACATTTAGTTAGATCCTCAGCTTACCATATATTACGGATCTGCTTATATTCTGAAATATATGGTACTTCACTTGAAAGTAATTCATCAAGTAAATTCACTTGAAGTAGCTGACATCAAAGTTAACGTATTCACTTGAAAGAAACTCAAAGTTAACGTATTCACTTGAAAGAAACTCAAAGTTAACGTATTCACTTGAAAGAAACTCAAAGTTAACGTATTCACTTGAAAGAAACTCAAAGTTAACTCATCAAGAAGATTCATTTTTTGAAATCAATAATTTCAGATTCATTAATGGAAGTATATTATTGTATGATATATATTTATTACTGTCTCAGGCATTGTGCAACATTGTATATATTCTCATTGTTATCTTCTGTCAGCTTGTCTTATTTTGTGTTGAATCAGCCATAACTGGAGGAATTATGCTACTCATGAACACAAGTTGTATTGAACTTAGTTATGGATGATTCAGTGGTTCTTAACCTGTGGTCCTCTGACCCATGGTGTCTTTTCAGGTGATCCATAAAGACTAGAAGAAAAGTTATGAAATTGTAAAGCTACAATAACAAGTTAAAATGACAGATATTTCTTCTTCAGAATTCATTCTCAAACTCCCACTGGATCATTCTTGTAGCATGGCACTAGATTTCCAGCAGGATGTAGTCCAGAGAATGGAAATGCTCCTTTCATGAAAATGACATATACAAATCAACAGAAACAAGGAGAAATACTGTCCAGTTTAATTATAGACAATGTTCATACAATCATTTGAACAGATGTCACAGTGGTGAGTCTGAATGGGTAAAGCAGATGATCAGACATAATTGGACTTTGAAAACACTGCCGCCGAGTGAAATATAAAAAAGCATGGACCAGACAAGATGAAAAACAAATTTAAGACACAATATTTTGAGGTCTGTAGCAGGAACTAGATATACAGGTCCACAGTAACAATAAGGTTAAGAATCGCTAGGTTTACTGATTGAAGATCGTGTCATTTTAATAATGATTCTCAGTGTTTAATTTTGTACAAGAAGTTACCGTACTTATTTTGTAAATAATAATTATTGCTCAGCAAGTTCTGTTTCAAATGACAACCATTTCCTGACTTGAGATATTGTTTTGATATTGGATTTTGTATTGGTGGATACATGATTATTGTTCTAATCACATTCACAATGTGGATATTATAAAGTATGTAGAATAACTGAATCTCATATCTGTCCTTTGTTCTCTGTGCAAGTACTGTCTTACAGTCAACCATAGCGACTACAATATTTTATTTGAATTTTCTGCTGTATCGCCCCCATGTAGATTCCACTCTAAGACCTGTCTTGATATATTGATGAACTATTTTGTTGTCTATCTCAAGAAGCCAATATGTGTTTATTAATACCAGTTAATCTGATGGGATGCTGCTATGGAGTTGAGTCTTTATATGGGATGTTGCTATGAAGTTGAAACTTGATATAGGATGTTGCTATTAAGTTGAAACTTGATATAGGATGTTGCTATGAAGTTGAAACTTGATAAAGGGTGTTCCTGTGGAGTTGAAACTTGATATAGGATGTTCCTGTGGAGTTTAAACTTGATATATGATGTTGCTATGAAGTTGAAACTTGATATAGGATGTTGCTGTGGAGTTGAAACTTGATATATGATGTTGCTATGAAGTTGAAACTTGATATAGGATGTTCCTATGGAGTTGAAACTTGATATAGGATGTTGCTGTGGAGTTGAAACTTGATATAGGATGGTGCTGTGGAGTTGAAACTTGATATAGGATATCCCTGTGGAGTTGAAATTTGATATAGGATGTTGCTGTGGAGTTGAAACTTGATATAGGATGGTGCTGTGGAGTTGAAACTTGATATGGGATGTTGCTATGAAGTTGCGTCTTGATGTTCTTGGTTACTACACTTTGTTTATAAATCATAAACCATAAACATATTGTTTACATCATGATCTTGAAATTTGGCATAGAGAGGCAGAAAAGAGAGCTGAAGGCAGATCTGGTTTGTTTGATCCTGACATTAACTTTGTTTGTTCCTCCATCACCATCAATGTTACTTCCCAAGTACTTATTAAGTTATTACTATCACTGAGCTTCTAGATTAAACTTAGAGTTGCAACTGTTCTCACCAAATTCTATTCTGGACCATATTCTTCATTAGACTCCAACCCACCTATTCACTGTTCTTAACCAGGTTGTATTTTCTTGCCCCATAGGTTTCAGTCAATTGCATATTTGTTTATTTTGTGTTGTTTTCTGAAGGTGTGTGTAATCATAATCACGAGGAGGATTGTGTCCCGAATAGGTATCACCATCTGAATATCTGAAGAAGATTTTTTTCTGGAATAATTATCTCCACCTGACCCTGTCTGAAGAATTTTTCTGGAATAGGTATCCCCATCTGACCCTGTCTGAAGAATTTTTTCTGGAATAGGTATCCCCATCTGACCCTGTCTGAAGATTTTTTCTGGAATAGGTATCCCCATGTGATACTGCCTGAGGAAGATTTTTTTCTGGAATAGATGTCCCCATCTGATTCTGTCTGAGGAAGATTTTTTTCTGGATTTTTTTTCTGGTGTCCCCATCTAATCTTGTCTGAGGTAAATCATTCCAGGAATATGTATCTCCATGAGTTTACTCTTATAAGGATGCTTGCTGCTTATATATTGATTGGTTGATGTTTTTCTAAACTTCAAACAAATTTTAATATGATAGATTTGTTAGACTTATGCCCAACTCACCATGACGTTAAGTCACCATAACATAACATACAGTTGTCCTATTCTATTCTCCCTTGAAGAGTCAATTTACTGTAAGCCACAATGATTACCACAGATAGCACATTGCGGATTTAATATTTGCAACCCTGATTAAAATACTTTGATGAAACTTATCCTTAAACGCAGTTTAGTTTACTTTCGGCTTTCTCATTTCATGTAATCTCATTTTGTTTAAAGATATGCTTTTTTCATGTGTGCCTTATACAGAGCTTTACAAGTTAGAAATATGTTTCCAAGTCTAGTCATGATCCAGATAAACATAGTTGGCATTGAGAAAGAAATTTAGATTGTCTCCTGGTCAGTTACTTTAAGACAGGAATCAGTGGGTCAGTGCCTTATGTTGATGGAGCTGTTTCTTTAATTTTTGTTTTGATCCCTAGGAATTACAAGCAATAGACTTCTTGTATCCTTTTATGTAATAGGAAAGTTTCTCCAGAACTTGACTTCTTACCCAGAAGACTCTCAGGTGTGTGCAATGCTTTGAGAAGAAATAAAACATAACTAGGAAGGGATAAAACAACTACGGTATATAGATGGAAGTTCTGTGGGCTTCTATAAGAGAAAAGCCTCATTAAATAAGCATGGCTCATCTGATGGGAAAATGGTAGGAACTTCAGACCCTCTTGTGTGTGATCATAATGCAGTTGGAAGAAATTATTTATTTTAGTCTGTGTTATTGTCAACTTTCCTTGCTTAAAAAATACAATTAATACTAATTCTTCAATATATTGCATGTCACTTCTTGAGTTCACTGTTAAAAATAATACTTTTGCATTCATTTAATTTTTCCCTGGGGATGTCTTATTTTTAAAAAAAAGCACAGCTAATTTGAGTCCTAAAAATTTAGAAGATGTGGTAAATCAATGATGATTTTGGTGCAACAGAAATTTTTATGAGACAGGGACTTAATACAAGACCAACGTTCTGACAAAAATCATCAGAGAATTGTATGTCTGTTAACCTTTATATATGCACTGTCAGTTTTTCTTTCATAACTTTTGTAAGTTGCAGTAATTCTGCAACTAATCTAGTCCTAGAATATTTATTGTTAGTGGATAGTCATTTAATCTGTTATGCCAACATCAGCTAAGTTTGCCATTCCTCTCTACCCTTGATTGTTTTCTATATTTTTTCCAGGTGGAGAATGATTATTTGAAAAATTATTTTGTATTTTGTTAGCCCTTCGTTTTCTTGATGTTTTTTTTTTATAGTGTGATTCTATAATTTTTTTGTCTTGTTATCTAGAATAGGTTCTGAGGTGAAGAAGTATAGAGTGTGTCTCAGACAGACAAGTTACATAGTTCAATTTCCGCAGCAGACAATTAACCATTAGATAGTTAAATTATCATATATAGCCCGATCCTGAGTAAAATTAGCATACATAATCCAGCCCTAATTAAATTAGTACACACAGTTCTGTCCACATATAATTAACATATACAGCTCTGTCCACATATAATTATCATACACAGCTCTGTCCACATATAATTATCATACACATCTCTGTCCACATATAATTATTATACACATCTCTGTCCACATAAATTAGCATACACAGTTTGGTCAATTAACATGTAGTATGCAAATGCTAGTATTTTGTGACTGGGCCCTAATATATAATCTTAAGAAAATTAATTGGCACCACCAATGCGCATGGGCCTTTACTGCCAGATCAAAAGGAAGTACATGAAGCCAGTGGTGCCTTTACCGCAACAACAAGCAGCCTAATAATGGAAGTATTCACCATAATGCAGGCACTTAACTGGCTGGAATTGCAAGCCTATCCCCATGAGTGCATACTAAGTGACTCACTGAATATGATTCAAAAAGTCAAAACAGGTGATGTACGTAGGGAATGGGTTGAGACATTAAAGAGAGCATCACTACGAAAACCTCATGCTTATTTTTGTCCCCAGACACGCAGCCGTGGAGGGAAATGAACGGGCTGACCAATAAGCTAGTCTCGCCACCACAACAGACGTCAGCCTATGGACCGAGCAGACGTACTCATTGCTCTTTGTGAGCACTCACGATCAGAGGATTTTAAGATGAATGAGAATTAGTCAATATCGAGACTGCACAAATTGGGAGTGAGAATGAGTGAGGCCCATAGAGAACCCCTGACAAAGATTTCAAAAAGAGCAGTGAACCAACATAAAACCAGAACTATCAGCTGTTATACCCTTGTAGATTTACTTAAGCTGAGATCTGAGCACCAATGGATGTGTCCAGTGTGCAAAGAGGATAATCAACATACCTAATTAATTGGCAATTATGACACTCAGCCAGAAGCAGACTGAAAGGTTGAATAAGATCCAGAATAAAGCGATGCTAATCATTCTTGAATGTATGAGAGACACATCTGTAAGAGCAATGCAATTCTTGACTGTCCAACTATGAAACATAGATTACCGTTGCGCCAAGCAAGAGCCTACTTTAAATCAGCACTGATAAAGAGCATCCACTTCATACTGAAATATAGAGTATGAAAGGTCTCCTGGTCAGTTACTTTAAGATATGAATCAGTGCCTTATGTTGAGGATGGAGCTGTTTCTTTCATTTTTGTTTTGATCCCTAGGAATTACAAGCAATAGACTTCTTGTATCCTTTTATGTAATAGAAAGGCTTCTCCAGAACTTGACTTCTTACCCAGAAGACTCTCAGGGCTCTATGTTCAGGACTAAAGAGAAGCAAGTTGTAGATGAAGCATGCTGTGGGAGATATACAAAGTATGTGCTCACTAGAGGATATAGCACCTGGAGCGGAATAAATAAATGTTTCCATAGATTGTCATACTTCCTTTCAGGTAGTGATAACTCTTGATAGAGAATGTAGGAAGAGATGTCATATTGCTATTGAATCTAAGGTGCAATCATTGATTAGTGAGAATTCCAAGGATTGTGGTAAGGTAATATACACTGATGGTTCTGTTGTTAGATGTGTACGTAGTTCATTGGACTTAATAGCACAGAGTGTATGGAAGACTATTAGGAGAGGAGCGCTTTCACTGTAACTACAAGTAGCATGACAATGGAAATTAGGGCAGTGACCAGGACCTAGAACTGGATAGACACACAGAGTGCAACTCATGTCTGCATTTTCAATGAGCATGATCACAGGAAAATACAATAGCTGTATTCATGAACAGTGGCTTGAATGTTAGGGGAGGTCAGTTGGAGGGTGTCACATTTATTTTTGTGCCTGGCCATTTGAGTGTGCAATGCAAGATAGAGAACAGATCGATTGGCAGGTTCTATCACTTGAACAATTGACAGAACAATGGATCGTGAAACATATTGAATTCAGAGAAGCTGTACAATCAAAAGAAATCAATGAAGATAATGATTCTATTTCCAAGTCCAGAATAAAGGTGCTGGGAGTCGGAAGAAATAAAACAAAGTCAACAAAGAATGTTTGTTAACCAACAGAGAACTGGAACTGTCAGTCACCAGAAAATTGCGGATATACTCTGGGTGAGATCGGATACTCTGTGTGAGATCGGAGCACCTATGGATGTGCCCTGTGTGCAGTGATGATGGTTTTTGGACTAACTAATGTAAACATTACAGATAAACTGAATCACAATGTAAGTCTGTATGGAGATTTTATTTTTGGTTTCTTCAGCTTATTAAGCAGTTATTCATACTTGAAACCTCTGAATATTTGTAATGTCAGAAAGGTTGTGTGAGTTGTTTTTTAAAACACAAACAATTTCTACATTGAAAGTTTACATTGCACTTTTTTTAACGAGTGTTCATTATTACTGTTAAAGAACATTTATTTCTATTCTATAATTGAAAGCATATCATTAAGAAGTTTTTTTACTCTGCTTGTCAATATAATTAGACTAGCTTCTACTATTTTGAAAAATATTTATTTACATTAACAATAAACTGTATTTTACATACAAACATGCATGTCCACATGACTGACAGGTCTCAATGTTGTCAGACCGTATGTTATTTGTGTCATTGATAAATTTGCTTGTTTTATAAAAGAAATGTCTCAGGCTGATAGTTAAAATATTCATTGTTGCAGCGATCGTTTTATATTGTGAAAAACGTTCAATCATGTTTGTAATCCAGATACTTTTGAATATATGCGAGGCATGTTCTAATGAAACCTGCCTGAGTGGGTTTATTACAGGATTAGGAAAGGTACACCAGCAGCTGTGTTATTATATTAAGTAAAGCAATTATTAGGGATCAATATAACATGATTATTAACATGATAAGTCAGCACAGACATTTAAGCATGCATCATGTTGTTTGTGTAGACAGTAAATTCCCTCCAATAGAAACTTTGTTTGCTCATTGAACCATTTGGTCATCACCACCATGACATTGTCACCAAAGTTGAATCAGCGTCCTTTAGAGTTTTCTTTAAAGGTCCAAACAAATGAAAGTCACATGGTGATAGATTGGGGCTATAGGCTGAATGTGGCAGAGCTTCCCATCTTTTCCATACTAACACTTCCTGCGCATATTTCACAGCATGAAGGTGGGCATTGTCATACAACAGAATGATACCATGCCACAGCATGCTAAGTCGCGTATTCTTGACAGCTGTATGCAGCTTGTCCATAGTGATATTGTAGCCGATAGTATTGATGTTCTTGACAGCTGTATGCAGCTTGTCCTTAGTGTTGTTGTAGCCGATAGTATTGATGTTCACACTCATCTCTGTAGTCCACCAACAAGAGTCCTTGGTCTAAAAATAAAGGACAGTAAGCATAACCTTTCCTGCAGATATTTTTGGTTTATATTTTATTATATCTTTGGTGATCCAGGTTGTTTCAATTGCATGCTGGCTGCTTTGCTGCATGGCTCAAACTGGTGACATTATGATGTCACTTGCCACTATTCATGACAGAAATTCATCACCCACCGCATTGTGATGCTGCAAATGGTTCAAAAATAATTCCATCTATTCTTCCCTTTTGGTGATCAGTCGATAACTGTGAGTACCCACTGAGATCACGCCTTCTGATACTTCAGTTTCTTCAAAACTATCATTTGGTGATGCAGAGAACTCACCAATTATCAAATACAAACTCCAGCGATGGTAAACCTGTATTACTGCATCCATCTCAGTAATGGCATCTTCTATCACAAGAATATGTGCCTGATCCAACCAATGAAAATCATTCATTACCTGTCACCCTTCCTGAAACATTCTTGCCAAATCCTTTACTGTTGTCTGTGACACATATTTTTTTTACCATACACTGCCTTCATTCTTTGCTGCCTGCATCATACACTAAGCAAAGATCATGACCATTGGTGTGTGCTTATTACATCAGTCTTCATGCTCCTCTCATGCTGGCATAAGTGACACAGCGCTAGTGAATTTCATTTGAACATGTCTCCTACTGAAAGATAAAAATGATATACCCGGTAGTTGAGTTGACTTTTTTGTTCATTGCAAAAATATAAAGTTGGCAATGTATAAAAACTAGAAATGATCTTAGGTTTTCACTGTTTATTTAACGGATTCTATTTACAGTGTATAAATTTTGTTTTGCATTTGTTTCTCTAATAATGTTCTTAGAGTGATTTTTGTTTTCATACAATTACTACTGAATTGAAAAGAGGCTGCGATCAAATGTATTTTGTTTACTCTTTAACCTTGCAGATGAATGCACAATGAAACTAATTTTATTAATTTTGATATTCATTAATTATAATGATATGACATTTTGTTAAATTATAGTACTGTTCATACATTTACACACAAAACATTCAGAATTGTAACAATTTACTTGCCATCAAATTCTGATTTTTAAAACTCTTATCTCTGTAAAGGTTTTCCTTTCCCATTGTAAAGTATTTAAAAGACACTATAAAAATAGACAAATGATAACTATGATAGTGTATTATTGTCCCTATTTACTAATATAATTACAGTAATAAATAGCAAAAATAATGTTAATGAGAAAGAAAAAAAACAAAGGAATAAAGACTTTTCCCAAGTTATATTTTGGTTATTCAGTAAATCAAGTGCGATGACGAGTAACATAGGCGATCATGCTTCTCTTCAACTCTCTGTTTCCTGTGTTGTTAATAAGTTCAATTGGTGACATCTTTTTGTGTCACACTGATAATCAATCTAGAAATTTCTCTCTTTGTCTTCCTCTGTCTCTTCTCCCCTTGATCTTTCCGATGGTTACTAAATTTTCAAGTTTTGGATTTCTCATCACATACCCTAAAAATCTTGATTGTCTGCTTCCAATTTTTGCTATAATTTTCCATGCTACTCCAGCATCTCTGAGGACTTCTACATTAGTTTTCTTAGCTTGTCCATGGAATTTTCATTAAAAACCACATCTCAGTTACCTCCAGCTTATCTTGGATACTTTTGTTTACCATCCATGCTTCACATCCATAAAGAAGGATTTGCTCAACATAACATCCAAGCACTTGAACTCCCATATGCATTGACATTCAATCAATCAATCAAGTGCCATGCCGAGTGGCGTAGTTGATCATGCTTACCCACAACTCTCTGTTTCTTGTGTTGTTAATAAGTTTAGTTGGTGACTTCTTTTTGTGTCACAATGACAACCCATCCAGAAATTTCTCTTGCTATCTTGATGTCTCTTCTTCCCTTGATCTTTCCGGTGGTAACTATTATATTATATTAATTGATATTACTCCATTGCATAGAATTTTTCTCATTTTTTGAAATGTTGATTTGACCTTGTCTATGCTGCTCTTGATCTCATTGGAGTACCAGCCATCTGATGTTAAAATTATGCCAGGATACTTGACTTTATCCACTTGATTTAATTTTGTGTCATTGATATTAATACTGCATTTTGGTGTTGTTCATTTCTTTGAAACAACCATTACTTATATTTTCTTCTTGTTTATACTGAGGCCTTTGTTTTCACTTTCTTGTACTACCATGTCTAACAGGGGCTTGAAGTTTTTGTTCACTCCTTTCAATCAGAACTGAAATTAGATTATTCAGATTGTAACCTCCAACTGCTATTCCTGGCATGCTTTCTATGTTTCACATAATATCCTTTGCATACATGGTGAAAAAAATCTGTTGACATTACACATTCTTGATGTCTGATGCCCATCTCTATCTTTTGGAATTCTACATTACCCAACCCTCCTCGCAGCTGTTTCTTTACAATGCATATTTCTTACTATATTTATATCTTTCCCATCAACATTGAGTTTTTCTAACATTTTTATCATTTCTGAATGTTTCACATTGTCAACTGCTTTACTATAATCTATGAAACACAAGTACAGGTCATCTCTATTCTATTGTCCCGTGAATAAAAATTGAATATTTATTGACTCACTAACATGGCAGATGGTTAAAGTGGGGTTTATCAATGAACATTTCCCATCTGCAAAAGTTTTCTGGTACTTTTATAAAAACTCACCTGCACAAATTTCAGAATCATTCATCTTTAGCACACTGCATTAAAATTATGCAAATTCCACCCTGCAACTGAATTCCTTTTTGATAATTTGAGTTATTTTTGGTGGATATTTGGAAAACACAATAACTTTTTCGTTTTTTATATCTTAAAATAATTTTTTTAAATGTAAATAAAGAATTGAATACTGAATCTAATGATATAAGTTTTGCTGTTGTATGTATATGTGAAAAGATGGTGAAGATCAAAAATTGAACAAAATACTGATTCACCTATACGTGTCCAATGTGTGGGCATCACTGATAAGATTCTTCTACATATATAGGCTTATTGTATTTATTTCGTAACCTAACTAATGTTCTCATAATACTGTCTGTGAAAACAAAACAAAAATGTAGATGCCACTAACATTATTGATCCGTTCTTCACTAGGTCTAGGAATTAGTCCGACATACAACATAAATATCAATCAATCAATAAACCCGTAACCCTTCAGGGTCGTAGCGGTACCACATTGGATGCCTCAGTACACAGAGTCCTCCAGCGAATTCTATCCTCAGCGATGCAGATGAGTGTGGAAATATCTTGCCCTGTCCATTCCTTGATGTTGTCTGCCATGCCTTTATTTGTCCTTCTTCTGCTTCTTCCACCCTCGACAGTTCCCTGCAGTATTGTTTTTGACATAAATATATTAAATGCTGAATATATTGCTGCGAAATGTCCTTTCTTCTTGATGTCATAACAAAATTAATATGTCACTAATATCTTCTTTGAAAATAATGTGATTCTGAAGAACTTCTCATCATCAGAATTACAATCTATATAAATTTTGTGAAAAATGGCTTCCATTTCAACAGATTTTTCTCATTTCGAACAGATGAGTAAAAATTAAATGGCTGCTCTGATTTACAACCCACCTGGAGTGGAAATGCATGGAAAGGAAGATCAATTGAGCTTGCCTAGGTGGCAATAAATTTCAGTCATGTGAATCATAAACATCTGCCATAAGATGTACAACAGGAAAACATCAGTTGGCGATGAGTGCCGCTGACAGGGTGCTATAGGTTAAAGTATTCATTAGCAAACCATGCTAAAACACTATATTATGAAAGCGCAGTCATTTTGGGATGATATGGTAACCCAGATGACATATTTTTAAAATAAAACTACTGCTATAGTTGAAATTATTTAAAAATTATACAAATTTGATTAATTCCAAAGGTAAATTTCACAGAAATTTGAAGATTGTTGATTTAATATAAAACCTGAATCGGAGCAAGGTAACTCAATATTTAACCTGCATTTTATGATGAGATAAAACATTTACAGAATGTCTCATGGTAAAAAAAAATGTTTAAAAGATGTAGGAAGAGCGGAGTGCATTGTATTATAGCTAGCTGCGATATCTGTGCCTTTTAGCCTAACTCATCCTACTTCAGCATGACTTCTGGGTCACTTTGACCCTATATAGTAATGGGACAGCCAGCTTCCCCTCAACCTCGTCAGTTGTGTGTTGTTATTCTTCTTTCAGGCCCAAGAACACATGAGCAGAAGAAATCATATATATATATATATATATAGCATTGCTGAGTTACCGTATATTTTTAAAATAGAAGGCAGCGGGCAGGATTTGAACTACTGTCCATTCAACTGGCAATAAATAACATAAGCAATGATGCAGACATGATGTCATTGCTTGTATTAAGAAACATGGCCTACATTATGACCTGAAAGTCATTATTAGTTCAAAGATATTTTATAGCTGAACATATTTTATATACAATGTATCAAACCACTTAATGGCTTGGGCCCATCTCTCTAATTATGTGGACATTTATGATTCATACTAGGTGCAATTCTGTCTGTTTGTGTGTTTGTTTGGTTGATTGTAATCAAGGGAAATTAAACAAATTGTGATGTGTATGATTTGTTAGATGACAGTATATTCCCAAGTCTAGTTTTCTGCTTGGTTTTTTTAATTACTTTATTTTCCATGAATGATTGTATAATTTGTATAAAACTGGATTAAATTTGTCATAATAAAAATAGAGAAGTATGCTTATGTTTTATAGACCATATCATTGTGTTTCTAAACAGATATATAACAGATCTATTGTTATGTTTATGTGTGTCTTTACAGTGTGAGCTATGTTGATATGTGTATATCTTTATGATGTGAACTATGTTGATATGTGTGTCTTTACAGTGTGAACTATGTTGATATGTGTGTCTTTACAGTGTGAACTATGTTGATATGTGTGTCTTAAGGTGTGAATTATTTTCTTACTTGTGTCTGTAAAGAATGAACTATGTTGTTATGTGTATCTGTACAGAAAGAACTATGTTGTTATGTGTATCTGTACAGAAAGAACTATGTTGTTATGTGTATCTGTCTTCTTTCCAGTCATGTTGTAGAAGGTGATTAAGGAAAGTTGGGGGAATATACTGACAACCTGAAAATCATGCATTGTTAACAGCATGTCTTCTCTCAATTTCTTAATATGTCTTCTGTTAAAAATTGGAGGGAAACAAACATTGCACCTTTTGTCCTTTTATGACAGACTCCTAGGTGATGGGAAATTCTAGATGCATCATCACAGCAGATGGCTTAACAGATCTGACAGAATAATGATGAACTAGCTTGAAGTATATGCTGCTTTCCTGGCAGACCTCGGTGATCCAGGATATCTGCTTGGAATGTCTCCTTTGAGGATTAAACATGCATCCATAAATTCTTAACACAAACATGCCTTTGAGACAACAAACCTATGAGTTTGGGTGTCACTTCTGTTACTCAACTTAGGAAGACCTATGCTTTTGTCTGAAAATCTACGAACTGTCAAAAGCTACTTGTCCACAGCTAAAGAGATAACTTCATCATTCATCCGTGTGTTGTCAGAATTCAAAAGAGGAGCAAAGAATAGTGACACTGTTACCTGCCAAGAAAGAGGCAAACTAAAGATGTTGTGGGGTGGAGTTTACCGTCTCTTCCTATATAGGGTCAAAGTTACCCAGAAGCAATGATGAAATCGGGATGAAATCTAAGCTGTAAACCATCACACAATGCATTCCTTTCTTCAAACTACATGCTGCTGATCTACAGAAGTGTTAGAACGAACACAGAAAAATAACTATGCTATTTTTTTCTTTTTACATAATTCACTCCTTCGCAGGAAAACATACATAATGAAAGTACAGAATTAACCATGTCATGTGGACGCCTGTGGCTATGTTCATTGGTAACCATCTTGTAAAGAATGAGAACCAGTTCTCTCATATGACTCGCCCACAACTAGCAATATGGTTACAGATGTTGACCATTTAGTAGAAGTGGTAAATATACTGAATGTATTAGTTGTCACAGTCAGATGTGTCTGGCCATTAAAACCACGACACATTTCCTTTCTCTGTACTAAGTCCTGCTCGAAGAGAAGTTTGGTGGGAGTTTGAGAATGAAATGAAAAAACCCACCACATAATGTGGTATGTATTGACAACGTGAGATAAATGAAGAGATAAATATTATTGGATAGTTATAACAGTGACGAAATGTCTCAGTAAGTACAGACAATCAAGATGTGATAAATAGTACACACATACATAAAGACAAGATGTGACAAATAGCTCACACAAAAGACAAGAAGTGACAAATAGTCCACTCAAATAAAAAGAAAATTAAGAGGTGACAAATAGAACATACAAACGAAAATACAATCAAGAGGTGACAAATAGAACACAAACAAAAAGATGATCAATTTGTAACAAAACACAAAAACAAAACAATGTTCAGAAATGGCAAAAATAATTTTGGGTACATTCATGAAAAAGGAACACAGTGAAAAGAGTGTAATTCTTGATTTTATTTGAGACAGAAAAATTCAAATATATCACTAATGTTAATTCGGAGAGAGTACTGTCATTTGGTCAGACAGAATCAGTTGGATCATGTGGAATATATTTCTTCTTCCATATCTGGTTAGAATGCAGGATCTGGGAGTGAAGCATGGTGTTGCAAGAAATGAGCGGCATGTAGAAGCCAAAAGAATAGTTATCAACCAACTCAGAACCAGAATATTCGATTACCACATACTGAATATGAGATCGGAGCACTTATAGACTTGTCCAGAGTACCATGATGATGATCTGATGACTAGAAAACTGGTCAGTCAGTCAACAAACAACAAGAGGAAGTGCCATATCAGTTGGGCAGCCAGTCAACAAATATTTTTGTTGTAAGCTAATGTCACTAGCTACTCATCGTTATATGTCTGCTGTCTATCACTATCTCCATCTGTCAGTGTCTCTATCTGTCTCTACATTTCTCACTATCAGTGCCCCTATCTGTCTCTACATTTCTCACTATCAGTGCCCCTATTTGTCTCTACATTTCTCACTATCAGTGCCCCTGTCTCTACATTTCTCACTATCAGTGCCCCTGTCTCTACATTTCTCACTATATATCATATCAGTGCCCATATCGGTCTCTAAATTTCTCACTGCTAGTGTTACTATTTACACTTTTAAAACGAAATACACAATTAAAAAGGGGAGGAAAAAAGTGTTACTCTTTTAATCATGTATTACTTCTCTTGACTTTACTTATTTGGCGATGACAAGAAATGGGGGAGGGTTGTATGGATGGGCCTCTCAGTGGGTAGCATGCACAAGGGTGGGCGGGTTCTCAGTTGGTACTAGGCACATATTTATATCTGGCATCCTCGCAACTGTAATATGAGTGCTGCATCTTTATCTGTCGCAGGTAAACTAAAAAAACTTAAAGTAATCATTTTGTATCCAGGGCTGAATCAGTAGTCAGTGACGTCACAAAATTACTAAAATTCGGATCATGCAGATTTTATCAAAAGTGTGAAGGTAGACTCTTATTTTGGAATTGTAGGCCTATCCATAAATATTTTGTCCGTCCAGAAATATTTGTTTTCTGGGGATTCCAGTATATTATTTTATTTAAATCACAATGTCACTTTTAAATGTCATTTTTTTAAAATTTCACATTACCTTCCTTTGTTGCGAATGATACACAGATTATTCTAAACAGGTAGAAAAAAACCAATATGCCTCTCTGTTATTTGTCAGCAGCAGGTTAGATCTGACTTGATGCCTTATGCTTCTCCTTGCTTAATGAACTTCCTTTTCTAGGACTACCTGGTGCTGAAATAGATAAATCTCATTTTTTAAATGTTTAAAACACTAGCTGGAATAAATAAATTGTCTTACATTTTACAATGATCTAGACAGGAAAAGTACTTTCCATCAGAAAGTATTGTCTGAATGTCAGACGAGAGACTGTTCTATGGTGAACTGTGTGTATATTCAGTATTCAAGTGAAAGTCAGAAGAAATGTTTCGAGGACTATTTGAAGACATTACTCAAGCACTGTAATATTGACTCAAGCTCTTGGAAAACTGCAGCTCTTGATCACTCAGCCTGGCATGGACAGAACAGTGCAGGTATTAAAAGCTTTGAACAGAGTACAGCAGGCATGCAAAAGATAAAAAAGTAGAAGTAGAGATCAGACTGTTATTTTTCATTTCAAGATCCACTACGTCCTGATTACATTGTACAGGTTTTTCGGATCACTGATTGGACTATTCAGCAATCTGAGGGCTCACAAACAAACCAAATAAACTTTTTAAATGTCGTGCTCATCTTCGCATATGAAGGAGGAACATCATCATCATAGTTAAAGACAGAGGCTATTTCTTTGTCAAGATGATTGTGTCCATCAGGTTGGAAATAAAATAATATGCAATACTGCAGTTGTTTGTTTATGTATCTGGGAGCTGTAGTAGTGTAATGTTAAGTCATTAACCCGCTGACCAGCAGATCCAGGATTCAAATCCACTCATTATTCATAGTTTGAAATTAAAAAAATTACTTCCATGGTCCACCCTGCAACAAGGTGACAAGGAAGTGGGATATCAGGGCTCATGCTCTGGGAAGCTCAAGATATGACACCATCACTACTGAGCAAGTGCGGTAGGCAACGCTAGTTGGCTGGTTTCTGATCAACCACTGACTAGTCATATGAGCACTTATGGAAAACCATGTGCTATGACCCTGGTTCATAACTCATATTACCTTTACTTTATTTATATATCTATTAACATTGGGCTGACTAAAGAATGTACACACCTGTAAGTGTGCCTCATCACCTATTGATTGTGAAACCAATGCTATAACAACTTCACTGTTCAGGGTAATAAACAACAGTTACAGATCTAAACATCATTCTAATACATATTTTTACTCTGGCATTTCTTTCTGAAATATGCTAAATAGTATATTGAGCATCTTTCTTGTGTAGGCGGAGATGAATGAAAAGACCAATTCTGACATAGAACATCTTGGGACACTTATGGTCAGAATTGGTCATCTGTGTTTTTTCTATTTTTTTCAGCAGAAGGAATAAAAAAGTAATGAACGTCTGTCTGACTTTAATGTACTTGAGTTTTTCCATATGAAATCCATTCCACTCAATACAGCAGCACATCACTCACCAAAAGTATACCTCAGTACAGGTCACTATGTAGCTTCAAGCAATGATTGCCATGGATCTCTAAAAAAATGCACCTGTAAACAAGCCATCACAGTCCAATATCAAACTAGCGACTTTGTGAACACAAGGCAAATCTTAACCACTATATGGTCATAAATAATCAAATATAAAATCTGTTCATTACTCACCACTTGTCTTTCCTGCTGAGCTTGGCCTCGGACCAGACTCTGAGAATTGAGGCTGTGGTGCCTCTTTAACCGATCCTCGACTTGTAGACCTACCACTAGGAGTTGAGCCAGAATCTGGAGTTCTTGGAATTTTGGGTTTGCCTCTAAATGCAGTTCTATACTCATTCAAACTGGGTGAACATAGTGATATGGACAGTGACTAGATATTTTAAATTTGCTAAAACATATTAAAACAACAGCTACAAAACCCCTCAAATAAAAAAAAATCTGCAGATATTTAGATGACATTTAAAAAAATTATAAGTAAAAATTAATACAATACATGTCAGCCATATCTATAGGCAAACCCTACACAAATTGACAAAACAGAAATAGAAGTTACTTTTTCCTTTGCATTCTTCTCAAACTCCTGCAGATTTTCAGGATGTTATCTAGAAAATGGAATGTGTTGTGCCATGGTTTACAGCTTGGTTTCTATATCTCTGCCTTTCAGTTTGACATATCCAACTTCAACATGACTTTTGGGTCACTTTGGCCCTCTATAAAATGGGAAAATCAACTCCATCCCAAAACTCCTTAGTCGCCTCTTATGGTATATAACAGTATTGCTATTCTTTACTGCTCTTTTGGACCCAGGCAATACACATAGTGGAAGCAACTAATATTGCAATCAAATTGCTCACAATTGGCACAGAGACACAAAGTTTAACATTCTGGTTAAGTAACTTATACTGCAGCTGTGTTAAAACTTTGTGATGTCTTGTCGATTGCAGTCTTGGGTGGCCCTTTCCCATTACCAGCCACCATGCCTTCCATTACCAATTTTTCCATGCTATGTCTTTTTTCATTGTACAAAAAACAGTTTTCTTGATATGTTATTTATGAGTTTACCCTCTTCCACCTTTAACCAGATCGCAATTAGTCTAGCGCTTCACCATTATTACCTGCCTCTTACAGTCGACGACGGTCGCTTTTATAAAACTTGTGTCGTTGCGATCGATATTACATTTTTAGTTTGCACTGGGTCTATTAGAAACCATGACCATTGCGTAGATTCGTGGTTTAGCTTCCTGTTTAATGTTTTAATTGAATTGATCAGACGTAAGACTGATTTATTACAAAATTTTCAAAGTATTAGACCTAGTTTTGGAAATGGAAGATATTATTCATATGTACACTGATGATGACAGCCGTAGTTACAATGGAAATATGCACGATGTAGGTAATTTGCATATCAAATATAATGTGGAAAGTAATAGTGATGTTCCTTGTTAGATAGGTCTAACATTTAATAGGTCTAATGACAAAGAGATGGACATATGTGGTACTAATTGTGACATCACAAATTTCGCCGTAATGATGTAGTTTTTCGAGTAGAAGTTGAGAATTTTGTACAAAACGTTGGGACTGTACATAATCTTGACGAGATTGCCACATGTTATGAATACTTTAGCATCATTGTCAATGATGAGTTTATCAATTTGCAGCCAATTGGACAAATTTGTATGTAGCATAACGCAAAGAGCAAACAAGGAAAGACAACGCGTGCTGAACATCTGCAACTGCCATTGAAATAAAACGTCATTTTTAAAAATTCATATTATGATGGATCTGTGTATTCTGTTTGAGTATGGCATGTACTGGAGTACAGATGACAGGTTCAATGTTTTGGGCATATCACCCTGTTTGGGAAAAAGGAGATTTGAGAATATATCTCAATATTTTTATGTCAATATGACTCCTCTACTCAGCACCCCAAAGGTAAAAAATAATTTTCCCTTCATTATGTTGAGTTTGACAGTTTATTATTTAAAACATATATGTATTAAATTATCTTTGATATTGGTTTATGCAAGACTTCATTTTTCTGTTGATCTGCCAAGTCTGAGTGTGATATGATGAATAGTTTGAAACAAAATGCAATTTTATCATCATCATATCCATAATTTGGAGGAGTTGTGCCCCTTGCCTTAGGGATCAGGGATTGACAATTGGGATGAAAGGGTTATAGGGGTGAAAGGGTTAATATTATTAATAGGGTTATTGATAACCCAGGGTTATTGATAACCCTATTATGATTCATAGGGGTGAAAGGGTTAATATTCACTTCCTGATTTGTCTTTTTTGCTCTCCATGGAATTATCATATCTAGTATCTCTCAATGCTTCACTTAACTGTCTTATTAAGTGCCCATATTTCACAGATGTAAATCACTAATAGGAATATGCTTGCTCGGGAAACTATTAAAATATCCAAAAACATCCTTGTAACTGAACTCATATGGTCTGTGATCATGGCAACAGTGAATCAGACAGCAGCAAAACAGAGCAGGCATCGCTGACTGGTTAGCATTGGATTGATTAATGGGGGTCAGCAACAAAGCTGTTAACTTTCTACCCACGTAAAAACGATTAATTGTTCCACATACAAATTGATTGTTGATGTATCAACAATAAATCACAATTGCTGATAGGCCATCTAAATTTGTTTTCTTTCTATCGTAAATGAATTTGTATTAACTTATTTAGCTGTTTAAAATGTAGAAATTTAGTTAACGAAACCCTCCCTCGTGGTACTATGATTTGATGCAAGTGACATATTTATATTTAATTAAAATTCGAACAAGGTAGGTTCAGATTTTAAGAAATTAGCAAAATGGTTTCATCTTTTACTAGTGAGCTCAAAGATTTAGCAAACATCAGGATTTATTATTCTTTGAGAGTTTTTTGAAAATAACTGGAGATATTATTTCAAGTGATGTGTCAGAAAACAACAGTGTTTTCAATTTTGACGTCTATTACCCACCTGTTGAAAATTGAAAAAGAAATAGACCTAATATTATTGGTAAGGGAAAAATAACAGCTAAAAAATTCTAAAACTGTTTCCACTGCTATTGTTTCCGAAGAATCAGATAGGCCTAGTGACAGCAATGATAATCTTGCATAATGTTATACAGAAAATAGAGTTAGGCCTGATGATGATATTGTGTGGAATAAAATACCAGGCAGTTAATAGATTTACTACAAATAAACAAATTATGATCAGAAAATGGACAGTCAAGGCATCTACTTTAGTAAGATTGGATAGCCGTATTTCAAGACAAGTAAAATTGAAGGTGAGTAGAACAAAATGTGCGTCCAAAAAATTAGCTAATACTTTGCCTTCAGAAAGCTTGCGCTTAAACCATGTTGTGATAAAAAATTTAGCCTAAAATGAATTACATCTAAACCTCGGAATAAGTGCGCGTTCTGAAAGAGTTAAAAAAACATGGCTGACCTGTTAGCTATATAGCTATGGAAGTCAACCATTCAATGGAAATGGTAAAACATGTAAAAAAAAATTTTAATGGTGCGTTTTATGTAAAGTACATTTAAAATTGGCAATGCAAAGGTATGAAAACCAAAGAAGGAACATTTAGTTATTTTAAAAAGAAACACCTCAGACATTCAATATGGTGTCAAACATGTCATAAAAATCTTTGTAATGGTGTTCTATGTAAAGTACATTTGAAAATAGTGTACATTAGATACCACTAGTAAAGATCAGATGTATTGAGCTATTGACACAAATAGAAGGATGATACAACGCATCTCCATTCTCTGGACTATATAATGAGCTAAGGAAGATTTAAATACTTACTTGACTTCTGATCCAAATTTTTCCATTGCCTTAGTTGAAGGGCGGAGAGCTCTGTTATCTTGCTGGTTTGATTGTCGAAGCTCTGTACAAAATATACCATTAATGAAAAGCTGAATACAAAATATTGGGTACTGCACAAGTAGACTCCACCACATAGTCGAGAGTCGAGTTATTTCCCTTGTCTATGTTAGTAAATTTCATATTCATCATTTAATAATTTAAATATTAATTTATTTTAGGGTTAGGTTAGGGTTAGGATAGTTGTGTTTTACATAACTAACCATAACCCAACCCTAAATAAATAAATATTTTAATTATTAAATAATGAACATGAAATTTACAAACACAGACAATGGAAATTAAACATGTGGTGGCGTTTACTTGTACTGTACCAAAGATTTTTTTTTAATTGTCGGTCCTGGCCAAGTTGTTATAATGGGATTTGACTATGTATGCATTAGGCAGAAAATTAAATACAAACAATATAAAAGATAAATGATCAACTACTGAAACAAGTGCATAAATTTAAATATCTCTAGAGCATTTTTACAGCCAACGGAAGAATGGACAGAAAGATTATGAGAATTCAAAAAGCCAACTAATTATGAACTTACACAAAAATTTTAACACATCTATCCTGATGGAAACCAAAGGGCAAATCATAAATTCAATGTTAATCCCAACATTATGTTTTCAATGTCAGACATGGACACTAACTAAAGAACAAGAGAGAAAGTTTACCATACGTGAAATGGGATGTTTAAGAAAAGCAGCAAACAAAAAAAAAGAAGATATAATGTGTGAAATGAGGAGATAACAAGAACCATTGGAACATCAGTGGTCAAATATATTGAATCAAAAAATACTGAAATAGTTCAACCACCTAATGAGAATGAACCCTTATTGGCCAGCGGCAAGAGCATACAATATGAAACTGGAAACAAAATGATATATCATACATTACAGTATCATTTCATTTAAATTTTAATCATATTTTTACTAAAATGGCTCCAGAACAGTTTTTAAAATGGCTAAAAAAAGCATGTCCATAAAGAATTACGGGTTAAAAACAAAAGCTGCTGAAATTTAAGCTTTTTGACATTTAGAAAATTCAAATGTATAAAATTTCAAGGCATGTAATTTTGTCCAAATAAGGAAAATAATTCTGAACATATGTGTCAATATTCAAAAGCTTTTTACAAATTTAGTTTTCAGTTTGTATACCGGTATGTGTTTGATGGGGAAACTGTATGATATCAATATGCAACTTGAAAACATAAGTTTTAAAATAAGAATGAGTTTTTTTTATATGGTTATATTTTATGTAATGATTTTAGTCTTACCCAAGGAAGAACCTTCTTGAGTAGCAGGTCTACTCCCACTCCGTGTAGGTGGCCGTACAAAATCTTCTGATCCTGTACCTGGTCTAGAAGTAATATGAGAACCATCTCCATTGAGGTCATCTGTGCTGGCAGTTAACCTTTATGTGCAGCACAAAATGAAAATGTTTTTAAATAATCCTGACTGGAATAATACTGACATCTAACCAATGTGGCTGCAGAAATATATTGTTTTTATAACCAATAGCTTCCCCTGGTAGCTGACTGACACAATGTCTGATATTTAATCTAAGTAAAAAACCTGTTAGGTGTTTATGGTAATAGTTATATAAACAATCCTGTCAACTTCCAGAAGAAACATTCTGTATTTCTGTCAAAATTACATCTAAACATTCTATATTTCAGTCCAAAATAGATCTAAACATTCCATGTTTCTTTTAAAAATACATTTAAAAATTCTGTATTTCAGTCCAAAATACATCTACACATTTCACATATTTGTCAAAAATACATTTAAACATTCTGTACTTCAGTCTAAAATACATCTAAACATTCTGCATTTTGGTCCAAAAGACAAAAATCAATTATAAGAATTTAACAGACAGTTTTTAATCATTGATTTGTAATTTCTATATCTTCTTCTTCTGGACTGTTTATATTTGCACCCAAATATTCAAATTTACCAGGTATTGACTTCTTCCAGATCATAAATTATGACTTTTTGTCAGGTTTTGACACTATCTGTTGTCATGATTATCTCTAATGTGATATAATTTAATCATATAAAAATGATGTAAAAAATTGTAAATTTATGTAACTTGATAACTTTTCTTTAGCCAAAAGTAATTTCATTCAGTGACAAAGTTAATTTTACAGGAAATCAGTTAAATTTTTGAATAAATAAAACAAATCTTTCCAACATATCACTAGCTTTCTCTTTGTTAGTATCATATGTCAACACTTCCTGGTCAACTGTACCTGAATGAATTGTTGTGAGCAGCATGTTCCTGTGCCCTACGGTTGCCAGGTGTGGCTGGTCTTTGTAACGGTTCAGTTCCTGAAAACTGCAAGATGGTAAACAGTGTTTGTCAACCAGAAGTAAAATTAAAGCTTCAACTTTTTTGGTTGCTTTGATCCACTACAACAGAGGTGGACAAAATATCACCTTCAGTTCACATCTGACCTGAAATACTATTTTAACTGGCCAGCCAGACTGATTTAGAATTATTATATGCACTGGACCTTGAGCTCAGAAAATATTATATCACAAGCTATCTCAGCAGAACTAAAATATAATGTTAAACAGTGATAAAAAGAAAATTATTCTGTCAAAACTTTGATGTTGAAAAAACTGTCAATACTGAATTTTTCCATTAGGGAGTTGTAGGGGGTTTGCTAGTCGCTTGTGGGATAAGGCTGCATGCCCTTGCTGTCATCACATCATGGGTAAGTTATTTAATTTACCACCCGACCGAAAAAACTCAGTCCTTACTGAAAGTAGAACAATGGACCTTACAGGTGTGAGACCAACTCTCTAACATCTTGGCCATGTATTACTTTGAAAACGGGGACTTCAACTCAGCCCATATTATGTAGGTAAAGTTTTCTGTGCTTGCCAATAGCTACTTTGATGTCATTTGGTACTTCCAAAGATTTAAAGAAAAGCTTATCTGCCCTGTTTCACATGAAAAAAAGCTCAAATAATCCCACAGAACCAGAAAGGTTCCCCACAGCTGCTCTAGTATTAAGAGCAGTTAACTCGCATATTAACTTCGTGTTTTTGTCGAGTGCGAGTGGAAAATTGTAAAATAAGAACATGTACTATTTTTATTCATAACTCTATTAAAATGAGTACCTACATCTTGTGCACCCCTAATTTTTATTTTTGCTAATGTGGACCACCCTGCAAGTCCAAATTGACCCTTGGGGGTCCATATAGTCTACTTTGGGAACCTATGGTCTCCATGAATAGAAGTGGCATGAGACAGTGGGAAGATCAAAGTTGACAGAATGAGTGATATTCATTTTCATGCCTGGTCATTCAGGTGTTCAGAGCAGTGACAGATATGCTGTTGAGTTCTGCCAATTTGTTGAGCAATAAGAGCAATGAATGAGGCTGACATACAGAACTCCTGAGAAACAGCACAGATAAAAGAAATTAATGAGGGTGATCATTCCTTTCCTATGTCCAGAATAAAGGAGCTAGGCTTGAAATGTAGCATTTTTTAGAAATAAGCATCACTGTGGATATATAAGAATGTTCATTAACCAATAAAGAACTGGAACTATCAGTTATCGTGTAATTGCAGATATACTCAAGGGAAGATCAGAGCACATATGGATGTGTCTGGAGTGCAATTATGGTGATCCAACAACTACCGGTAATTTCCATTTATAAGCCGAGAATTTTTGTACGCTTTTCCTTTCTTAAAATAACCATCTCTGCTTATATTCGGATACTATGTGTACAACAAAGTTTTAAAAAAATTAGTATTAGAAACACAAAAATCAAGAAAATAGAATAACACCAAATACCAGTAACAGAGAAAAAAACTGATGGCACAAGTACAAACAGTCATTAAACTCCTTGGAAGTCAGAATTCTGCTGGAAAAACAACAATTCTTGAGACTAACAGGAATTGAATCGCCTAGCAACTATTGATCACGCGTTCTTATTTACTTGGAAAAACAACATCAGTTAGGTGAAATTTGTGATGCCACAATTAGTGGCATTTGACTGGGTGATGATTTTCTGGTGAGAGAAATCATTCTCCCAGCCATTTTGATTATATTCATTACGGTTTTGTTTTCATAACTGTTTTTGTTGTCTTGATAAAGGTCCCAATTGGACCGACACGTTGACAATTGTCTTTGTTCTTTGTTTTATTGTTATTTTCTATATTTTATTATTTTATATTGATAGTTTTCTTCAGTAACCTTCCTACCTTATTTGTATTTACCTCGGCGTGACCTTCAACAGTATCTCTATAATATATTTAAATATATTATGGAGCACTCAAGGCAGGATTTCGAAAAACTGGTGGACAGAAAATGTGCTTCAAAGACACGCTCAAGTCATCCTTGAAACATCTTAACATTGACGTAGGTGCTTGGGAGAGCCTCGCTCAGGATAGAGCAACATGGCGTTACAGCATTAGAATGGGAACACTAGCGGCGGAAGAATTCAGACAAGATACTGCAAGACAGAAGCGGACACGTAGAAAAGAAAAAACATCTCAACCTCACATAGATACCCTCTATTGTTGTCAATTCTGTAAAAGAACATTTTGTGTGCGCATTGGACTTGCTAGTCATTTAAAAACATACTATTAACTTTTATTATTTTTATTATTTATTGTTATTATTATTATTGTTGAGTTTTTGGTCATCGTCGATCACGACGGACGAACATCATCTCTATTGCAGATGGTCATGTCTGTGGACACCACCTGGGAGGGTCGTGTTGTGTTATCTTTGACATACTATTTCCAGCTATCCTATTTATTCAGTGAATGTGAGTGGGGCAAATGAAAGAAATGACCCTTGCGTCTTTCAGTTGCTAAAGTTTGCATTAATTTCCTTTTATCATGAATTAACTTGTCCCTTTATTCTTATAATAACGGGATTCCACAGTATTACAACTCTCTCACAAGATGTAAACATCAACATGAGGTAAACAACAGAATAGCGAAAGCTAGTGCCACATTTGGAAGACTGCGAAAAAAAAGTATGGGAAAGAAGGGAAATAACAACTACCACCAAACTCATAGTTTACCAGGCAGCAGTAATATCATCACTCCTTTATGCCTCTCAAACATGTAAATTATATGCCAGACAGACTAGAAGACAACCACTTCTACCTAAGCTGCATTTGTAAAATACTCAACACCCATTGGTGGGATAAAATACCAGTGAAGTACTGATGAAATCTAAGTGTGTAAGCATACATACAATGTTGATGAAGGTGCAGACATGCTGGGCAGGTCACATGGTCCACATGAAAGATCAGTGTCTACCAAAGAAGTTGTTATATGGAGAACTCCAGACTGGCTTCCTCAAGGCAGGAGGGCAGATGAAGATTTTAAAGATACTTAAGACATAGTTATGTCTTAAGAATTAATTAGGACTTCATTCTATGTTTCTGATTATTGTCTTGGTCAATATTTATATACTTGGAGTCCCATGTTAAAAAATGGCAAGACCGACCAGCGACATGCACGGAAATACTCAAAATCTGCCTTTGAGGTGTTGTTTTAAATTTTCTGTACACAGGTCTTATAGCCTAGTAGACGGTCAGTAACTGTTGTAATATTTGCTTTACCGCAACAAGAAAGTGTGTGACAGTGTTTAGATTACTGGTAGTTAGTGTTTCTACCTACACAAACAAGACTAGGCTACCCATCAGCTTAGGCTATGGTATTTCATTTGTTTTTTTCCACAGACCATTACCGTATATTGGTCAATAAATAACATCAGATACTGGTATACT
This sequence comes from Meghimatium bilineatum, assembly GCA_034231615.1. NCBI lineage: Eukaryota > Metazoa > Mollusca > Gastropoda > Stylommatophora > Philomycidae > Meghimatium > Meghimatium bilineatum. The sequence goes on from CM067300.1 coordinate 36,806,226, forward strand.
TTTCTGACCAATTTCGATGATCAATTGAAACCTTTATGATAGAAATATATGTTCTATAAACGGTAAAAAAAACCGGTAATACCCATTGCTAAAAATAGCATTTACGGGAAATTTTGCTTAAAAAATGGCGGCGTGTTGGAAATAACGATATAGACCTAGTGAGTGAGTTTTTATCAAGAAATATAGGAGATTTTGAAGGAAATATTGTATGATATATAGAAATTAATGTAATTAGAGGCCTAGCATTATGGTAAGTACGCTCTAGATTGCTGGTGAGCCCTAGTCATTTTATCCTGGCTTAATATATCGGGACATGTGACTGTAATTTTTTTAAAAGTGTTTTTCTCCATTTTTACTGTGATTTGGACGTAATTTTTTTAAAATTTGATCTTACTCTCGAAAATAAGCCTAGGAGTATGAAGTCATCTCTGTTTTTTGTCAAAATATACAAAAAATTAATGGGGAAATCTTGCACAAGACAGATCCGACTGGCATCACAGAATCAAGAGTTTCTCAGTATCTGCAGAGAATCCATTTATAAGCCGAGGATCTGATTTTACTGTACAGAATGTGACAAAAGTCGAAAATCTGTTTATAGGCAGAGTTAGAAAAATAATAATATTGGTAATAATATTGTAGAATCCCATTATTATACTGTTCGTTACTCAAAGTCGATGATGACCACTCAGCTTAACTGGGATGAGGATGAAGATAATGATGTCTGCGGTGTACCTGACTGTGACTAATGAAACCTATGCATGCTTGGAATTGTCAGCCAAACTCTGAGCATGTGTGGGAGAAATATGTGAGCCATTGAACAGCTCTTGCCTTTCTTCTAGCATGTTTTTGTTACACATGTGCAGAATCAATTGCCAATTGGGTTTTTCCCAATCACGAATAGAACCAGGATTGACATAGTCCCAGAAATAGGATACCAGAATAAATCTGGGAAAGCAAAGGCAGATGGTATGACGCTGATCACATAACCAGTAATATGCCATATGCCACCAATAATAAATGCTGAATATTTATTTCACATAAATCTCAATGACATGAAAAGAAGATTTTCTGACTCAAATTAAATATAGGAATCTTTCATAGAAAGGGCCAGCGCCAAAGCTGATACTCTATGTCTGAAGAAGTCTTAAATTTCATCACTGGTAAAAGTTACTGGTTTGGGTCAGTTCTCTCTATGAGTGATTTTAAATATACCCCCGGTACTAAATTTTCATGTCTCAACAATTGAACCTATTTGAGGACCTCAATCCATTTGAAATTTTATAATGGCCTGCTTCCTGTCTGCTAATACACAAAAGTCCATCATCTCTTTCATTGCAACATATCTCTTCCACAGAGACCTAAAATTAATTATATAATTCAACTCCAGAACCAAAATCTCTGCAATGAAAGAGATGATGATCTTTTGTGTTCAAATAGGTTTAATTGCTGAGACACAGAGTTTCTACATTTCACACATGATTGCTTGCAAAGAACAGGTTTTATGGAGAAAGTGCCTTCCCGTTTGTACTAACCTCTTCTCGGCTCTGTTGATTAGTTCCAAGGAAATGGCAATGCCAATATGTTTGGAAATAAGCACAACGAAAGAGAACTACCAACAAAAAAATATATTAACATGTGTCCAGTTCCAGCTATAACCAAGTATTTTTTATCTAAAAACAAACCTTTCTTCCCAAGCGTGTTGATGTAGGAGGTGGATGTAACAACACATACTGAGCCAGCAGTCTTTCTCCAATTAACTCTCCTGGTTGAGCATGTATGACCTCATCCTTATCTAGGTCAGCCTCCAGCATCTCCTGGTCTTCTTCCTCATCCTCATCTTCCTCATCTTCATCTGAATCATCTTCTTCCCCACTCTCATCTAAAAGAAGATTAATCATTTATTAATCCCCTCTATATAAATATATAAGGGTTGATATATGAAATTCTTCTTCTTCTTCTTCTGCGTTCGTTCTCAAACTTGCAGATTAGCAGGATGTAGTCCGGAGAATGGAATGCATTGTGTCATAGTTTACAGCACTGCTGCGATATCTGCACCTTTCTGCCTGACACATCTGACTTCAGCATGGCTTTAGGTCACTGACCCTATATGGGATTGGACAGCCAACTCCATCCCATAACCTCCTTAGTCGCCATTTACAACATGCGTGGAAGGTAAAAGTGTTGCTATTCTTTGCTCCCCTTTCGGGCCCCGGCAACACACAGGCGGATATATGAAATGAAAGAACAAACTTACTAGCATGATCACAATCACAAGTTGTATTTCAATGGGAACTGCTGATATTTTGAAAAGGATTTAGGCCAGTTAAAGGATGTTTGCATGTATGTTTTTTTTCTGCGTTTACAGCCAGAATGAAGAACCTGGGAGTGATGCAGGGAAGTGCTAGAAATAAATGTTATATTGGAATCACAAGAAGAGGTATCAATCAACACAGAACTAGAACTGTTACCATTTTCTGAAGGACATACTGAATAGGAGATCAGAGAACCTATGTATGTGTTGGGGAGTGCCATGGTGAAGATTATGTCTAACTAACTATACCAGTATAAATACCATGATATATTGCTTTGTATCTCAGAAAAATATTTAGAATATGCCACTTCTTAATTCTTCTTCTTCTTCTGCGTTCGTTCTCAAACTCCTGCAGATCAGCAGGATGTAGACCGGAGAACGGAATGCGTTGTGTCATGGTTTATAGAATTGCTGTGATATCTGCGCCTTTCTGCCTGACACATCCGACTTCAGCATGACTTTGGGTCACTGACCCTATATGGGATGGGACAGCCAACTCCATCCCATAACCTCCTTAGTCGCCTCGGGCGACATGCATGGAAGGTAAACAGTGTTGCTATTCTCTGCTTCCCTTTCAGGCCCAACAACACATGGGCATCACTTCTTAATGATATGTATGTTCCACACAGCAACATCATGCAATTCTTTTTGTAGAAAATTTTGTGATCCCCTCCTGTTTTATGTAAATTACGTAACTAAGGACACAATATATTTGTAAATAATAACGCAGGTTTCTAGGATTTTATACTGCTCTGAAAATATGTACTAAGACCATATGTACCAAACATCTGTAATATTATTATGGGTATATAATACAGGCAGCTCTATAATCCTGTTCAGTTTCCTTTTGTTTGTGTTATATTTGTTGAGATATAATTGTTTTAAAAGTTCATGAACAAAACTTCACAAATTTAACTTGACAATTAGCTGTTTGGAAGTTCCAATTTTTTTAGTGTAGAATTGAAACCTCAACACAGAATGACTGAAATTTTGCTTGGTGAAAAAAAGCTGTAAGATAGTAGTAAAGGGCGGGTTTCTATAAAAAGATCTATGAAAACAAAAGTGTTCATTATCACTTACAAAACTGAATTATCACTTATTCTGTTTCTAGAATAAAAAGACCTCTCATTACTGTGTGCTTTCCAAGAGAATGCTTTGAGGAAAAGCGTGCTAGAGGTTTCATTGTTGTGGACTCCTGCATGTCCAGAATAATAAAACCACAAAATATGCATTCTTACTAATACTCTGCTCTCCATTGTAGCTACCATCCAATAATATGTACTCAAAGTCCAGTCAGATGTTGATTATGTGATCTTTGGATCTTTAAATACACCTAGACTGGTCAAAGTGTATTTAGTGAAATAATATGACCAAAGGACAATGATAATAAAGAATCTGTGCAGGAGAAAACAATCCTTTATCTTTCAGTTTAAAACAGGACATACAAGAGTCAATAGCCACTTAAACCATATCAGACCCCAGCAGCTACCAATATGAAGACACTGCTATTATCCCAACAAAAGTCAAACACCTCCTTATTGACTGTTCTTCCCTCTCAACTGCCAGGGAAAAAACTTGTGAGACACCTTCAACAGTCACTAATTCACTGTATTAATAATTAAGTCAACTTCAGAAGATCTGCACTTTTTTAAGAATGGCATTGAGTTGCCAAGAGTAGAACCACTTAGCAGCAATTGGATATCAACAACAACATTAATGCTCTGCTGCTCATTCCAGCAGCCCTCCAAGAGTATGCAGACTCAAAGTTGCAGTCAGATGATGATTATGTCATCTTCAGATATTTCAGGAGAGGACACAATTTCTCCTCTCACCTTTGGTCCCTCCAATTTCTGTCATTCTGTGTATACATCATCACCACAAGAATCATCATCTTCATACATCATCATCGCAAAAATCATCTTCTTCATACATCATCACCACAAGAATCATCTTTTTTCATACATCATCACTCCAAGCATCACATTCTTCATACATCATCACTACAAGAATCATCTTCTTTATACATCATCACAAGAATCACCATCTTCATACATCACCACCACAAGAATCATCCTTTCATACAAAATCACTGTCAACATCATTTTCATACATCATCACCTCAAATATCATTGTCTTCATTGTCATCACCTCAAGCATTATCTTTATCATACATCACCACCACAAGAATCATCCTTTCATACAAAATCACTGTCAACATCATTTTCATACATCATCACCTCAAATATCATTGTCTTCATTGTCATCACCTCAAATATCATTGTCTTCATTGTCATCACCTCAAGCATTATCTTTATCATACATCATCACCACAAGCATTCAAGAATTAGTATTCAAGATTGTGGCATGAATAGTCTTACATTTATGTACTGTGCTTGCGATCTCATTGTTCTTGAAGTTTTACGGAATTGTAACCATAAAAAACTGCTACCATGATGCTCTGATATGTCGATGTAGGATTAAACTCAACTACTAAACTATATAAATCTTAACAATAGCAGGAATACTTTAGCACATAGTTCCTGCAAGAAAAGCAGTGATGACCCCATGATCATTCTGAAATAAAATAGGATAAGATAATGACACATGAACCCAGGGAGGCTATGGACATCTAAATGAATGCACATTGTTACTTGCATATGTAACAGAAATGAGCTTTTTTTGTTATACTTACTAGAGTTGAGCTGTTTAATAATAAATTCAATCTGTCTTGTCATGTCTGGCTGGTTTTCTTTAAGGAAACAGTTCAAAATTTCCTCCATTCCCTGTTTTTGAATCACACACACATATTACATAAACAATAAGTAATCACACACATATATTACATAAACAATAAGTAATCACACACATATATTACATAAACAATAAGTAATCAGACACACATATTACATAAACAATAAGTAATCACACACACATATATTACATAAACAATAAGTAATCACATACATATATTACATAAATTAACTAGCAAATTTTTACAAAATATATATATATATATCCCAAATCATATTTAGTCATTTGTAGTGAAGATAAGGAGTTGACCTAGCTCAGTGGTAATCAGCTGGATTTTCACATCAGTTGATGGTATTCAATTCTTGGTATATCTGATTTTACCCAATTCTGAAAAAGGTTTCCCATACTTGCAAAGTTGTAAAGATTTGTTCATATTTTGCATAGAATATATTCAGATTTTAATGAACATGCTTTATCAACCTATCAGACGTCAGGGGTAGAAGAGTTTTCTGTATGGCCCTCATGTGTGCTGAGTATATTGTGGAATTTGTCATCTTCTTTTATTTCTGTGGTCTATTGTTTTCATGGTCTGCCTCTAGGTCTGCTTTCACTGTACCTGTGTAGCAGAGCCTGCTGTGGTATGCTGTCTGGTGGTAGGCTGCTGATGTGTGCAAACTATTTGATCTGGTGTCTCTTAATATACTTCAAGATTGGGATGGTGCCAGAGCTTTGTCTAATGTCCTCATTCCTCACTCTATCTCTAATATACTTCAAGATTGGGATGGTGCCAGAGCTTTGTCTAATGTCCTCATTCCTCACTCTATCTCTAATATACTTCAAGATTGGGATGGTGCCAGAGCTTTGTCTAATGTCCTCATTCCTCACTCTATCTCTTATCGATATTCAGGTTACAATACAGAAAAGTCCTTGTAGAAGTTGACAGATATGGGTACTCCAACCTTCTGAGTTGGAGAAAAAAATCAATCTCACAAACTGAGGTTCTTCTTCTGGGCTCATTCTCAAACTCCTGCAGACTAGCCAGACTCCTGCCCATACAACAAAATGCCTTATGTCATTGTTTACAGCTTAGCTGCAATATACATGCCTTTCAGCCTGACTTATCTGATTTAAAAATGGATAATGGGTCACTTTGACCCTATACGGGATGGGAAACCAATCCCAAAATTTCCTTAATCACCTCTTATGTTGTATTGCTGTATGTAAGGTAAACAGTGTTGCTTTTCTTTGTTCCTCTTTTTGGCCCGGCAACATACGTGTGAAAAACTAAGCTACTGTGAAAGTTTTCTGCTGCTGGCAATAGTTGTTAGGGTACCATGAGTGCAGACACTGATTTTACTTTGCTATACCTAGTAGTGGAGGCAGTCCATTCTGTGTGTTTTGGTTACCTCAAATGAGACTTTATCACACAGCTACAAAATCCCTCCCTGCAACTCCATAACAGGAAAACATGCACTATTTGACTGGTTTTTTACAGCTACTCCAAAATGGCCAGGCCTACAAGGAGAGAAAGAATAGTGATGTTGCCACCCAAGTACCGCTAGGGTCTAAAAGTGGAGCAAAGAATAGCTACACTGTTTACCTTCCCTGCATGTCGTAAGAGACGACTAAGAAAGTTTGGGGTGGACTTGGCTGTCCCATCCCATATAGGGTCAAAGTGACCCAGAAGCCATGCTTATAGTTGGATGTGTCAGGCCATATATCACATCTGAGCTGTAAACCCTGATGCAATGCATTCAATTCTTTGGACTACATACTACTAATCTTTGAGAACATTGGCTGTCCCATTTAATGATGAGTTAAAGTGACCCTGAATAAATGTTGAAGTTGGATGTGTCATGCCCAAAATCTGCAGATTTTGAACCATCAATCCAGCAGTTAACTTCTAGTGCCTCTCCCCCCTCACCTCCCAAATATCTGGCCCACTTTGAGAACCACTGATATAGTGGACAGAATCATCAATTTCTCACTACAACCTGAATACCAGACTCACCATTGCTTTAGCTTCTTCCCTGATGGATGGAATAGCAAGGATGCTGTACAAGGCACCATTCACGTATGGACGGATCTGAGATCAAAGGGGGGAAATAAACAATGATTGTTGAAGTCTGGACATATATTTCATAATATCATTCATTTTATATTCATTATTTTTGAACAGCCTTCAGAGTAGTTTAACTATATCCACTCAACAAGTCTTTGTTTTGTTGACAAATATTGTATTTTAAAGTTGAATTAACATATTAAGTTTATAACATAGTAATATAAAAAATCTCTATGTATTTTAAATGTGAATTAACATATTCAGTATATAACATAGTTTTATGAAACATCTCTATTGTGGTTTTAGCTAATACTAGTTGGTTGTGTATAATACTAGTATAATACTAGTTTTAGCTAATACTAGTATAAGCCTATCCTATTTTTTAAATAAGATTAAAAACCCTTAGAAAACATCACCTGTGTGTTGCCGGGGCCCGAAAGGGAAGCAAAGAATAGCAACACAGTTTACCTTCCACGCATGTCGTAAAAAGCGACTAAGGAGGTTTAGGGATGGAGTTGGCTGTCCAATCCCATATAGGGTCAGTGACCCAAAGTCATGCTGAAGTCGGATGTGTCAGGCAGAAAGGTGCAGATATCGCAGCAATGCTCTAAACCATGACACAATGCATTCCATTCTCCGGACTACATCCTGCTAATCTGCAGAAGTTTGAGAACGAACACAGAAGAAGAAGAAGAAAACATGAGAATATTAAAAATATATATACCGTTAAATTCCGTGTATAACCCGAGAATTTTTGGACAATAAACAGAGATGACTTCATACTCTTCGTCTTATAATCGAGTAACATCAAATTTTTTAAAAAAATTACGTCCAAATCACAGTAAAAAAGGAGAAAAACACTTTAAAAAAAATGCCAGTGACAACTCACATGTCCCGATATATTAAGCCAGGATAAAATGACTAGGGCTCTCCAACAATCTAGAGCGTACTACCATACTGCTAAGCCTCTAATTACATTAATTTCTATATATCATACAATATTTCCTTCGAAACCTCCGATATTTCTTGATAAAACTCACTTACTAGGTCTATATCGTTATTTCCGACATGCCATGCCCGCCATTTTTACTGAGCTTAATTTCCCCGGAAATGCTATTTTTAGCAATGGGTATTACCGTTTTTTATATATTGACCAAAATACGGTAATGGTCTGTGAAAAAACGAAATATGGTAGCCTAAGCTGATCTACCAGTAACACATGTTTATCATCAAGGCCCAGTCTTGTTTGTGTAGGGAAACACCGACTACCAGTAGTCTAAACACTGTCACACACTTTCATTTTGGGTAAAGCAAATGTTACAACAGTTACTGACCGTCTACTAGGCTATAAGACCTGTGTACAGAAAATGTAAAAACACATCAAAGGCAGATTTTGAGTATTTCCGTGCATGTGCTGGTCGGCCTTGCCAATTTTTAACATGCGACTCCAAGTATATAAATAGGGACCAAGACAATAATCAGAAACATAAAGAATGAAGTCCTAATTAATTCTGTACAGAGGTCTTTTTCTACATTCAACGGTCTTGCACAAACACGGTCTTGCACAAACATGTAACTGACATCCAAAACTTTGCTACTTAGGCAGTGTTGGGGGGATGGCGGAGAGAAATAAATAGTGAAACTCGTCTGAGCTGTGCCTCATGTTTATATTACTGTATAAGGTAAACATACAGGTCACACAAAGTTCAAACTCGTTGTTAAGTTCAAACTGTTGATTCTGTATCTTTTAAAAACAAAGCCGGGGAATGACTGTCTGAAATATTTTTGTGAGAACTCGGTGCACCGGTAGTTACATACTGGTACTCTGTATATTGTTAATTAGTCCAGCCCACTGAGGCTGAAGATGGACTACTGGCCCTACCCATTTCAATCGGCTCAACCAATCCACGTTTCCCTCACATTATGTGATGCCATTCAGATAAGTGACTAAAATGTAATCTTTCTTTATAGAAGATTTGAAACGGGTTCCAAATCACAACACATCATAGGCATTTTGTAGTAAAATTGCACCGTAATTGATTCCCTCCCCCAACCACTGTACATTTAGTGGAAGAAGAGATCAATTTCACAATCCTCTGTTATGTTTATTTTATTACCGTATTCTCCCCACATGGTAAACATAACCAGGAACAAAGTTCAAACTCTTCTGTATCTTATAAAAACAAACGTGATCTTGCTGTCTTGCCTTTCATCATTTCCCACTTAAACGTCACTGTCAGAAGCCAGTGACATAATAGTTACATAGTAATTACTATTCACTAGCGCTAAAGTCTCACCACCTCATAAACCGTCTATAGTCATGGATAGGGAAGTCAGCCTACCGGGTATTCATTATTTTCGGATATATTGATCCAGAATACAGTAGCCACCTGGGTTTCATTCCTTGATTCATTCAAGTTACGTGAGTGAAGCAAATGAAAGGAATGCTATTTTCTTAGAGTTGCAAAAGTTTGTGTTAATTTCCATTTAGCATGTCGGTTCTTTCTTATGATGATGAAGTTCATTATTGCCGGCTTTGTTAAGTTGGGGATGTCGGTCTATAGTCAGACTTTCGACTTTCTCCACTTTTGGGAAGGGATAGTTAGGTTATCGGCCTACAATCGGATGGGTTTATATTCAGAATTTAACGGTATATATTAAAAAAAGGTTAAATAGCAGTTTTATGTAGAATATACACAGAATCAATGTGTTCGATTTGACCAAAATGTTTTATCAAGATAGTGGCAAACAAGCACAGAATAGAACAACAAAGTTGTTTATTCTGTATGTTAAAATTTGTAGTATGCTGTCGGCCCCACATGTCGCCAACTAATTTCTATCTGTATACAGATGTTTCTATCTGTATACAGATGTCAGTGTCATGAGGCACCCGGTGCTATGCACTCATGTAACCACAAGAAACAGCATGACGTATATGGTTCACATGACCAGGAATCAGTGACACCTAGGCTAGTTAGATTTCACTTCCTTTTCCTACATTTATTTGTGATTTAATATTAACATCTAAACAAATTACAAACAAGTTAAAAATGAGTTTAAAATGAGTGAGGGGGGGGGGTGTCAGCTTTTGAATGGGAGAGCTTATTATCTGGTAGTCAACAATTTGTATACTGCTCATTTTGACTGTACAACAGGTGATTGTGTTATTCTGATGTCATTTAGGGAGCGCGCTAAATTACCGGTATATTCCTGCTTCCACGCAGATACAATGTGCACTCATTCGCCAAATGTTTACTGCTATTGTTTATGAAAGAACAAATGTAAGAAATAACATTATCCCATAATCTTGAAAATGAATAGTGAAATTGTTCAATGTGAAAGAAAGAGATTTGCTTATGATTGATTATTTCAACTAAAAGTAGTCAGTTATACTGAAGGAAGCAATAATTGCGCAGCAGCTTGTCATTTTTGTGTTAATGAGAAACAAGTAAGCGAGTGGAGAAAAAATTAAATGGTGATGGAAGAAATGTCAAACAAAAAAAAAGAAACGATCTTTAACAAGATGTGAGTTATTTACGAATTGGAAAAGAATTTAATGATTGGGTCATTTAATGTCATCCTCCGGCAAAATGGCTGATGAAAATGAATGTGTTTTCCTTATGGCATCAAATTAACGGATTTTCCTCCCAAAAGAAACTGCAACCTATGGAAGTAAGGTGCCTAGAAATTCAGAATGGATACAGTGAACAGTGGTGTAAATAATAATAAGTGTTTATGAGAAACAAAATCCCTCATTGTGCAACAGCAAACAGGTCCACCAATTCAAATATTTAGGAACAATAGTGACATCAGATGGAAAACGTTAAATGGAGATACAATAAAAATAAAGAATACACTGTGTAATATGCCCCTGTCGATAGAGGTGAGAAAAAGAGTTCTTGAAAGCTATAAAACACAGATTTTAACATATGGATGAGAGTTTTGAAAAACAGAATTGTGTAAAATTGGAAACAACAGATATGTGATTCTATAAAATAATGCTGAGTATCATGGACAGCTAGAAAGACTAACGAAGAGGTGCTGAAAGAATCAAATACAAGATGGAAGTTGCTTAATAATATCAGAAAGAGACAATCCTTATTTTTGTGGACAAGTCATGAGATGGAGATTTAGACAACATAGTTACAACAGGCAAAACAGAAAGAAAGCGAGACAGAGGACCACAACATGAGAAAATAGTAGATAGCCTGACATCATGGCAAGGCCAAGAGTCAACAAATATCCTGATAAAATATACTGGAAATAGAGAATTGTGGAGATCCATAACCTCCTACGCCAGTCAGCATGTCACCTGATGATGACAATGATTCATTTGTTGAAACTTACTTCTGTATTATCATGTCCCAGAAGATCACTAAGAACTTTCAGAGTCTGATGAGCATTGCCTACACACCTTTTTTTACCTGTAAATACAACCAATGAAATCAGCTATACCAAATCAAAAATCTTACAGGCAATCTTACAGGCTTGAACTAGCTAACAGTTCTGACTTCATGGTAATTTGTACAATCTCACATACTTCTATGATGTCCCTTTCAGGTAATTGTAAAGCGTATGCATATTAGTGGATTCCACAAACCAGTTGTTAGTATTGTTCGGTCAGTCCACCTTATAGTATTATTTCAATTAGTTCAACTTATTGTATTAATTCAATCAGTCCAACTTATAGTATTACTTCAGTCAGTTCACCTTATAGTCTGTCCAACTTGCAGTATAACTTCATTCAGTCACACTTTCATTCACACATACAATGTTAAACTATAACTGTTATCAATTTTATTTGTGTTTAATTGTGTTGCCGTTAACTAGGCGTTGTTGTTGATAACGATGTTGATGACGGTGATGATGATAGACCTCCCAAGGAAGAACCAGTTTGTCACTCTTAATCTCTATGCAAGGTTTACTTTCAGCTCCAATTGGTGTTCCTCTGGCATTTTTTTGTTGTGGATGTTATCCAGAACTTTTTCAAGCACAAGATGACCACTTGACTCCATGTGACTGTAGGGTGCAATATCATGATCTGGAAAATCTTATACTCCAGCGAGCATTTTGCTGTGACTTCCGTGCAATCTTGGGGCATGCAGTAGATAAAAAGGTTAATTCACTTCTAGCAGTTCAGGTCTTTAGCAGGCTTCATCTAAGGGAAGAGTTTGGTGGTAGAGATGGCTGTTACTGTTACCACTGTTACTTCTGTATTAGTACAGTGTTACTTCTGCAATAGTACAGCTAACTTCTGTATTAGTACAGTGTTACTTCTGCAATGGTACGGTGTAACTTCTGTATTAGTACAATGTTACTTCATTTTCTTCTGCATTCATTTTCAAACTTCTGCAAATTAGCGATATTACTTCAGAGACTGGAATCTGTTGTATCATGGTTTACATCTTGGCTGCAATGTCTGCACCTTTTGGTCTGACACATCCGACTTCAGCAGAGTTTATGGGTCTCTTTGATGGGATAGGACAGCCAACTCTATCACCAAAACCTCCTTAGTTATCACAAGACAACATGTATGGCAGGTAAAAGTATTGCTATTCTTTGCTCCCCTTTTCAGGTCCCATCAATACGTGGGTGACAGTGTTACTATTCTTTGACCCCTCTTCCTGTCAGGTTCTGCTAACACACAGACAAATCTTCACCTTAGTCTTAAAAATAAATACTTATTATCTTTACCAGCAGTTCTCAGACAAAGGTTCATGAGGAGGGCCACAGAATATTCTAGAGTATAATCAGATAAAGAGTCATTGTCTTCAAGAACTCCAACTAGCCATTCAATCACTCCTTTGTCTATCATTGTTGACTGCAGCTGACGTCTGTTGATATATATCACAAGTATTAACTGATAAATTGTACAAATTAGTTACTAAGAGAAATAAATTCTATTGAATGGATCATATTGCTTGTGTTTATGTCTAGTTGCAGTTGTTTCTTGATAAAGGTCCATATTGGACCATAATATAGAAAAAGTTCTCATTCCTTTCGTTTTCTTATTTTTAATTTGCATTACTTTATTTTTGCTGTTTATTAGTTATATTAGTAATCAGTGACAATAGTGCATTATCATAGTTATTGTATCAAGTGTTTTGATGCTGGTTCCTAATCAAGAATCATTCATTTCTGTCAACTAAATTGCAGAATTACAAATACTAATCAATAAAGTTACATTTTTCTGCAAGGCTGAATTTATAAAACTCAATTTAATCTATCTATGTTACCTTAAACTAAGTTTTTGAAGTGTTCCCAAAGACATTTCTTGTGCAATGTGATCTTTACTTTTCCCATGAAGAATTTCCATGAGAGCGGGTAGTAACAATGGGTTTTTAGACAAGTAACCTCTGCCTTTGAAAAACACAATTTATGCAAGAAATATATATGATGCGGATAATGCTCATTCTACGCATGTCCAGTCTACAACAATCACATTTCTGGACATGTTCAGTCTACAACTTTCACATTTCTAGACATGTCCAGTCTACAACTGTCACATTTCTAGGAATATTAAATCTAAAACTATTACATGACATTCATTGTCTACAACTGTCACATTTCTAGGCTTTTTCATTCTACAATTATACCATTTCTTAACATTAAGCCTACAACTATTACATTTCTGGACATTTTCAGCCTACAACTATTACATTTCTGGACATTTTCAGCCTACAACTATTACATTTATGGACATTTTCAGCCTACAACTATCACATTTCTGGACATTTTCAGCCTACAACTATTATATTTCTGGACATTTTCAGCCTACAACTATCACTTTTCTGGACATTTTCAGCCTACAACTATTACATTTATGGATATTCTCAACCTACAACTATCACATTTATGGACATTCTCTGCCTACAACTATCACATTTCAAGACAATTCCTGCCAACAAATCATACACTTCTACAAACTCCATGCCTACAAATTACTAACATCAGAAAGTGTTCTAAATAACAGTGTCACTAAAAATGACTGCACAACTGAGTGTCTAAAAACTGGAATGAAACACATATATAATAAAAGAAAATATTGTCACAAGAAAACAGATCACTTCACAAACAAAATGAGGTTCCAAAAATGACTGTTGCAAAATACTAGTGATAATCTTACAAATCTAAAACTGTGATGCATTACTACTACATATTCTTACTACAAGAGGAATATAGGTACACAGTTGTTGTTCTTTACTGATTTATATTTTTGATTATCTTCTTTAGCTCTGCCAAGAAGACTGACTATTTATATCTCATTTTCTCACTGTTTATGCTATGTATTCTTTAGAAACCCATTATGACATTTAGTATCAAGAATTTTGCCAAAAGGCTAGTAAACCCCTCCTCCCTTTAATGATTTCCCCCTAAACAAATTTTAATTTCATAAAAAAGCAAGTAAATGCTCAAACCTCATTAATAAAGCTAGTACTTCAAAGTATCTGCATGCACTTTTGAAATAGGAAAACTCAAATATTATAGCTCTACTTAGAACTCTCTGAAAGCTTATTGCAGTATTTTTAAAGATTGATCCAGTTTTTCCAAGCCAAAAGCAGAAATTAAAACCCATTTTTTTAAATGTGATGAGACAAACAATGTCACCTTCACTTATGAAACTCTACAGTGCACATGTGCAAAGTTGCATATTTAAATATTCATACATACACTACACTTGGTCATCACATGCCTCTACAAAATAATAATGCTCTTTGTACTGCAGTTTTCTTGGGGAAAACAACATGTCTGAGAGCTTAATGAGCAGCCCTTGCAAATAAAGAGTAATGGCAATGACAGCACGATGACTTTGGTAAAAGAAAAATTGTTCAAATGTGGCAGCTGCCATAAGAATAAGTAATACATTATATTTACCAGCACACATTGAAGCACAGGCATTATACAATCTGGCCAGGTACTGTTTAACAACATCTGAACCACTTTTTAAAAGCTTCATTATTTTTTCCTGCGAATTAACAACACAAAGTAAAACACACAGTAATTCTACAGAGCATTCTATAATATTTTCCCTAATTTTAAAGAATTATCATTGTGTATATTGTGGTTTTATATTTCTCATTCTGGGACATTTCTACTGTTTTTAGTCACATTTGTAAGTTTCATAGATTTCAGCTATATCATTCTCTCTACAATTTCATTTTAGTTTGATAAATGTTGACACCCTCAAGGAAGGGTTAAGGTTGATACTCTAAAGATAGGGTTGATACCCTCAAGATAGGGTTAAGGTTGACACTCTTAAGGTAAGGTTATGGTTAAAGTTGCTAAACTCAACGTTATATTATGGTTAGGGTTGCCACCCTCAAGGTAAAGTTATGGTTAGAGTTGACACCTTCAAGGTATGGTGATGATTAGAGTTGAAACCTTCAAAGTAGGGAATGATGAGGGCTGCCTCCCTCAATATATGTTTATGGTTAGAGTTGCCACCCTCAATGTAGGGCTATGGTTAGAGTTGCCACCCTCAATGTAGGGTTATGGTTAGAGTTGCCACTCTCAATGTAGAGTTATGGTAAGAGTTGACATCTTCAAGGTAGTGTTAAATTAATTTGTTCCATATTTATTTTTGACATATATTCATTTTCTGTCTCTTCAGAAATGGATGGGCAATGTTTGTTTGTCTCAATCCCCAGGAATTATGAGCCATACAGATTTCCAGACTGGAAAAGATTCAGAATGAGTTCATGTGTATCATCTTTGGATGTAAGGATACACTCTATGTGGTGATGCGATATCTCCTTAATTTCCCATCTGTAGTTTACAGAAACAATATGTGGCAAGCTCAGGCATATCTTAAAATCAGTGTCAATACACTTCACCCATTACATCCGGATCTTAATACGGTGAAAGGCTCTAGGCTCAGAAGGAGCAGATCATGCTTGGGGCAAGCAGAAGGTATGATCGGAAAAGCGTGTGACCCTAATTGCATTGTTCTTGGGGAGGAGTGGATCCTTCTAAAATTGTTCCTGCACAGATGAGATCAGTAGTTTCTAAACTTTTCTTGCTGACATTTTACAAAGATTGAACCTCACTTCCAATTTTAGGCCCTAATTTAACCCAACCCAACGTTTTCAATCATATCATAGGGAATGAACCTAAATACAGTTGTTAAACAATTGATAATATTGTGTGCCTGGATATTTCTCAACAATTGATAACATTATGTGTCCTGATATGCTAACAAAATTTCAATTTTTTTGTGTGAACATTACTTTCATTACTATACAAGAATAACATAAAATTAATTTAATGATATTTCAATTTAGCAAAACAATATTTTTGTAAAATGTTAATCTGAAGGATGACACTATTTGGATTATAATTTTCTGAATGTTAGGTCTGATTGTAGATAAGGTATAGTGGAGAATGCTTTCAAATAACTGTGGTTATAAAAAAAATTTTTATTTGGAACAACAATCATTATTTTGTACGCATTTTCTCAAATATATTTGTTTAAATATGGTTATATTTTTAACTGAAAAGTAATCATGTCTTCAAACTGAAATCGCTCCATGCCCCCTTGAGATAACTTCACATGCCCTAATGGATCACAATCCCCAGTTTGGAAACCACAGAATTAGATGGTAGCATGAGCAGTAGCTAAAGTTGTAGGCCTACATGCTGATCACTGCTGGATTAGTGATTGAGGGGCTTTTTTGGCACACAGACTCACATTTATTTGATAGTGGCCAGGATTGGTGTAAGGAACCTTCTTAGTGGGAACATTAGTCACTGGAAATATTGTATGGGTGTCTGTCAGTATTTTCTGACCACACTTTTGACTAGCTATCAGCTTGAAACCCATCTATTGAAGCATCATAAGTACATATATATTCATTACTTATCAGATCATCATTATACTGAGAACGTGTCCATAGATGTTCTGATCTACATATGAATATATCAACAATTACATGACAACTAACAGTTCTCCTCATTAACATATACATTAATTTTCTTCAGCTAACATGAACACTTATTATAAATATTTGTGAACTTAGAATTTCAACAACTTACTCGATATGTTCCTGGGCTAGAGCAGCCAAACAAATCATTCTGGATGTATTCAGTTAGTATATGATCTCTTTGCTGCGCTCGTGTTCTTGTTAGACGCTGGTCAGAAAACAAAGACAAATCTTTCTTATTGGTCTGCTTCTTGCACAAACAACTGCTTGTTTTGCATTTAAATGAGACATTAAATTAAAGACATAGATGTTTAAGATGACTTGGCCATGTGAAAATACTGTTAAATTATTGCATTCACAAGAGAACTCTCTTAGACTAGCTTCCATCTTGTGAATGAAAGAGGGGGAGACCAAACAGGAGATATTAAGACATGTAAAATAACCTGAATGATTTCATGATCAATGAAAACTTTTGAGAAGAACTGACCAATGATCATACAGCATTATGTCAACGCACCCAATCATCTGAGGGGATCCTTGATGGAGAAGACAAATGACATAGACAAAAAGCACTTGCACCTTTAAACACATATCCTCACGCATGCTGATAGAAAATCAGCAAAACTCAGCCAGAAAGGAGGCAGCAATTCTAGGACTTCATAGTCCATTTGTAATTTTTACACTGGCCTGCTTCCTGACTGTCTGTCAAAATGCAAATGGTTATCATGACTTAAAGACAACATGAAGATTTCAATAAGATAAGAGGGATGTGCTGAAACTGTTTCATGAGCTACTGCTGGATGCAGACATTGTGATTGATGAAACACCAGTCCGGGATTTTAAGAATTCGGTATTAATTTCATATCCACTGAGTCGCTAATATCAACATTTTGGAGACCAATTTGCCAAAAAAACAGCTGAAATGTACATTTTTATATGATATTATTATCACAACTTGTAAACATCAGGATGTCCATAAAATTAAATGCACCGTTCCTATTTGCTGTACTTCCTTTCTGGAGGCTTGAGAGCTCTTTCTTGTGTTCAATGATGTTTTGACAGATATTGTAAAGCATGTATTTGGTTTAGTTAGTTTCTCTCTCTTCAGTTTCTGAGAAGTTGCAATGGGATGGAGCCCATCATACAATAAATCTTACGAAAGTCTTAAAACTGGAAATTTTCTTTCAGTACGTAAGAGTAGTCTCAAAATTGGCACAGCATGTTACTTATACAATAATAGTATTATACTATACAATTTTCCTTCAAGCATTGTTTCCTGGTTGCTAGCATCAAATCACATTTAAAAGACTAGTTACAATGGAAATTACATATCTAAGCAGAATGCTTAGAGTAATGAGAAAAGACTGGATTACTCAGATACATAAGAACTACTAACCCATCTTAGGGCCTGCAAGATAAGTATCTTTGTTCTGTCAGATGATTCAGTCAGTTGAATTTTTACTTGACTGAAGTCCAAAGTTGGATATGTTTCCTCAGGTTCAGAAACTGGCATTCTGTTTTTTTATATTGAAAAATAAAATTGATAAACATTTAAACATGTCATTAAAAAATGAAACAAGGAAGTAAATAAAATACAAAGTCTACACCATAAATCTAATTGCTCCTAAATGACAATTTTTATACAATAAGACTGCTTGGCGACATAGTGTTGTAAGACATTGGCAAAGACATCCAAATTAAAAAGAAAATATCAGCATTTGAAATGAAATGCTAAAGAAAGATTCTAAGAATATCATGGGCAGAAAGATGATCCATCACAGAAGTGCATAAAGGCCTGAACATAAAAGAAAACTGATTCCTCATAACTATAGAAAAACACACATGCAACAACATTATGGTAGGAAGCGTTGTCCATAACCAGACAGGAAGGTCTATCTAATGATGGAAGCACAATCTTCTCTATCCACTCTCTAAATATATGACCATTCATTACAGCATGGTAGTCTCGATTATCATTAGATTTGGAAATGAAAATGAGTTAACCATTCTTTTAAATAATTTTTCTGCTACCTGCATGTGCCATTATTAATCTTTTATTGCTGCTGCTCGGCACATATCTCTTAATAGTTCCATCTACAGATTTCCATTCCTTTTCATTTGTGTGGTGAGCGCTTATTCATGTTTCATCTATGTATATAAAATATAATAATTTTCTTTATGCATCTCCTTAATTTGTCTATAATATTTACTTCTGATAGTTACTAATGAGGTTTCTCTCAAATGATGCTTCTGCTACATATATATTTATGAAATGTAAATCCAGCACCCCTTACAGATTTCTTTAATTTAGTTTTCGATATGTGAATGTCATTGTTCTGTTCTAGATACGTTTTCAATTTCTTTAGTGTCAATGCTTCTTTGCAATTCAAAAACCTATGAATTTCTCTTTCAATAATTTCTTCATTGAAGTTATCTACAAAATTTTTTCTTCCTCTCATTTCTTTTGGTTTTGTAAAATTATGGTTATCTTCTTGTAACCACCTTGATAATATTGCATAGTTTATACCCATGGCATGTTGTGTTCTTTTTGATGGGTTAGAAAAACTATGAAATAAGTACCGCCGTATGCCTCTTGTGAAATATATTTGTACGATCTAATAGCTATAGTTTTAAGTATAACGAATTTAACTTCAAAGACATGGTTATAATATAGTTGTAAATGCTGCTTTATAATACACTGTTAATAATTGCAAAAACTTGATATGTGGAAGACACCACAATAACATGTCGAATGTGAGATACACCTTTGAGTGAGATACACCTTTGAGTGAGATACACCTTTGAGTGAGATACACCTTTGAGTGAGATACACCTTTGAGGAAACTGAAGTTTAGCTATTGTTTTAATATATAGCTATGATGAAATCTATTTTAAAAATGCTTACTTAATGTCTCACAAAAAAATTAATTTCCATTCTAAGACTGAGCTATTTGATGTATGAATGATGAGCTTTGAAGGAGAGCACACCAGCATCCAGTAAATATTGAGATCAAAGATAGAAAATAGAGATGGATAAGACATAAAGATATTTCAAAAAGAGATCTGACAGCATAAATGGACAAGATTTGGAATTGCACCCACAGAGGAAGAAGCACATTGAAAAACAAAATAATACATGGAGAACAAGAGGAGACTCGGGACTTATTTGACTGAGATGATGATGACAAAGCAGAAACAAAAATTGTAGGAGAGTATAGATGCAGCCTTGTTTCATAAGAAGATTAATTTTTCTAACTCAGTCTTCAACTAAGAATATATAGTACTTACAAATTAGGAATAACAGATGCTCTCAGGGCTTCCCCAGCAGTTCCAGGGCGACTCAAATCAACTGATGTCCGCATATGAGATGCAAACAATCTGTTACATAGTTTCTGCAAGTACTCTGGTGTAATCTATACAATAAACAAAATACTGTACATATATATTATTATCAATCATATTTTATAGGTGAATATTTTATGATTCCTTTTAGTTCTGCTTGTTTCCAAGAATATTGGCATTCCTTTCTCTTGAAACTAATCAATAGAGCCAAGAGAGGGTTCCTGCAATTGAGCAAAGCACTTCCTCCATAAACCTTGCACTTGCAAGAAGTCATACGCAAAACTTAATGACTATATGTCTCTGCAATTTACACTAGCCTACTTCCTGACCCTTTGTAAAGACTCAGAACACCGACAGGAAAACTACTTAGCGAATTGTCTTACTAGTATAGGGTAACCATGCAGTGTATACCTTCTCACTGTGGAATATCAGGAAATGAAAAAGCAGACCAACTGGCTAAGGAAGGTGCTGCCGAAGACCAACCAGATATACCAATCACCTACCATCAGAAAAAACAGATGATCAAGTCAATAAGAAAACCACAAACACCAACACAAGATGACTATCACATTATGAACAGATCAGAACAAGTTATAATTCTACGTCTCAGAACAGGACACAACCGACTCCACAGTCACATGTATACAAAGTTCAAGATTGGCAACACGGCCATGTGTAGATGTGGACAGGCAGCATAGAGTGCCAAACATATACTTCAAGAGTGTTCTGAGCATGAAACGCTGAGGCAGACATATTGACCAGAGGAAACAACACTGGAATCAAAACTCTATGGGACACTGTATGAACTACAAAAGACAGTGAGTTTTATTAAGGAGACAGAATTACAGATATAGACATGTTTCAAGTGAACGAAAGAAGAAGAAGAAGTAAAGACTCAAAAGGTCATTATATTTGTACTTTTAATGATACCAAAATTTATTATTTGGTTCAAGTTTTATATTTATGTAAATTATCAATTAATGTTCCAGGAAAAAAAGTGGCACAAATGGGCTCATGATCTTGAGGACCTCCTAATCCTGATGTTGGAATAAGCAGGGACAGCTTGCACAGAATTAACTAGCTTACAGAGTATAAGTAAGATTATCCATGCTTACACAGTATAAGTAAGATTATCCATGCTTACAGAGTACAAGTAAGATTATCCATGCTTACAGAGTACAAGTAAGATCATCCATGCTTACAGAGTACAAGTAAGATCATCCATGCTTACAGAGTACAAGTAAGATCATCCATGCTTACAGAGTACAAGTAAGATCATCCATGCTTACAGAGTACAAGTAAGATCATCCATGCTTACAGAGTACAAGTAAGATCACCCATGCTTACAAAGTACAAGTAAGATCATCCATGCTTACAGAGTACAAGTTAGATCATCCATGCTTACAGAGTACAAGTAAGATCATCCATGCTTACAGAGTACAAGTAAGATCATCCATGCTTACAGAGTACAAGTAAGATCATCCATGCTTACAGAGTACAAGTAAGATCATCCATGCTTACAGAGTACAAGTAAGATCATCCATGCTTACAGAGTACAAGTAAGATCATCCATGCTTACAGAGTACAAGTAAGATCATCCATGCTTACAGAGTACAAGTAAGATCATCCATGCTTACAGAGTACAAGTAAGATTATCCATGCTTACAGAGTACAAGTAAGACCATCAATGTTGTTCAAATTAAATATCACAAATAAGGAAATGATCCAGGGTACTAGCTGTGCACTCATCCTTATGAAAGTGAATATTAGAACAATAATCTACAAAAAAGGGTTAAACAACAGTTTCACATGGAACTATACACATCTGCATTTTGACCAAAAGGTCTTAATTGGTAGCCTATGCTATTCAGAACATGGCCATCATCCCAGCATTTTTGGTCTAATGATTTTCTAGGCAATATAAATATGTTTAGTAGTTTGCCATTGCTTTCTGATGACCAAATGGTATTCATGAAGATAGGAATAAACAAACAGAATAAAACAAGAAAATAAAGTAGAGACTATATGTCAGCAATGTAACTGAAACTGACAGGAAAGGAATACAACAAAAGACAAAGAGAGGCGATAATGACAGAAATGTGAGTGATTACATACTGCAAAAGTAACATGTAATACAAGGAATATGTAAAAAATAAAACAAAAGCATAAATAATTAAAATAATAATAAAGCTGGATATTCAACATACTTTTGAACCCCTCAAACCCCACCCCCATTTTCAATTTATCTACTAGAGGTTGTTTTGGAGAATTTAAACTCTTTCAGGACTTCATTTATTTTAGGTTTGGACCATATTAATGTTCAGTAGTAGAAAAATATTATGACATGCTGAGCATGTGGTCCGCCTCACAAACACAACTTGGTCGAACTTGTATGTTGTTTCAAAGCTGATCATCTATATTGGACTGACGGTGCGATTTTTCATAATATTGATAATGGTGTGCATATTGTATATCATTGAACAGGAAAATGGTTACAGAAAATCAACATAACAAATTGTTGAGAAATTGTTTTTGACAAGTATAATTACAATTTGTAAAATATAAAAATTGGTAACTTATCATTTTTTTAAATAAAAATATTGCATCTGACCTAATTTGTCAATGGTTTGGGGTGTTCCAATTACATTTTCTGGTATTTTACGATAGGGTATTTACTTGTAGTCAATACAAAATGTATTCCATGCATTTATGTCTAAAAATGTTAACTGTTTGAGTATTTTTTCAATGACCTCAGAAGCAAAATAAATATATAATATACATCACAATAGCATTATTTACAAAACATTGTTTACTTACTACAACTTTCCCTAATTTGTGTCTATTCAGTCAAATACCACCCAGGCAGATTGATCACTTCTATTAGTTTGAAATGACTTAGGTATTCTATCTTTATAAATAGTTATGTCATCACTGCTCTTTTCACCAGTAACAAAAGTACCTAAACCTAATCAAAGCCTCTGAAATTTTTGGTTATTGAGCCGATTGCAACTATCTTCTTCTTCTTCTGCGTTCATTCTCAAACTCTTGCAGATTAGCAGGATGTAGTCCGGAGAACGGAATGCGTTGTGTCATGGTTTAGAGCATTGCTGCGATATCTGCGCCTTTCGGCCTGACACATCCGACTTCAGCATGGCTTTGGGTCACTGATTCTATATGGGATGGGATAGCCAGCTCCATCCCATAACCTCCTTAGTCGCCTTGTACGACATGCATGGAAGTTAAACAGTGTTGCTATTCTTTGCTTCCCTTTCGGGCCCCGACAACACACGGGCGTGCAACTATAATTATAATTGCTACTACAATATTCTGTTTCTGAATGGGCTCTAAATAAGAACAATAGTTTGTTCCATACTGTGTCAGAAGCAATTGGACTTTTATTTCTCAGAAATAAACAACAAATGTTTGAGGAAAAACAATCAGTTTTTAAAGACAAAAGACATTTGTTTTAGTGAAAATGGAAGTGAAAGTATTCTTCCATGCAGCAGTAAAGAATTGGGTTAACATAAAATTCTATATTAGAAAACCATGAAATATAAACGGATCACATTATGATTGATGGAAATCAAAATTTATATGTCGGTTATTGGTCACATATAGCTCCTAAAATAGCCAATATATTGACGATTGGTCCGGAAAGTATTAAGGGTTATTTTGGGTTGAAATACAGAATGATCCTTTTGGAAATTGACATGTATATAATTCAATAAACTTTGATTTGAGTACCCATTATCCTGTATTAGAAAACCATTGCCCATGTAAATGGCTATATTCTTTCACTTCCTTCCTTCTTCTTTGTTTGCTCAAATAATCACATTATAAAGATGTCTCACTTGGTTCTCAATAAGCAATCGCATCACCAGCACAGAAACACAAGCAATGAAATTTTATGATATCGACATTTCTTGAATACATGCACTGTGTTATCTGGGAGTTACATAGCCAAAACCCACAGTGGTCTATTAGCATTGACAGAAATGGCAGCTTGCAACATTCCACAACATCTATCAGGACTTGTTTCTTTCTAGTATAGAATACGCTTGTGAACGCTGTATAAAATGATGTAAAAATCTACACTAATGGGTCAGTAATTTGTCATCAATGTTTCACTTGTGCTTTTTCTGCATGATCCAGTGGGAAAACTGTCAAAGAATCTAGCAGTGCCTTCACTACATCCATGAGCAGTCTTATGATGGAGATATATGCTGTGACACATTGTTATGGCTGACATTACAGAAGTATTCTCATGTATGCATACTGAACAATTCAATTAATATGATCTGCAAAGTTGAAGCGGGAGTCGTCCGCCATCAATGGGTCGAGTTATTGTCACAAGCCATGACCAGAAATATTACCTTTACCCCGGTATATTCGTGCCAGGACATGGAGTGAGGGTTTGAGGGAAATTAGTTTGTTTGTTTGTTTTGCATTCCCTCCATAATAATCAGCACGGATATTCGTGCTATTTCTGCCGGGAGTGTAGTTACATTATGCCACTGTTATGCGCCTTGTAGGCACAGAATAGTCCATTTTTGCATGCTTTTACATTTCGGATGGACTACCCTAGCCTGTGACAGCCTTCCTATCTGTCACCAGGTGGCAAATGTGTACTGACTCTATGCTGAGAAGGTTTGTCCTTCACGTCTATCTTGCACAAGGTGTTCTGCAGCCAGTGAACTTGTCTCATCTAATTAGGCGTATTGTGCCCATGCCCATCGGGTACTGAACCTTTTCTCATCCACGAGAGCCTGATCCCGGTTTAGGAAGAACTCTACAGAAGAGTTAAGCTCAGGCCCATTTGACCTCTTTGCAATGAGGTACCCTTTGCACCCCAGGGAAATAAGTGGGTCAATAGACTTGCTATTATGGCTACAGTGTCAATAGCTACATCAATGGATCAATCTGACATAATTATGGCATTAAAGAACTTGGTCCACTCAGAAGATTTTCAAAAGTGTACATTATGGTGACTCTTAAGACTACATGAGATTGGTGAGATCATGGCTAACAGTAATAGAAACCACATTTAATGCTATTCTCGCTGACTTTAAAGAATAAAAAATTGGTCCCAATAAAAAATTTTCAACTATTTCTGATTGTGGAATGTTGTATTATTTTGTGTTGTCTCCCTTTGTGCAGTAGTTACATGAATATTTTGTTTCATTCAGTTTCATTGCTTTAAAAATGTTGTAGCATCTACTGGTACAGTACCCAATCTATTTTAGACTTATCATGTCACCATGCAGTTTTGTTTTCTGATAGGTAGGGGAAGGTCATTTGTTCAGAAGGGACATGTCCGGCTCTGTGGTGGCGAGGTACAAAGCATGTCTGTGACTGTCAAGTACTGGGTTTGAATTCCACAGCAGGCAACTGTGCATTTGGACGTTTCAGAAAGCAATGGTAAACTACTGAATTCCACTAACCACTCTACCACTTCTATTTATTTTATTTCCGAGTGATAATGCATATGAAGAGGACTATCTGCCTTGTATTTATCTTATAGAATGTTCTTCTACAGTTCTTCATTAATGCTTTAAAAAAGTAACATACAATTATTCTCACATAAATCAAATGTCTATTCTGTTCAACTTACAGGTATGAACAACTTACAGGCATGAACAACTTACAGGTATGAACAACTTACAGGCATGAACAACTTACAGGTATGAACAACTTACAGGCATGAACAACTTACAGGTATGAACAACTTACAGGCATGAACAACTTACAGGCATGAACAACTTACAGGCATGAACAACTTACAGGTATGAACAACTTACAGGCATGAACAACTTACAGGCATGAACAACTTACAGGCATGAACAACTTACAGGCATGAACAACTTACAGGCATGAACAACTTACAGGCATGAACAACTTACAGGTATGAACAACTTACATAATTTTACTTGATATATGTTATACCAATCTCATACCACATGATCTACCATCGTACATTATGATGTAAAAGCATGAGTAAACAAGTGAGATAAGCAATGGTTAAATTAAAGCATGTGTGTTAAGTGCACAGAATGAATAAAAATATGTTGGCACTACAGTAGGCCTATTCATGGAAACATGGGCCCTGTATAGAGTATTGGCTATAGTAAATTATATTACCAATGGCAAATATATTGGACAAGCATACTAAACATGACTATGGAAATTTTTAAAAAGACAGCAGCACACATAACTATGGTTCTTCTTCTGAATTTTGTTCTAAACTCAAGGCTTTGATGAGATATCAGTGCTTTTTTTTACTTGATACGTTCAACTTTAGCATGGTATTTGTGGATCACATCAACCTACAAGATGGGATTCAAGATGGGATAGCCAACCCTATGCTCAACTAACCTTAGTTGTCAACTTATTGTTTCAAAAATCCGTATTTTTAATAATTTATTTCTGTATTTCATTAAAAACATCTGTATTTTAACCTAAAAACAAACGCCTCCCAAAAAAACTCCATTTTTTGTTTTGCCTCTCAATATGAACGTATGAGATAAAAACATCCGCACTAGTAATAATTACTTGGGAATTTAATACCAAGGGAACTTTTTTATAAAAAAATTTTTAATAATTTTTTTGCTTTAAAAATTAGGGGTGGGGGGAGAGACACACCAAAATCTGTATTAATACGGAAAATCTATACTAGTTGACACCTATGGCTGTCTCTTATAGCATGCGGATAAGATCATAGTGGTACTATTCTTTGCTGCCTTTTCAGACCACAGCGGTATATAGAAAAGGCAAAATATGTTTTTTACTTAAATGTTGTTGACTTAAATGCAAAACTTACACAATTTTTCTTAAACAACTACATTTTGACTTTTCCTATATTTATTTTAGAGGAAGATCTAAACCACACAAAAACTAAAACTGCAGGCAGCGGACTGCAACACATGGAAAATCAAAACCTCTGCCCTATGTGTCGCCTGCGGTATGAAAGGAACAAACAAACTAACTATATTTATTTTATTGCACAATTCACATACTTCTTTTACTTGTTCGAGTGCTCCAAGGTTCACCAATTGCTCCTAGGTTGACACATACTAAGGAAATGGGTACCAGATCTTCTGTGTTGCTGTTAATGCTAAATTTGTTGACTCTAGCAACACATGAGTGAGCTAATATATTATTTATTATTGCTTTTATGGGGTGCAGAGGGACTTGCACTGCTCTCATGCAAACCAAGGGTTAGCAGATAACTACGATCCTAAATGTACCTCCTCATCGTGCTCCCTGGAAACAGAAATACATCTGCTCTTGCTGTATTCCTGACCAACACTTTTAGGCTCATGTCCATGAGTGTGGAGGCTGCAGACGGAATGAGATTTGACTGCACAGACAAGCAATATCTCCAACACCTCTGTGCCAACAACACATACAGTGCCATTGTCAATACAGTGACGCAAGATAGCCTGGTCCGAGCATTGGAGGGACGGCCAATGCAATTGACACTAAAAGGCAGATTCATAGTGAGAGATGAAAAGATAACATACTGAGTACAATGAGAGGTAGCACAGTGCCAGAGAGCAGCGCCATGTGCAAATAGAAATGGAAAATATTTCAAGGAAATCAGAACTACAAGTCCACTGTTGAGTCCTTCCTATACCGGAAACATGCTTGTAGAGAGAGTTCAGTACCCGATGGGCTCAGGCACAAATGGGACAAGGTTGTTCAGATCGATAACACGCTTTGCTCCCAAATGAGTGGTGACTCAGATTTGGACGAGGGTTCATGAGATGTTGGTGAACAACACCTAGGTTAAGAAAACGAAAGAGCCCGACTCTTCTGTAGAGTTCTTCCTAAACTTCAGGTTCTTGGATGAGAAAAGGTTCAGTACCCAATGGGCACTGGCAAAAAATGTCCAATTATACGTGGCAAGTTCACTGACTGCAGAATATCTCGTGCGAGATAGACATTAACGACAATCATCTCTGCCTGCGAAGAGTCAATACACACCCATCGCCTGTCAACAGATAGGCAGGCTGTCATAGGCTAGGGAAGCCCACTACCTGAATTAAAGGCATGATGAAAACGGATGTACTGGGTCTTGAATGTCTAGGCCACAAAGTGAGTCAACCGAGGTGCAAATGACACAGTTCTACTGTGAAACTAGCAGCACAATGCACTTAACGCTCCCAAACGGAAATCACACGATTTATTGGTGGTGGTTATCAGAGAGTGAATGCAGAAGAAGAAGTATTGCTTTTATCTATAGCCATTTAAACTGCATCATCCCCTGGAACTATCCACATGCAAACACTGCTTCCTCATCCCAATGATACAAAGAAATATTAAAAACTACACTGCGGAACATTGTTTTTATCTCTCCACAGGTTGCTCCATATTCAATTTAAAAGTTTATGATTGTGAGTGATTAGTGATTTACCTAAGTAATGTTTCAACATACTAGTAACTCCAAAACATCTAACCTCTAGTAGTAAAATAACAGCACATTATCAAAAGTTATAAAGATCCAATAATGATGCGAGGAAAGCCTACATAAATTAAGGATACATCATTCATATGAATTTGCACATAATGAATTATCTAGCTGTGAAAATATTCTACAAAATAGATTTAATAAATTAAACTTAAGGACAGTACTCACTCCCATCTCAATCTGAAGAAAAAGTCAACATTTTGCATTTATTGTCCATTATTTTGTCTAGTAGACTATCAACAGCTACTCTAAAAACAACATTCAAATGTAAACAAATTTTAAGCAGAAAAATGGAATAAGCTTTGGAAGAGGTTTGTTCACATTCCTTTCAACCTGTAGAGTTTTCATTTACAATGTAATCTTTTCAGCTATAACTAGCAATGTAGCCCTTACATTATTGATATAACTTTGTCACAATTGTTTTCTTAAAGTCTCTTCTAGCAATGTATCATACTGGCTACCGAAACATAACGATGCAGAACACCATGGGAAAACTTATTGAGAAGATTATAGCACAGCACCTCGCTCGAGACCTGGAAGAAAGTCACATTTTTCCAGGGACACTTGGAGGTTACCGACGTCAGAAAGAATCATAGCACAATGCCACTGTTTTCACCCACAACGTATTCAAGGATTTCCATGCAGGTCTGAAAACGTGTGCTGTCGCGATTGACTTGGAGGACAGATTTTGTTCTTTAATGTTGACCTTTTCGTCAGATGGATATCAATGATGTTGCTCGATAGGAAGGTGACTCTCAGGTGCAATTTTTGGACATTTAAACCCATAACAATATGCCTAGGCCTTCCACAGGGATCTCGCCTCTCACCCATATTATTCAATGTCTACACCGTAGCAAAAACACAGCGGCAACTCGATGGAAGAGGTAAAATTGTCTTTTGCAGATGATATCCTGATATACAGACAGGAAAGGGATAGAACAGAAACTGTTGGATCACTGCAGAATGAATTAGACTTATCGCCTCCTGGTGTGATGATTCAGGGATACTGATCAATCAAGAGAAAGCTGTTATGACATGGTTCTCTCTTAACAATTACCTCATAAAGTCTGCAACACCGATGGTGAAGATAAGGTACGATGTAATCAGGACCTCATTCTTACAATACCTGGGCGTGCGATTTCATCGTAGTCTGTGTTTCCAGGAACACATTGATCATGTTATCACAATAGCCCGCAAACGACTTTCAGCTCTGAGAGCGATGGCAGCAGCTGACACTAAACAACCACAGCTCGTAATCTTATATGTACTCTTAATCTTACTCGTAAACACATATTGAGAGTGGAGAGAATTCAAAATGAAGCAATGCGGATCATCTTTGGTTGCACTAGGGACACAACCTGTGTGGCTATGAGATTTATCCTTGATTTTCTGAGCATATCTCATAGAATTTATATGTGGTGTGCCCATGTATACCTCAATGATTTCTGACATAGATCGCCCACTATCAAAGATAACATATCTGCGCCCCAGAAGACATAACTCCTGGTGAGGAATGGATACCTATTCTTACAGTCTTTCAAGGGGCAGGCAAGACCGTCATTACACTTAATAGAGAGTGCAGGGAGCACAACCCCATGAGCATGGATGCTGTGGCCAAGGCACTAATCTGCAAGAATACTGATGACACAGATGTAGTGATTTACACAGACAGGTCGATCATCCGTTACCACCGATGCGCATGGGCCTTTACTGCCAGATCAAAAGGAAGAACAGTACATGAAGCCTGTTGTGCCTTTACCGCAACAACAAGCAGTCTAACAATGGAAGTATTTGCCATAATGCAGGCACTTAACTGGCTGGAATAACAAGCCTATTCCCATGCGTGCATACTAAGTGACCCACTTAATATGATTCAGAAAGTCAAAACGGGTGATGTAAGTAGGGGATGGGTGGAGTCATTAGTGAGAGCCAAAATGTGGGCATCACTTCGAAAACTCATGCTTATCTTTGTCCCCAGAAACGCTGACATGGAGGGAAATGAACAGGCCAACCAATTAGCTAGCCTCGCCACCACAACAGATGGTCAGTTTATGGACCAAGCAGACATAACTCATTGCTCTTCGTGAGTCCTCACAATCAGAGGACTTTGAGATGAATGAGCATTAGCCAATATCGAGAATGCACGAACTGAGAGTGAGAATGGGCATGGCCTATAGAGAAGTCGTGACAAAGATTTCAAAAAGAGCAGTGAACCAATATAGAACCAGAACCATCATACCCTGATAGATTTACTGAAGCAGACATCTGAGCACCTATGGACGCATTCAGTGTGCGAAGAGGATAATCAACAGACCTAATACCTACCTGGTAATGTAGATGTATGTAAGTATCACATTTCATTTTGCCAAGTTTGTAATAATGATAGTATAGAAACAGCCTCAATAAAATTTAAACAATGTTTTAAGATAACAATAAATAAGAAATGTTTACAGTTTTTTTATCATACTGTGTTCATTCTCAAACTTTTATTAGATCTCTCTTGTTGCAGGATAATGATCCTACTAGAATTCCAGCAGAATGTAGCCACAGAACAGAAATGTGTTGTATCACTGCTTTATTTGCATCAATGGTCTGACATTTCCTTTTGTTTGCTGTGTTTAATTATAATTTTATGATTTCTATATTGGATTTGCTTAGCAAGTTTTTTGTCTGGTTTTGTAAAGTTGTTTTGTAACCGGGGTTTTATGTTCAGATTTTTTCTCAACAGATTGACACGCATGAGTGTTGAAATATGGAACTAAATAAAACATAAGTTATGAAATTGAAAGAAACCAAACTCAAATGATGAATTGTACAAATGAAATAATCATTTGAAAACAATATGTTTTTGTTTGTTTATTCCTCTGGAAATATGAGCAATGAAGCTCTTGTTTCCTAAATGCAACAGGGATTTTCCCAGAGCTTTCTTTTATACCCAGAAGAATTCAACTTTCAGCAGTATGCAATGCTTTAAGGAGTTAGCCCTTTATTAGTTCTTACTGCTCCAGTACAATTTTGATAAAATGCTCTAATGTTATCCAACAATTGTCCCTGAATCTCATAGTCTTCAATTATGGCCCATAGTTTGTTCCTGTCTAATCTATCTAACACCTTTTCTTGATCTACAAATGTTCAAGTGTTGTATCCATAATAAGATTGCCTTACTGAGTCATA
This sequence comes from Meghimatium bilineatum, assembly GCA_034231615.1. Classification (NCBI taxonomy): domain Eukaryota; kingdom Metazoa; phylum Mollusca; class Gastropoda; order Stylommatophora; family Philomycidae; genus Meghimatium; species Meghimatium bilineatum. The sequence goes on from CM067300.1 coordinate 36,838,253, forward strand.
GTTCTCTATCTACACGACCTCTACGATCTGAACCATCTTGTCTCATTACATCCCTTTCAAAGCCTCTATCCCTGTTTCCCTCCTGTAGCCAACTGGTAACTGTGGATAATGTATATGATAGCTGTTTGATTGATTCTAGTTGGTCCTCTTTAAAACATAATGCATCAACAAAATTTCTCCATTTATATCTATCCTTGGATAGCCAAATACGTTTATCATACCAGGTTGATCCTGTTCTTATCCAAAGATATTTTATCCATGTCTCCATTCAGATATTTTATCCATGTCTCCATCCACATCCTCCCCTTTCCCATAGATTCAACCAATGAGCCTAAGTGCATGTTTCAGTGCTCACAATATATATCTTGGCCATCTCCATTTACTCCTTTTAATTTCCTTATTCTTACCGAGGGACACAAAATGACTGATATTAATATGAGTGGCTGGTATCTGTAGCTACTTCCAAACTCTGTGACATCACATGTATATATTGTTCAGGTCATGAAGTCATTCACTATAAAAAATGAGAGAGCAATATACCCATAGAAGTGTCACACATAGAAGTGTCACCCATAGAAGTGTCACCCATAGAAGTGTCACACATAGAAGTGTCAGCTTTGAATGACAGGTGCATTCAAAGTAAGGAAACATACTGAAACTGCTTCAGGAATATCTGCTGGATGAGGACATCATGATTGATGATACATCGAAGGATGAGTTGTTATTAAACGTGGAACTGGTAAAACTGAATTTCTGCAGGGTAGAATCAGAAGTGTATTCAACCAGAAAGTCATAGGAATCACTGAATAGGAGTCATAAGCACACAATATCATTCAACATTTTCTGGAGGAGTCTGATAACCTATCGTTGGGGGGATGGTGGGGGCGGGGAGGGGTGTCTGTCCAAAATTCAACGACATTGGTTCATAACTTATAACTCATTTATTGATATTATTGATGTAAGTGATCGCTGCTGAATGATCCCTGATGATTTATCCATATTGATTGATCTATACTGATTGATCCTGGTTGACTGATCCAAATTGGTTGATCCCTGCTGACTGATCCATATTGATTGATCCCACAGATTGTTCCATATTGATTGATTCATCCCAACTGAATGATCCATATTGATCCCTGTTGACTGATCCATATTGATTGATCCCTGCTGACATCCATATTAATTGATTCCTGATGATGGATCCATATTGACTGATTCCTACTGATTACTGCCACACATTGACAAGTTTCTGTAACCATCAGTATGTTAAGGGATAATGTGTCTGCATCACTTCAAAAACTTTGGTACTCATATCCTGAGGCTAGGTTTATATGGGAGCTATTTGTGGTCGAAAAATAATTACAATTCAACTGGTAATCATAACCTGTACAACATTGCTCAGAAAACATGTCAAGCATGTATTTACCAATAGATATCACTATTGACAATACATTTTCATTCCAGTAAGGTTTTCTCCTGCAGTGTAACCAATGACACGGCATGACAGTTGGGTTACTCCTACTTGTAGATAAGGGATGTTTCGGAGAAAATATGATCATCGATGAGTAAAAGTCTTCCCATTTCAATGCTAAATTGAAGTACTGGTATAACCCGGATCATGTCTTTTTTTTATAGATGTCTCCAATGTGATACCCTACAACCCAGACTTGTTATATATCTTATTATTATAGCTAAGAAACTAGTAGACTAACCACTACAATACTGAAGTACACATGCATACAACTATTTTAAACATCACAACTTTGCTTCTTTATTTAAAAAGTAGAATGCAACAAAATGTAAAATCAACTTACTGGTCTACCTTGTACAGTGGCTTCAAGAGCATCAACAAGATCAGCTGTTATGCCAATCAAGTTATGATAATCTGACTGAGAAATTCAAATTGAAAAATTTAATCATTAAAAAACACAAGTACATTATTTCAACATAATCTTAACCTTATAATTAAAAATGTAAACACTTTCCACTGCTGAAATCAGATGTATAGTACAAATTGAACCAAAAAAATGATGACACAGTGTATTTTAATTCTTTGTACTGCATCCAACTGGAAATCTAGTATCATTGTTATGCTACCAGAGACATCCACAGGGGTTTTAGAAAGAGGTTATATGAGATTGTCACTCTTGTTCCTTATGTCTAATAGTTATAATGCCAGTCTTACAATCATGAAGTCTCAGGTTCAAACCATGGCTGGGACTGACTTGCTCTCTTTCAGAAAAATTTGGTTTTAGAATAAGTATTATAAGAGTAAATAAACATATAACTCTTCAAAACTTACTTGCACTTTGCTATGTCTCTTGAAGTAGCTGGCAGCTTTTCTTTCTGCTTCCATAACCTGCTGACTCATCAAAGTTAGCTGCTGTTGAAAGCCTGAAAGTGAGATAATTATTTGTATTTTTTCTCTGAAGTTGTATGATTGAACAATTTATCAGTATTAGATGCTGAGAGTCAAGAGGGCTGTCTCCAGAAAACTCTTCTACTCATGACGCTGAAAGGCAACAAAGGGTTTAGCGAATAGACAGATGTTGAGAGTACCTAGGACAGCTAGAAAAAGTAATGAGGATGTGCTGAAAATCTAATTCAAGACTGCGGATACTTAATAATATCCCTGCTGAAATATTAATTCTTTATTTTTTGGACACGTTATGAGACAGAAAGGTCTAGAGAACATAGCTACAATAAGCAAGATAGAAGGCAAGAGAGATTGAGGATGACAATGTGAGTAAATTGGTGTGTTGGACTGAGAGGTCAACTTAAACAATTTCAGCAACTTTGAATATCTCAGTTAAACAACAGAGAAAATTGTTCAGCAGAGATCAGAAGAGATTAGTAATGACCCTGAAAAAAAGTATAGAGGAAAAATCTATGGCAAGGTGCAAACAGAAAAACTAAGTTAAAACTATTGAGGTACTATATTTTTCCAATATTTCTTATGTAAAACACAAGGTCGGTTAGCTTTACAATGAACGCACAGACTATGAGCATAAACAAAATACAAATAACAGTATACAAGACAATTTCAACGTTTCAACTTTAAGGTCTTTTTTAAAGAAAACACAAGACAAACAGTGAACAAACTGTAAAAACTAAAAATAATGGTAATACCACAAAAGCATTAGTCTGTAGACATTTAACAGAAAGCATCCAAGGTAACTATTACACAGGTATGCAGAAGTATTGTCGAAGAGACACGCATTTAAAATATGGGGAATGATAATGAAATAAGACTACTAAGCCAATAAACATGAACGACAACACAAAGGTCCCACACTCCAAATCTAATTAAATGAATGATCAGTATTAAGATCAAATGGCTTAAGGGTACCAAACTGCGTTAAATAGCGATTTTCAATATTTTAATAGTTATATATTTATATTTTTCCAATGGCAAAATATGGTTGTGAGACTTTGGCAAAATGAATCCAGGTATATTAAAATAAATACAAAAGAGAACGGAGAGCAGAAAAATAAGATGAGAAAATGATAAAAAGAAGAGCAGAGAACATGCATATATATTGCTGGTCAGATTTTTAAATGTGGATATTAATAGATATAGAAATTGGATACTATATGCTTCCTTGGCACAAATTAAACAAATTACACAATTAAACACATTTTAGCACAACATACAGTATTTCACACTTTCTGGCAGAAATTACACACAAATTTGTGCTGATAATCAGAGAGAAAATGCAGAAGACAGGTATTAATATTTTAAATTTATAAAACTAAAATAATTGCCACAATATAAAAGTGGTTATTCTTGAACTAGTAAATATGTGAGGAGGGTTCACTGTGGGAAGATACTAAAAGAAGTGAGAACTGCCTTATATCTTTGAAAAATTATAACATTACAAATTTCAATTAGGAAGAAGAATTGGAATGAATTCACAATACATTTAACAAGATAGAAAAGACATTAAGATAAAAGTAAATAACAAAATAGTTAAAATGAAAGTCAAATCATAATGTAAATATAAAAATGGGGATAAAATGTGTCTCCGAGTATGTTACTACTAAAAAATTACTCCTTTTTCATCTAAGTAAGAGACTTCTCAAATCAGCCTTTGAGTTGCACCAAACTCATTGCAGACAGATAATTTTGACATTATAATATGTTCTTAGTATTCTACAAAATAAAGTTAATCTGCAGGAGAAAACAGATCTCATTCCTACAAATGAAGTCAGAAAATGCTTGCCCACATTGCATTGAACTTGCCACCGGGTATTTACACCACACAATTCAATCCATATACCATACAGTAAGTTATCAAAATGTCATTCAAGAGCATGGCAACAAAACAAATAGCAGAGGCTAAATAATAAGGATAGTACTGTCCTAGGGTCACTGCAGAACAAGTCTGGCCTACAAGAGTGTTTCAACAAAACAAATTATGAAGAACCCATAATGACTTAACAAAACAAACAAAACATTCATACATAACAAATATAGTACTGGATGTACACAATTTATCACAGAAAAAAAGTGAACAAAAAAAAAACATTCATACATAACAAATATAGTACTGGATTTACAAAATTTATCACAGAAAAAAGTGCACAGCTTTGAAAGTTGATCTTCTGCAAAAACATTATGAAAGAAAACACTGGAGGAACTCTCCCCATGCACAAAAGGGACACAAGAACTCATAATTCCTGGGGATTGAACAAAACAAATGTGTAAATACTATTTTTTAAGATAAATATTACAATTACAGATAACCTTTGCTGCAGAGTTTTAAAAATGACTTGCACAGACAAAACTGATTAGAGGTTTGATGAGTTTCTCCATACATTCACAAGAATTAAACACTGATCTTCAATGAAATTCACAGCCGTTATATCGTGTTCCACTTGATGATCAGAGCTGATTTTTCTTTGAGAGTAATGTAAGGTATCTTGCAATCTCTTGAACTTTATTTGTCCCATTTCTTTATATAAATATATATAATTAGCATTCTACCTTTCCTTAGTGTTAATTTGCTCTACTTGCACTCCTTCACAGTTTTACAACAATCCTTTATTTTCTCTATCCCTCACTTTTAACTTTATTATTTCAGAAAAAAAAAGGGATCCAAAGTTATAGAGGATTGACTTCCCTGTACTTGGTTTCTGATATGCTCTCCATCACTCTCAACGAAGTATACCCACCACCTGCCGAGAGTACTACTCATAGCACATAACTGTATTTTAAATTGTGTGTCACATACCATACTGTGATTTTATAAGTTTTGTATTACATTATTTATTTGTATTTAAGAACATCTCATGGCACTGGTGAAATATTGTAAACTTCTGTGGTTTGACCACATGATGAGGCTCAATTCTCTTTTTTAAAATATCTTACAGGGAACAGTTGAGGATGGAAAAACAAGAGGAAAGTATGTATTGATAATATTAAAGACTGGACAGGATTAATATTTTCCGCACTCAAACAGAAAACTGATAATAGAGAGGTACGTCAAAATTTTTGTGTCGATGTTTTCAGAGTGACACCCCTATGACCCTGAAGGATTATAGGTTTGATGATGATGATGATTACATTTTGATAAAAGTCTTTTGTTCAAAACATCAATTTGCTTGGTTTTTATGATTTATTAAAGCTTCAATATTTTTTGTTTCATCTTTAGACGATTGCTAAACTAAACTGACCTTTTCCATTGGCTCCTGAAGATTTCTGAAACTTTGATCAAGGAAAGGTTCATAAGATACAATTCTATAAATGTTCCTTTTTTCAAGCATACCTTATTAACTAATGAAACAATTAGTGATCATGAGTTGTAGTGCATTTAGAGAAATAACAAACTCTGTTTTGTCTGTTATGATTGTCATGTTTTGCGAGGACTCAAAAGGGGAGCAAAGAATAGCAATACTGTTACCTGTCAGGTATGTCATAAGAGGCGATTAAGGAGGTTTTGGGGGGTAGAGTTGGTTGTCCCATTCCATAGATAGTCAAAGTCACCTATAAACGTGTCATGTAAAAAGGTGCAGGTCTCACAGTTAAGGTGTAAACCATGACACAACACAATCCACTCTCTGAACTATATCCTGCTAATCTGCAAACATTTGAGAATGAATGCAGAGAAAGAAGTCTATGTTGATCGTTTGTTCAGTGTACAAGCATTGGTTAACAGTTTTCACATGAGTTTACACAGTGTACAAGCATTGGTTAACAGTTTTCACATGAGTTTACACAGTGTACAAGCATTGGTTAACAGTTTTCACATGAGTTTACACAGTGTACAAGCATTGGTTAACAGTTTTCACATGAGTTTACACAGTGATTTACACAATTTGAAACTGCTCAAGAAAGTATCTGTTTATTTCTCATGAATATTCTATAAACCTGTATTTTAAAGGCAAGGAGGTATTTTACGGGGAGATGTGATCACATCACATGACACATTCCAACATTTTAATATATTATGCATAATTTCATACAGCTTCCATGACTTGGAGATTAAAAAGGCGCAACTTCCGCTATCAATGAATCAATCTGCGTGCAATGTACTAGTTATTTAGTCATTGGATCATCATCACTGCAAACTGGACACATCCATAGTTGCTCCGATCTCTCCCTGAGTATATCCGCCATTACACTTCTGCTGACAGCACCAGTTCCTCTGCTGGTTGACCATCATTCTTCAGTGTCCTCCAAAATGTTCACCTTTAGCAACACCGCATTTCAAACCCTGATCTGAATCAGAAACCCACCAAACCCATTAAACATACCATAAATATCAAGTGAAACAAGTTTAAATATCTAGGCAGTATTTTCAATGAAGACGAAAGCCTAGAAAGAGATAGACTCAAGATACCAAAAAGCAAGCAGTGACCTATCAGCTGTCACCACTACTTAAACATCCGATGATTAAGCACATTCCATTCTCTGGACAACATCCTGCAACTTTGCAGGAGTTTAACAATGAATAAAGAAGAAAAAAATTATAAATGATTTTGCCTACCAACACTCTGTTACCAATGTCAGACTTGGACACTGACATCTTCACATAAGTGAAAGTTAAAAACGTAATATGAAATGTTTGAGAAAGACTGTCAGAGTAACCAGATTAGACCGGCTACAAAATAATTACATCAGAAATATAATAGACAATATATCATGTTAAGAATGTTTCTAGAGACAGCAAATATTATGGTTAACCTTATGAGAACGAAATACACCCAGCTCTCTGCTAGTGCTCTTAACCCCCTCTGAGTAAAAGACTTCTCAAAGCATTGGACACTGCTGAGAGTTAGTCTTCTGGGTATGAAATAAAGCTCTGAAGAAACCACCCAAGTTGCATATAGGAAGTAAGAGATAAACATTTGTAACTAGTAGATGATTCCGGACAACTGAAACAACAACTGCAAGTGCATATAATAAACCAGTCAGGTTGGAGAACCAGAGGAAGACCCAAAAAAGAAATGAATAGAAAACATGAAAGACATTTTGAACATTCATATAGCGCAAGAGAGGCAACACATCTGTCCTTAGAATGAAAACAGCTTTCATCCCTACACTTAACAGTAACTGTGGACCAGTATTGTAATCATCTACCTTGGACTAGATAATAGACAAGTAGGACTTGCAGGTCAGAGTAAAAAGGGTTTTTAACAAGAGGCAAGACAACCATGAGCATGCATATCTCTCAACATCTGCTGGGGCAACTGAGCACATATTGGTTTGCCCAAAGTGCAATGACATTGGTTCATAATAATAATAACAATGGTAACCTTATAATGTTAAACCACACCCGTTAGGAAAATATCAAGGTACTCTCATATCAAGGTACTCTCAGTGATGTGAAATTCTACAGACAATACCGGACTTCAGATGTGGAAATGAGGCAGCCAGTTCTCTTCCCTAACTCAATTTCACAGTAATTTTGTCAGTTCAGTCATTAGAAACATGTTTGAGTCAGTAAGTAAACTCTGTTTCCTTGGATAATGAAATAAATCTTCTAAACATGCATCTTTATATCCAAAAAAGTTTTCCTGTCATGCCATGATATATTCAGAACTTACTATAAAAGTGAAGAATTTAGCGGATTACTGGTACAGCAATTGTATGAATGTGGCATTTTCTGCAGCTTTCTGAAGATAAAGAGTTAATGAAGAATGCAGTTTAAATGAGAAAAGAAGGGACACGACTTTTTTCTGCAGCAATCAAATTTAATGGCTAAAATTTTGCCAGAGTATAAAAAAAAATTATTTACAATTGTGTTTAGAAATGAGAAAATAAACCAGGATGTCTAACCCATGCCTACAAAAAAGGATACATAAATATCAAACAGCCTGGGCTGTGATGTTGACTTGAGAGACAAAGCGAGAAATTTCTCAACTTTTGCTTTCAGATCTGTGATCCACTTTTCCTGAAATAAAGAATTATATAGCAACATTTGTGGATAACAATATCAGGATCATTTTCTTATTATGTTGAGAAATCAAAAATAAATAGCTTTACAGCAGTGCCTTTTTAGTGTGTGTAGGTGTTAAAGCTAATATAATCCTTTTAAGATCATGAATTTTCCCAGTGGCTACAGTTGCTACACTTGGACTTTAAAGAAGACAATATCAAGAAGGATAAAGTTATTTGAAATGAAGTTCTAAGAAAGATTCTACAAATATCATAGACAGAGAAAAATAAGAACATAGAAGTATTAAAAATACTGAAAATAAATGAAGGGTGGCTTCTAAATACAATTATAAGAAGGAAGCTACAGTTTTTTGGTCACTTAAAGAGACATGATGGCATGGAAAGGCTGATTCTTGAGGGCAGAGCACAGGTAAAAGAAGAAGAGGAAGACTAAGAAGACAATGGACCACCAATATCAAATAATGTATGAATGTTTTTGGCCAATACATGCCTGCTTGCATGAAAAATAGAGGCGTTAAGAATATCCTTGATGAAGACAACACTCTGGAAAATATAGTATATATATATATAGTGGCATATTTTTTCCAGAGTGTTGTCTTCATCAAGGATATTCTTAACGCCTCTATTTTTATATGAGATGTTTTTATATATATATATATATATATATATATATATATATATATATATATATATATGTGTGTGTTAAAGAGGGGGGAATGGTTTCTAGCAGCATATCCTATTCAGGACATATAAATCAACCCTTAATTATTTTGACTGTAGTGATATCTGGACAATATTTGTGTTTCAGTAGATTGTCAGTGCTTTCTGAGAAGTGACTATGGGGGAAATTTAACCTGGTGCTTTAGCCATCCAAGATGCACTATAAGCCAGGGAAGGTGTACAAAGCTAAATTTAATGATTGAAGAGTATCCTTTATAGGACATTGTTATTAAACTATTGTGGAATTTTTAGACACCACTAATACATCCAATCATATCAGTAGTAAAATGTTCACAATTAGTTTCTAAACCAGGAGCAAGATCGACGAAGTTGTGTTTGTGAGACAAGCTAAGTAACCAATCTACCACTGAGCCCACAAAGATAAATTTATGACTGTGTTCATTCTCATGTAAATTCTCAATATGTAGATTTCTCTTTGAGCTTTGATCCATTGAGTGTAAATGTGCTACATTTTAAAGCAAAACTTTGACAATTTTAGCTATTTGGATTATCGCAAACTTCTTTTGTGATCCATTACTATGCAACTATTTTAATATAGATATACATGTGTAGAGTTGTTTGTTTCAGGTCATTATAGGTTCCCTACAACTTGGTGTGCAGAGATTCTCCTGTGAGCCACATTGTCATTTTGTGAACAGTTAAGATGGAATGGCTCTGTAGTATGTACTCTGGTGTCTGTATTGTTGTTCCACAGATGTTGGCTGCAAAGTTGTTGGTGATGAGTTTTAGCATTAATTTTATGGTTACCGGTAGATTCCCCAGTCTGTGACAAATTCTAACTTGTCCACAAGGCACTACATATGTATTTTTCTTTCTGCTTTCATCTCTGATTTTGTTGCTAGGCGCCGCAGGCTTAGGTGATGATTGGTTTTCCAAATATAGCATTTTCGGTCGCTTGATATGCAGTATTATGCAGATTCATAGTGTTGGTGACTCCTTCAATCTATCTTCTTCACGATCTTCACCGGCCTCTTGGTGATACTATTTCCATATTGTATGCTCGTATGCTCTTAATGATGGCCAGTTAAGTTTCCTTTTCATTAATTGGCCAAACAATTTCTATTAATTTAAATATATTTGATAACAGGTGTTATTCCAATAACTCTTGTAATATCTTAGTTTCTCACATGGTATCTCCTTGTTTGTTTGCTGCTTTTATTTTAAACATCTCATTTGACATCATATTCCTCAAGTTAGTAAAATAATTTATCCCTTGGAGTATAAAGGTCTACAGGAACACAATGTTATTGGACAGTGTCCTCATCTAGAGATAATATCTGACATAAAAAGGGTTCAGAAAATGAGAAATAAGCAGCAGTGTAACTCAATAGTTAATGCACTGGCTTCCTGTCCAGGTGGTCCTAGGTTCAATATTTAGTTTAACTGGAAATATATTTAGATTATCAACTGCTCCCAGGTCAACCCAGAATGAAAAAATGGGTACCAGAACATCTGGGAAAGTAAAGGTGAAGGGTGTTATGCTAACCACATCATCTGCTATTATGTTGCAATCTGCAATTTAAATATTACTGTAAAGCAAATATAAACAGAATTGTCACTATTCCCTACATATTTTCCTCTTCCCCTTTCAAATTATGAAAAAATGTATTGAGAATCTTACTGAAAAAAGTTCTCCATATGAAGGATGTGTTTTAGGATTTGAAACATATGGTAGGGCATAGAAGGGTAAGAACTCTGTTGTCTGGCTCAATGATGATCCTCTGCTTTCTAGAAACTTCTTGAATTTTAACATTGCTTCCTCCTTGTCACTCTGTTAATAAATTAGCAAAACCAATGAGCACTACAATACAATTGTTTAGATAGTGATCAAAGTATCTACAGAAAAAATGTCTGCAACGAATATACCTGTAAATTTGCACAGATTACTTTCATATTTTGTACAGAATATACAGTGAAATCCCTCTAAAGTGCATTCTTTTTTTTTTAAATTTGCCTACTTAATACTTTTCAAGATCCCCAATTATATTTATTCTTTGTACTATATATAGCGAATTTCTGTTATTAACTACATATTTGATCAGTCCAGACCAAATTATAACAGGATTCCACTGTATTTAGTTTTCATTGAATATTTCACAGTCACCATTCATATAAAATCACCAATGTTTTGTTGGGACCTTAAATACAAGAAAATAATAACAACCTTATTATCTGCCATGCATGTCATAGAACAAGTAATGAGGTTTTAGGGATGGGTTGGCTGTTCCATTCCAAAGTGCAGTGATCCTCGTAGGGAACCATACTATGCCTCCTATGGAGACGAAGGAGGGCTACAGAGGCTTGTAGGGGGCCACGAAGACTTTCAGAGGGGTCAAAGAAGAAAACATTTAATTTGGGGGGTCACAGATACATCTAGGATGGCCACATGTAGGTAATCACTTGAGCAAAAAAACAACAAGAATTATAGCAGTAAAAAATTCAGAAAACTTTCATGGTTTGTAAAGAAAGGCCATGTATTTTTTCTTCTTTAGGCACCAGAGAAAGGACTGGAAGAAAATATGTCCCAAGGGGGGGGGGGGGGGGGGGAGGGGGGGGCACAAACTTAAAGACGTTTAGAACCACTGCCAAAGAAGATTAAAGTTACCCAGAAGTTATACTGAAGTCTATCAAACAAAAGTAAATAGATATCACAGCCAAGCTAACTATGACAGAACACATTCCATTCTCTGGATAACACCCTGCTAACCACGAGTTTAAGAATCAACACATAAGAATAAGATTATTATTTACTTTTAGTTAAGTTTATGTCTAATTATGCTGACCACATCATCCTTAGATATGTCATTAGCCAAGAAAAACAATGCCTAAAACCATCTTTCCCAAATTGCCTCAAAAGGAAAAGCAATGAATTGCCAGAAAAGGAATAAGTGTACTTGACTTGTAATGAGAAAAGTTACAACTTGAACATTTAGTAACCAAAGGAAAGATCAACATGAAAAAAAATGTACAGTTCAAATGAATTCTTTAACCAAGGCAACACATCTTTCTCCAGTGACATGCTTTCCAACACATCACTGTGAGAGAATAATCTGATTTATCCATGTCTGTCCATGTCTTTATTTCTCCTCCTTGCTTCTGTCCCCTTCAATGGTTCCCTGCAGTATTGTTTTTGACAAGGAATCATGTCGGCATACATGTCCAAACCATGCTAGTTTTTGTCATTTCACTATTGAAAGCAATGGTTCTTGTACACATGCATACCTCTCTATTTTATTTCTTACGTACAAATTTGTCTTAACCAGATTGCAATTAGAGTCGCCGCAATTAGCCGTTATTACCTGCCCCTTACAGTCGCCCCGGTCGCTTTTTTAAACTTGTGTCGTTGCAATCAATATTACATTTTTAGTTTGTGCTGGGTCTATTAGAAACCATGACCATTGCGTAGATCCGTGGTTTAGCTTCCTGTTTTATGTTTTAATTGAAGCGATCGACATAAGACTGATTTATTACACATTTTTTTAATTAACACAGTTTTAATCGATTTTCCAGTCGCAGTTGTTCGCATTTTTTTTAACTTGTTTCGTTGCGATCAATATTACATTTTTAGTTTGCACCAGGTCTATTAAAAACCAGGACCATTGCGTAGATCTGTGGTTTAGCTTCCTGTTTTATGTTTCAATCGAAGCAATCAGTCATAAGACTGATTTGTTAAAAAAAATATTTTTAATTAGCAAAGTATTAGACCTAGTTTTGGAAATGGAAGATATTATTCATATGTACACTGATGATGACAGCCATAGTTACAATGGAAATATTCATGATGTAGGTAATTTGCATATCAAATATAACGTGGAAAGTGACAGTAATGTTCCTTGTTAGATAGGCCTAATGTTTCCGACAAAGAGATGGACATACATGGTACCAATTCTGACATCGTGAATTTCGACGTAGTGATGTAGTTTTTTCTAGTAGAAGTTGAGAATTTTGTACAAAACGTTGGGTCTGTACATAATCTTGATGAGATTGCCACACATTATGAATACTTTAGCATCATTATCAATGATGAGTTTATCAATTTGCAGCCGATCAGACAAATTTGTATGTAACATAACGCAAGGAACAAGCAAGGAAAGAAGACACATGCTGAACATCTGCAACTGCCATTGAAATAAAATATCTTTTAAAAAATGTTTATTATGATAGTCCTGTGTATTCTGTTTGAATATGGCATGTACTGGAGTACAGATGTTTTGTACATATCACCCTGTTTTGGAAAAAGGAGATTTGAGAATATATCTCAATATTTTTGTGTCAATATGACTCTATTCAACACCCCAAAGGTAAAAAAATAATTTTCCCTACATTATGTTGAGTTTACAGTTTATTATTTAAAACATATATGTATTAAATTATCTTTGATATAGGTTTATGCAAGACTGTTCATTTTCTGTTGATCTGCCAAGTCTGAGTGTGATATGATGAATAGTTTGAAACAAAATGCAATTTTATCATCATCATATCCATAATTTGGAGGAGTTGTGCCCCTTGCCTTAGGGATCAGGGATTGACAATTGGGAAATCTCATAGGGGTGAAAGGGTTAAATTCCCTATAGGAAATTCGTAGAATTCGTCTGTAGCATTTGTACTCGAAAGCCTGTAATCATCTCTCCATGTCCGCAGTGAGCATCCAACTCTCACAACCATACAGCACAACAGAAATCACCAGCAACTTATACAGTTTGACTTTCACTCCAACACTTACGTTGCTTTTCCAAATTACTGTCAGCCTTGACATAGACGCTAATGCCATCTCCAGCCTTATTTTTACTTCTTAGATCCAAGGTATTTGAAGAAAGTATGAAAAGTTACCAATACAAAAACCACATTAACCTTTGGCAGTGAGAGAAATGGCAATTGAAAGACCTGTAACTGGAGACAATTTTACATGACAATATACTGCACATTGCAAAACTGCAATAGTGTTTTTTGTTTATTTTTCAGTCAATGTTATTTTAGTCTACCTGATACTCAATTACCTGTGACTGACTGTATTTCAGTGGATAAATAGCAAAATAAATATTTAAGTAGAAATGAAGTTTCAGGGCATCATCATTTGCATCTGTGGGCAGGTATTCGCTCCATAACTTAAAAAACAGGTCTCCTCTGCCTTCATTAAGAAACTCAAGCATCTGATTCTGTAGAGAAAGTTAAAGAAAAATATTGCTTTGTCTTTATGGTACTATGATAATTACAGTTGTTTCATTTGTAAATTTCATTTTGTGTATGTATTTGTAAACACGCAATGTGTAGAGTCATTATGATTCCAAAAAAATTTTGAACAAAAATTAAATTAAACACACATTTCAGTTCAACTCTCTGAAACAAAGGTAATGAAATTACAGGTCTTTTTTTAGTTCATTATCAAATGAGAATGTTGTGAGTAGGATTCAAATCTGTGACCTGTTGAGCACAAAGTGAACAGCTTAACCACTATGCCAGGGAGGATACCATAGTTGATTTACACCTCATTCTAGCAAAACTAAGCCCTTGCAGCTCCCATTTTGTAATGAGTCACTGATTCTACAATAAAACATTTTAACAAGAAAACTAGTTTTTTTGGTCATATAAAACGACAAACCAGAATGAAAAGAAATAGTAATGATAGCATATTTGTAGGCAATATCGTAAAGGGCTGTCCAAGATTATGATGCATGAGACATTAGTGTTTAAAAATGTCATTAGCTACAGCAGGTCAACTAAGAATCATGAAGAGTTCAGAGCATCTATAAAGAATGATATGGTCTAGAAGGAATATGTTATTTGAATATTTCTTAAATCCACTTTCATTACACCTCCTTCATTCGACAACAGACACTCCTACTCTTTATTCAAGATTAAATTTCTCCTTTAAAGACATACTTCTAAACAATCCTGTTATCAAAAACTTTTTTTAACATTTAAAACTGCTTTAAAGTCTGAATTATTTTCCTTCATTCCTTCTCAAAACTCCTGCAGATTAGAAGGATTTAGTCTACAGAACAGAATGTGGTGTGTCATGGTTTACAGCTCAATGGGATATCTGCACCTTATGGTGCTGACACATCCAACTTTAGCATGGTTTCTGAGTCACTTTAGTCATCCATAGGGTGGGACAGCCAACTCCACCCCAAAACCTCCTTAGTTACCTCTTATGACATACATGGCAGGTAACAGTGTTGCTCTTCTTTGCTCCCCTCTCGAGCCACTTCAACACATTAGCGAAGACATAAATGTATTATCATCACCTACATAAGTCCATACCTGTAAACTTGTTGAGATGGAAACAAGTACAAATTACTTTAACGTTTAGCATTCGTGCGGCAT
The DNA here is from genome assembly GCA_034231615.1 of Meghimatium bilineatum. Classification (NCBI taxonomy): domain Eukaryota; kingdom Metazoa; phylum Mollusca; class Gastropoda; order Stylommatophora; family Philomycidae; genus Meghimatium; species Meghimatium bilineatum. The sequence continues at coordinate 36,853,719 of CM067300.1, forward strand.
CTGTATTCACCAACATTTCCCTTTCTCTGGTTAGCGAGTGGCAAGTATATTTGCCGCTGTAGACCACAGTTGCTAGGTACACTTTAATAAATTAAAAATCCCCAATTTTTAATATTATATTTACCTGATTTAGTAAATCTGGCATTTTATTCAATTGACTACCTTTTCCTGCAGTTTTAAGTGGCAACCACATGTTAAATGTCATTTAAATATCAATAATTTTGCAATATATTGACAATTTCAAACAAAAGCATTGCCATGACTGGATTTTATAGACTTTTATTTTATCAAATTTTCATTAAAATCATTATGGATTGTGATTCAAATGATTATTTATGGAGAGATAAGTTATTTCCTCACTTGAAAATCAGTTACACTGCGCTGCTTTATCTAAATTGATATTAAAACATCAACCAAGATCAAACGATACATTTACAGACTAGATCTAGGTTTATAGAAGGATTTTAAGATATACCTGTAGGTTTAATCCTTTTAATCCCTGAAATTATAACAATTTGACCGTAAATGGTGCCTAATTAGTTCTGTGTTAAACTGTTTCCACTCCAGAATATTTTCAAAATAAATCAGAAACTTCGTATTTTTATATTACCGTTTTAAAGGTCAAAATTTGCTGGGGTTTAATGGAAAAACATCTTTGAGACTGTCTTACATGTCTCATATCACACACACACACAAACAAAACCTACACCAATAAATGCAGAATTTAATTCATTATTTATATGTGCAAAAATTATTTAAATATCTCAAACAACAGCAAAAGTTGTCACGATTTCAAAACAGCCACCAACTATTATGTAACACTTCCAAAAATTAATTCAGCGGCAGGAGATAAATTACGTAATTGTAAACACAGAGTGATAAAGGTTAAAAGTCACAAAATCCTTTTAAAAAATCAGAAAAATACCTTTTAAAGCAAACAAATATAAATCATAATAATTCAATACAGATATCACAAATCAATGATTAAAAAATGTATAGTGTATCCTATTCAGGATGTAGCCATCAACTCAGTATTTTTTGGCTGTAGTGATTTTATAAGCAATATAAAATACATTCAGTAGTTTGTCATTGCTTTCTATTGGTCCAGATGCACAATTGCCTGTGGTAGGGATTGAACTAGGTACCTTGACTGTCACAGACCACTCCGCCAGAGTGTTACACTCCATAAAGCCGGACATCAATGATTCAAAATGTTAAATTCTGATTTTTGTCATGAAATGATCTTTATGGCCATGTTGAAAGACATCTTTAATATCCTTATTACAAACATGAAAAAATGATATGTACACCCCGTCTTAGAATATACCTACAGTACTATAAACATTAGGAAAAAAAAGGTCACATCAATGATGTAAGAGTTACATTGAAATGGAAAACCTTGCAGGTTAATTGGCATATAAGTAGTAAATATCAAACCTGCACAAGCACAGTTTTTTCATTTCCAAATGGTTGCTGCACTTGCTTAGATATTGGTTTATTTTTTTCACTACATTCATCCTCAAATGCTGCTTTTGTTCTGTCAAAGCCACTAAAGTCCAGATACTGTATGAACAAAAAGTAAGTAACTACAAAATGTAATAATGAAGCAGGGCTTTAATAACAGACATTAGCTCAATACATATATAAACTTCAATATTATATTCATATGAGGTATTAATATAATATAAATAAAACCTATATATAAACACTCATATTTTTGACAAATTATTACTCTGCATTTCAGTCAATATATTTTCTGTTATTATTTTATATTTGTATATTACCAGCAGCTCCTGGGTATATGAATTAATATCATCATCATCAAGTGCCGTCTCCGCAACGAAGGTTGGCTACAACAGACCCCCAACATCCCGTCTCTTGTCCTGGTGGTGCACTCTGCTAGATTGTAACCTGTCCATCTTGTAATGTTACTCTCCCACTTGTATCTCTGCCTACCTCTTGCTCACTTCCCCTCAACTTTACCCTCAAGTAAGGTCTTCAACAATGTCTTTTAATATGTCCTAAATATTTTATTTGTTGATCATTATTTTCTTTAACAATTCTTTCCTCATATGAAGTGTTGTTAGAACCTTTCTGTTTCTTTTCTTCTATTTCCATGAAGTTCTCCCTATTCTTCTATATATCCACATATCAAAAGCATCAATTCTGTCTTCTGATTGTTTATTATTGTCCATGTTTCTGAGCAATACATTAATATAGAATAGATAAAGCATTTTATAATTTTCATTTTTAGCTTGTTTGTAATTTGTTTTGATGTCAATATTTTCCTCGTGTCATTGCAATTACTTTAAGCCACTCCTATTCTCCTTTAAACTTGGTTCACACCTACCATCATTTATGATTATGTATCAGAAATATTGAGAATGCTTTACTTGTTGTAGTTTCTCTCCATGTATTTTTATGTTTAACACATGTTCTTCCTTAATTTTGCTAATTATCATGATTTTTTATTTTTTTAAAGTTTATATCTAGTCCATATTCTTTACTTGATTTATCAACTTCAACTGTTAGTCTTTGTAGTTCTTGTCAACTTTCTGCTAAAATGACAGTGTTATGGACATATTGCAGGTTGTTTATTATTTTTCCACTGATTTGAGTCCTGGTATTCCTTCTATGTGTTTAAAAATATTATCTGTGTAGATGGTAAATAGGCTGGGTGATAAAATACATTAAAAAGATTGCACCTAAATTATATAATGATATACTGCAAATAATAAAATATAAGTATAAGTAGGTACTTGGACATCTGGGAATAGGGTGTTTGGAAAAGTTTTCTTAGGCTATAAATTTCTTGGGACATTTAGTGAAAATTAGTGACATCATTCGACATGTTTGCAACTTGATTTATTAACTTCTGTAACCATTTTTCTTTTTATATATGTAACTTTTAAGGATGCAGGACAATGCAGAAAACGGCAGTTAATTTTTTTTAAAACATCAACAATTGTTTTAATTATGCACATTGGCCACCATTTTGAATATTAATTAGTTGTACATGCTTCAGATAATCACAGCAATGTGATCAACATATGCGTCTTGTCTTTGTGAAAACAAAAATATATAGTTTCTGTGGTATTTTATGTTTAATAGATATTTAATTTATTTTCATTATAATTATGCAAATTAGCAGCCATTTTGAATATCAATTAGTTCTGTGTCCATCTGGACATTCCAGAAATGTGATCAACATAAGCATCTTGTCTTCACAAACACAAAAATGTATAGTTTGTGTGTTGTATTATTTAAAATAAAGATAATTCAGAAATTGTCAGCTCAGTTACATTTTGTGGTCACAAGTTTTATTTATATTTTCCTATATATTTCATAAATTATTATTTTCATGTCAAATTAATTCAAAAAGAAATCATAACTTTTTTCAGGGTTGACGTACAGACTTGGTTGAGATATCGTTGAATTGAAATTTTCAAGGGCTATCTAACTATAGTATTTTTAATGATGTAGCATTATTTTGAAAATTTTGTCCAAGTACCTAACATTGTTAGTAACAACCTACGCCAAGCCTAGGCCTAAGTTCTAACTTTCAGTTCAAAGTTACTTTTTGACCTTACCTCTTTAACAATTGAATTAAGCTCGCCTTCAAATGCCACTACAGAAACATTTCCTGACATTTTTGCGCGAGATTTATAATCAGCCAGTTTATTGCTTTAGACCACTTCAATTTATCAAAGTGAAGATGATCACTACACACATTTTTGATTGATTCCAGATGTTGCTATTGCCGCCATTTTGTTTATCATAGTTTCGTAGTTCTGCACACAATGGAAACAAAATTAATTATGTTAATATACTTTAATTGTATAATAATAATAAGATCAGTTTTTTATGCCTGCAATAATATTTGACATGTTATTTAAAATAATACGATTTATATATGTCAATGTTGTTGTGATATTATCAGCGGTGCTGCCATTTGGTGTTTTTCGTTGCAGATCTGGTTCTTTTATAAGTCAACTGGTGCCAAATGTTTTGAAATCGTTCCGTGCACAAATCTTGTGCTTTTCTAACAAAAAATATGTGGTGCTTTATAGTGCTTTTTTCATGTCTCGGTGCTTTTAGCTCGTCAAATATCTGCAATAACGCTAATATACCTAACTATAAGGCAATTTTTAACTACATTTTGAAGCCATTACAATTAGGTACTTGGACATCGTGGACAAAATTTAGAGGTGAGAGAGTTCTGCAGTGCTATATAACATCAATCGATCAACAAACCCATGACCCTTCAGGGTCGTAGGGGTACCACATTGGATGCTTCAGCACACAGAGTCCTCCATCGAATTATATCCTCAGCGATGCGGATGAGTGTGGAAATATCTAGCCCTGTCCATTCCTTGATGTTGTCTGTCCATGTCTTTATTTGTCCTCCTCTGCTTCTTCCACCCTCTACAGTTCCCTGCAGTATTGTTTTTGACAAGGATACTAACATATAATAACACCTATACTAACATATGGATGCGAGTCTTGGACAATAAACAAACTGGAAAGTTGGAGATTAGTTGGAGATTAGAGAATAGAGATGTGGTTCTATAGAAGAATGCTGATAATACCATGGACTGCCAGAAACACTAATCTGGAGGTGTTGAAAGAGTCAAATGAGAAACGGACCTTAATTAATAATAAGAAAGAGATAATCTTCATTTTTTTGGCTACTTAGTGAGACAGAGAGGTTTGGAGAACATAGTCATAACAGGCAAGATTGAAGGCAACAGAGACAGAGGTCTTCAACGTGCGAAAATATTAGACAGTTTGACAACCTGGCACGGCAGGCAAACAACAACGATCTTGATACATAATACTGTGGACAGAGAGCTGTGGAGAGCCATGACGCCTACACCAGCCGGCATGGCACCTGATGATGATGATTGTATGATCGGATAAAACTGCCACAACGAGATCTGACTGTATATAATAATTAAACTAAGAAGAAACTGAGAAGACAGGGCGCGGCAAAGATGATATCGTGCTATAGAAAGGAACAGTAGTATTGGTTAATATCGTGTAGGAGATACAGTCCCCTTTATTGCAACACAAAATGCTACCAATGGCAACAAAAAAACATCTTATCCAAAGTATCTTCATTCCAACCCTGTGCTACCAGTGTCAAACATGGTCCTTAACAACAAAACATAAGAGACAGCTGGTTACAACAGAGATGAGATGTCTGAGAAAAGCCACAGGAGTGACCAGAAGACAGAATTAGAAACGATGTCATAAGAGAAAGAGTGGGCGCCATATCAATTCTACAATACATACAAAACCAACAGATACAATGGTTTGGTCATCTGGAAAGAATGCCGTGCGATTCATTAGTTTATAAAGCATATATGAAGAGAGGAGAAGCAGAAAGAAGAGCCAAGGGTAGACCTAGAGTACGCTGGACCGACATCAAAAAGACATTACACAAACACCAAATAACATTATCTGAAGCTGCCAGAAAAGCGAGAACAAGAACATTGTATCTCCCTCGACACCCGTAAAGGGTAAAAGAGGAAGGAAAGAAGAAGAAGAGATACAGTGGTAGGTGTAGAAAAAGGACTGAATCAGAGGAAGGCCAATAGCAAGATGCGGTGAGATACACAAAATTGAAAAGGCATGCAAAGTAAATATTTATCCCATAGAAAGCCATAACAGCAGGGAGGAGACCACGGACGCGATAAGGGCCACCAAGATAGCAAAATTAGGAGTGTGCAAAGAGAACAAGCACCCAACGAGAAAGAGACAGTACCGACCTGACAAACGATGCAGCAATAATAGGAGCAATCAAAATATAGAAATAAAAAACAACGGAAGGCAGCATATCAACCCTCCAAATGACCATAATGCAATCCTGAGATGAGCAGAAACCACGAAAACGATTGATAATTCCAAAAAGGGTTTCATGAGACAGGGTGCTGGCTAAATTAGTTTGAGACTTCTCTCATGCTTCATTCTATACTTCTCTCATGTCTGGAGTAAGTGGAGTATGAGATGCACGTCTCTGATCCGTATAATATGGTAGTGAGTACACCATCCAGATAAATTAAATTTTCGCATGCAATGATAATTTTGTGTTTTTTCCACCCTCTCTTTGCTAATCCGCAAAAAAAACACCGGTAACTATGATACTGGCGTCATTTGCCGTGACGTCATAAAGTTTGCAGACGTCAACTTCGATTGATAATGTCTGGTCTACTAGTCGATCGCTTGAAGATTTTATATTACAAAATTTCATTTGCCAACTTTGTGTAGACAGCCTCAAATTGACAAATGTTTAACATTGTAATTTGTTTTGTATTTACTGCAGAAATACTACTTGACTGCTCCATGGGCTGGTCCTCTGTATCATCATTCAAGTAAATAAAATGTCACTAAATGACTTTCTCCCAAATGGAGAAACGAGGTAAGTATTTACTTTAACTTTAACTAAAAACATAGGATAAAATTGCAGTTTAGGTCTGCACTGCGCGCCAAACAAAGACATATTTCAATATTTGCTGTACAATCTAGCAGTGTGAGTACATTTAATAAATTTATCGATTTAATTGTTGTATAGGTCTATCGAAAGGTGTAAAGTGTAGTTAGACTGCATAAGCCTACTATAACACACACACTAAATAATTGTCATTTATCCACATGTTAAATATATTGCTTAGGCACTATAATAATCCCGTTTTCGGCGTCTTTTGTAAAGTTTACAAAGTGGATTTTTCATAAATCACTGGAGATTAGGTCGATCACATGCAGCTACCGTTACGTGATATGGGCGGTGCATCTGTCGGAGTCGTGCCTCTTTGTTGAGAGGTACGGAGTAGGCCCTATAAGGCGACTCCATATGGAGTAACTTGAGTACAGTGAAGTAAATCATCTATGCCGTTAAACTTTTTTTTGTGTGTGATCATTCGCTTGACTTGTGGTTGATAGCCCTAAGTAGATAGTCTGTTTAATTTTAATGTGTTGTTTTTGGTTAAGCCTATTCAGCATCATGCCTTTCAATTCATTCATTCATTGGTACTATGCTTCCCGCGTAGGCGATCATGTCTCATCACAGTCCTCTGTTTGTTATACATTTAAATACTGCAATTTCTGATGATTCTGCATCATGGCAGGCTTTCAAGCTATCCAACATATTCTCACGTTGTCTTCCTCTGTCTCTCTTACCCTCGATCTTTCCAATTGTTACGATGTTCTCCAGTCCACCTCTTCTCGTGACATGACCCAGAAACTGTGATTGTCGTCTTCTAATACAGTTAATAAGTTCTCTATTTTAGTTTACCAGTTGTAGAATTATATCATTACTCTTTTTAGCTGTCCATGATATTTTCAACATTCTTATATAAAACCACATCTCTATGGCCTCCAGATGTTTTCTTACAATATTCATATAGGCCTATTGTCAGTTGTTCATGCTTCACTACCATATAACAGTATGGGCTCTATGCAACATTTTAGTATGTTCTTTCTTACTTCTATTGATAATGAATTATTACACAAGATGTTCTTCATCTTTTGAAATGCTGCTTTTGCCTGTGCTGTTAGACTTTTTATCTCCGTGACTCACTCATCTACCATCTGAAGTAATAATTGTGCCCAAATATTTAAATTTGTCTACTTGTTTAAGAACAATATTCCAATATTATCACTATAGAAGAAGTCGCTGAACAGTTTAGCCTAGTAGTCACTAAACCCTAACCAGCAGTGGACTGGAATGTCCAAGGCCTAAGCCCATCGATGGGAGTGGTATAGTATCTATCTTTCCATCTATACGCTGTGGTCCTTGTTTGCCTTGCGTCGTCAGGGGTAGAAGTATTCTCTGGAGATGGCTTTCCTGTGTGCTGTTTGTAAGCTTGTTCCTGTGGCTTCTTTGATTTCTGTGATCCACCTTTTATTTGTTTGTTTGTTAGCTGGTGGATTTGTCTGTCTAGAGTCAGACACGCCCCTTTCAACTGTGGAATGGTTTTCCTTTAGTTATATCGGGGCGTATATTGTGGCCCAATGGCCTGGGTTGTCCTGTTAGGGACTGGTGATTTGACCTGGGTTCTGGTCTACGTGTCCTTATATGGACAAAAGGAATATTGGGGGATTGGGATGTAGTCCTAAGAAGGACTTGTTTGTTTTTCGTGGTGCCTTTGGTGTTAGGCTCGTTGGTCTTGGTTCTCCTCCTAGCAAGTGATGATTGTTGGAATCCAAAGGTTTGGCTGAACTTGTAGATTCTGTGGAGGAATTTTTTTTTTTATTTTATTTTTATATTTTTTTTTTTTATTTTTTTTAAAACATTCAATAACTGTAAATTTAGAAAACAAAAATAAACACAGAAAAAGGCTTGAATGCTTATATACATATATACTACTTTTCCATTAAGCACATATATACATATAGTCATACTACACACATAGTCATACTTATATACATGCCTTCATATATTAAACATGAATATCCACCTTTTACATGGTCTGCCTCCGGCTTTATAGCCGGGCGTTATGTCAAGTTATGTCTATATGCCATGACCATCTGTAGCATGCAATTATTTTTTTTGGTAGTCTAGAAGCGTGTAAAAACCACTTGATCTTTGCCTTTTGATGTGTATCAATACTGGTATTGTTTTGGTTGTCTGTCTGATGTTATCGTTTCTAATTATATCTCTTAATGACACTCCGAGTATTCTTCGTAGATATGTTATTTCTGCTGTCACTATTTCTCTTTTGTTTTGTGCTGTCATTGTCCAGGTTTGGCACTGGACAGTGATGGGATACTGATATTTTTGTATATTGCTACTTTAGTGTCTAGGCCTATGTTTAAATTTTTGTTTTTAAAAATACGTGTCACCTATCCTAGGATCTGGTGTGTTTTGTTACATTCTATTTTGTATCTCTCAGAATCATCAGAAACTATATTTAAATGTATAACAGAGGACTGCGGAGAGACATGATCGCCTATGCCAGAAGGCATGTACCAATGAATGAATGAATGAATTTCTTTACTGTTTTCCCCTTCACTTGATATAGGCCTAATGCTTCCTAAGTAAATGCACTCTTTTACCTGTTAAGGCGTTTATTATCGATGGAGATATTTCTTTCTTTCTTTGCTATTGCCATTATTTCGGTCATTTCAATATTAATCTTCATGTTGAATATTTGACATGTTGTGTGGAATATGTTCATAGGCCTATGCCCTATGTTCCTGCAATTGTTCTTCTGATGTCGCTATTAATAGCCTACTTGGTTGTCGGCAAAGAGCAGTTCGTTCGATTTCTCTTTCATGTTACTTTACTTTCATGTCTTCGTTGGTACTTGTTAGTTTACAGATATAGTCTATGTAGATTTAGTGGGATGAAATCATGTGTCAAAAACTGGCATAGGTCTAAAGGTCTGATTATTGTAATTTTACAATAATGAAACACCCTGTACAAACATTATAATGTAGGCCTATTGTGCAAGGTGTCTTGACAACAAACTGGAATTTTTTTTTACATCGTCCAGTTCACCCCATACTCAAAATATTTTTATAATTTAAATTCAAGGAGTAATCCACTGAAGGTTTATCAGGCAAACCGCTGCAGTCATCAATCCCTATGTTAACTCAGAAACTTTCCGAGAAAGGGAATAGAACCTTAACCTATAAGTAATAAGTTTGTGTTAGAATTTTTTGTAGGGTGAGATACAAGTTATAAAAATTTGAATTTCATACTTTAGGCCTATTAGTAATTTAGTCTATTACTCTTCCCTCAACATTTTAGGTCTACTAGTTAGGCCTATTTTTTTATTCTGGCGGCTGCTTAAATTAATCTCCTTTGCAATATACTTTCTTTGTTTGATTTACATTTCAGAGTATTGTGGAGTCGTTTTGAAAGTTTGGTAGGCCAGCAAGTGTTTAGACTGAGGGTCGAAGGCGAAGCAGCCAACATCCCCTCCAGTCTTTGCTCCCTGCTGACAAGCAATCTGTCAAGTCCAGAAAGGATGCATAATTTTGATCCAGACTGTACACAGTCCGGACATCTACAAAGGAATACTAATGCTTTAGAAATAGATAAACAGCCATTATATGGTGGGTAAATGCAGGGACAACAAAGGGTAATATTCAGCAGTGTTGTTTTAGATTTAAATTAGGGTTGTTTTGTCTGCTAAAAATATTTTTTAACTCAATTATATGACTTTGGGATTGACAAAGTAAAGAGGTACAGACTGGAAGTGTATGCCTTTTAGTTTTAAAAAAAAGATAAACGCAATAAAAAGTAGGACCTAAAGAAAATAAATCACGACAATGCGACAACTATTTCAGTTAGGCTATAGGGGCCTACAGTTCAAATAAATGACATGACTTTTATTAATTAAAATGTTTGCTAATTTTTATATGATTTATTGAATACAGTCAACTCTCAATTATCAGTGGCGAGAAATGCCAAATAGGGACCTATATGCCTTCATCAATAGTTAGACTTACATATTATTTAAAGCTACTGTATAGGCCCTATTCATCATATTCAGAGCATGATGCAGTGCCTAGTTACAACTTTTCTATTTGAAAAAGTAGGGAGGGGGGAATTTGCCTATTAAAAAAAATGTAATCCTATCTTCATAGAAATTTTTAAGATCTTTTTTGGGGGAAACCTTTAAGTGGGGTTTTGCCCTATTTTTTAACATCTTTCATAGTATCTTATTGTCTTGTCCCAAAGGCAAACTGCTGAACATATTTATATTGCTTATAAAATCCCTATAGACAACAAATATGGGGTGATGGCTACATCCGGAATATGATATAGAGCCTACTACCAATTTTTGTTCTTAGTATAAAATATTCTGTTTAACTTTATTAAAGGTAGTATGAGAGTTTGAACCCCTCAAATGCAGTAAGTTTAAATCCCCTATAAACAGTCATGCCATGATGTAGACTATTTATGAGCATATATTTTTCAATATTAGGTACTGTAAACCCATGTGTTACTGGACTTGAATCGTGAACAAAGAATAACAACACTCTGACCTGCCATGTATGCCACAAGAGGCAACTAAAGAGGTTTGAAGGGCAGGATTGGCTGCCCCATCTCATAAGTTAGTGAAAAAAGGCTTGCTGAAGTCAGATGTCAGACTGTAAATGATAACACAATGCATTCCATTCTGTGGAATATGTCCTGCTAAATGATATAAGTTTGAGGACAGAATAAGAAAAAAAACTATAAATACCCACATAGGGGTTGCGACGTGCGGCTAACTCATCCCTTTATAATCTTTGGTTTATGCGACCGGTCTCATTTCCCAACACCTGGCCTACAAGGTACTTGTCGTTGCGGTTGTGACCTTGACCATCTTCCGTCACATTTTATTGGGACCTCTGCTACACCTACCTCCTCTTACTATGACATTGTGGACAGATGACCCTTACTTCATCACCTACGACCCTCCACTTCCTCACATGCATTGGCTGTAGCTCCGGGTCTGCCTCCCGCTATGGTCTTTTCCTGTCTCCTTAGTCCCTACCTTCTCTGGTACCCTTCTCTCCGGCACCCTCTTCCTATGTCTCGCTATATCAGCCCGATACTATCTCACGACATGCTTCGCCTCGATAGTCCCTTACCCTCCCCTGCTGTACCCTCCCTGTATTCTCTGGGCTCCCTCCCACCCACACTTTACTTTCTTGCATGACATATCTCCGTTTCAGGGCTTTCGTCGATCCATCACGTACTTTCTTGTTTTTTATCTCTTTTTTCTTTGTCTCTTTCTTTCTCCTTTTCTTTTTCTTCCTTTTCTTTTTCTTCCTTTTCTTTTCCCTCTTTTATTTTCTACCTCTGCATTTTTCTCATACTCTGTGTCATCTTTCTCTATGGCTATTTGGGTGTAGTCATGGTTCACAACCACACCCCCCCCCTCCATCTTAGTTGTTCAGCTTATGCCCCTGTACTCTCATCAGTTGGTGTTCGCTGTGTCACTTTTTTCCTCTAGGTTATTGTCTTTTCCATTGTTCTCCCTTTCGCGGGTGTGTTTTCTTTTCACTTCGGCGCCTCGGGTACCATCTATTACTGTGGCATGTCTTTATTTTTCAAACCTGTACAAATACATGCTATCATGACCCTTGATAAAAATCTGGCTTTCACTGTCCATTTTTTACTTTGTTGATACATGAGATAATGTGTGTGTTCATTCAGATGGAAGGAACTGAGATCAGTCGCTGCATCAGTTAAGTTATTGCACTATTTTATTCTCATATATCACCATTATCTGCTCATATTCTCTTCCTGCTGTTTGCTCTTTCTCTTCTGTTCCTGCCTTTCTTTCTCTCCCACCTGATCCCTGTACCATATCTTTTTGCTCTACCCTTACATTATGATTGCTTGTCTGTAGCATTCATTCTCTGTTGCCATTTTTGAGATAAGAATTTTTAATGTACTTTTAATTTACTTGCTACCATATCTTTTCCTTTGTCCATTTCACTTTCTTCAGTCTGCTTTCTCCTCCCTACTTACTACTAACTTCTCCCCATATGTTTTTCTCACCTGTCATGCTTCCACATCTTTGCTTCCCTCATTACCTATCTGCTATTGTCCTCCTCATTATAACCCTATTTGTCTCCATATAAGATTTTTTTTTTTGTGGTCATTTGTTTGTCCTGATGAAGGCTTTATAGTCGAAACGTCGTCTGTCCCATGTTTTATTTTGGTAACACACTTACCTATTTTTTTTATATCTTGACAACCTGTACAATGTTTTACTTAGTTGGAAACAAATTTCCAACAACTACCAATACTGCTGTAGGCCTATAGAGGATCTGTTGTTGACAATTTCAGTTATCCAATAAGGAAATTAGCAACTATGTGCAGGAATATTAATTTTAACTGGTTTTCCAATATGCACACTGTTCATCATCGTCAAGTGCCATCTCTGCAATGAAGGTTGGCTACAACGGATCTCCATCCCCTGTCTCTTGTCTTAGTGGTGCACTCTGCTAGACTGTAACCTGTCCATAGTGTGATATTACTCTCCCACTTGTATCTCTGCCTACCTCTTGCTCACTTCCCTTTGATTTTACCCTCAAGTAAGGTCTTCAATAAGGTGTCATGTCTTTTAAGTTTTCCAAAATATTTTATTTGCCTGATCTTTATTTCTCTTAGTAGTTCTTTCTTCATATTAAGTGTTTTAGCACCTCTTTATTTGATTTCTTCTCCTTCCATGATTTTCTCCCTGTTCTCCAATATACCCACATCTCAAAGACATCAATTCTGTCTTCTAATTGTTTATTTAGTGTACATGTTTCTGAGCCATACATTAATATAGAATAGATGTAGCATTTTATAATCATTATTTTTAACTTGTTTGTAATTTGTTTAGATGTTAATATTTTCCTCATGTCATTAAAGGTACTTTTATCCATTCCTATTTCTTGAAGACATTTGATTAATTTTTCATGTTGGACTCAAAGGCCTTGCTATAATCTATGAAGAAAATGTAGATACTTTTTTGGACTTCTATATATTTATCTATCACTAGTCGGATACTCAGTATAGCAAACAGTTAGAATTATCATTATTCCTATTTGAAGCAGCATTCACAGGTGTAATATAGTTTAATTCAAAATTTTAGTGCATTTAAAAACAGTAATTATAACAACAACAGCAATGATAATACAACAATAGCAACAGCAATAACAACAGCAACAAAAACAACAACAGCAAGGATAACAGTAACAACATTAATAACAGCGGCAGCAATTGCATCAACAGCATTAACACAACATCAGTAACAACAATAGTAACAACAGCAGAATTAACAGCAATAACAATAGCAACAGTAACAACAAAAGCAATAACAACGGTAATAAGAACAACTGCAGCATCTACAACAACAACAATAAAAGGAACTATAGGCCCTAATTATACCAAGCAGGGTTATTCTGTCCCTGGATAATCTAGAGTTGACTGTAGTTTCATTTTTTAGGGTGGTGCTAAATCAAATGTACACTTCATAATATCACAGGCTTACCTTACATAGCACAGAGCATGTGCCCCTTACTCAGTCTGATACTGCTTACCATGCAGGAATTGAGAACTTTGGACAGAAATTTGGATTCCTTTGAAGCTGAGCGAAGAATAAAGAATATCAAGCGAAGTTTGCTTGGTGTGTACAAGTCAATTGACCATTTATACAACAAATCAGAGAAATCAATCATTGAATCCATTGACTATCATTCAATTTTCTTAAAATATGTATAAAGGCACTATTTTAGTTTTAGCTCATTGTTAGTATAAAGTGTTTTATAATATAGTTTATATATTTCTACAATAAACATCAGATTGGTGGCTATACTTTTATTTCAATATCTTCTAGTGTTGGCATAATGCATTTATTTATTGATTTGAAAGTATGAATAAGAGTACTTTCTGCTCAGATGTGCACAAAAAGGCCTTGCTCTTAGAGAGTCAGCTACACCAGTACATAAATCCCACCTTAGTGACAACACTGAATAGAAGATCTGCTAAAGCTACCTTTGAAGCTGAACTCATGTGCAAACTGATTGACAAACTTAGAAAAGATTCACGTCAGGTATATATTATTTCTGCTATTTATTATTTTTTTAATTTAACTTCACAAGAAGCTACCAAATGTTAAAAATTGTACAAATTCTCTCTGTTTGATTTTCCAACAAATGTTTGATACACAGTCTACCATGTTTTGGTTATAATTTGAGGCAAAAATATACACTGTAGATAAGTATAGAAAAAAAGTTAGAGGGAAATGAAGAAAAGATGTCAAAGGGTCACTTTCATTGCACAGACAGTGTTGAACGCTTAGTTCAGATTGAAGGAAAAGTATAGTATTATTGAGACACTTTGACTATCCATATGTGAGATAGACACTCTATATGTCTGAAACCTCCAAAGCTACTTTTTCTGATATACATGGCATGTGACAGTGTTACTATTCTTTCTTACCTATTCAAGCCCCCAACAACACACAGGTATATTACAATGAGATTATTCTGCATTCATTCTCAAACTCCTACAGATGTCCAGGATGTAGTCCAGAAAACAAAATTCTTTGTGTCATAGTTTACAGCACAGCTTAGCTGCGATATCTGCTTCTTTATGTTCAACACATCCAACTTCAGTATGGCTTATCATCACTATGACCCTATATGGCATGGGACAGCCAACTCCACCCCATAAACTTCTTAGTCACCTCTTGCAGCATGCTTAGCAGGTAACATCATTGGTATTCTTTACTCCCCTTTCTGACCCTGACAACACATGGGTGACAAAGAGATTATATGTCTCGGATTACCTTTATTTTGGAGAAACAATTTGTGCCTGTGCTGAAAATGAATTTTTAAATTTATTTATTTATCTATTTTCATCCCCAAGAATGACTAATGTTGAAACTCTTGTTTCCTTTTGTGCAAGGGAAGATTTCTCCATAGCTTTATTGCATACCCAAAAACTCCAACTCTCCACAGTGTGCAGTGCTTTGAGAATAAGTCTCCTATTCATAGGTGATATAAAATATGTAATTGTACAGATGAATACTGTGGAGTTTCCACAAAAGGAAATCCTCACTATATAGACATGCTTTCTAATAAGATTTACTTTAGTATGGTGATTGGTCTGGGTTGTTACTGGTGAGACCTTCAGACTTTCCACATGCAAGTAAGTAAACACAGTACCATCCATCCACTATGCCAATGTATTATTTGAAACTAGTTTGCTTACCTGTGATTGGGACGCTCACTATTTATCAAACACTGTTTGACTGGTATGCATATTTGTGGATATATCAGCAAAAGCTTTTTTTTTATTGATTTACTTTGACTTCTCAGTCAGCTACACAACCAGAGAAAAGAAAGAGAGTTTGTGAACTGACCATGAAATTGAAAGCTTTGCTCTGTAGACAGAAATGTGAATGGCAGTGTGTTGGAAGACTTAAGGTTTGACATGTTTTTATAACCATTTACGATAGAAACATTTTAACAGGTAAACATGCAGCTGATTACTTTGCAGATTCCTTTGCAGAAGACAATAACGTCAAAGTCAGCCCAGACAAACAACAGGAGGTTCGAGAGAACCAGCAAAACATTGGACAAGGTGAACCTATACCTGAAGTCATGGAGGCACCAATCACAATGAGAGAACTGGAGCATGCAATATCCAAATTGAAAATGAAAAAGTTCCCTGGAGCTGATGGAGTGTCCAATGAAATGATTAGAAACCTGGGAAGTGCAGCAAGAGCAAAGCTACTGCAGATCTTTAACACAAGCTGGTCCACGGGTAATGTACCACAGGCGTGGAGAGAAGCAATAATGATACCACTCCTCAAATCAGGAAAAGATGGCAACACAGTCTCCAACTACAGGCCCATCAGCCTCACAAGCTGTCTATGTAAAACAATGGAACGCATTATCAATCTTAGGATGCAGTGGTACCTTGAAAGTGAAAACCTTCTGGTATCACAGCAAGCAGGTTTCAGACAGTGCTACTCTACTGAAGATCAGGTAACCTACCTCTCCCAAGAGATTGAGGATGCCTTCCAAGAAAAGAAACTGGTACTAGCAGCATGGATAGACCTCAGGAAAGCATTTGATAAGGTCTGGAAAGAAGGGCTCCTAAAGAAATTGCAGGGTTAGCTCAAGAATGTACAAATGGGTAAAAGCATACCTGCATAATAGAAGAGCCAGGGTACAATTAGATGGTCGCAAGAGCAAGAAAGTTCTTCTGCGTCATGGAGTCCCCCAGGGAGGAGTCCTGTGTCACCCACACTTTTCTTGGTTTACATCAATGACCTAGTTGCTGAACTACCACACGGGATCAAAGTGGCAATGTATGCTGACGACCTGGTGATCTGGTGCACGGAAGAACATGCAACAGTGGCCACTAAACAAATACAAAGAGCTATCGATGCCCTAACCTTATGGGCTAAAGATGGTGCGTCAGCATTAACACAGATAAGTGCAGCACTACACTCTTTACCCTCTCACCAAAACAAAAAGCTGGTCATATCAAGATAGATGGAGAGCTATTGAAAGAAGACAAACAACCCACATACCTCGGAGTTACTTTTGATGATAAGCTGACATGGAAGCAGCACATAAACAAAGCAACAACAAAAGCCAGGAGGAAGCTAGCTATCCTGAGAAAACTAAGTGGAACCACATGGGGAGCCAGTGGAAATATACTCAGTAAAGTTTACCAGCAAGGCATAAGACCACACCTGGAATATGGTTCAGCTGCGTGGTGTCCTGCATCAAACACCACATTACAAGATCTAGATAAAGTGCAAAACCAGGCACTTAGAATAATGTTGGGAGCAATGAAATCAACACCCATAGCAGAGATGCAGAAAATGGGAAGAATGCAAACACTTGGCGAACGCAGAGACACAAAAGTACTAATTCAAGCAGAAAAGTTCCAGTGTATGCCAAGTCATCCAATGAAGGAAAGATTCCAAAATCTAGCAATGGGACGACTGAAAAGGAGCAGCTTTATCCATCAAGCTAAACGACTCCATAGACAACTTACAGACCTACCTGAAGTTGACAGCCCCTTAAGGTTTGTACCAGAGCAAACCCCGTGGAGTGAAAGCCATGGAATGCCAATATACATTCAGACCCATGTGAAAGGAATACTAAGCGAGGACGAACAGAACAGTGTGCAGCGAATGACAGCCACCCTCAGTTTCCTGGATGAGGAATATCCACAAGATATATGGGTCAGAGTGTACACAGATGGGTCAGCACAGAATGCTGTGAGGAATGGAGGTGCAGGTGTATATATAGAATATCCACACAAGCCTAGAGATACAATCAGAACACCGACAGGAAAATTCTGCAATAATTATGATGCAGAAATCCAGGCAATTAGTGTGGCAGCTAAAAAACTGCTGAACTCCAACTCTGACCTACAGCCTGTGGTATTCCTGACAGATGCAAGGTCAGTGCTTCAAGCTCTCCAGTCTGGAAAACTAACAGACTTAAAAAAACTACTTAGCGAATTGTCTTACCAGTATAGGGTAACCATGCAGTGGATACCCTCTCACTGTGGAATACCAGGAAATGAAAAAGCAGACCAACTGGCTAAGGAAGGTGCTGCCGAAGACCAACCAGATATACCAATCACCTACCATCAGAAAAAACAGATGATAAAGTCAATAAGAAAGCCACAAACACCAACACAAGATGACTATCACAATATGAACAGATCAGAACAAGTTATAATTCTACGTCTCAGAACAGGACACAACCGACTCCGCAGTCACATGTATACAAAGTTCAAGATAGGCAACACGGCCAAGTGTACATGTGGACAGGCAGCACAGAGTGCCAAACATATATTTCAAGAGTGTTCTGAGCATGAAACGCTGAGGCAGACATATTGGCCAGAGGAAACAACACTGGAATCAAAGCTCTATGGGACACTGTATGAACTACAAAAGACAGTGAGTTTTATTAAGGAGACAGAATTACAGATATAGACATGTTTCAAGTGAACGAAAGAAGAAGAAGAATAACCATTTACATTATGTTTGTGTTTATTGCTGTTATAGTTCATAATTATGTAGTTATTGTGTTGTTGTATTGAGAAGACCATAATGGAGGGGATGAAGCCAGGGAGACGAACAAGAAGCAGGCCAAGAAGAAAGTAAACATAAGATATCAAAGACCACCTGAACATAACAATAACAGAAGCATGAAGATTGGCTCAAGATCGACAGAAGTTTCGAAAGACTGTGATGACTACTATATCCTGTTCAGGATATGCTACCTGATGACTGTTGTGTTATATTTCTGACTGACATGTATGCTTCTTTTTGTGTGTGTATTTACAACAGCAGTAGCAACAACAATAATATTAGCAGCAAAAACAGCAACAGCAGCATAACTAACAACAAAAGCAATAACAACAACAGCAGCAACAGTAGTAACACCATCAGCAACAACAATGAGAATAACAACAATAGCAGAGTGGGATACTTCTCAAAGTATTGCACACAGATGAGAGTTTGAGTCTTCTGGGTATGAAATAAAGCTCTAGAGAAACTTCCCTATTCCACAGAAGTATAAATAATAACCAAAGAGTCTGAGGATATTCAACAGTGGAGAGTGCTGCAGTAACAAGAAAAACAAAATTAATGTTACCACTTCTATTAAACTGAAGTATACAATAGCTCTATTGCTCAAACTCTAGCTGATTAACTGGATGCAGTCCAGACAATTGAATATATTGTTCCAGGGTTTACAGCTTGTTTGCGATATCTACACCATTCAGTTAGATACATCTAACTTCAGCAATGGTTTCAACTACCGATGAGCAAACCTCTTTCATCTTCTCTTAACTTTAGCTATTCCTTTCTGCTCTTTCCATATATTACCCATCCCTCTTTATCTGTAAATTATTTCTTGGTTTTTCTCTTTCTTTAAGATTCTAGAATGGTATCTATCCTACAATGTCTTCTGCTGGTATTCTTCATATGTCCAGCTCTGCGGGGAGGTACAGAGCATGTCTCGAATGACCATGGTCAAACTCTGTGTGGAAAATTGTAAATTCAGACCTTTAAGAAGGCAGTGGTAACCTACATAATATATTTATATTGCGAGAAAATAAATAGAGCCAATAATTGGCTGGGTTGATTTCTACATCCTGAATAGCCACTTCTTTATATTTGCTCTATCCTTCTCCATTGCCATTTTGTACGTCCTCTTACTATTGTTGCCTGTTTAGTTCTTTCCATCAGTTACTTATTGGTGATCTTATCATGCTATTTCAAACCTTTAATTCTTCAGACATATTTTATCAAAGTGCGTAGTTTACTGGTTGCATTTTTGCTGTCCTCCATATTTCTGAGCCAAATAACAATACTGACATTTAAGTTAACGTTGTTAGTTTTAGTATAGTAACTTACTGTTTTTACAGTACATTTAATGTGCAGCTTCATTGCTAACACAAGATAGACCATTGACAATCTAATTTTTTATCATAAACTAAGCAATAACATCACATCTAAATGTTAATTTCTAGCCTAACACAAGTCCTTTAAAACTTCATTTCCCAATAACACTATAGTATGTTATATTACCACTACACTTAACTAGATCCCTTCACCAGATACTGTCTATCAATGTATCATCTATGACATTTCATGTACATGCAGCATTATATACATGGCAAACTCACTATTAACTATGCTACAGCTCAGACAATATTATTTTACTTCAATAATATTTTGTGATTCAGGATTTAGTTACAGAATATGATATTAACTCACTTAGTCAAATACCATCTCTATAAAATCAGGAAACATTAGCAATGGCTAGAGATATGAAAGGAGTTCTCAAGTTTATATGTCAACTTAGCTGTTTGCTTCAGCATTGCAGTGATGCATCTAGACGGTGAGTGGCTATAGCTAAAATATCTAATATTGTACTGAAATTAAACAGATAAATTACTAACAAATTTTTATTAAAAGAATAATAGGTAATGTAACATTGTATTAATTTTATAAAAGAAGTTTATTCAGCCAGCTTGAACATCAGATATATTCACTTTAATATTTGTAAATGATAATCTATAGTTCCATACTGTCACTCATCAATAGATTTTTTGTATTAAATACAGAATAATATTACATGTTTGAAACACGTGGAGCTTATTCACACCAGTATGTTGCCAAGTTCCAACAGGGAAACAAAGAATAGCGACGCTGTGATTTGCTATGCATTTTGTTCTGGTGTGGGTTCAAAATTCCTGAAAATGAAAAAAAGTGTGTTCTATCCCATTGAACAGGTGTTCTCAACCTGGTGTGAGTACCTTTGTTCTCTTGTAAGGACAAGGGCTAGTGCCATTTGAGTTTAAAAGGTATCACGAGCACTAATAATTACATGTGGGTGGTGCCTGCAATGTTTAAAGGTTGAGAATCCCTGCCATAGAGTGTCAAAGTTATTCAGAAGTCACATTAAACTGGAGTTTAAACTAAGCTTTAAACTATGACACAGTGTATTCCATTATCTGAACTACATCCTGCTAATCTGCAGGAATTTGAGAATGAATGTACAAGAAGATGAGCTTATACAATTTGTAAGGATTTAAGAAAAACAAAAAAATAGTAAAGTAATTTGTACTCTGCTAAACACTAAACTCCTACTTGAGTTTTGCACTATTCAAAGGGGTGAATTCTACCACTGATGTTTAAAGTTTGAATTTCTTATTTAGTTATGCACTGGGGTATATATCTTTTATTTAAGGAACATTTTAAAATGGCTTTTATCAATTTCATCATCATCATGAGTATCAGGAGCTACTACTGTATAAAATATATATTTTGATATTGTCATTAGTCTGACAGAACGTCCACCACCTTATGAATACCACAGCTCATATGACAGCTCATCTAAGCAAGATTCTTCTGATGCATTATATGAGGATTTAAAATCATCAAGTGGGTAGATTTAATGTATTTTCTCTCAACATTTATACATCTTTTGTTTTTGTTTATTACTTTTCTCTCTAAAAATACAATGAAGATTACTCAACGTTCCATCATGTTTTCTATTTTACTCATTTTTGGCAATTTCATGCTTCTTTTCAATGCCTTCTTTAGGAAGATTTTTATTTGATGTTAAATGTTTTCTTCTTCTTCAGCGTTCAATCTCAAACTCCTGCTGCATCTCTCTTGTAACAGGACCATGGTCCTATTAGATTTCCAGCAGGATGTAGTCCAGAGAATGGAAATGTGTTGTGTCATCGTTTTATTTGTGCCAATGGCCCGACACATCCGTCTTCGGTGGTTGAATGTTTTAAACTATTGCTATTTCTCTTGTTTTCTGTGATGTTATTTTTATGTAGTCTTTTGAGCATGTGCATATATATATAAATGTGTGTGTGTGTGCGTACATATGTGTGTGTGAAGGTATGCAGCAAATTCAGATGTTGTATGGCCTACCGTTTTGTATAAAATATAAATTATTTGTTTACATAATATATACTGCCTAATACATAATTTGTTTTTTACATAATTTACATAATAAATTATTATATCTATAATATATACTTGAAAATGTTGGTACTTTTTTTTTGTTGGCTCCTATTTCAGTAAAAATAATTTGAATTTTTCTGTGAATCTAATTATTTTACTATTCAGCTGTTTGTTCATTGCATATTTGTCTGCACCATATACGAAATGACATGAATTCTAATTTATTTGCTACTTATTTGAATGGTTCTATTTCATCCTGTATTGTCAAAACCGTATTAGCCATTTGTGTTCTTTTGTATGCTTTTTATTTCCCATAGTCAAGTGGCATGTAGAATTGAAAAGACTGGGACTACCTTCTGGCACAGGTTATGCTCCTGTTGTTCCATCTATAGAACAAATACCTGCCATGCTGAATTAAGAAAGTGAAGTTAGTGAGAAGAATAACGTGCCCCTTCACCAGATACTGTCTAGTAATGTGTCATCTCTAATATTTCATGTGCGTACATCATTTTATGCTATATAATTAGCTTTGGCTTGTCATATCTGCTGGTGAGCAAAGCACATTTAATAGTAAAAGTTAGTATGTTACACAAACAATTGTCCACAATTAATGTTTCTATTATCAATGTAATATAGTCAACATTTGCAACAAAAAATAATGAAAAAAATGTTTTTGTTTTAGGCAACCGCTGCCAGCCATGTCCATCACAATCTTCACAGAGTGAAGTAACTATCTCTTTGTCTCTGGACTTCACTTCTGACAGAGAGTTTTGTGATAGGTCATATGACTCTGATAATACTACTGGCACAAGGACTTCAAACTCAAGGCATGAAATACAATTTTTAATAGTGAAGTAGAATGGGGTGACAGAGAGAGCATTTGAGGCTTAGTAAAAAAAAAAGTTTCAAATGACTTATTGGAAAGGAGTGTGAGGTTGAGCATATGTAATATAATCTGGTTCTGTGGATGTTTTGTAGTGTCATATAGTCACTATAAGACAGTGACATAAAAGACTTAATGCTGTGAAAGCTGATAGGAAACTACTTCTATGAAAATTATAGTCATTAGATTAAAAACAAGAATTGGATTGCGGAATGTAATAGTCATGTATGAAACAGAAAAATGAACACAGAAAATGAGAAGATGTTAAAGTGAGAAAGTACAACCTTCACATATTGAGACTGGTGAGAGACACATGGAAATTACTACATTTTTATTACACTACAGGTAAAATAGTTTTTTTTTTTTGGTGAATGGAAAAAAGATCAACATCATAAATGAGGAGAATCCATATCAATAAAAGTGCTTGGAGTTTCAAAAAACCTGTCAGAAACCATCTCATAAAGATAAAATTAACAACAACAGTGTGTTAAATGATAATCTATTTGTCAGTAAAGCATTTCAGTTAAGAACGACCTGACAACCTATTGGCCGATTTGGTTTAGCCTTTGGCTGCGCTGGGTAAAAAGGTCAAATCATAACTGCAGTACAGGGATATTTTAACAGTTTTATAATATTTTTTCCCTTACCAATTTACCCACCGTACTCTTGCATTCAAGAATTTTAGTGTACTATTGCTGTATACTCTAATTTATGTACAATATACTATAATATATTTACAAGGTTAATGCTTCGTTATATTATGGAGGAGATGTAAAAACCTTTATATACATTCATTTTGCAAAATGAACATTATTTCAAACAAATAATCATAATAATCTGTTTTATTCCGGACACAAAGTGTTTCCTATCAGTAATATGCTTGTCAGCATATTTATTTGTCTCATCACAAATATGTGTATAATAGTATCATTTGACGCAGAATCAAAAAAATTTTTAATGTTTCCATAATCATAGTTCTGAATTATTGCACCATTATTGCCATAAAACGAAAATGTGGACCTTACCTTATCACATGTCTGACCACGAAATTGAAACACATGCACTGAAAATATCATACTATATTCTCAAAATCAGTAACTAGTATCACAGTGCAAATTAACACTTTCTAAATCACTTCCTGAATCAGATAATAAATGCTAGAATTATCAAAGAAACTTCTTCCACATGTGTATAAATTTAAAATACATTGAACCTTATGCTTCTCCATAGTTGTAGATCAAGGAAAAATGGCTACACAAAGAAAGACCAACTGTGTCAACACACAGAAATTATAAATTAGGCTTACAAATGTGTGCAAATACTGAATCTCAATTTTTAGATGATCTCTAGACATTTTGAACTAGTCACTCAGAGTATTTGAACACTTAGAGGTGCTTTCAGGGATAAATTATACTAATATATGGCCCATCGCTCCATAGGAAAATGTCAGCAAAATAAAGGTAACTTTTAATCGTATCCTTAAGGATGCCTGTGCAGGCAAGGGGTTAAGAGTTAAATGCTCTCAGTAAGCTGATATTTAATTCCAGTGTTTATAATTCAGTTTCAACAGTATTGAACACCATTTCCTATCATTTAAAATTCATTCTCAATGCACAACACATGCTTGTGGTTCTAAAATTTGACAATTAATATAAGAAAATAAAGAGCTGATTTGTTTTTCCTGACATTTTTTGATGGCTTTCTCATCTATTCCTCAAAGAATTCTGTAAACACACCAAATTATGTTTTTGTGCTTCAAATGTGATAAAATTTTTGTGATTTGTATGCATAACATGTTTAGTTTTGTGGGTTGCTTGTTTATGTGAATGTTATTCATTTACACTGAATAGTAAGTGGAAATTTGTAATTTCTCTTTTATTTTCCATACATAAATCACAATTTATATATAACTATTTGCTATACTGTTATGCTTTATGATTGTCACTCAATGGAAAATTGCTCATTGAGGTTTGTCAATGCACATTACAATCTTTACCCAGATTGTAGGCCTAACTCTCCATAATGTTGCCA
This sequence comes from Meghimatium bilineatum, assembly GCA_034231615.1. NCBI lineage: Eukaryota > Metazoa > Mollusca > Gastropoda > Stylommatophora > Philomycidae > Meghimatium > Meghimatium bilineatum. The sequence continues at coordinate 36,878,598 of CM067300.1, forward strand.
ATTGACACAGATGATAACCTGTAACTGCCATCTACTAATTTTATTCTAACACCCATTAAAGCCACGGTTGGAGTATAATCTCCAAAGCACAATGCCCGGACAGAAATATAGAGACCATATGTTGCCCATGCTGTATGATCCCTTTCTCTGCCTGCTTCGTTAACTCCAAATGAAAAGGTAATATTAATACATTTAGAACAAAGCAAGCTGTGAAATAAGAAAAGCTGTGTTCTATCATTCTGCCTATTCAGTGCTCCCATTCTAGACCAGATGCTACCAAAGGTTAAAGTTTTGGTCTGCTCTACCACACCATTTGGTCTTAAGTTGCATTTCCTCATCCTAAGATAAGGCTTGTATCCCCCCTAAATGTGCTCCTGTACCAGTGAAAGTCGACACCATGTCTGGCATGTTGATATTTACTTAATTTTCACCACTTTTCCAGTGCAGACACACTGATGACATACTGCACTAGCACCCATTAGTTCCCACAACAATCCAGGCATAGGGTAAGTATTCCAATGGAAAAGTATGTAAACAATAGGGACTAGCTTTATTGTTAATATGTCATCTGATGGGGAGGTGACATAATATTGAACATGTGAATGTGAAATACCGGGTATTGTATTATCCCTCTATGACTTAGGGTAGCCGGGGTCAAAGCGAGTTTTTTCCAGATCTACGGTTTTTTTTATCAACACACATGACTAGGGCAGATGCCAACATTGCAAACTTTGACACAACTAATTTTTATATGTCAAGGACGAATCAATTTTAAACAATGCGGAATAATGGTTTTTCACTATGTTCGATGTATTTTTTATTTTGTGCAACTCCTTGTACTCAGCCTACTGTTATCATTAATATTGTGATTTTTTTCACTGTTCAAACTGAAATATATATTGTTTTTAAGTAATTAAGCACACTTTCTTGTCAGGCTGCTTTGTTTTTTTTCATCAAAATTTATGATAGTTGCTAACAATGTGATTTTTGGGTAAAGTAATGCCTGTTACTGGGGAAAAATGTTGCATTCAAAATGTATTAAAAAAATTATGATGTCATGAGGAAGTTGGAGGCAGTTTAGTTTTGGGCAGTTGGAGAATGAGTTTTGAGTGAGCATTTGAGCTAAATGCTGTCACACGCATTCGGAACCAGGGTAGAAACTTGGTAAGAGACAGGCCAGAATCTGTCTAGTCTAGTTTGAATCTAGTGAATAATGTTGTCAGAGATAGTGAGCAGGAGTTTAAATCAGATAACTTATCAGGAACGAACTGTTTCATAAGTGAGTTAGACAGGTAACTGTATCTTGCCACTGTGTTCAGAATATAGTTGAATTACCTGATGAAAGAATTGTATCTGAGAGCAGGTAATGCCATCTGAGGGTGTCCTCAAACTTGCTTTGTTCATAACATCGTGCTAATAAACAATATTACATGATCCACAGTCAGCATTGCATAATGCATAATATTTATAGATATATTTTGAGTGCTGTGAGAGTGATAACTTGAAATATTGTATTATAAATTAGCTAGAATTTATAAACTTTGGATGTTGTCACCCAAGTGTCATAGTGGTTCTTGTTTGGAACCCGTGTCCGTCTGCCCGCCCCCCCCCCAACCCCCCGAAGTGATTATTTCCTTTGGCAATGTTTGTCAGTTTATGTTTATCCTTTATTAATTTTAATGTAAATTTATTTAGGGTTAGGGATGGTTATGTAAAACACAACTTCTTCTAACCCAAACCCTAGGCTTACCCACAAAAAATCAATAGTTAAATTAATAATTGATAAATATAAATTGGTAAACATTGCCAAGGGGAATAATAAAATTAATAGTCACATATGGGGACACGGGTTCCAAGCAAGAGCCGTCATAACTTGTGATCACTTGGCACATGAGTGAGTGATTAATGGGAAGGTAAACAAAATAAATAGACCATCATTGATGCATAAACTTTCTTCCTTTATACTCCTCCACCCAAAGCTGTTGGCAAAATGTGGGTTGTCAGGATAAGTAGACATCATCTGACTTAAGACATTAACAGTAACAGGTTGTACCGACTACTTTCATACAGAAGCTCATTCATATCTGACACATCATGTAGAGAGGGGTGTAGCTAAATGAGATCATTAGGAAGTTAACCAGAGAAGACTGGTAAACCAAAACAGAGTAGGTATGGCCAGTTTCTTTATCATGCCGAGAGATATCTTCAGATCCAAGCACCTATAGACTGATGACTCAATGCACAGTGAGGATGATCTAACTAAATGATCAGCCATGACACTTTCTGTAACTTAGAGCACAATTATTTTAATATAAAAAAAAATTTTAAATGTATTATATTTGTTAGAGTGTAGCAACTTTTTAAACTCTGCATGCTGTATTCTAATTTCTGAAATGTAGAACTGTAAATGAAATAATTCTGAATATGTGATGTTATTTATTTAAATAAATGTAACTCTTGAAAAATTTTCTGGCAGGCCAAGGAGCACAAGTAGCAAAGACTACAAAGACTTAAGAAGTGACTCAGATTCTGTCACTGTACGCTCTAGGAGGGGCAGTAGAAGCAAATATGAAAGTTCAGTCTCAGAGAGGATGTCACCCAAGAGACAAGAAAGGATATCACCCAAGACACAAGGCAGGCAAGTGAAATGTGCTAGCTCAAGGTGCAATAAACAATAGTAACTTCATTTGTTGTGTAGTATGTAAATTTGTGTTGTATAGTATGTAAATTTGTGTTTTGAAGTGTGTGCTGAAACAAACATTGATGCATGTGAGGTGCTATCCATAAGATTCTTCAGCTGTGTTCATTCTTAAACTTCTGCAGATTAGTAGGATGTAATCAAGGGAGCTGAATCTGATGTGTCATGTTTTACTGGTTTACAACTTGGCTGCGATATCTGCGCCTGTCAGTCAAGCTTCAGCATGGTTTTTGGATAATTCTGGCGCTCTGTAGGATGGGACATCAATTTCCACACCTAAAACCCTCTTATTCACCACTTATGACAGGTCACAGTGTTACTATTTCCCTTTCAGACCCTAAAAACACATAAGTGCCACAAGTTCCCATATTTTAAGGCAATAAAAATGTATGCTTACCAACAGTTTTAACCATGATTATCACCATTGAGGTAAACCCCTTGAGAGCTGTTGGCAATGTCCCCAACACCTTTCTGTAGAAACAATTGTAGTTCCTTGGATGTTTCTTCGGTATGTCTTGCTATTGCACTTGAATCTCATCAAAATATCCCTTCAGCTTAATCTCTATTTTGAGAATAGAAAATAGGAGCAGGTTACTGCTAAAACTTCTACACAAATAATTTGAACTGGTCATATATGTGAGGCATATGATCCTATCCTGCATTCCATTGGTCTCAACATTTCTGCCCCCAAACCAAGCATTTTATACTTTTGGATATCAAAGAGCTTATTTACTAAAATTTGTTCTTCTTTAGGAGTTGTATGGGACTTCACAATTGCACCAAAATAACAATGTCATTGTGTGGCCATAAAACAAACAGATATCAGGAGCAAGTCCCAACTTCAAGTTTTACAGAATGACAATCTGACTCACAGGCGCATCTCTGCAAAATAAGTTGTGGGGAACCTATAACGACATAAAACAAAATGCTCTATGTATACCCATTATTAGAATAGATGCATGGTAATTTATTGCAGAAGAAGAAGTAGGAGTGGTTGTATAACCAGTGATGGTTTTGATAGATTTTAAACTGTTCTTGAAGCTTTCAGCAGACATGTGGCTTGTCATTACAGCAGACATACACTTGTCATTACTGCAAAAGATGCTAACATTTTTAAGTGCATCATTTTTTATTGAGAGTTCTTCAGAGTAATTATTGATATGAGGAATACAAAGGGATTGTCATATGTTTTTACTCTGACTCTGATAGAGTAAGAAGAGACAGTTGAAATTCGGCACGTATATAGCTCATTCAATTTTTAATGGACAAGGGAAGTATGAATTTTCCACCTCAACTAATTTTTCCTAATGTGGTGCAACACAACCTATTGACCTGATGCTACTCCAATGGTTTATCAGAACAGTGAAGAAATCAGATGCCAGGACTGATACAATTATAAATATAATTATAGATATTACAGAAAACAATACCTACATTAATCCACAAGTAGATGTAACTAGTGTTTGAGGAATTATGTCCTTCATTTGCTTCTGTAAAAAACTGATGTAGGCAGTTTAAGTGTGGCTGTTCCCATGTTGCTGATCTGCCAAGTTCAGGAAAACGATCCTCTAAGTGCAATGATGAAAATGCTGCAAGAGTGAAGAAAATCATTGGCCAAGAGAGAAAAATGACAATTGCAAAGATATCTAGTTCAGTAAACCTAAGTGAAAGTTCAGTTTTTATAATTTTACAGACAACATGAAAATGTGTGTGCCCTTTGGATCCTGCATCTGTTGACATGTGAACACAAACAAATGAGGGTTGATTGCTGTGGCCAGTTGCTGAAAATGTGACAGTTGAAAACATCTGGACAATCATAGTGATAGTAGATGAGACTTGGGTTTACAATTATGAACCATAATCCAAAATTTCTAGGATGCAGTGGGAAAAATCACAGGCTCGCCAATACATACCAAGCTAAGAGCACATATATCTACACGAAAAGTGATGATGGCTGTGTTTTTGGATGCCAAAGGTGTCATATTGAAAGATTACCTGCCTCATGGCTGCCTATATTGTTAATGTCAATACTATGCAAATCTTACCAAACTATAAAGACTGACCAGAAAATGAGGGATAGTGTGTACTCAAATTCTACCTATTGTTTCCACACTTACCATATTCTCTAGATTTTGCTCCATGTGACTTTTCCTAAATCTTTTTTTAAAAAACAGTTGAAAAGAAATCATTTTGACAGTGACAAAGTTGTTATACTGACTTGTAATAACTTGTTTAGTTTGAAAAATTAGTTGTTTTATTCTTAAGGTATTTTCAAGATCACACAAAGATTGCAGAATTGTATAAATTAAGGTGGTGATTACAATGAGAAGTAATAAGCACATTACCAAATTTTCAACTCTCTCCTCTTACTATTTCATGGTCAAGGTGAAGACTTATGACATGCCACTTGTATATCAGGTTAGCAATTATGTAGATGTAGACAATACGCTTAACATTTCCTGGATGGTTGCTCCATTGCATTTAATGTTGATTGACAGCCAAAAAATGATGTTAAGAATATGACAGTATGTCCACATTACCACTCAAAAATTTTGGTTCTGACTTATTGCAATGTTACTAAATGCCTGCTATTGGATAGGCACTAGATTGTAGAGATTCTTGATGTTGACACACAAGTAACCAGGTAAATGGTCTTCATGTCAGCCTACATTATTCTAGAAATCCAGAACCTTACAAAAATGATTATAAAATATTTTCTTCTTTCGTTCACTTGGAACATGTCTATATCTGTGTTATTATGAAATATGAATGTGGCACACTCACCAAGATAAAGTTTAATATAGTACTCAAATAAAGAAATTCTTTTTTATGCTGTTTAGCTGCACAAGTACATTCTACTTCATACTACACATTTCTTACACAGGAATCTGTAGACTTGTGAATAGAGTCTTTAGTGACTGTCTTGAGGTTAAATTAATGAAGACTAATAGAAATTCTATAAATGAATCACACCTATGTGGCAACTGGGGACTGGACATCTAGTTCAGGGTGCAAAGAATATGGCCACTGTCTTCTTTCCAGGCAAGGAGGTGACTGCGGAAAGTTGGGGCTAGGCTGACAACCTGTGAAAAATCATCATTGGCACTTTATGTCTTGTCTCAATTTTTTACTTTTGTCTTCTATCATATGATCCCCATGGATGATAAATGTATTCAGGTCAGTGGACATTAAATCTTTTGTGGCAGACTCCAAGGTAATTTGGAATGCTGGATCACCAGGATGGGTTGACAGATCAATTATGAGATAGTTGGCCTAGAAGTGTGTATTACACTCCTGGCAGGATTTGATGATCCATAAATACTGCCACACTTCAATGCCTCTTAACAGGGACCAAAATGCACCCATAACCCACACCCAAAGCACAACCATTTTTTTGAGAGAAATTCAGACAACCTTATATTTATAAAGTTCAGGTGTTGTCTCTGTTACACATCCAAGAAGAACCTGTTCTTTTTTGTCAGAAATTCTGTGGACTGAACTGTCCAGAACTATCTGCTCACCACTAAATGAGCAAACAGAAAGATTAAAGAATGGATTATTGAATCATCATCCCGCCGAAGACGGATGTGTTGGGCCATTGGTGCAAATAAAACAGCGGCACAACGCATTTCCATTCTCTGGACTACATCCTGCTGGAAATCTAGTAGGACCATGGTCATGATACAAGGGAGATCCAGCAGGAGTTTTAGAATGAACGCTGAAGAAGAAGAATCATCATCATTATTAATGAACCGAAGTGAGAAATATTGCAATGAAATAACTTTAATTGTTCTATTCACCACAACAGCACAAAATCAGACAGGCGGTCTCGGAGACATAGCATTGATTCAGAGACAAGAAGCAGTGTACATAGCAAGTCACATCGTTCATCATCAGTTCCATCCTCTATAGATTCCATACATCCAACTCAAGACATGCCCAAGACGAATTCATCACGAGGCTCTAAATCCGTGACTAGCAAAACAAGTATAGTTTCACAGTCTAAAATCTCAGCAGAAAAGACAATAAATGAGCTTATTGATGTACTAGAAGATTATATTGAGAATAGATCAGAAAGTCAGCTTCAAGGAGATAACAAGAGCAGTTCAACAGAACTCGCATCATCAGAATGTACTAGTAAGCAATCAGACCCTACATATTCAAACATGGAAACTGATCCCCAAATTTTTAGATCTCCATCAAGAATGTCGCCTAAACGTGGTGATCAGCAGTCAATATCATTAATACCAAATAATTTGAATGATTGTGGATCTTTAGATAGGCACAGTTTCTTGAAAGATGTCAAAAGTAATTATATGGCAACACATTCTTCTACAAATGATCAAGGAGGTTTTGTAACGTCTGTAATGAGTAGAAAATATCTTGAAGGAAAATTAGTGTCTGATCAAAATATTGATGAAACCAGAATGAGCAAACAGTATCCTGATGATACTAGAATGAGTAGGAATAGTCTAAATGAATATGGTATGAATCAACAACGGTTTAGTGGCAGTAAAATGAATAGACAGGATAATGGGGAAACTAGAATGAGCATATATGGTCTTAATGAAAGAATGAGTAATCAGGGTATTGATGATAATAGACCAAGGGATCTGGATGAGGTCAGAATGAGTAAACAAAATTTTTACGAGACCACAATGAGTAGACAGTATCTTGATGGAAACAGAATGAGCAAGCAGGGTTTTGATGAAACCAGAATGAGCATGCAAGGTCTTGATGAAACTAGAGTAAGCAAACAGAGTCTTGATGAGTCTGTACTGAGCAAATTGGATCATGGTGAGACAAAAATGGATAAACCAGGCCTTAATGAAACTAAAATTTGCAAACAGTGTCTTGATGAAACTATAATGAGCAATTGGGATCTTGATGAGGCTAGAATGAGTAAACAAGGTCTCGATGAAGCCAGAGTTAGCAAACAGGGTCTTCAAGAAACTAGAATTAGCAAACAAGGTCTTGATGAAACTAAAATAAGCAGACCTAGTGTTGATGAGATGAACAAACATTGTCATGATGAAAAGAAAATGAGCAAACAGGATCTTGATACTAAACTGCTCAAACAGGATCTTGATGAAACCAGAATGAGCAAACAGGATTTTGATGAAATTAAGTTGAGCAAACCGGATCTCGATGAGTCCAGAATTAACAAACAGGATCTTGATGAGGACAAAATGAGAAAACTTTGTCAAGATAAAATCAGAATGAGCAAACAGGATTTAATTGATGCTAGATTGAGAAAATTGGATTTTGATGAGACCAGAATTAGCAAACAGGGTCTTAATGAAACTAGAAAAAGCAAACAGGGTCTTGATGAAACTAGAAAAAGCAAACAGGGTCTTGATGAGACTGGAAAAAGCAAACATGGTTTTGATGAAACTAGAAGAAGCAAATCTAGTTTTGATGAGACTAGAATGAGCAAACAGGAACAAGATGAGTCCAGAATGAGTAGGGAGAGTCTAAATAACAGTATACAAAGTTGTAATGATTCCACAAGGAGTAAACAAGATACTGAAGAAATCAAAAAGAGTAAAATTGGTCTTGAGAACAGAATGAGTATGGAAAGCCTTAATGAAAGTTTACAAAGTTGTAATGATTCCATAAAGAGCAAACAAGATCCTGAAGAGGATTCAAAAGGAAGAAAAATGAGTGGGGCATTTCTTAGTGATAGTAGACTTGGTTCACAAGTTTTTAATGAAACCAAAAGAAGCAGACAAAATATTGATGAGACTAGAATGAGTAAACAAGATCTTGATGAAACCAAAAGACGCAGACAAGGTGCTGGTGAAATAAAAAAGAACAAACAAGATATGGATGAGATCAGAAAGAGCAGACAAGATTTTGAAGAAAAGAAAAAGAGCAAACAATATCTTAGTGAAATAAGAAAAAGTAAACAAGATTTTGATGACACCAGAAAGAGCACACAAGATTTTGATGAAACTAGAAGATGCAAAAAAGAACTGGATAATGCAAGAGAGAGTAAGCAAGATCTTAATGACACTAGAAGGAGCAAACAAAATCCTGATGAGACTAAGATGAGTAGAAAAAGTATTAATGAAGGTAGAGATAGTCCAGAACGTTCTAATGGAATCAGGAGCAAACAAGATCTTGATGAAGCTAGGGTGAGCAAAAAAAGTCTAAATGAAGGTAGAGATAGTCCAGAACGTTCTAATGGAATCAGGAGCAAACAAGATCTTGATGAAGCTAGAGTGAGCAGGAAAAGTCTAAATGAAGGTAGAGATAGTCCAGAACGTTCTAATGGAATCAGGAACAAACAAGATCTTGATGAAGCTAGAGTGAGCAGGAAAAGTCTAAATGAAGGTAGAGATAGTCCAGAACGTTCTAATGGAATCAGGAGCAAACAAGATCTTGATGAAGCTAGGGTGAGCAGGAAAAGTCTAAATGAAGGTAGAGATAGTCCAGAACGTTCTAATGGAATCAGGAGCAAACAAGATCTTGATGAAGCTAGGGTGAGCAGGAAAAGTCTAAATGAAGGTAGAGATAGTCCAGAACGTTCAAATAAAATTAGGAGCAAGCAAGATCTTGATGAATCCAGAATGAGTAGGAAAAGTCTAAATGAAGGTAGAGGTAGTCCAGAACGTTCTAATGGAATCAGGAGCAAACAAGATCTTGATGAAGCTAGAGTGAGCAGGAAAAGTCTAAATGAAGGTAGAGATAGTCCAGAACGTTCCAATGGAATCGGGAACAAAAAAGATCTTGATGAAACCAGGATGAGCAAACAAATTCTTGGTGAGACTAGAATGAGCAATCAGGAGTTTGATGACCCCAGAATGAGTAAGAAAAGTTTACATGATAGTGAGCTTCATTCAGAACGATTTAATGGAACCAGAAGGAGCAAACAAGATCTTGATGATGGCAAACAGGATTTGGATGAAATCAAGATAAATAGGACAAGTTTAGATTCATTTAGTCCACATAGTCCTAAAGATTCTAGAATGAGCAAACAGGAACGTGATGAAGCTCGACTGAGTGAGCAAAATCTTGGTGAGACCAGAATAAGTAGAAGTCTAAATGTAAGCAGACTTAGCCCTGAGCATTTTAATGTAATTGAAAGGAGCAAACAAGTTCTTGATGCAACAAGAATTAGTAGGACAAGTTTAAACAAAAGTGTACCAAGTCCATGCAGTTCTAATGATTTCAGAATGAGCAAACACACTCTTGATGAAACCAGAATGAGTAGGCAGGATATTATGGAGACCACAGTGAGTAGAAAAGGTCTAAATGAAATTAGACTTTCAGATCCTCAAGGTTTCAGTAGTAGCACCAGAATGGGTATTCAGGGTGCTGATCAGGGCAGAGTCAGCACAAATAATTTTGACATAACTAAGAAAGTGTCTCCAAGTAAAGTATGCCAATGCCTAGAAAACCTTAGTTTGACCAGAATATGCAAAAACTATCTTTATGGTAACAGAATGGATACAGATAACCAGAGAATGAGTAAGATATGTGAGGAAGAACCGAAAATGAATCAGAAAGATCTGGATGATCTCATACATAAACAATGCCTTGATCGGATCAAAAGGGGTAAATTTAATTGTGATGACACCATTGCAAGTATAAAGCCCTTTAATGAAGAAATGGTCATTAAACAATACAGTGAAAGAAGCAGAGGCAATCAAGATAATACTGAAGCCACCAAACTGCTCACAAAAAGCAGTGTTGAAAGAACCATAGGAAGTCAAGACAATCTTGAAGCAGCCAGACTAAAACAACTAGAGCTTAAAAGAAGGTTGGCAATAGAGTGTGCCAATGTTGTTCAAAGTCGAATAGCAAGCTTTTCTTCTCTTAGTGACAACAAACAGAAAAAAATTAGCAAAGAGTCATGTATATCCATCTCCCCCCCTCGAGCAAAACGGGAAGATATTGACAAAGTCTACAGCAGTTATGAAATAGGCAAAAATAGTGTGCACGAGTCAGAGAGAAGTTCAGAGGTGACCAACAACCGTTCAGTAGAAAAATCAGACATGGTCATAAGCAGAGACCAATTTGATACTGCTGAATTGAAAGATCATTCTTCATCAATCTACTTGCAGTCAGATGACCATGAACATGAAACAGAGAACAAGAATATAGATGATATGAGTGCAAACAAGAACACATCAGATTTTAAAATAGGCAGATGCTACTCACACAGACATGGTATTGATAGTTCACTGGACACATGCTTGAATAGAAGATCAAGATCCTTGGTGTCAAAGAAGTCTGATGACAGCAAGCGCTACATGCAGCCTAGATCTCAAAGCAGTGATTCTTCTGGATCAAGGAAACCATTGCTGTTTTCTTCCATAGATAATGATATAAATTTTGATGATGATGACGACTCTGTATTCAACTACAAAATGCCCAAATTGTATCAACGGAAACAATCAAAAAAATTAAGGAGACAGAGGTAAGAATTCTATAACAAATTAAGAGTATTAAAATTTGATTAAATAGAAATTAAATAATTTGTTTGTTAAATAATTTGTGAGTTTGTTATTCTGTCAGTCAGATGATCATCATTGCACAAAGACATGTCCATAGATGTTTCTCCCCCTGAGTATATCCACAATTACACAACTGGCAGCTCTAGTTCTTTGCTGGTTGACAAATAACTTTTTACGCTCACAGTGGTGCTCATTTCTGGCGATGCCACATTTCAAGCCAAGCTCTTATTTTGGACTGGGAAAAGGCATCACCAACCTCATTAATTTTTTTTGCCGTTGCTGTTTTTTGTAGGTTCATTATGCCAACCCAATCCATTTCTTTACTGCCCAATACAGCATCAGCTCATTGCCCTGAACACCCGCATGACCATACAAAAAATGTATATGATTCCTTCCAACTTTAACCTCTCTGCTGCCTTAAGTTCATGAACACAGACCACTTCTGTTTTTCTGACCATGCTGATAGTCACTAAGGATGCAAACATGGCTGATAGTCACTAAGGATGCAAACATGGCTGATAGTCACTAAGGATGCAAACATGGCTGATAGTCACTAAGGATGCAAATATGGCTGATAGTCACTAAGGATGCAAACATGGCTGATAGTCACTAAGGATGCAAACATGAGTTGCATTTTGTGTGATCATCCAATACGAGGCCTATATACATAGGTGGTTTAGCTATTAGACAGGTGTGGAGTGCATGGACTTTCACAACTTGGTGTGTAGTGATGATCATCAAAGAGGAGAATGGTGCTTTTTTCTGTGACAACAAACGGCGTAACTACGGAGAAATAATAAGCGTTTTTTTTATAAATGCTGTTAAATAGTTACATTATGTTTAATGTAATTATCTAATATTCAGTATATCCACATGTAGTGTATGACTTACTACAAGAATTCTGATTTATATTTCATTTTCATAGCATGGAGTCTTCTCATATTGCTATCTGTAAGGCAGTTATAGTTACCTATTGAAAAAAATGTAAGGCATAAAAATATATAGCAGGATCAATAAATTGCTGAAATAGCACCACTTGTGAACCTTAGGCTTTCAAGAATGAAATGAAGTCATTGAAGTAAGTGCTGTGACCTGGCAGGGGTACAATGATTTAGAATATGTTCCATAAACATGTGAAGGTAACAACTTCCTTGAGTGTTGCCTTCTCAGTTAATGCTGTCCATTGGCTGTCTATTTGCCTTCAGAATGTTTGTCATTTCCTTTCATACTTCCTAAATTAATTGCAGAGAAATATATAATTTGGTTATTGTCTTTCATTTGGTTATTATATTTCATCTTCACTGAGATAATATAAATGATTGAAGTGTATCCTGTACAGGACAATGGTTTTTAACTATTGTTCATATTTTAAGCACCACTCATACATTACCTTAATATGTACTTACTGCGCAAAACTTAAATCCAACAGGTAGATCCAGGAATAGGGTAATAAAGTTTTTCTAATAACTAGAGACGCACATAATAACACACACAAATCAACATTTCGACCACAAGGCCTTTATCAAGACAACAATTGAAACAAAATTAAAACATATAACAGCAAACGAACAGTAATGACATCAACCGTCACATTGGAATGTGTGATATAGATTCTATATCATCACACATACAATTGTGACCGTCGATGTTGAAACATCAATTTGTGTGTGTTATTATGTGTGTCTCTAGTTAGTAGCAAAACTTTATTACCCTATTCCTGGATATACATTACCTTGGATATACTTCTTCTTCTTCTTCTGCGTTCATTCTCAAACTCCTGCGAGATCTCTTGTAGCAGAACAATGGCCATACTAGATTTCCAGCAGGATGTAGTCCAGAGAATGGAAATGCGTTGTATCGCCGTTTTATTTGCGCCAATGGCCCGACACATCCGTCTTCGGCGGGACCTTGGATATACAAAGTCAGTGATATATTCACTGTGGCTCAAAACTAACTTGTTCCCTTGAACTGGGATTATAAGAATTCTCATGAACTCCTAAGCAACCCACAGGTACTGGTTGGTTCAGAGATAAAAGAGCATCATCTGTAGAGTTTATGTCTTCTAGCTGTTAAAATAGCAGACAAAGATAAAGAAATAGAGAAAATATGTGTAGTATACTTCAATATCAGATTGTGTTAGCAAAGAGAATGATACATTTTTCATTCTAAGATCAAACATGTCACTGTGTTGTACTATATCCATGATTGTTCAGAATATCTTTGATGTTATTGATCCATTTATTTCTTGGTCTAACTCTGGCTCTGTAGCCTGATTGTGTTTTATTATATGCTCTTGTAGGGCGTATTTCATTTTCATAAGAAACCATTGTAAAATAACAAGCTATGTGATCCCAAAATAAAACCTGACTTTTAAAACAAGTTTCCTTAGTGCTAAGTGTTGTTTCGTGCTTAGTGGAATGAATACACATGTTAAAGTGTGGGTGCTTTAACATGAATACATCATTGTTTTCTGTGTCAGTTTTGCAACTGGTTGTAAATAAATTTATTGTTTGCCACATTTTATTAGCAGTATTTTAATGATTAGTTTTGTCTGGTGCCTCAGCTTATTAAATGTATGTTTTAATATTATTTCCATTGATAGTGTTTTGATAGTGTACACACATGACCTCTCTACTCAGCAAGTGAAAATTGGCAGAAAGGGAAATTAACAATTACTTTTCTAACTACAAATGTAAATTCTGGTTTTATTTTAGGATCCCATATCAAAAACACATAATAGGTATATGAAATAGAGCATATACCTTGTTGTATGTAATTAGCAGGACTGAAATTTGTCTACAGTTTATAAATCTGCATTAATGTGTGCTCTTTTACTATCTGGGGATTTCTGTTCAGTTAAATTATTATTTTTATTCTGTTTAAAAATAAAAGCAAATTTGTCTCATATAAGGTCAGCTGTCTTATGTAGACTGTGCAAAGGTCCTTTGAGCTTAGAATCCAGTGTTGTTTCTCTACACCAGTGATTTACCTCTGTTTATTCAGAACATTCTTGAAGTATGTTCCATACTGTTTGAGGCTGTGTTGCCAATCTTGAATTTTGTATACATGTGGCTGCAGTCAGGTGTATCCTGCTCTGAGTGTTCCATAAATAAAAATGAGACACTAATATAGTATTAGCACAATTTCACATACATGTAGATAGTGCAGTGGTTAGTGCACTGCTACCAGAGCGTCTGAAGAAGTAAAGGCATTAGTGTCATGCTGAATGCATCACCTAGAAAGCTTCATTTGTCACAAAAGTGCAGACCTGACAATTGAACAATTGACATGTTCCCTATCCCTATACGCTTTTTAAAATAATTGGCAACATATGCGATTCAGGGCATAGCTAACAACCCAGAATTTTTTGGCTGTAGTTATTTTCTAGGCAATATAAATATGTTCAGTACTTTGCCATTGCTTTCTGAACTGTCTGGATGCACAAATGCTCTGTACCACTCCACAACATAGCCGGACTTACTATACACTTTTTCATTGTGAAACGTGACTTTACATAGGCCCTACACATTAATGTGAATCTTGAATCAAGACTTGTAATCATATATTTAATGATTGCCTAACAAACAATAGTTTAACATTTGAAATCTAACTAAAGTATGCAGAACTGAGAGACAAGCTTTAGATAAGCAGTTTGATTCTTGTGAGATAGGACATTATTTTCCTGATGGCACAACTAAATATATTCTGATTGACAACTGTAAAGAACAATGTGTGTCGGTTCACAAAGTTATCAGGTTTAAATTGGACTAATAATGAAGTTAAAGGATTAAAGGGTGTCCTGTAAATATAATTTTGCTTTATTTAAATCCAAATCCATTATTTCTCTTCAGTTCCCATACCAGATACAGCGCATGTTTTTCAGGAAATGAATCTGAACTTTTAGAAGATACCACTACCACCACAGACTCTTGTAAAAATGAAATAACTTTTTCACATAAATCAAGGTAAACATTACTGATTGATTTATGTGTGACTGTTCTGAATTTTTTAGTGTCCAAACCAGGTTGAAAAATTAATAATAGTATTTTAATTGAATCATATCCTGTATAGAACATTACTTTTTTACTGTTGAATTTATAGACCCTACTAATGCCATCATGAACTTACCAGCTCAACAAACAACATCTCAGTGAACAACCAAATATTAGAAAAAGTCACCAATTTTACTTACCTAGACAGTAGATTGTCTGCAGATGGAGATCCAACAAAATAAATAAATAGGGCCTACATGCATGGCAGTAGCAGTGAGCACTTTCACGAAATTAACAAACATCTTGATATCCAAAGATACACCAAGTTAAGACTATTCAACTCTTGTATTATTCTAGTGTTGACCTATGGATGTAAGAGTTGGAAATAGATCCAAGCAATAGATCAAACATTAAATATTTCAAAAACAAGTGTCTCCGGAAACTGTCAAACATAAAATGGAACAACTTTGTCTCAAATAGTGAGCAAAGAGATAAAACACACCAAGAGTTATTTTCAAATGCCAATAAAACATAGATGGAACTACCTGGGGCAAGTCCTAAGATTAAATGAAAATATATTGAACCAACAAGCAGTCATGTAGATGCCGGATGGAAAAAGAGAACGAGCAAGACCTAAAACTACTCTAAAAACATCATACTTAAAAAAGAGGAAACCATGGCCTGCAAGTCAATACAAGAACTAAAATTATAGGCAGTGTACTAGAATGCATGGAAAATCAAACTTCTGCTCTATGCACCGGCTGTGGCACAAAACGAACAAACTAACTAATACTGTACATCTAATTAAACTCCAGTAGAGGAAGGACTAACGAAACAGTGCCATCTATCAGCTCGATAATGAAAGGAAATTCCTGCACTGTTATTCCAGGAGGCGCCATTTAGTATATCAGAGAACACACCATGCTGAAGAGCGTCGGTGCCAGGATGCAACCCTGTTTGACACCGTTAGTTACTGAAAATGGGTTTGAGTGTGTGTCTTCATCTTGCACACAGGCTGTCATACCATCATGGAACTGGCGAACCATATTGGTGAATTTTTCAGGACATCCAAATTTGGCCATGATCTTCCATAGTCCTTCACTATTTACAGTGTTGAATACCTTAGTTAGGTCAACAATTCTCACTAATAGGCCTGTAGCTGGAATACAAGTATTTCTCTTAAATAGTTTTGCACTGATCTTATGCAGCATCACTTATTTTGGTGCAGGGTGTTTATACAGTTGCTGTACACTGAATTTTAAAAGAAATATGTGTGTTAAGTAAGACGTTGAAAATTTATGTATTTCCATGGTCCATTTTACTATGTAACAGCAGATTGCTATTAGCTGTAAGTAACTTTTATTTGCTGACCAGAAATGGTGCTAACCATTGAGCAAAGGGTATTTTTTTACAAAACCAAGGCTGAACTTAAGAGACCCAGGGTCCCTAGGCTACTCATTGACATTGTTTTCCATATCTTGTATCCTTACAAAGTGCACCATTTCATTCCCCAGCTGGGGTTATAGTTATGGAGACAGAATTTACACATTGGGTGGAATAAGTGTTTAATAATAGAGGTAAATGTATGGAAGACATTATTAACAAATTTGTGCACAAGTTTTTTGATGCACAGGTTCCAACATCTGCTGTTGTGCTTCCAGCCACTTTTCCCCAATATGCGATTGACATGAGCAGTAGTGTTTTTTCACAAATGTTGTAGCACAATCACATCACATGGATTCACACAAAATACCTACATTTCTAGTTATGTAGTGTTACCAGCAATGTAAATGAGTGCAAATTGATGTTATAGACACCCTATATATCCTACTTTTTATTTCCTTTTCATTGACTGGCAGCACAAAGTATTCGCAAAGTGACAATTGATCAATCGCATCAGAAGAGTTATTTACTATGAGGGAAATCCTGGCTACTGTTGGTAGCAATCGACCCTTTCTGTGACAGTCATAGTTTGTCCTTTTGTATATCTAAATGTCTGTGTTTCATTGCAATTCTTTGATTGTTCCTTCTCATGATGTGTCCAACATATGTCTTCCACCTTTTTTCATTGTTGATGAAATTGTTAGTTGCATGTAAGAGTTAACCCATGGCATTTAACTGGTATAGGTGTGTGAGATGTTAGCATTCTCATATTTCAGTGGCCCTGTTATATGAGGGCAGTAGCTATCTCCTCTCCCTCGCAGTCTTTATTTCCCGGACTGGTCTGGTACCCAATTCATGCTAGGTCGACCTGGGAGCCATTGTGAAGCCAGTGCACTAACCACTGTGCTACACGGTCCCCTCAGTAGTTGCATGTGCATTTATTTTATTGTTGTATTTATGCTGCTTGTACTCATTCTATTTTATGCAAAGTACCTTCTATAAACATTTGTTTTTAAATATGTCTAGTTTGCTCTCCACAGTGTTGGTTGATTTCCAGCTATTGCATTTATAAGTAAGGATGGATACTATGTTTGAGTTGTATATCTTAACTTTGTTCTTGTGCATTAAGTTTTTTAATACCATATTTTTTCAAGATTTCTGAATTCTAGTGCTGTCTTTGCATTTTTTGCTTTGATCTTTTCAAAGTAATAGTAACAGGCAACAGCTATTACAAATGGTTCTGTATGGTCTGGAGTAGGAGGAAGGCTTGTTTGAAGTTAGGGTGGATGACATCAGGAGTTATCATATTGAGTGACACCAACCACCTTTTTTGCATTCATTCTCAAACTTGCAGATTAGCAGGATGTAGTCCAGAGAAAGGAAAGTGTTGTGTCATGCTTACAGATTTGCTGTGATATCTGTGCCTTTCGGCCTGAGACATCAGACTCTGGACCACTTTGAACCTCCATCCCATAACTTCCTTAGTTACCTCTTGTGGCATGCATGGTTCTGGAATCATGCTGGTGATACCAACCTTTGTTACTCAATCCAATTCTTTTTATTTTATATTTTCAGCTTCAAGAGTAGCAGTAATAGGCAATTGAAAAGTTCAAGGGCACATAGTGTAGGTGATACAGAAGATGACATAAATCAAGAGGTTGATTTTGAAGTAGAAATGGATGCAGATCTTTTACTGGATAGCAGAAGTGATGCACCAACTGACCAGCCAAGCATTGGCAGTGACAGGTAAATATTTCTTAGTGTACACATTGACCATAGTGAGCATTGATCCTTTTTTCATGTTTTATTATTTAAAAAAAATGAATTTCATATATATTTCCTATAGAGAATGGCCTTTTATGTCTTTGCAGATGCTATTTAAGCATATAGATCAAATCTTTATGCTTAGCCTTGACAGTAACTTAACTCTTCATCTGCGTAAAGGTATTCTTATACTAACTGAATAAATTGTTGAATATTTTAGTAATGTTTTAGCATTTGTATTTTCACCATTGCTTCTTCATTATTTTGTCTAAATGAACAAGTTCGACATAAAAATATTCAGAAATGGATGAGTAAGAAGAATCCTTCTTTGATTATACTTATATTATATTGTATTAGTTATTTAAAATTAAATTTAGGCAAAAAGATAATAAAATAAGATCTTTCATCTATTGTCTATCCCCAGGTGGAAGCTGGTTAGGCATCCACACTTGCTGTTAAGTGTAGGGGTGGGTGCTGTAAGTTTCTGTTCAAGGCCAGATGTGATGCCGTCATCGTATGAATGTATGATGAGTCGTATGAAGTCTTGTGTTTGTGGAGGGTGATCATGATGTTATCAATCCATCTCTTTCTTTCCTTTGCTCAGTATCCAGCTGATCATTTATTATAATCTCTCTGGGGTAATTGGCTTGGGTCCATTCTCATAAGGTTACCAAACCACTTTATCTGCTGACGTTCTATATATTTGATACACGGCATTATTCATACTTTTTTTCTTATATCCTCGTTTCTTACTCTGTCCAGTTTGGTGACCAAGGTTGCTTTTCTTAAACATTTAATCTCACATGTGATACTTTTTCTCTGTTGTTAGGTTGTTAAAGACCATATTTGACACTGTTAACAAAGCGTTGGTATGAAAATTGTAGATATCTATCTCTTAAAGTCTATATTGATCTTTGAATGTAGGAGTAATGGTGAAAGCTGATATGTCATTGTGTTTGCTTTCTGACATCTTTATTCTATTTCTCTGTCTAGTTTCCCATTTTCTGGGAGAAAAAAACACTTCCTAAATATATGAATTCTTTTGTTTGTTTCACTACTGAATCATCTATTGTGATATCTATTGTTGTTGGTGACTTGCTGATTTTCATAACTTCTGTCTTTTGTATGTTGATTTTCATGTCTTTTTCTTACATGCCATTAATGTGGATTTGTGTTTTCGACGTCATTGTATATCAGGCTTTGATCATCAGCAAACAGAAGTTCATTTATTTCACTTGTGTTTTCATTGACTGAGTTGTCTGAATTGTTTATATTTTCCTCTTTTAGAATAATACCTTCTTTCATTAATCTATCCATATAGATATTGAAAAGTAAAGGGGAAAACATGCAGCCCTGTCTGACCCCCTGATTTAATTTCAAATGTTTCTGTTGTTCCATCCATACTTTCATCATAAGCAAATAATTCATGATCATCAAAATTAATGTAGGCATTGTCAACAAAGGGGTTGTGAAACATTTCCTAAGCTTGACTAGTTGTTAGATCTGAAGAGATCTAGATGCCATTATTTGGAATAGCAATCAGCAGGAACAACATGCATCCCTTTGGGAACATGTACATATAGGTCCTATATATATATATATATATATTGTATATATTGGTGAGTGATGCTTCTCCTTCTAAAAACAATAAAAATGTGGTGAACAAGTAGAAAAAAATTATAATTCGGTTTGGGTTCGTGAGTTTGAAGATGCCAGATGAGTGCAGTACATGCAGGAGTACAGAAGGTCCCGAGTAAGAAATTTATTGGATTTGTGCTTCTGCTTCTGCGTCGTTTGTAAATTGCAGCTATATATATATATATATATATATATATATATATATATATATATATATATATATATATATATATGTATGTGTATATATATGCACGCACACACCCTCACACAAGAGATTTTTTTGTGTTTTCTGGGGAAATAAAAGGACAAGCTGTATCTCTAACTTTTTTGTGTGTTTGTTGCTTTGGTACTGCTTTGGTTCAACCTAAAGAAACTTTCATGCATGTTCATGAAAACAAAAATTAAAACATGAAACACACAAAATATCATCTCATTTATTTTTATGAGAATTGTAAATTATCAAGGACACTGATGTCCCGGTAATAAAAATATTAGGATCTGGATTTATAGCTGATTACACTCACTTTTACCATGGTAGTAAATTACACACAGTAAAACCTGTCTTGATCAGAACTGCAACGGACTAGGTGTGTTGAAAATATAATCATCGCAGGACTGGAAAATCTTTTGCTTGAAGACAAATTTTGCTTAATTGAGAATCCGCTTAAGACAGGTGTTACTATATGCATATATGTGTGTGCTTATATATATGTATGCATATATATCTGTGTGTGCGCATGAGTGCATCTGTTGGCGCAATAGCAGAGTTGATAGTGAGCTCGCCTCACAAACCCAACTCATCGAACTAGGTAGTTTGAATGCCAACCATCCACATTGTATTGGCAATATGATTGGGTGTGTTAGTGCTGCTCCAAAATTCTACAGTAATTGAATAGCAATAATGTCCTGTACAGGATACATTTCAACTATGTCTTATGTATAATAAAAATATGTATATTCACAACTACCATAGATATTGACTTTCACACAAAAAATACCAATTAATTTTTTATTGGAATACCTAAAAATGATGCACTGTTTTCCTCATTATCTTTTTTTTATCTTGAATATTTTTTTGTGTTGTATTATTTTAGTTTTATGTATCATCCTATGATTGATAAAGAAACTATTTGTACTTAAAAAAGGTAATAAATTATAATGTGAAGCACAAATGCCTATTACATAAGTTCTATTTTTGTTAAGATTTGTAAAAAGACAAGGCCATTAAGAATACGTTGCTGTGACCCATCATCGAGGTCAGGAGTCTGGATTTTGTATAGATGACAAAAAATGGATTAAAAGCAATAGAACACAAAAACCAACCTGAACAAGACAATGGAGAAAAAGAATTTTTACTAATGTCAGACCTGGACCCTGATAGAGAAACTAGAAAAAAATCTCGCCATATACAAAATGAAAGTGCCTGAGAACAGTACTGGGGGTAACAAAAAAAGATAGAATAAACAATGACACTATAAGAAATCTGATGAAAAAAATATTGTACAAAGAATATTGTACATAGACACACAAAAGATCAAATAGTTCGGCCACCTAATCAGAAAGGAACCAGATCACATTCCAAGACAGAGACAAAGATGGATAGATGAAATCAGAGAAATATTAGAACACCATGGCTGCACTATGGCAGCGGCATGATAGTCAGCTAAAGAAAAAAGACTTCCACTTCCCAAGGTGGCCAGAGCCAGAGATAGGCCAAGACAAGAAATGGTGACTTGCAATAAAATTTCTAACAAAAGATAGTCACCCTTTTGAAACATGTCTAGTTTATCTTTAGAATCAAACTATTGAACACATATTTTGGACTTTTGCGCTATTTTTTTCAAAGACTTAAATCTACTTCATCAAAGAATTCATGCATTCGGTTGCATCTGTGGGTCTCACCAATGGCAGAATGCTCACATGTTTCCCATCCTGAAAAGTAACAAACCAGATGAACCGAAAAGCTACCACGGCATATCACTAACATGTCTTGTCAAATTGGCAGAAAGAATGGTCAATGTGCGATGTTACTGGTTCCTCGAGAGCTCAAACATGACATGAAAGCAACACAGGAAACAATAGACACCTACCCAGAGCAATGGATTTATGTCTATACTGATTGGTCTGCTTTCAAAGTCACCATCAAAGCAGGTTATGGTGTCTATATAGAATATCCAGACAAATAATCTGATGAGTTGTTTGATGCCTGTGGGGAGATATATTCTAACTAGGAAGTTGAAATACCACTATGAAGTTGAAATACCAGCACTAAAAGTTGCCTTGCTCCATGTGAAGACCATATTCAATACCTTTCCGTCATCAAAAGTCCAAAACATTGTGATTTTTACAGATTCTATGTCTGCTCTTCAAGCACTAGAATTTGATGGACATTGCAAACCTGAGCTCGTTGAAATAGATCACCATGCCAACCAGTTGCTTACACTTTATTAAGTTAACATTATTATGCAGTGAATTCTGGACACTCAAAAATACCTGACAAGGCAGACAGATTAGCAAAGAAGGGAGCAAGACAATAGCAGCAATACACACAAATAACCATGCACACAGTTAAAATAATGTTAAAATCTGTGATCTAAGAGAATTGGATGGGCCATGGGATACACTGAGAAGGAAATCTATAAATATATGACCAGCCCAAACCCCAAAGACAATGTCACTCTCCTGGAAAAGAAAGACCAGAATATCATCTTCTGACTTCGCATACAACATGTACAACTTAACAATCAGCTAAACAGAATACAATCACAAAACTCTAGGGTGACTGCTGTGTACTCCCTATGAAACTGTCGACCACCACCTTTCTGAATGTCTGGCGCTGAGAGATGTTAGAAGAATGCTTCTCCCTCTGAGACCAGATAAATGGAACACCTTATATAGAACAAAACAACAGTTCACAAACCAAAGATTTATATATCACACAATGGCATTGGATCAAAGGGCATGAGCCCATGGACAGATGGATCAGCAACCAACCAACCAGAGGACCAATGTACCAAAAAGAGGATGTCATTTGTGAACTTATAACATTAACGTTATTATGAAAGAAATATATCTGCAACAACTAATTTTCAAAGCTTATTCGCCATCAAAAATAAGGAATTTACAATTTGCTTCCTCCAAGAACATGGCATTTTGCATGCCATTTAGAAGTGTTCATATGGTCATTTAATGATATTGTCACTAACAACAAAACATGATAGAGGAAGGGGCTACAATTGTCGTCAGGACATTTCTGTTCCTTGCGACACATGACTGCAAAACACAAAATAACATAGAAGGATGTAATACTATTTCTTTATTGCTTGTTGAAAGAGCTGAGAGACTTGAAGTACTGTTAATCAGAACTTAATTTCTCTGAAACAATGACAATTGAATGGAACAAGATAACCCTAACCCTTTAAGTTTTATCTCTAATCTTAACACTTTATTCTACTAATAACTTAGCATTGCCCAATATTGGCCACCTACACAAGTTTAACTTTAACCCCGACAGTTCATTCTACAACTAATGCCGACTTATCCTAACCCTAACCTTTTTACTTTTATCTCTAATCCTAACCATAACCCCTTATTCTAAGAGTAACATAGCCAAATCCTAACCCAAAACTCTCACCTTAAACCAGAAAACACACTTCACAATAAATTCATTCATTCATTTTCCTTTTGCGCTGAAGTTAGCGCATAGGGCAGAGGTCAGATCTCTCCAATTCTGTCTGTTCAAAGCTATTCTGTGCAGTTCTTGAATAGTATGAATGGTTGTTTTACTTTCTCTATTGTTCTTCTGAGTGATCTTTTGGTCTACCCCTTGCTCACAATACAACCTCACCCTTAAATAGTCTGCAAACTTAAATATCTGCTATAGTGCATTCATAAATAGTTGTCCACCGATATTGACTATTTTCTCCGTAATTTCTGAGCGTATAGACTTAATATTTTGCATGAGTTCATCATTTCATAACCACTTTACACATTTACGATTAATTATTATCTAGATTGAATGGATTTATCACAGCAGTCGCTACAATTGTCGTTTTTAAGGTAGTAACGATTTTATTTTATAATAAATTTTACAGTAATTGCAGGTATAGGTACATTTGTTATAGCATGAGTAAAAATGAGATTTTCCAAAAGTAATATTTTTCTTTCATTGCATTGAGATTATATGCAATGAGATATAAAGTTAACAGTTAAACGTTTATGAAATTGTATTATTATTTACAATCTTGTGAATTTAAAATAAACATTAACATACACTGTACTTACCATCATCATCTTTTTCTTAGTATGAGCATTCTAAGTACTAGTGTTGGCATTCTGTAATCTTCAACAAAAACATTTTTTGAGTGCATTCTATAATGTGGAGAAAATTAAATGTATCCAGAATTTAATATTATCAGTCTAGACCTTTTGTTTTTCACCTCTTATCCTAACATCTTTTAATTTGATTTATGTCAGATTGTGTTGTTTTATCAGCAGAGAAAAATCCTTACATGTGACATGAAATATTGATATAGGGTGTCTATGGAAAGAGTAAACATGTAAAAAAGATGTCAACATCGGATTGCTACAGGTTAGGAAGTCAATAAGAAAAACAAAAAGAATTACAATTCAGGAAATATGGTTTGAATGTGATAGAATAGTATGTATCTGATTCGTATTTATTTTCATGATTTATTCACAGGCTATCATCAATGAAATTAACGCCAAAAATATATAAAAGTAAACGTTCATTGAGCCAGTCTTCTCATCGAAAATCAAAATCACATCGGCATAAGCGTTCAGTGAGTCAGTCTTCTGGTAAAACATCCTCTGTTGTGGAGGGCTTGCCAAGGAAGGATGTAGGCAGTAGACTTGATACAACAAATACATCACCAATGAGACCTATATTATATGATTCTTATGAAGGGAGAACATTCTCAAATAGACAATACACAAATCAACATGAAAATTTAAAGACTCAGTACAGACAAAGTTCTGATCTTTCACCATCTGCCAGGCTTTTCAGTGAAGGTATTTTGCCAGTAGGTAAACATGATAGTATATGCGCAAGCATAATATCTGGTATGAGGCAAAGTCAATACTATGAAACTGATTTATTTAAAGCAAGATCAGCAAAATTGATCTCACCAGTTTTATCTCAGATATCTATGGCTCATAGATATTTATCAATTAAAAGTAGAAAATCTTCCATACCTTCTGCACTGTACCACTGTCCAAAACTAAATGAGGAAACTAGCTCACTACATAGGGACGTTATTACAACATCAAGGCGATCTCATGTTTCAGCACCATCATCACATATGTTTGGACAGTCACCATTGCAGGAAGAAACATCTTTGACACATTTCAGTAATCTAGCACAATCTTTACCACACACTGATCAGACTACTAGTACAATTACTATGAAATCATTGCATGGAGACTCCATAAGACAATCACAAATGTCAGCCCCATCCTCAGGTAGGATTCTCCATTCACCTTTTCAAAATGAACCATCACTGACACCCTCCAGTAATCTAGCACAATCTTTACTACACAGTGTGCAGACTAGTACACTTGCTATGAAATCATTGCATGAAGATTCATCTGAAAAACCAAAACAATCACAAGTGTCAGCCTATTCTGATGGTAGGCTTGGACAGTCACTTTTTCAAAGAGAGCCATCACTAACACCTAGTAATCTAACACAATTTTTGTCACAAGGTGTGCAGACTGTTAGTACACGTGCTATGAAATCACTGCATGGAGATTCATCTGCAGCTGCAACACCGAAACAGTCACCAGTGGAAGAACTACCTTCATGGCTTCCTGTTGCATCAGAACAAGCTTTACTGCATGGTACACTTACAGCTAGCACACTTCCTGCATCAGTTCAAGATCTTTCTTCAACTTCAAGGCAGTTACCATTGCAAACTGAGTCTGCATTTACTCAAACTTCTACTGTATTAACTCAATCAGCATTACACATTGTGCCTCCTGCTAGTGCACTTTCTGCCTCATCTATTCCAATGAAACCTGTTGCTTCTCATAAATCAGAATCATTTTCTGGAATATCACATGAAACTTTTTTTCTACCAGTACCCGAAACTATTATCCCAATGCGCCCCACCTCTTCTGCCACAACACCACAGTCCAAAAAATTTGAGGGTTTTCCTTTTCATGGAGCATCTTCAGTATTGACATATAAAACACCATTGAAAGGAGATACTTCTCTGATATCAAGATACTCACAAACAATTTCAAAATCTGAAATGATAGAAAAAATTCCATCCCAGATAGAATCTGCAGCTGTGAAACGTGTGACATCAGAAAAAGATAACATTTCTGTAGTATCAAAGTACACAGAAACATTACCACAATCTCTTGAAATATTAGATGAAACCTCATTACCACAAACTACTTCTGGTTTTTTACCACTTATATTTGTACAAAGAGAGCCTTCTGCGTCAAGTCAGCAATCACAAATGTTACCACAATCTCCTGAAATAGCAGAGACAGCTACTTTCCAGATAGCATCTCCAGCTATGACACATATAACATCATCAGTTGTTGGAGATACTTCTATGACATCACGATACAC
Source organism: Meghimatium bilineatum (assembly GCA_034231615.1). NCBI lineage: Eukaryota > Metazoa > Mollusca > Gastropoda > Stylommatophora > Philomycidae > Meghimatium > Meghimatium bilineatum. Next base: position 36,905,136 of record CM067300.1, read on the forward strand.
ACAAATTTCCTCACAATCATCTGGAAATTTCAATTCACAATTTCCTGAAATAGAAGATGAAACTTCTTTACTAATACCAGCTCCAAGTGTGACACGTGCAACATCACTGAAAGGAGCTACTTCTGTGATATCAAAAGAAACACAAACATTTATACAATTTCCTGGAATAGAGAAAACTTCTATAACAATACCATCTTCAGCAATGACACATACACCATCAGTGAAAGGAGATGTTTCTGTGATATCAAAAGAAACACAAACATTTCCTGTAATAGAAGATGAAACTTCTTTATTACCGGTAATACCATCTCAAGCTATGACACGTGCAGCATCATTGAAGGGAGATACTTCTGCGATATCAAAACAGTCACAAACATTTCCTGTAATAGAAGATGAAACTTCTTTATTACCGGTAATACCATCTCAAGCTATGACACGTGCAACATCATTGAAGGGAGATACTTCTGTGATATCAAAACAGTCACAATTATTTCCTGTAATAGAAGATGAAACTTCTTTATTACCGGTAATACCATCTCAAGCTATGACACGTGCAACATCATTGAAGGGAGATACTTCTGTGATATCAAAACAGTCACAATTATTTCCTGTAATAGAAGATGAAACTTCTTTATTACCGGTAATACCATCTCAAGCTATGACACGTGCAACATCATTGAAGGGAGATACTTCTGTGATATCAAAACAGTCACAATTATTTCCTGTAATAGAAGATGAAACTTCTTTATTACCGGTAATACCATCTCAAGATATGACACGTGCAGCATCATTGAAGGGAGATACTTCTGCGATATCAAAACAGTCACAAACATTTCCTGTAATAGAAGATGAAACTTCTTTATTACCGGTAATACCATCTCAAGCTATGACACGTGCAACATCATTGAAGGGAGATACTTCTGCGATATCAAAACAGTCACAAACATTTCCTGTAATAGAAGATGAAACTTCTTTATTACCGGTAATACCATCTCAAGCTATGACACGTGCAACATCATTGAAGGGAGATACTTCTGCGATATCAAAACAGTCACAAACATTTCCTGTAATAGAAGATGAAACTTCTTTATTACCGGTAATACCATCTCAAGCTATGACACGTGCAACATCATTGAAGGGAGATACTTCTGCGATATCAAAACAGTCACAATTATTTCCTGTAATAGAAGATGAAACTTCTTTATTACCGGTAATACCATCTCAAGCTATGACACGTGCAACATCATTGAAGGGAGATACTTCTGCGATATCAAAACAGTCACAAACATTTCCTGTAATAGAAGATGAAACTTCTTTGTTACCGGTAATACCATCTCAAGCTATGACACGTGCAACATCGCTGAAGGGAGATACTCCTGCGATATCAAAACAGTCACAATTATTTCCTGTAATAGAAGATGAAACTTCTTTACTAGATACTCCAGTTGTGACACGTGGAACATCACTGAAAGGAGATCCTTCTGGGATACAAAAATACTTGCCAACAATAGAACAATCTCCTGATTTAGATGACAAGTCTTCACTAATATCATCTCCACCTGTGATACGTACAACATCAGTGAGAGGAGGTCCTGTGATATCAGAACACTCACAAATGTTCCCACAAACTTCTGGAATAGAAAAGGACATTTCTTTGCAGAGAGCATCTTCTGGTTTTGTACCTCCTACATTAGTGCAAGGAGATCTTACTGCATCAAGACAGGAGTCACCAATGCTCTCACAATCATTTGAAGCAATTCCTGGAGTTGTGCTTCTCTCATCATTGCTAAAAGACATACAAGGAGATATTTCTACATTATCAAGGCAGTCACAGTCTCCAACAAGCCTTTCACAGATGTTAGCATCTCTTGGTACACTGGAGTTGCCTGGTGTGCAAACAGTCCCTCAAGTTATTAAAAATGAAGCATTGCAACAGAAAAGTCAAGACATTTTGTATTCTTCAAAGTACTCACCATTGCAAGCAGATATCTCTGAAGCGTCAAGACATTCACTACTGAATACAGATGCAGCTGGTATGTCAAGGGATGCTCAGTATCTGTCAGATATATCTGGTACATCAGAACATTCACTATTGCAAGCAGATTTTTCTAAACCATTTACAAGAGACCTTTCTGGTACATCAGAATATTCATCTCCTTCAAGGCAGTCTCCATCTAAATCGTTAAAACAGTCGATCACACATAAGTCATTCACTCCAGAATCAGATATTCCAAGTGTATCAACTCAATCTTCATTGAGGACCAATCCCCAAGGTTCTATATCAGCAAAAAAGGTGTCAATGAGTCCATACAGGGAAATTTTTGAAAGGTATTACGAATTTGATGTATTATTGTCTGTAAACTTATATCTTCTTCTTATTTGCAGTTTAACGTCTACACAGCAAGTCTGGTTTTCTTAATAAATGTTGTTGTATTTGAAAGACCTTCAAGATTCCCATACAGCTGTTTATGGATGCCTGTCTCTGTAGGCCATTGATTATCTGCAACTGGTTTTGTGTATTGCAGTCTTGCAGAATATATTCTGCTCTGCAGTCTGTGCTGCCCATAATGAGCACAGGTGATTTAACCAGTCTTAGTCTATGTAAGCGGCTGTTTAGTCTGTTGTGTCCTGTCTTGATACAGAAAATGATAACTTATTCTGCTCTGTTGAGATAGTGATAGTTGTCTTTTGGGAGGTAAAACTTGAAAACATAGAAATTAAATTATGATAATTGCTGGAAATACACAAAAATGTATATTTCTACCAAAATACCTTTATCAAGAATACAACATAACACATGATGAGTATAGAACTGCACTGATCATGATCACCTAGAGCCTTAGAAAACTATCACTACAAACATTATGTTTGCAGAACATTTGTGTGTGTGATAAATCCTGTGTGCTTCCAGTTAACAAAACATCATTACCGTTTCAGAGATTTGCCTGTCTGATTAGTTTGCTGCAGCTGTAACCTACTATCGGTCTCTTGTGTGGTCAACTTTTCTAATAGCTTTGGTGAGTGCCCCCTTTTTCTGGTAGGTGATTTCTTGGTCTTTTTTGCTACTGTTTTGCTCCATCTTTTGCTAGCATATCCGTCATTTCATTTTCTGGTATGACACAATGAGATGGTATCCACTGTAGCACTACCCATCTTTGGATGCTCACTTCTCATAGGACTTCCTTTTTTATTTGTTGCCAAGGGCTTGTAGGATGGATATTGCAACAGAAATAAACATGAACTGTTGACATTGGCTTGTTTGTCTCTCTCTGTGCAGTTTCTATAGAATATAATTATATCATACAGTGATTTATTATGTATTTTATGCAGAAATATTAAGCAAGTATGTATTTTCATTGTTTTGTTTATCATACTGGCCTTTCCTTTATTTCATCAAATGTTATCTCTGTATTGAAGGTTGCTACAACAGACTTATCCTGTCTCTTGCCTTGGCAGTGCACTCTAGTTAGACCATAGCATGTCCTTTTTTTCTTTATTTTATTTAAAGAGAGCTAGAACAATATTATATAGAACATAAGTTCTTTATCTTAGTGATATCTTCATAATCCAAAAAGTTGAAGCTGGAGTCATCTGCCACAATCTGTGACCAGAAATATTACCTTTATATTCATGCCAGGACATGTGGGTGTTGATGGTAGTGAGTGAACCGATACACTGGTGAGAATGGCCAGAGTGTCAATAGGTACATCAATGGATTGATCTGACATAGTTAATGCTTTGAGGGACCTCAACAGATCAGAAGATTCTCAAAAGTGTGAATCATGGTCATACTCAGGTATCCCAGTAGCAAGTTTGGTGTAAAGATCAGAACAGCCCGTAAAGAGAAACATAATAGATATATGAAGAGACTGATAAATCAGCTGAAAAATTTACTGGCTATACTTTTTTTTAGTGCAGTCTGATGTTCTTGAATGGTGAAATTTTCATCAAAGAGTGCAGTGTTTGCTGGTTTTGATCTTTAGATTTTAGAATTTTGCCAATTGTATTGGTCTAGTACTTTCCTGTGGGAGGTTTTGTTGATGCTTGAAAAGTATTTGTTGAAACAATTTGCTTTGTCTGCCTCTTCCACTGTTACCTGGTTTGCAGTCTGCAGTGGTTATGGATTTGTGTGTTTATTTTTCCCTGATACGTTATTAATAGCTTTCAGGCCCTCCTGCCATCAGTCCGAAGGTTGAGCTTAGTACAAGTGTCTGATTATTTATTTTTTTTTGCATCTTTTGCTTCTAATCAGATCAGTGCAGTTAGTTTGTTATACTCTGTTCTGTTTGCATGTTCTGCTTATCATCTTGATCCCAAATCTTTGGATGATGTCAGGACTCTAGTGACTGATCTAATCACACTCAGTAACTTTTTTGTTAATTAATTTTTGAGAAATGTTAATCAATATGTTAAGAAATTTGGAGGAAGCTAAAATGGGGTGAGATGGAGGTGAAAGAAAGTTTCTGTCAAAAGTTTAAAGGATCTACATCAATTTGCACTACAGTGTAATGATTCAGATATGGTTAGTTTGATTTCTCAGTCTAAAGTCTTTGTGGAAAGTCAGTCAACCAAGAGTGTAAACTGTGTGTAGATACCCTTCTAGACTATTGGAAAACTAAAGAAAAAGTGAGTACTGTAATATTTGTATTCAGTGCATAATGTGTTCAATTAATATTCTGAATGAGTACATGGGTAGGATATTATTTTCATCTCAGTTACATGTATGTCTGTTGTAATTCAATTTTTATAGCACATCTTAGACATTAGCAGAAAGATGTCCCAGTCCCTTGCGGTTCCGCTGAAAACTATATCAGAGGTTTTACTATATCAGAGCTGTCTGTGACCATAAGAAAATAATGGAGGACATGGTTCAGGTAGCTTTGCTACCATGACCTCTGAGATAATTACAATTGATGATTAGCGTGGGATGACAGAATTTTTATTGTGCATAAATTTTGATTGTATACATTGTAGTAACACTGTATTTTATTTTCTAAGTGAGCATAACTACAGTAAAGGACATTTGATCAAGTTATAATTTTTACCATTAATTATTTGTATATCTGTTCTCATTTTAGATATGAAGATAATGAGCAAGTTGAAAAGCTGTACTCATTACCTAGCTCCATATCATCTTTACCAGTCAAAGGTAAGTAGGGACATCGGATTTGTAAATGGTTGAAGTCGAAAAAAGATCAATTAAACTCAAATGGTAAAAATGATAAAGATGTCTGGTGTATTTCTTAAATGTGACTAATGAATTCTATGGGCACCTGAAATTTCCTTCTGCACTCTGAACATGTGAGACACTGTGTAGTTCATGTCTTTCTTCTAGAACATTTTTTGTTTTTTTATGACAGACTTTCCCATGCAATTATGCCTACATTGAATGGTGTCTGATGTCTTTAAAATTCTTCTTCTGACTTTCTGCCTTGAAAGGACACACCCGCCGAAGATGGATGTGTCGGGTCATTCGCGCAAATAAAACGGCGACACAACGCATTTCCATTCTCTGGACTGCATCCTGCTAGAAATCTAGTAGGACAATGGTCCTGCTACAAGAGAATTCAACAGGAGTTTGAGAATGAACGCTGAAGAAGAAGAAGAAAGGACACACAGGTCTGAAGATATAACCGTTGTTTTTTTGCAGACAGATCTTTCACATGGACCAAATGACCTGTTTAATGGCCTTCATTATAATTTTGGTATGCTTACAAATTTGGATTGATCAATACATGTACTTCCAGTTGCTAGTATTATTTAACTGAAAGCATGCTTTGTTTTATATTGTAACTCATATGTTGACTTTATCTCAAATGAAATATTGAGGTTTCTGAGGGTTTCCTATTCATCCTGAGTGAAAATTAGAAGGTATGTATCATAACTTTAGGTGGAGTGATGGAATGTATTTTTCTCTCCACAGAATACCACAGTCAAAGTAGTTTATTGTAATAATTCTTTGCAAAAAATAATTATGCTGATCACACTAAGTTCTTTTAGGTCAAAGACTTATGGCCAAAAGTTTACACAACATCTGAGTCACTTTGCAGTTACACTGTGTTTATGCTGTCATAAAACAGTGCATCAAGATTCCCTTTCCTTAGGTCTTCTTCTTCTGCGTTCAGCATCTGTGGTCATGCTATACCATCAGGCCTGTCATCAAGACGAAGTCCACTGTCTTCTCCAGGTCAGAGGGCTGCCCCATAGCTTTTGCCTTGTCTGTATCCTCTTGCCAGGTCTGCTGTCTCTGCTTTTTGTATGTTGGGCAGTCCTGAAGTATGTGTTCCGGGGTCTGGGTTCCGGATCCACATGGACATTCATCTGTGTATGAGATCCTTAATCGGTAAAGGTGACCCAACAGTCAGCAGTGGCCTGTTCTAAGGCGACATATTGTGGTCTGTCCTTAGGTCTATTTCGTATCACTCTTTCTCCCATACACATTTTTCTTTTATTATATACTACTGCAATAGTTAGTTGTCTTGGTATAAACCTCTAGATTAGTTCACCTATCTTAAGACTTTGTACATTTATGCATGTTTAACTCTCTCAGGACGGAATTATTCCCGGGGTTTAACATAATTAATTTTAGACTAAATTATTGAACCGCAACATGATTTAAGCACAGGCTTTCTGAAGACAAAGTATTAGCTATGGAAGTTCATATAAGGTATCAAAAGAAAGATAACTGAATGTGGAATCCATATACAATATAAAAATATAAGAATTGTAACAATAAAATGCACAAATTACACCACAAACAGGGATGTTAGATGAATAGAAATTTTTAGGACACGATTTTGTTCTCAATCAATCAATCAAGTGCCATACCGAATGGCATAGGCGATCATGTTTCTCCACGACTCTCTGTCTCTTGTGTTATCAATAAGCTCGGTTGGTGAGCTTATTTTTGGTGAGCTTAGTTGTTCTACTCACCTTCAATTTCACTTGTCTTGAAATTATGCTACCCAATCTTACTAAAGTAGATGTCTTGACTGTCCATTTCCTGATCATAATTAGTTTATTTGAAGTAAATCTATCAACTACCTAGTGTTTTATGCCATTAAAAAAAATTTCATGTCAAATGTCAGAACCAAACAAATTATAGTGAAATTTTACGAAATATTTCCAAGTTTTGGATTTCCAAAGTTGAACTTTATTCCACTCAATAGTATCATTAGGCCTAACTCAGTTCCGCAGCTAGATGTAAACTCCTCCTCATCTACAACCAGTCCTGGAGTGAAGGGAAAATTTCAGATAAATTGTGAGAGGCAATTATCATCCCAATTAGGAAGAAACAGAAATAGAAAACACGCAAATCCAGCTACTGACCTATCAACCTACTAAGCTGCTAGTTATGGAAAGAATGGTAAACACAAGACTAATGGGGTATCTAGAAAAAAAAAACTCACAGTCACCATACAGGAAAAACTGCAGTATATCTGGCTCAAGAAATAGAAAATGCCTTTCAGGAAAAGAAAAAAATTACTTGCAGTCTTTGTGGGCCTAACTAAAGCATTTGATAAAGTATAGAATGAAGGACTGCTCTTAAAGCTACTTAGAAACAAAGTTGAAGGGAGAATGTACTGGTGGATATAGGACTGCCTGTGGTGCTGCACAGCCAGAGTAAGGCTAGATGGAACACTTAGTCAACAAGTCAGTCTCCAGAAAAGTACTACAGGAAGAAGTCATATCCCCATCTCTATTCCTAGTCTATGTTAATGACATCATAGACAAAGCAAACCAACCATGTCTCCAAAATGCTTCATGAGATGACCTTGTGATGTGGAGTGCTGCAGATCATATCAACAGTCTCGAATATAATTCAGACAGGGCAGCACTAAATAACAGCAGCAGATGAGCAACTGACTGGGGAGTACAGATCAACCTCACTAAGACAACAGCATGTTTTACCTTGTCAAATCAACAAAGAAATATGAACTTAAAAATGTATGCAAAGGAGATTAAAATAAATCTTACTTACCTTAGACAAGCGACTTTCCTGGAAACAATATCTGACTGTGATAGAGCAGAAAGCAACATGAAAGCTCTCCCTCATGAAGAAACTAGTTGGCAAAAGATGGGGGGAAAATAGCAATATACCTAAAGGTATATACACATGAACAGTTAGACCTCTGATAGAGTATGGCTTACAGCATGGGTCACAACATGCAAAACAAACACAGAATGCCTACAGAAAGTCCAAAATGCGGGCCTCAGACTAATCACAGGGGACATGAAGACCACCCAAATTAAATCAATGGAAAGACATATAAACATTCAGCCACTCATAAATAACACCTCAGCAAACAACAAAATGCTGGAAAAAGTATCCACTTTTACTTACTTGGGTAGCACCGTCTGCAGATGGTGACACAATTAAAGAAATACATACAGGCATAGCAGTTGCAGCAAGCACAGTCACTAAACTAGCCAGCATCTGGTTATCCAAAGACATAAGAAGAAACACCAAGTTAAAACTATTCAACTCCTGTGTTATTCCATCATTGACTTATGGTAGTGAAAGCTAGAAATCAACACAGGCAATGGACCAAAAGTTAAATAGCTTTGATAACAAATGTCTCTGAAAATTGTTGATCAAAATAAAACACACCAAGAATATGTTTCAAATGTTATAGGTAAATGCAGATGAAATACCTGGGACACATTCTTAAACTAGATGAAAACAGATTGAACCAGTAAGCCCAGAAAAATTGAAAAATATGATCCTAAAATATGGACACATGTTTACATAGATGGATCGGCAGAGGGAGCTATAAAAAATGGAGGAGGAGTTGTCTTTATAAGATATAATAATGGAAAGAGTCTCAGTAACGTATTCCCTACAGGAAAGACATGCTCAAACTTCAGAGCAGAAACTGAAGCACTCCTGCAGGCACTGAGTGCTCTCGTTTCCACAGATTATCAACACCATCCAATGCAGTAATATTTACGGATTGCTGATCCCTATTGGAAACATTACAAATTTATAAAAATGAAAACACAAAATTAGACTAGAACTGGCAAACAAATAAAGAAGCTCAAACATCACTCTTCAATGGCTACCAGCCCATTATGGTATCACTGGAAATGAGGGAGTTGATGCCCTGGGAAAAGCAGGAGGTAAAATGGAACAATTCAGCTATCCTCTGCCATATAGCGAGGTCAAAACACTAACCCGTAATCTTTATACGAGTTCATCACAGTGAAAGAAATTGACTATTAATATATGGATATTGACTTGAAACCAGACCCAATACACCAACTTCATAGGCAACAACAGACCATCATATTTTGACTTAGAACTGGCCACTGCAGGCTACAGCGTCACCTGTACCAGATCAGGGTGTCCTACAAAAATGAATGTCCATGCGGAACAGGCATACAAACCCCTGAACACATACTCCAAGACTGTCCAGAATACAAGAACTGCGAGGCAAGATGAGGCAAGACATGGTCACAATGGACTGAACTGAGGAAAAAACTTTGTGACAGTTGCTCTGACCTGGAGAAGACTGGAAACTTCTTTCTGGCAACTGGCCTGAAGATCTTAATCAATCAAACAAGTACCATGCTGAATGGCGTAGGCAGTCATGTTTCTCTACGACTTTCTGTCTCTTGTGTTGTCAATAAGCTCGGTTGGTGAGCTTCTGTGCCATAATACTAGTCCATCTAGCATCTTCTCCCCTTGATCTTTCCAGTGGTTATTAAGTGTTCAAGCTGTGTTCTCAGCACATGCCCTAGAAACCTTGACTGTCTGCCCCTGTTTGATATGATTGATCTTTTTTATACCAGCATCAATGAGACCATCTGCATTAGTTTTCTTAGCTGTCCATGGTATGTTCATCATTCTTCTCAGAAACCACATTCGTTCCCTTGTAATAATTCTACATAATGTTTCTTTTGGTCTTCCTTGTTTTCTCTTGCCTTTTGGTGACCACATCAAAGCTTGATAGGGAAGTCTTTCAGTATTCATTCGTAGTGCATGTCCGATGTAATTCCAGCGACGCTTTCTAATATAGGTGGATACATATTCTTGTTTTGATTCTTGTCTGACAACTGTGTTTAATTTGAAGTCTGACCAATGTATGTTCAGTAGCCTTCTAAGACATTTATTTTCATAGGTGTTTAGTCTTTGCTCTAATTTTGATGTTGCTTTCCAACTTTCGCATCCATATATTAATGTTGGAATTATTGGCTAAAATCAAGAATGTTTTAGCCCACAGCGAAGTAATTTTACATAATAATGTTGCATATTTCATGAACAGCTAAGAAAAGCAATGAGAAAGTACTACAGAAAGTCTATACACACAGAATATTTCTCATAAACATCCAGAAAAAGCAGTCATCATTATTTAGGCATATTATAAGGAGAGGTAGCATAGAGAACATGGTGACAGCATATAAAATTCATGAGAAGAGAGACAGGGAAGACAAAGAGCAAATATTTTTAGAGTATGGTGAACTGGCATGGAAACCACAGTAGAGTTGATAGATTCATAATTACCTACACCAAGGTGGCCAACCTTTTGCATTATATGCACTAGTTGTTTTAACTCTCAAGCTTAAATTTCACTCTTAACACATGTACACACAATCAGTTTTTAAAAAAATATGGTTTTATGTCTATCTATTCGCTAAACCCTTTATTGCCTTTCAGCGTCAGGGGTAGAAGAGTTCTCTGATGATGGCCCTTACGTGTGCTGAATATATTGTGGAATTTGTCACATCTTTTATTTCGGTGGTCCATCGTTTTCGAGGTCGGCCTCTAGGTCTACCTTCACTGTATCTGTGTTGCATAGCTTGCTGTGGTATGCTATCTGATGGTAGTCTGCTGATGTGTGCAAATCATTTGATGTGTTGGCTCTTAATATACTCCAAGATTGGGCATATGTAGCTTTTGTTATATGCCATTTTTAATTTATTAATATTGACATCACAAAAATTACTTTAATAAGATTTTTACGTCTGCTTTGATTTCATCAAGCTTGTAATTTTTAACGTTAAATTTGATACTGTGAGCAATAGATACATTTTTCCAATTTTAATTAGTTAATCAAGACCTTAGTTTATTTTTAGTCAATTTCATTTATGAAAATGCTTACTCATTGGCAGATATAACTCTAAGCATATTCTCTTAGTTCTGGAAAATGTTCACAGGATAATGATCGCCAAAATTATGTTAAAATCATTTAAGACTGAAGAATCAAATTTCATTTCAATTGTGAATTTGTTTTCTTCTTCTTCTGCGTTCATTCTCAAACTCCAACTGGATCTAGCTGGATCATGGTCCTGCTAGACTTCCAGCAGGATGTAGTCCAGAAAATGGAAATGCGTTGTGTCGCCATTTTATTTGCGCCAATGGCCCGACACATCCGTCTTCGGCGGGGAATTTGTTTTCAAATCAGTAAGTCCCGTGTGTGTTGGTTTCGCTGCATATGCTGCCTCCTTATGGCCACTTCTCTGTATCATAGCATGGCATGGTCCCGTGTGGAACGTTCTTTTCCAAATTCACCAAAATGACTTTCAAATGTCTTTTGCAATAGTTGTTTTTTTCCAATATGTTCTGTAAAATTGTCATTAATTGCATCAATATCAGCGTGTTATTTTTAATGTGGAAACTGGTTAAGATCCTTGTTTTCTAACAGATCTAAACAATTGTAACTTCATCTTAAATGTGCTGATATCACAGTTACTAAGCTAGTAAACTGTTCTTGCCCTGCAGTTTCAAATTTAGATCATTTGAGATAGCTGGAAACAACAACTAAAAATGTTTAATTAAAAATTAATCTGTAATTCACAGAAGAGGTCTTTTTCCCCATGCAGTTCATTCTTCTCGTCTAAAAATGTATAAATCATTTTTCAAGTAACAAAATATGCTGAGAACTTCTCTAATAAAGCAGCTCACTTCACAATAAAGAATGAGATCATTGTATTCCAAATCTAGCAATTAACAATATTCTTTGAATTTTCTCCTGTTCTCACAAACAATGCACAGTGGCTTTCCCAAAAGAACTGCAGTAAATAAGAACTCATTTTTCCAATGCTCATTAAATTGGCAAATACTATCACTCTCTGCTTTCCTTTTCCACATTTTTTTTCTTCACTGTAATGGATAATAATGGATAACTTATTTTTAAATCTAACCTTGCATTTTGAAAAGTGCACAACTTGTTCAAAATTTGCCTGCCAATCACAACTATTATATCATACCAGTGCTAGTTATAAAGAGACTTATAAAACTTCTGATACACTTTGGTTTGAGAGATTGGGATGAGCAATAGTCTCAAATTCTCTCTTTCTTCTCTCCCCCCCCCCCGGCTCAAATATGGGGATATTAACATTGCACATGTTGACAGTACAAAGGAATGAGCTTACTTTTTAATTTGGACACATATATATCCCTGTGAATCTCTTAATTATTTTATCTCAAGATACTGAAACAATGGTCAGTGTAATAACTTATGGGTAGGGTTGGAGCAAGAAAATATATTTTTGAATAAGTTAATATTGCTTAGATTCTTTAAGATTGATTAACAGTTAATACATTTTATATAGATAGGCTTTCTTTTTTTATTTTCAACACTGGTTGTAATATGCCATTTATAATCATGCAATTCGCCACTGGATGGTCGCCCTTGTAGTACACCAACCGGCATAACGCTTGCTGATAATATGAGATTGGATTATGAAAGGGAATTTTTTTTTTGCGAAAGCAGATTATCCATAAATTTGTGGATATCTAGTTGTTTCAACAGAACCCACTTTATTTCAATTCTTCTATTGTTGTACTTTCTAAGATCTTTGATGTCAACATAAGATTTTAACATGTTCAGGTTACCCAATTTACAAGCAGACTATTGTATCAGTTACTGTGCACTCTCTTAAATCACATTCCATACCTGTCAATTAGCACATAACTTCTGTATAAATCTGTAGTTTGTACAGAAAATACTGGAGTTTAATTGCCAATATTGAACTTTAGTATTTTCTTTCAGTAAACAACTATACAGAGTATGGTATCATATCCTATTCAGGATGTAGTCATCAACCCAGAATTTTGTGGCTGTCGTAATTTTCTAGGCAACATTTACTTTCAGTAGTTTGCCATTGCTTTCTGAATGATTCAGATGTGCTGGACAATATTGCCAATGTTGGGGTTCAATTTGATATTTTAACTATCACAGACAAGTTCTGTACCTCTCCGCCACAGAATATGGAGTCCAAAAATAAAATGTTCTATTTTGTGCTGAAATGCAGAATTTGACCTATTTGCAGTGGTCTATTTCATCCATTATGGTTAAAATATTTTAAGTCTAACTTATCCAGAAAAAAAACTGAAATTTTCCATCATAATATACTCTCAAAGTTTTAAAGTATGTTAATCCCATTAAGATTTTTTTTTTTAATTGTAATAATTACAATTTTTTATCTTTTTTTCATTTCAGATCGTGATTTTGACCTAAAATTTAAGTGGTGGATCAGTGTGCCACTGATGTTAGTCTTTCTGATATTCATATATTACTGCATATGTTACTTAGCTAACATTGGTGGATGTGTTGGTTGTAGAGCTCCTGTGCCCAATATATTTTTCTCCTTAATTAATACAGCAATTCATTCAGTACGACTGATACATAACACGCCAGCACCTGTATGAAGGACATCAAACAGACAAATCAAGAGAGGAAAAATAGTTGGAGAATAATGCAAGAATATAGTGCAGAGAGAAAAATTGAAGTGTGAAAATCAGACTAGGGATATAACAAAAAGAAACCCATTCTGGTGTGTATTTTCAGAATTTTTGGGGAGAGGATTATGTTAGTCCATTGTTTTTACTTTCTACTACTTTATTCCACTTTCACTATCTATCTATATATATATATATATATATATATGTGTGTGTGTGTGTGCACTTGTAAGCCATGGAAATTATGTATCAACTCAATTTTTTTCCGGAATGTTATGATTCGTGACAGTCATCATAGTGCAGTGAATGACCAAGCTTAAGTCATTGCTAGATTATGCCATCGACAGTGACTTGTAAATGGGTAAGTGTGATATAGAAAATATAACTGACACTGATGGTGGATATAGGAGTGGATACCAAGATGTGGATCAATAACAAAAGCTGCCCTGCTTATTACTTTGTTGTAGTCAGTTTCAAGTATATTTGATATGCGAGTATAGATTATTTGACTTTTTGACATTCTAATCACACTCTTTTTTTTCTACTTAATCCCTGTTCTGCATGTACATAAATTGACACTTTATATGCTCGACGAACTTGATATGTGGTATAACCCTGTGATTCACAAATACACACACACACACAAAATGTAGATCAACCTACACATAGTTTGAATATCTCTTAAACTGTAGTATAGACAACGTGTACCATATTTGTATAACATTGTAATGGAACAACATTTGATTTAAATTGCAATATTCAGATCCTTCAGAAATTTGATCATAATTACCACACCATTAAGTATTTCATAACATTAACTATAATGAGACTGGTACTGCCTACACTATTAACCATATATATGATATAGCATTTTGCCACATAAAGTTTGATCGTGACAGTATTTATACGTTTTTTAAAGAGTATTATTTGATATAATGGTCATTTTAGTCTATTTGTACTTTCCTTTTGAACGTCATACTAAATTAAAAAAATTGAATATTAAAATATTAATTGATTTTATTTTTTACTTGTTGTCAGTTTTATGTCATTGGTTAATACAGTAGACTCACTTTATAGTGCATATGGTTCTTTCCCAGATAATGGGTCTACCTTCATATTTTTTAAAAATCTGCACAGATCCCAAATTTTGTGTAATTTATGTTGCCACTCTGCTGGCTCAGTCCTAGTTACAAAATGGCTATTGTAATTCTGTTAAACTTGCCTTCTGCCGATAAAGAGGTAGTATGCATGTTACAGTTGTGAGGAGTGCTCCAAGATGCATAGATATATGCGCAGACACATCTTATCTATTACCTTATCCTAATCTAATCTTCCTAACCAATCTCTTTTACCACCTATACAAACTTCCTAAATAAATCTCCCATTTCCTAGTCTGTACCTAATTAAAAATAAATATCCTTAAACGTTATATAAATATAGCCATGAGAAATATAGCCAAGAGAAATAATCCTTGAAAAAATTAAGAACACAAATTGGTCTACCTTTTTTCCTCTATTTAGTTTTGCTTTCCGTTAAAAGAAGGTAGACTCAATATCTAGGAAAGTACCACGCAGAGTTTATAACAAAATTTCCTATTTAACAACACTTTTCAAAATCTCCAATTAGTTTACTGTTTATAATTCTGGTTGATTACACAAATATTTTGTCAGTACAGACCAATTTGTTATCGAGGTATTCCACTGTATATGCAGTTCAATCAATTTTTTGTGTGTCTTTGTGCTGTCAGGATTTGAAATGAGAGTAAAGAATAGCAGCACTATTACTTGCCATGTTGTAAGAGGCGACTAATGTTTAAAAGTTGAGTTGGCTAAATAGGTCAAATTGACCCTATAGCATTACTGAAGTCAAATGAAATGTGCAGATACTGAAGCCATGGCATGTAAATCATGACTCTGAATTCCATTCTATTGACTATATCCTTCTAACGAGCAGGAGTTTGAGAGCGAGCAAGCTATAAGATACATTAATCAATAGTAAACATCCAGATAGATTGTGTATCATATCAGCATCTTAGTGTTTTTGTCAAATATAGCATTCTTAATGACAACCAGATCTCCCTGGTGTAGTGGTTAATCCATTAACTTTGAGCTCAAGAGATTGTGGGTTCAAATCCCGCTTTTGTTTGTAAAAAGGATATTTTCTGAGATCCCTGATGCTTATTGCTTGAAGCTAGAGAGTTATATGCTGTGAGAGATACACAACAGGTGACGTGTCATTTCATTAAAATCAGCGCAGTTCCTATGGGGTAACCTGGATACAATTAAGTCTATCCTCTATGCCTTTTAACTATAATATGACAGCTGATGCAAAAAGAAACAGGTGATTAGTAGACTTAAAGTGTATTGAGATCTTAAATAGTATGCATATTCTTCTAGGTTGTCATACTCCTATTGGTTAGCACAATTTATTCAAAATGAATTATTTCAGCCTGAGAAACACATGGTTAAGATGCTTGTTATTGTCTTTTTGAAGTGAACTGAATGCAAAGTCAGCTCTAAATACAAAGTATTTTTAGTGTAAATTAGTGCATGTTCCAGTACCCGATACTTTTTGGGGTATGCATATTTAGTGTAAATTTACACGTACCAGCCTCCAATACTCAATAGTGTATGTATGTATAGCATAAATCAACACATATTCACTAACACCTGATACTTTTTTTGGTATATGTTTCATGTAGATCAACACATTCCAGCACCTGCTACTTTTTTTAGAGGTATATTTAGTGTAAATCAGCACATGTTCCAGCACTTGATACTTTTTGGTTAAGTAAGAGAGCAAGTCAATAAGTAAGTCACAAATGGCTGTAAACAAAAAAAATGTGAGAACTTGCAAACCAATTATTTTTAAACCTACATTGTCCCTTTTATTTTGCAGCATAATTTCCAACATTGATGCACTTATCCCAACATTTATCAGCCCTCCCAAACCTGCTGCATAGAACTGTGGGCTCTGTTTTCTAAACCACATTTTCACTTCACATTCAACTTCTGCGTAATTTGTGAAATGTCTCCCTCCAATGTGGGTTTTCAGTGAACCAAGAAGGTGGAAATTGCTAGGAGCTAAGTCGGGGCTGTAAGGTGGATGTTCCAAAAGCTCCCACCTTAGATGGTCAATTCTCTCTCTGGCATTGTCATGAAGAATCGATCAGTACTCCTCTAGTCACCAGGCCTGGATGTTTTCTTTGAATTGCATCTGAAAGCATCAACAGAACTTCACAGTATGATTCAGAATACACATTGTCACTTTTCTTCTTGAAATTTGTTAGAAGCACTCCTTGACAATCCCAGAATACTGTCAGAATAACTTTCCTTGTTGATAGGACAACTTTGATTTTTGGACACAAGGCGAAGAAGGATGTTTCCACAGTATTGAAACACACTTTGATTCAATTAGTGATGCATTCATGATTTGTTCCCAGTAATAACCATGTCTTCTTCTTCATCTGTGTAGCGACAGAAATGCTGCAAGAACAGGCCTAATTGGTTCATTTTGTGTTTGTCTGTCAGTTGTTTCGGTACCCACCTAAGCACACTTTCTTAAATTTTAATTGATCATGCATTATGTGGTACCAATTGAGCATCCTATTACAGATGCAACCGAGTCTATTATTTCTATCCTGTCACCTCTAATCATCTTCATCCGCAGCAAGGTTTAATTTCTGTACAAAATCATTCATTCATACATGTTCATGGCTTCAAAAGTGTTGCTGACAACACTCAACTGTATATGAACCATCTATTAAAACATTGTACTGTTTAACTGCCTAATATCTACAGCCATCTTTGTTAATACAGTCAAATCCCATTATAAAAACTTGGTCCAGATTGGTGAATTGATATGTAATAACAGAAATTTGCTATATGCAGTACAAACAATAAGGAATACATATAATTGTGGTTTTAAAAAATGTATTACACAGAGAAATTTGTTATAAAAGAATGCCCTTTAGAGGCATTCGACTACAATAGTTGAAACATCCTTTTGAGCACATTATTAAATCAACTATTGCTGAATTTTTAAGCACCACTAATAAATCCAATTGCATTGCCAGTACAATTTTGATTATTGGCTTTCGTTCGAACGAACAAGTTCATCTAAGTGGTGCTTGTGAAGCAGGCCCACTAACCACTTACTACTTAGACCATCTTTGTTACAATGCCTTAAAATCTGCTTGGTTCAACATTTCCCTTTCTAATGCCACAATTTTATTTATATGTTTCTTACATATTGACAATCTTCCAAGCAATTTTTAACTGGATGTTCATGAAGACTTCTTTCTTTGTCTTTACATTTATATTAAACTACCAGAGTTAACAGCAAAGTTGGATAAAGTTATCAGCAAGTATGGAATGGAAATCAACACTGAAATTAGTAAGATCTTGGTTAACAGCAAAGACACAAAGGTACAGACCAGTATCATGATGAATGGGCAGAAGCTTGAGGAGGTGAATACTTTAAAATACCTCAGATCTTGCAAATGCAACAATAGAAAATGCACATCAGAATTAAAGATAAGGCTGGAGATGGCTTTAGATGCTATGTCATACTAAATTTAATTTGGAACAGCAACATCAATGTTAGTGAAAATCAAACTTTATTACTCATTAGTGTTTTCTTTTGTTGTAGGTTATTCTTGAGATTAACGGGAATTGAACCAGTCCGTTCAACGGCACCAAATCGCCTAGCAACTATTGCACACACGTTCTTCCGTACTTAACTAACCGCATCTCAAAAAAGATGTGATTTGTCAAGACATTCAAACCATGCACTCAAAGTCACCATTACGGACCAAACGAGACAAGGACTATTACAACAACAGCAAACATCCTGTACAGGTATTGAAATATTCTCAGTAACAACAAATATATAATATCCATATTAGTTACAATACCTGTACGGGATGTTTGTTATTGTTGTAATAGTCCTTGTCTCGATTGGTCTGTTCTGGTGACTTTGAGTGCACGGTTTGAAAGTCTTGACAAGATCACTTCTTTTTTTGGGGATGTAGTTGGTCAAGTACAGAAAACCTGTTTACTTGAATTCCAAGGATATTCGGTACCGCTAGAACAGACCCGGTTCAATTCCCATCAGCGGTAAGATATCTGGTGAAGCAGGTTTCCAAAAAAAGGATCTTGTTTTTTTTGAAAATTTTGATACCAGCTTAAATGTGTTTTGCATGTACCCCAAAGAATGACACGTGGAAATTGTGAAAACCAAGTCTAGTCCTAGTCAGTTTTATCTTGATCAATGTTGTTTGTAGGACCTGCTTTCTCATGAAATTGATCAATATTAACATAGATCAGCAGTGTTGACTATTTTCAATCATTACTAGGTCTATGGTGGGGGAAAAGCGCATCATCAATTAGGTCTACATTAAACATCAATGATTGTTGCTACTTTCACTTTCTAAATACTGAACTAATTTCCAATGTCTGATTCAGTCTATTATCTGTCGCCAGGTGGATGGTTAAGTGTCGGGGTAGTGACTGGGAGTTTTGGTTGTCTATCCAAGGCCAGGTGTGTCTCCTGAATCCATATTTGTAGTGTTGTCTTGATTGTATCTATCCATATTGTTCTAGGTCTTCCTCTGGCCCTGTATCCGGATCTTCTTACGTTGTATGTTCTTGTTGGTAATTGTTATTGTTCATTCTCATAGGGTGTCCAAACCATTTTATTTGTTGTTTCTTGATGTATTCTGTGCATGGTCTTATACAGATTCTCCTGATTTCATAATTTATCATTTTGTCTAGTTTGTCACTCTTGCGGCTTTTCTCTGGCATTTCATCTCATATGTTGTACGTTTTCTCTGCTAGGCTGCCGTCAGTGCCCTTTAGCAGAACTAAAGTACTGACTCATTCACATTCTCTAAAATTGCATTAAAAAAATTGCATATCAACATCATCTGAATCATAAGTAAGTCTATTCTCACCAAGTTGTGAAGAAAATTGAAGGTCATATTCACAGCGCCTATACTACATCTGTTTTCACTGTTCAGAAAACAACACTGTAAGCCACCATTACCGGTAATCATGTCAGGGCTACATTTAGTATGTCTGCATGGAAACACTCTAAACCCCTATGTGTAGGTTGGGCAGATACTGAATAGATCTTTCAAGGAGAGGCTGTGTAGCTCAGTGTAGTGTTGTGTGCACTGGATTCCCAGTCATGTGTTTTCTTCTTCTTCAGCGTTCATTCTCAAACTATCGCTGGATCTCCCTTATAGCAGGACCATGATCCTATTAGATTTCCAGCAGAATGTAGTCCAGAGAATGGAAATGTGTTGTGTTACCGCTTTATATGTGCGAATGGCCCAACCCATCTGCCTTTGGCGAAGGTGTTTTCTATTTAGTTTAACTAAATATTTCTAGGTTTAAAACTCATTGTGCACATAAGAAGTGTAACTGCATTCAGTTTGGAGTTTTTTGCGTGAAACAGATTGTGTTAATTTATTGTGCGATAAATAAACATTATTTGCAGTGTGATAAATACTCTTCTGAAACTATTACGCATATATTTTGTGCTTTTATAGGCAGACGCATTTCTGCATACATTAAGTAGAAGTTATAAAAGTTTCCTCCCTCTTCCCCCCCCCCCCCTAATTCAATCCTATAATATTTGCTGATTCCTGGACTACACACAGCAACAGACTAAAAAAACAGGGAAATAAATTGAAACATTGAACCTGAAGGCATGTATATAGTATTGACTTTATTATAAATCTTATTAACACTTTACAGACCAATTTCGATGGTCATCAAATTTCCATTATAGAACCTTGGTGACCAATTTCGACAATCGTTAAAACCACTATATTTCACAAATACAGCAACTGTAGTGATACTGTTGCTAAAAGTAGCACACTGGGAAAGTATGTTGTTCCAAAATGATGGTACCCATTAAATAAGTCTATAGAAATTGTCCATGAGTGTTAAGAATAAATCTGAATATTCAATGGTGAGATATTATATATGTATAAATACAAATGTATATATAGAAAATAATGTAAATTTAGGCCTAGCACTAAAGTAGGATTTTGCACTTGAAATAACTCTATGGCATTCAAATTCATTCAGAAAGTGTAAACATTCATTACACCACATAGAAAGTTTCACGGCTCTCTCATGCAAGTTAGATTTTCTACAGAATTGTAAAGACATGTCAATAACTAAAAGTTTTGCGTACATCCTTGCTAATGAGAGATAAGTACCCTCTGGATTTCTGACTAACAAAGTGTTGACGTATTATATTAGTGTATCTGTATGGATGGAGGAGGTAAGGCCCATATATATGGGAGGATTTGAGTGTTTCTTTATGTGTTCGTTCTCAAACACACTCTGATTTGCAGATTCTATCCAAAGAACTTAATGCCATGTGTTGTCATTTACAGCTTAGCTGCGATATCTACACATTTTTCATTGACACATCCTATTTCAACATGTTCATTTTGGTTACTGTGACATATGAGATAGTCAACGCTCATCTGAAACCTATTAGCAGTCTCTTATAACATGCATGGCAGGTCAGAGTGTTACTAATCTTTTCTCTCCCTTCATGCACCGTGAACACAAAAGGTTTAACTCTCCCTCTTTAGATATTGTAACCTCATAATTAACCCATTCAATCCAGATAACCCGCAGGCGCCTGCTATATACTCAATCCCGGATAACCCATTGGTGCCTGCTTGACACACTGTCTATTTGGTTGATGTCCGTTACTGGTTCCATGTGAATTGACATGCTAAATTTAGCACTCGTGATTACCGGTAATGGTGGCCAGTGTTGTTTTCTGATTTTTTTTCTTACAGCTGTCGTTTCAGTACTGCGCAAGGTTTATTATGACCTTCAATTTTCATCAAAACTTGATAAAAATGGACCTACTTATTTATGATTCTGATGATGTTGATATACAATTTTTAAATGGAATGAGAATATGAATGAATCAGACATTGATAGGGTAGTGGTTCAATATTTAGTAGGCCTAGTTGAAATTAGCAGTGATGTATAGTGTAGGCCTAATTGGATGTGCATGCCCCGCACACCATAGACTTAGTAATGATTGAGACTAGTCAACACAGTTGATCTATGTCAATATTGATCAATTTCACAAGAAATTAGGTCCTGCAAACAACATTCATCCAGATTACTCTGCTTTTGAGACTAGGCCTAGTTTTCACTATTTCTGTGTGAGTCATTCTTTGGGGATACGCACAGAACAAATGTGTATGCTGGTATCAAAATTTTCAGAAAAACGAGATCCATTTTGGAACACTGTTTAACCAGTTATCTAGGGCTTTCTTTAAGTGAACTAGACCTATATATTTGGAGTAGTTAACAGTTTACAGACTGTTGTTGTCATGCTGTGCAACGAAGACTGCATTGCAGCTATCATTTGAACATTAATCAGCAAAAAATTCACAAGTAAATGAAGTCGACATAAAACTGGTGCTCTATTTTTTTCTCTCTCACGTTACATGACAAGTAAATTTATCTTAATGACATTCACAAAGATATGTTCACAGATCAGTACCTCTTCCATTTATCTATTAATTGGACTTTGAACCATAAAAATTGATTGAAAATTGTATTTTATATGAATTTCCTTGTACAATCACTTCTGATTTGTGCATAGTTATTTCCCTTATCCTGGGAATTATTAAGCCCAGAATTTTTCCTGTTTGAAAGGGTTAACTATGTAGAATACACAAATATACATAACAGCAAACCACACTACCACCAGTTTTTATATGACAGAAGAAGATAACTTGACTTTCTCAAAATACTTCATACCAAAGGATATAAATAAGATTTGTTTGTTTTTCAAACTATCTATGTGCAAAGTATACTGTGACTGTGTGTGAGTGCACGCACATACGAGAGAGAGACAGAGACACAATTCATGCTAAAATGATATATCAACTTCTGTAAACATTGACACCGCATTTGCCTTTTTTTCTAAAAAAAAAAATGCTGTATAAGTATGTATGTATGTATATATATATATATATATATATATATATATATATATATATATATATATATATATATATATATATATATATATATATATATATATATATATATATGCGTAGCACCAGAGAATGTGCACAAAACAGTCATTAATATACAGTAGAACCCCGATATATCGAACTCGCATATTTCGAACATTCGGTTATTGCGAATATTTTAAATAGTCCGCGCAATAGGTAACATTAATCCCTCTAATAAATTACGGATATAGCGAAGTCGGGTTTGCACCATTTCGCTTATAGCGAAGTTCCACGGTGGCCCCTTTTGGTAATGAATCGACGTGTATATCGAAGTCCGAAACAGACAAAGATTTGCTGACCTATCATGTCAAAGAATATCAGGTCCGCGGCCCACATGTTGGACATTGCCAAACTGTATTTACAAGCCGTACAATAAACCAAAATCTCGTCATTTGGCCAAATGATAATCTTTATGGGACTGCTACTATGACGCTGCTGTAAGGTCATGTAATTCAGTTCGGTAATGTGTTTGGCCACCTCGGCAAAGAAATCAGGCAGGAATGTCAACCCAGTAACTGGATGGAATGTAGCAACGCGGATACGAAAAATGGATTTAAAATGGTAGCAGACCTGGAGAACATTGTTATTAGCTCACGTCCGATGCAGCAGAAATCAATTACGGACTTCTTCAAAAAAGATACATACATGTATACTGGACTTAATTGAGACTGCTGCCAAAGTTGAATGTATCACCATATGACTACAGCTGTATATACATGTACTTACAGGTATGTAAATGTACTGCCAATTTTTATTATTTAACTTTAAAAACAACTTTTTATCTCGTGTTTAAAAAGAAATGTATAGTAGGCCTAGCTCACAGCTTCGTGAAGCGTGCTTCATAACTCGTGAAGTCGGCTTGACATTGCAAGTTCTTAGAGCATTGCATTTAATAAAAAACGGTTATATCGAACCTCGGATATATCGAATTAATTCAATTTCCCCGAGAACTTCGATATATCGGGGTTCTACTGTAGTTACTGCTATGGTCCAGCGCTGTTTTGGGAAAACTGGAAAACGTATTCAACAAATTTCTATCTGTAATGCGATCAGGAAATCTTGCTATAAATCTTTCAACAACCATCTGTGTGTATCGACAGCCATTTTGAAATATTTGGGCGGCCAAACAAATTCTTCAATTGATGATATAATTCTGATTTGCGTGCAAAGAATTATTCCAGCAGACGACAGCAATTCACTGCATATTGCTTCATGATGGACTGTGAAGCACATATTGTGATTATGTCATGTACACCTGTTTTCAAACATTTTCTCCATAAAAAGCGTAGTGTAAAAAAAACAACTGTATTTTATATATATACACACACACAACCCACCAGTATATTTTGTATTTAAAAAAAGGGTCATACCGTATTTTTCCCATTAGGGAGTTACAGAGAGTATTTTGTAACCATAAATAAATTAAAGTTGGTAGAATATTCTATTCAGAATAATTGTAGTGAGTTTTCTAGGCAGCATAAATAAGTTTAGTGGCCATCTATGGCTACGTTGATAGCGATGCAGATAATGGCACAAAGGTCAAGCAAGTTTGATTGAATGCTTGCTTTGAGGTTAGTGATAACCAAAGAATACCAACACTGTAACCTGCCAAGCATGACACAAAAGGTATGAAAGGAGGTACTTGGTGAGTTAGCTGTTCCATCACGTAGGTGAAAGCAACCCAAAAGTCTGCGTTATTGTAGGTGCGATATTGTAGTCAAGCTGGAAACCATGGCACAGCACATTCCATTCTCTGGACTACATTTTGCTAACCAGCAAAGTTTACGAATGAACGTTGAATACTAAAATACATTCCTTCTGCTACTAAAATAAATTACATCCAGCATACTATGTGGGTGACCCATCTGAGTTTAATTTCTCAGACAAATAATCCCATGAATAATAAGGCAGCAAGAGTGCCACATTGAAGACAGCACAAAAGCTTCCTACACACATCTCAGAAATTCTGAGTAGAAAAATATGCCCATGCAAACAGCAATCCAAGATTTTCTTTTTTTTTCCCCACCTCTTCTTCTTCCTTCCTTAAATGTTCCTTGCAGAATAGTTTTAGAAAGTGAATTGTCGTTAAAATACACCATAACACAAAATTATTTCTTTAAATTTAAGTTTCTGAATTAACTTTGCTCCAGTTTCATGTGCAGTCTAGTCTCACATAACATATTAATATATGTACACACAAACACACAGAATAATACTATTGGGATACCCCATAAGGTGTCAATACTTTAATGGTTAAACATGTGAATAGTTTCATGATAAATACAATTTTTTAATGTATAAATTACAAAGTATATAGTACATACAGACACAATTTTGTCCATTTTGAATAGAAGTCATATTTTTTTTAAGTTGATGCAGTTTTCTTAACACTTTACTGACCATTTTCGGCAGTCATCAAATTTCCGTTATAGAATCTTGGTGACAGATTTCAGATCATCGAAATCGCTATACTTCAGAAATACGGCAACCGTCATGATACTGTTACTAGAAATAGCTCACATGGGCAAGTACGTTGTTCTAAAATGGTGGCACCCTTGAAATAGGTCTATAGATGTTCGTGAGTATTAATCATAAGAAAGATAATGTAGTTTTCAACAGTGTGATTTTATGATATATATATACATATAGTAATGTAAATCTAGGAAGGCCTAGCATTGCAATAAGTAGGATTTTGCAGTTGAAAAAAATTGGGGGGTTTTCAAATTCATTCAGAAAGTGCAAACATTCATTACAACACAAAGAGAATGTTTCAAGGATCTATCGCGCGAGATCGATTTTTCAAGATGATGATGGCCACAAATTTGCGTATACCTTCGGTAATGAGAGATAAGTACATAGTGGAGTGCTGGTCAGCAAAGTGTTAAACATTTTATCTGGCAGAAGAAAACAAATTTATCACAAGAACCACACACTGGATGATGAAAATGCAATAAGTTGAACAAATAGAATTGAGTTTTGTCACATATTTCATCCTTTTCTTAAAATATTTGTATATTTTGTTATACTTTTTATTGAGGTCTGCGGGTAAAATTTAGGATTATTCACCTGGAACAGGGCCGTATCTGCCACCTGAAGTATCAAAATGAGTTTTGTCAGCGTCTTTCTAAATTCTGAAGCAGCTCGTAATATTTGTCTCTACTCTCTGGAAAATATTTTTAAAAAGATCTTTGATATCAAAAGAGTTCCTGTGTGCAAATTCATAGCTTTTGTCACCTCGTACAGACATACAACAAAAGATCCAAACAAGCATTGTCTCCATATGGCTATTTCGTTCCGAACAATGCGTTGCGGGCAACAAATAATATCAAATTTTTAATGTAGCGTAATAATTTCCTTCATGTCACAGTTTAACATCATAGTTTACAACGTATGTTATATTTAGTGAACTCAAAGGCCAGAGAATATAGTAATTTTAAATCAGTCTACATACAGTAAATCAACTTGCTGGGACATATTGCATACCTCTTCTCTAGAATACCCTCTTAGATTTATTTTTGGAATTTAAGCCACTGCATGTTAAGTACATTGTGCTGCTAGTTGCTATATGTGCCTTTTGGTCCGTCTCATCCGATTTCATCACTGTAATTCGTAATTTATATATATATATATATATATATATATATATATATATGACAAAGCATTCATGACGCATGGCTGTTTTATATTCGTCAGTTGTGTCTGAATTAGTGCTAACATTTTATTTCCTCCGAGATTATGCATATTGCATTTTGTCGAAGCTGCTGCATTCGTTCTCAAACGCCTGCAGATTAGCAGGATGTAGTCCGGAGAATGGAATGTGTTGTATTTGTGGTTTACAGCTTACTTCCTACTTCAATATGGCATCTGGGTCACTAACATTCTATGGGATGGGACAGCCATCTCCACACAAAAAAACCCTTAGTCATCTGTTACAACATGCATGGCATTAAGTGTCATCCACATTTGGGCTCCATCATTACACTTTTGCTGAAAAGTGCTGGTTCATAAGGCACAAATATTTCAGATTGGCTGTAAACTAGCAGCATGACCCACTACCACAATTGCACTTTATTTGATCCACCATTGCTTATGCTAAGCTAATTTCATCACAACTTTATAGGGATTACACTGTATTGACAGGAGTACATATTTTTCCAAATATAAAATACATATAAATTAAATGTCATGACTGTTAGTAAACCTATGATAGATTAGTGTGTCAGATAAAAATATCTAATGTATTCTTTTTGGCACCACTTGACAGTCAGATGATGACATGTGCAGTATTACTTTTTTTATTCAATATTTTACTCTCTATTGATCTTTGTGCATAAATAAGCAAAAAAATATGAGATTGATAAAAAGGTGTGAAGTTGTGGTATTTTAGTACAACCAATAAATCAGTAGTATCTGGGGAAAGACAGGGTTTTGTTGGCAGTGGTAGTCAGTTGGATAATGTACTAATGAATTTCTTCAGAAATCAGCTTCTGCTATGCATATATTCTGGTATGGGTCTCAAATAGGACGGTGCACTTGAGGTCTTCCCCTGTGCCCCACAGTTGGTTCTGAAGAGTTAACCATGCAGACCTGATTTCCATTCTGACAAAACTGGAGCAGTCTTGTAAGATAGGATTATGACTACCGTTCAAAAATAATGTTACGTGATTACAGTGGAATCCCTTTATAGCACACACATTAAAAACAAAATTCCCTATTTAACAATACTCTTCAAAATTCCTAATTAGTTTATTCTTCATTGTATATAATTCTATATAGTCAATTTTGCTTATTGCAAAATAATTCATCTGACCTGACCAATTTGTTATAAGGGGACTCCACTGTACAAACTAGAGCCAATGCATTTGGAGAATATTGTGTTGCATGAAGGTGTACATCCATTACATGCAATTGTAGGCAGAATTTGCTTAAGATCATTTCCTATCACATTTACAACGATTCTTGAACATAATCTAGTCTCCTTACTGTCCATAAAGAATTGTATTAGTAATGTGATCATGTTATATGCCATAAAAAAAAGTAAAGTAACCCATAGCATTTATTAATGCGTAGGGGTGTGAGATGTTAGCGATCTCACATTTCACAGGCTCTGCAAATGAGGGCGGTAGCCATCTCCTCTCCCTCGCAGTCTTTACTTCCCGGATTAATCTGGTACCCATTTAAGGCTGGGTCGACCTGGGAGCCGTTGCGATCTGAAAATATTTCCGCCTCAGCTGGGGAATGAACCCAGGACCACTCATATGCGAAGCCAGTGCGCTAACCACTGCGCTAACGCAGCTCCATATGCCATACATATCGCTAAATGATATCAGATGGTGAATGTACCATGATGTAGGCATCCATGATGTAAAGTATGAAGCATTTTCCTCTTGCTTAGCATAAGCTGACATGGGCTCACTGCGATATGAGAAGAGTAGGTTAGTCACATAAGTATATTTTATACCATGCTATTGAGATTTTCGCAGGCATAGTTAACAGGTCAATGATGCTACAATATTTCCCAATTTAGTTAATGATTTCTGTGTGGTGGTTTTAGATTTGTATCTGTCCAATGCTTATTCATCGCCCATGTTTCGACACCACAGTCAAACTGAATATGTAGAGAACTTTACTTTTCTCAACTTCTGTGAGCTATGAATGTTAATACTTCCTGGTGTTAGGCATTCTAGGTCATACTTATTCTCTCTTTACCCAGAGGTACACATCTGCCAATAAATTACAATTTAATACAAAGAAACAGAAATTCATTAATTTTACCAGTACAACAGGAACTGTGAAATTAAACAATCAAGTAATTGACTGAATAAAAAAAAACTACCTGCTTAGGAAGTAAAATATCAAAGGATGGTGATGTGACAACAGAAACAATAACACTTTCAGCAAATTCCTTCAATAAACTAGTTAACATCTGGAAAACAAAACCCCTTAAAGACACATATCAAAATCAAACTTTTCAACTCCTGCATGATCCTTGCACTAACCTACGGATGTGGAAGCTGGAAATACACTCCTCATAGAAGAAAGACTTGATAATATTGAGAAAAAATGTATACGAAAAACTTGAACATAGATTGGACAAACTTTGCCACAAATGAATCAATAAAAAACATATCCAAACAAGAATATGTGTCAACTATTATTAGAAGACATTGGCAGTATTTAAGTAATATGCTTAGATCAGATGAGACCAGACTTATCCATCAAGCGCTGCAACAGGAAAATTAAAACGTGAAAGATCCAGGACAACACTGTGAAGAACAATCAAGAATGAGGCTATGACGATGGTTATTAACACCACCTAAGAACTACAACTTGCAGTGAACCGCATGGCATGGAAAAACATAACTTCTGCCCTATGTGCCACCCTTGGCACCAAAGGAACAAACTAAAATGAACACATCTGCCATCATCTGTTACAATATGCCCAAGATAGGTGAAACTTTTATTTTATTAAAGTAACTCATAAATTCTAGTTTTAGTGATCGCCATTAATTCTGATTTGCAAATAATCCATGGTTTTTTTGTATATCAATAATGAATCAGTACTTTGCATTTCTTTTGTTTGCCTGCACTACTAGCACTGCAAATCCTTGTTCACTTTTAGCAAGCAATATTGTATCCTCATGCACATGAATGGATACCTACAGGCAAAAGAGCAAGGGGTAGACCAAAAGAAACACTCAGAAGAACAATACTTAGAGAAAGTAAAACAACCAATATTCATACTATTCAAGAACTGCACAGAATAGCTTTGAACAGACAGAATTGGAGAGATCTGACCTCTGCCCTATGCACTAACTTCAGCGCAAAAGGAAAATGAATGAATGAATGCACATGAAGCTGTTTATTTACTGAAATTTCATCAACTTGTTTGAATACACTTTCTGTATATATAACGGGTATCTACAAAGTCACAGTGCAATACATTGGTGGTGACACCACATCATATGAATTGTGAGTATTTAGTGCGAATATATGCGACGTCAGTACACAGTGATTTTATAGAGACCCTATATTAAGTAGGCATAGTGACTACACATTTTATACTGACTACACATTTTCTAACTGAATCTTCATATGATGTCACACATCACGCATAAATATTTCCTCCTTTTTTTTAAATTAAAATATTTGTCCAGTATAGGTTATTTGGGGCTTTCTTGAAGGCTGGAATTAGCTTGTCAAGTTGACTTTTTCTGTAGTATTTAAATACATATAAATGCTTTTTTGGGCTTCCAAATATTTGTTTACACAATTATAGCTTCTGACTCCATTGTTCTTTGGGAAATCAAGTTCAGTTAAAGTATGATACTGAGGAATGCTTTTGTTATATGACTCATAAGGCAGATTGGTTCTATAAATGAGATTTATACAAATTACAAAGTTCTAAGTGATCATTAAAATCAGACTAGATGAAGACAGAAAATCTGCTTCATGAAAATTTAATCCCATGCAAGACAGCCAACACAAATGGCTGTTTCAATAAATTAAAATGGGATTCATTAGCAGTTATATAAAAGTGCATATTCAAAAACACATAACCAAAGAAGGGACATGTTTAAATTCTCAAATAAAAGTGAAGCAAGCATGCAAGCTCTGAAATTCATATTTGCATCCTAAAAGGTATGCAGTGTTGAAAAAAAAAGGAAAGTTCTTATAACTTTCCATTCTAAGAAGCACCAGCTTATAGATTTTGTTACAAATGTATGTGTAATTTACAGATATTCTGTTACATAGTAACCAATTTAGGATACTGTCAGGCAAAACACATATGGTACATTTGATTAAAATGGATCAAATACATAATTTGTAACTGAAGATACAGCTATCAGCTGTCAAGTTTCCATAATAATCATTCATTATGAGCTGTATAACCGTCATAATAATGAATTGTTATCAACTGCCTAACCTCCATAATAATGAATTCTTAGCTGTCTAACATTCATAATAATTAAATGTTATCAGATGTCTAACTTTCATAAAAATGAATTGCTATCAGCAATCTAGCCTTCATGAAAATGAACTATCAGCTGTCTAACCCTCATAAAAATGAATAATTATCAGCTGTTTAACCTTCACAATAATGCATCATTATCCACTGTCTAACCTCACAATAAGGAATCGGTACAGTTGTCTAACCTTACTAATAATGAATCATTATCAGTTGTCTAATCTTCATAATAATGAATCATCAGTTGTTTCGTCCGTGTGTTACGGACTTCATAGGGCAGCAAAAAATAGTAACACTGCCATACATCTCACAGGAGGTGAGTTAGGAGGTTGGCTATTCCACGCCATTGAAAAGGCAAAGCAAAAAACTCACCAAATCACGGATGACACAACAAAAGAAACCCTAATGCGACCATCCAAAAAAGGGTTGGGTGGGACACAGAAAGAGCTGGAAGCAATAACAAAGAATAGAACAAAATGGAGGAGGTCTTTTGAAGATCTATACTCTACATGTAAAAGGTGCATAGATCAGTTGTCTAGTCTTTATAATAATGAAAGTATTATAATTGTTAAAACCTCCATAGGAATGAATCATTAGTTTTCAAAATTATGAGATTTACCATTTCCTCAGAAAGGATCCTAACACCCCCACAATTATAGATCTACCATGCTATGGGGTTCCAAAAGGGAATGCGAAAGATAATACATCTTAGTAGAGAACTATAGAGGATAAGGTGAAAGCATGAACCAGTTTTGGTATACTGGTTATGGTGTAACCACAGATTGAGCACAGTGTAGGAATAGCTCACTGCTCCATAGGTTCATGGTCAATGATATAAACAATGTATAACCCTCCATAAACGATGAATCCCTACCAGTTTCAAACCTTCATAATAATGAATAGTTCATCAGTTTTCAAACCTCCATGTGTGAATATAATGTAGAAAAATTATTGAGATGTTACAGTGTAAACTGTTTTGCTGCTGTTGCCTAGGTCACATCTGCTTATAAAATGAGGCATTTCTTCTTCTTTGGTGGTTCAGGTGGCTCAAGTGCTGCTAAGATGGCTTCATCAAAGACATTCTTCAGTCCTTTCTGAAATTCAGAATTATTATGCATTTTATGGAAGTTATATTTCAAGTAAGCTACTTGATAGTTCTTATGAAATAAGGTTAGAAAATAAAACTTATTATGTGAAACTGACTATAGGACAAAGTGCTTTGTTTCGGTGATCAAATTAGAAAGCATCTAATTCAATATTGGTAATGTTTACAAAGGACTTGAAAGACGCTGAAGGTTGACTTAATTGAACTATAGTTTCTGCATAAACTCTTTCTCTCTCTCTCTCTCTGAATAAAGTAGCAAGTTTCCAGCAAAGAGCATGCAACTCTAGCTCAAGCGATAATCCTAATGGATCTCAGAAATAACTGACATGTAAACCGACATCAGTAATTTTTAACCCTCAACCTTACAAAAAAGAAACAATTGGCTTCAACATCCACCACAGCGTTGCGAATCACTGACGTGCCTTTGTACACCATTTGATGAAGGAACAATTTTCTTTCCAGCACACAAATTTTGGTCCTTCAAATTTCTAATCATGGAAATGTTTTCCGTAAACATAATCATTTAATTTTTCTTCAATTACTACATTACTAATACTATAGGGTGCTACACATATGACCTCCACAGACAGTCACCAATGATGGTAAATTTAATGCATATATCGCTAGTATCATCTCTACTTTTTGCTGTTCCAATTTTCATATACTGTAATATTTTAAACATGAATGTTTCTGTGAATGAAATTTTATTTTTGAATGCTAGTGATATTTTGTAAACAAACTCATCAGATAAAAGCATGTGTATTACACGTATTGGAAAAGGAAGTAAAGGATAGTAACACCTTGATCTTTCAAGCATGTCATAAGACTTGACAAAAGATGTCAGGCTTGAGTTGGCTATCCAATTCTGCAGAAAACACATAACTTGTATCAAATGTGCTGAACTAAATGTGAAAATAGTTTCGCTTTCTATATAGTAATAAAATACACAAAATAACAGAAATGTAAGTGTTAATATGAATACTGTACTGACGAATTTCGATGGTCGTCAAATTTCCATTATAGAACCTTGGTGACCAATTTTGACAATCGTCAAAACTGATATGATAGATCAGAAATATGTCCATCTTCTTTGCACATGGCATTGGAGGGAAAAGACAGCTAGATTTAATGCTACCAGTGCTATCACTTTTTCCAGAAGAAAAAGCTGACTTTATACTTTTTATCGTAGTTACCACACTGTGGTTGCTTGTTGCAACTAAGCTACCATGACATTTAATGGGGTGCGACCAAAAGTCTTCTATTTGCGATGATGGCGTGCTAAAGGTTAAGTCTAGTATAAGACAAGATGACATTTTTGAATGACTAACCTGTGTGAGAGCTGAGCACTCCACATACTTGACTGCTTTTAGTTCCCTTGCCAACTTCTCACCATTATCAGACAAGATTGGTTTTTGCTTATTTTTTGCCAGCTTTTCCACAGTTGTGGCATCATCTCTTAAATCTATCTGTGTTCCCACCAACAGGAATGGTGTTCTTTGGCAGTGGTGTGTGATCTCAGGAACCCACTAGAAAAAATATATTAGTATTATTATTTGTATGTCACATAGTATTGTTAACTTACATAAATGTTAAACCAGTTCTGTTTTAAGTTCTAATATAATATATATATATATATATATATATATATATATATATATATATATATATATATATATATATAAGGAAGAAATCCGTAGCTCTATGTTTTTCCTGTAATGCATAGGTTTCTTGAATTTAGAACATGGATGAAAATTAGCAGGTCGCTTACTTAGGTAATTTCGACCCCTCATGGTCGCTTTTGAGCTCTTCTAAAGATGATAATTACTGTCAAAAATTGATATTGATCGAGTATTGATGCAATAATCTTCAAGTACATCATACTTTCTTGACCTTAACTTTCATACCTTACTGCCTCACTGAATGGATAACCTTTTACTTTACATCTGACCTCCGCAAACTGCTCAAATAACGGTCAACAAATAGGCCTAGAAATATTTTTTGCCTTCTTATGGGCATTTACTGTTTTTTAACAGGTTTAATATTATTTCTACGTGCCTTTTGCTAATGCAGTGTATATTATTTCTGTCCATGAGCTAATCGTATAATACTGTTTACATCTGCAATCTTCTTAAATTCTAATATCGGGCGTTACACATTCTCCAGTAAATATTGAGGTTACTGTGTTTTGAAAGAATACGTCACATGACACATGAAAGTACGCAACTTTTTATAAACTACAATTTTTTGCTATATTTCTTATGTCTTCAAAAGCTCAATTCGTATGAGCGCAAAATATATTGTGGCCATGGGTGTTCTACACAAAAGGTCATTTTTTTAAAATTTGTTTTTGGTTGATATGTTGAAAATGAAACATATCAGTCATCGCTACACTATAAGAAAAATATTTTCATATATTCAATCTTTCCGCCTGAGCAACACTGTGCATTGCTTTCTAGTATATTATATAAGCTGCAATGGTTACTAAACTAGATAAAACAATTAATAAATAAATTAGGAAAAAGAGTTGATATAGTACCATGTATTGAACATATTGAAAGACAGCAAGTAAAATGTTCAGTCACCTAATGAGAATGATCCCAAACCAAATACAAATAAGAACATATAACAAAAGAACATCCGGACATAAAGCCAAAGGTAGACCAAGAAAATGATAGAAAACGTCAAGATAACCTTTAACAAACATGGATTTAACACTTTGCTGACCAACAATCCTGAGCATTTCTATCTCTTATTACCAAGGGTGTTTGTAAATCGTTAGAGAAATTCTGAGCGTTGTGTTTGAAAATGCATAAAAAAACACATAAAATGAAATTTTTAGTCATAACTGATGTTTTTTATGTGCAATAAATTTAAATTAAGCAACTTAGTCACATGAGCATGGCAGCTATCTTGAATTTACTAGGCTATTTATACATATTTGCAGGTGCTTTTCGAAATCAATTATTTTCCCTGAATTTAAAATGAATGTGCTCATAATCATTGCACAAAAATGTTAAGAATGTACACAGTAATCAATAAAATGGACATTATTGACATACAAATTTAACAAATGAAAATACATTTTAATATGGAAACATTTTTTTTTACAAATTAGGTAATAAAAAATGAAATTGTTATTTTTATTGTATTTTCATTACTTGAGTAAATTATGTGTCTATAGATTCTAATAATGAATATTTGTGAATGTTTTGAATAGTTATTTTCCTCTGGTTATTCGGAACTGCTTTCTTCATTAGTGGCGGTTGTAGTTGTAGGCATGAGTCTCTGCAAGAGTCTCCTCCGATGCCGCTGATAATTCTCAACAGTGTGATATAATTTGACGAAGGGCATCAAGCATAGAAGAACATTGCAATCAGAGCAGTACATGTAATTCTGGCTTATTTTTTCCTGCAGTTTTACACACTCTACAGTCTGGTTTGTACATTGTCCTTTCATATTTGACTGGAAAATGTAGCCCAGTAAGTCGTTCTGTTGTAGGCTGTGGAATTTGATGTTATCATTTTTGTCGAAGAACAACTTGTTTTAGAAGAGCAAGACTGATATTCCGTCTGAGCTTATTTGCAGTGATAGCAGAATAAACACTGTTGTAGATGATGTGCCCATTTACCAGTGCAGTTTCAACTAGGAAATAGTATAATGGTAGATACCACTTATGTGGGTGTGGATACCACTGTGTGGGTATTGATTCCCGCTCTCAACTGACCGAAGTGGTCAACTCCTCTCATGTATTTGCTATATTTGTCTGCAAGAAAAGGTTTGTGAATTGTCCTACCTTCAGAAATACCTCTATTTCTAATGGTCTTGTCAATAACTGCACTGGAGTGGACAATATATATAAAGTTAACACTTTTTGTATCATGCCAAGTGACGATCAGCATATTTTTTTATCTTCTGTGACACAAAAGATGATGACATATTTTTTAAGTTTCAGATTTTTAAGTGTGAGTTGAAAAAATTATGTCAAGAAGAGGTATAATCTTGAACAGGGGATCATAGCCAGGCTGTCCCCTTGAAATTCTACCTGATTATTATCAAAATTCAGGTTTCTGTGAAGCAGTTGATATCTGTTCCTACTCATGACTTTTGAATAGGGTGTGACATTTAACCAATAGTTCTTGCACCAGGAGTCAGAAACTGCTGGTTTGCAACACATTCCAATTGCAATATGCAGGTCAATGAAAGCAGAGATGTCAAATACTGTATCAGTTCTGCCCCAAGACAACTTCTTGAATTTAGCACTGCCTGTGTAGTCAGTTAGGTGGTTTTCACCATATCTATTCACTTCTTCTGTGATATGATGAATGACAGTGTCAGGGACAATTTTTAAAAATAAATTAAAAATTGCTGAAATTTTTTTTTGACTTCAAGCTGTGCATGTCGTGAGACGTTATTCATTGTATGAAGCAAGAGTATTCAGCTCAATAAGTTCATTTCTAGCAAGCTTTCTCCATGCCCAAAGATTGTATTGTACATCGATCCTTTCATGGCCAATTCTGCCACGCCTACTTTCAATTTCAACCCTATTTACACTTACTAAATCACCTGCATCGCTTATGCTGTGATTACCAAATTATTGTCATTAGGCCTATCATTTAGACTATCGAAACTGCTCCATGAAACATCACTTTCAGCTTCAGATTCACTCCAAAAATCCGAATCATCTCTGCTGTAATGTTGGTCAACATTTTCTGCCATGGTGATTATATCTGACAGTCAAACTTGCAATGACAATTGTTTGTTTGACAGACAAACAAACAATGGGATTTTAATAATTTTTAACACCACATACCGCTAAACATCGTAACTTTATGGGAGCAGCCATTTTGGAATGACGTAGTGCCTATGATGTGGTATATGTAGTAAATTTAGTATATTTATATCACTATGGTGACCGTATTGCTGATGTATTAAAGCAATTTCGATGATCGTCAAAATTGGTCTTCAAAGTGTTAATGTAACTAAGGCGACACATCTGAATCTCCCACCCCTATGCTTAACAGTAAATGTGGATACTATGAACCATTATTCACCTGGGGTTAGACAACAACTGTCATCACACTTCATATTGGAATATTGGATGGTTAGAAGTAATATCATAGAGACATTATGACAAGACAACAAATATATGCTTTTGTTATCCTGGCTACAATTCATACCTTTTCTTTGACATTCTCAAAGGAAGATGGAGAAACAACTGAAAAACAAACTAAGAACACATCTGTCTGTGGGTAGCTTAGGGGTCGTAACCTGTCGTAATCTTCTTGACCGGCTGTATCAAAAAGACCCAAAGTGTATGGCTCTCCACCAATCATGACTGTCACAGCATAATTATCAAACACCTAAAACAAAAAGAATTATTGAAAAAAGTAATCTACCTCTGTGTTCATTTTCAAATTCCTGCAGATTAGCAGGATGTAGTCCAGGGAATGCGTTGTGTAATGATTTATAGCTTAGCTATATCTGTGCCTTTTATCCTTACAAATCAGACTTCAGCATGGTTTAGATCACTTTGACTCTCTTTGGGATGGGACAGCCAACTTTACCCCCAACACCTACTTAGTCACCTCGCATGGCAAGTAAGTATTGTTATTCTTTGCTCCCCTTTCGGGGCAGGCAACATATTGGCAAAAAAGT
Source organism: Meghimatium bilineatum (assembly GCA_034231615.1). NCBI lineage: Eukaryota > Metazoa > Mollusca > Gastropoda > Stylommatophora > Philomycidae > Meghimatium > Meghimatium bilineatum. The sequence continues at coordinate 36,942,619 of CM067300.1, forward strand.
AATAATCTTCTTCAGAATTCATTCTTCAACTCCCGCTGGATCACTCTTGTAGCAGGACAAAGCTCTACTAGATATCCAGCAGAATGTAGTCCAGAGAATGGAAATGCGTTATGTCGCCGCTTTATTTGCACCAATGGCCCGACACATCCATCTTTGGCTGAAAAGACACATCTCTTTTGGCCCAGAGAGATTTCTAAGGCAATGTCACAATAAAAGTTGAAATTAGGGACCATTGACTCATCTACGGGAAGGGGGAGCCATTCCACAGAAAAGTGACTTTTTTAATAGTAACAAGTTCTGAAGAAAGTCAGTAAGCTTTTTTCAAGCCTCCAGGGTCACCATGGAAGAAAAATTGTTCCAAAAGGGGGTCTAGGGCCACAACAAGTTTGTGAACTACAAATTGATATCCCTAAAAATAGTAAATAATAAGTGTTTGAAGCTCATCCTGTATAGGACAAAGCTATTGTTGAATTTTTAGACTTCACTCATAAGTTCAGTACGACTATACTTTATTTTAAAACTGAAAAACACATACAAAGTTATTTGCAGTGGGTGGGAAAATCTTTACAAAAAAGTTTGTGAGTGGCAGGTCACTTTAAATATCCCTGAGTGTGTTACTGAACCCAGCCAGGTGCGTCCACGCAGTGGGGGGGAACAGCAGACAGTAACTGGGATTAATCCACTGCAGACCAGGATCACGTGTTATGCAATCTACCACCATTGTTTGCATACAACATTCAGCACACCTCTTGCGATAGTAGCTTCGGACGCCTGCTATGAATGAAAAATCTCTAAATTTGCCGTAAAAATATATGAAAACTGCAGGCCCAATCATTTCTCTGTTTAAATATGGGAAACAATCATGTACTGCTTAAAAAAGTATTTTTTAATTGAATTTACTCCCTTGTTAGTGACAAACATGATAATAAAACATTGCAGCCTGGTTACTGCCAATCAAATAGGCAGATCATAAAGTTTTGGGTGGAATTTATAGTGTTTTCATAAGAAAATAAAAGGATGAATCAATGAACAGTGTGATGACATTGCCGTTGATTATTCTTACCAAATGATTGCAAAAACATAATAGAAGTTTACAAAAAATATGTTCCATCTATTTTGGGCTAGAAGTGACCAAAGCAGCTGATTTCTATCTGCATCTAAGGGGCATTTTTTTACTGTAAAATGAAGTAAATGTGAGTTGTGTACATTTTTATTCCATGTTGCATAGATATTGATTGGTCCATATAATTTTCAAATATAAAATACTGCAATGAATTGGTTTATATCACATGACTTTGACTTATGATAGTACTTCCCAGCAATATAATGCCATATAATGGCATTAGGTCAAAGAGCATGAGCCCATGGACCACTGGATCAGCAACCAGCCAACCAACTTATCATAGTATAGTGTTCTGGAGAAAAAATATTTTTGCTTTCTCTTTGGGACCACTTCACAGTCACATGGTTCTGACAGAACGCATTATATCATATTTATTTACAGTTAAATTTTATTCTCCACCACTTTTTTTGCATAAATACGAAAAAACTAGATTATGACAAATCGCAAGAGGTGTGCTGAATCTTGCACCCAAACAATGGGGTGGCGGATCGCATAACATGTGATCCTGTGATTCAGTGGATAACTGTCTGCTGTTCCCCCCCACTCCATGCACGCACCTGGCTGGAGTAAGTAACACCCTCAAGGATACTCATGGATATTTAAAATGACCTACCATTGATTTCTTAGTCATAGATGTGAAATGACATTTTTAGTATAGTGTTTTGGACAAAATATTTTTCTAATGCCTTTTTTGGGATCACTTGCATGATGTACGTAATTTGCGCACCAAATATAATGTGGAATGGGACATACAAGTTCTTTGTTCAATGGGTCTAATGTTTCTGACAATGATAAGGAAATTCGTGGTAACACAAATTTTGCCGGAGTGATATAGTTTTGCGAGTAGAAGTTGATAATTTTGTAGAAAATGTGGGCCTTTACATAATCTTGATGAGTTTGCCACACGTTATGAATACTTT